>CM061063.1:148238950-148838950 GCA_030762895.1 Sophora flavescens
TGGCATACCCACCCTGAGACAAGGTGTGGGTGTGGATGTTGTTAGCTTGATTCTGCCTACCCCTCTCCGCCTTAGTATGTTTAAACAAAAACACATAATTAATAGAGTTAAATACATTTAATTTCTTTACTTAAATGATCTCTAAGAAGCATAAATAAATTAACTTCATCTACTAACCTGAAATGTGTCGTCATGTCGAATCCTAACAAAGTCATCCCAAGTCTCCCTATCAATCCAGGGGTAATCCAAGAACATCTTATCAAGCTTCTTCTTCCCAGATACATAGTACCTAGTAAGATCATGCTTGAATCCACTCCAGTGCCTTCCCCCAATGAGAGCGATTACTTCCGATGATGCTCGTCATTCGGCACGGTCCAAGCTATCTACCCATTAAATACATAACAAACAGGATGAATTAGAAGAATGTAAAAGTAAAATACAGTGATAGCCTCCCAAATCTGATCCTTAACGTTCTGTTGAACATCATCCCAATGGTTGTATAGGATGCTAACATGCTGCTTGGTTTGTAGAATCACCTACATTTTAAATTCTCTAGCACGGGGGCCCTGGGGCTTTAGTTTAGCATCAAAGGACACCTCAAGATTCTGACCACTTTGACTAGCCTTCTCTAACTTCTTCAATGACATGGCTCCTCTACCTCGTTTCCTCCGAAACTGTGATGTCTGTTTGGACAAAAAATGTTAAATTAGAGGGTTATGTATAAGAAGGATAAATAAAGAATATATAAAGAACTTAAACTTACATTATAAATAAAAAATAAAGATAGTATATAACATGTAAACTTACAGTATCATCAAGCGTAGGCCCCATAGTGTCCTACCGTGCATGCGCGTCTGAGTGATCTATGTGTATGCCTGTTCAGAAACGGTAAATATTAAAATATGTTTTTTTAACATGGATAACTAAAGATAAAGATAAATACAGATGGATAAATAAAAATAAATCAACATGGATAAATAAGACGTTTGCCTTAAAAGAACAAAACTCACACTATATTCAAGTTTAAATTACCTATATCAACATCCCTTCGTGATGATCATCACGAGTGGCATGTACATCGTCCACCTATGTTTCCTTAATTATAGTAGGCATGTTTTTTGAAAAAGAAGGAGTCTCAGGAATATCAAGAGTTGAATCTTGATTTTCATCACTACCATTATGCATGCTTTTTCCTTGGAGAACCACGGACAACCTTTTGTTAGAAGGATCAGTGATGTAGAACACTTGTTTTGCTTGGGAAGCCATTATGAAAGGCTCATTTGTATGACCTAACTTGCAAAGGTCTACCAATGTAAACCCTCATTCGTCGGTTTGTGCACCACATTTACTATCAACCCATTTACATTTAAAAACCGACACCGTAAGCCTAGTGTAATCGAGCACCCAAATCTCTTCAATGACTCCAAAGTAAGGTATCGGTGCTTTAACGGGTTTTGTGTCCTTTGAACTAGAGAAGTGCATTGCTTTGGCCGCGATTATAACCCTGCTATTTTGCATGGTACTCTTGTTATCTTGTTCCTTTGTATAAAAGGAAAAGTTATTGATGTCGTATCCGCTCCAACATATGACATTGAAGCTAGGCCCACGTGCTAGTCGTCTGACCTCATCAGAAGCAGTACTACCATCCTTAAGCATTTCTTCCTTGAACCATTGTAAGAAAGTCTTGTTATGCTTCTTCAACAACCACCTTTCGTTCATTCGAGGGTTTTCTTCCTTGACTTTTCTTTTATGTTCACAAAAGTAAGGTTGAACAAAATCGATGTTGTTCAATACATACAAATGTGCTTGCAAAGACTTCCTCCGCACCCTTGTTATTAATTGTTAAACCATGTGTAGCCTTACCTTGGCATCTTCTCTCATCATGACGAGGCTTAGGAACCCCTATAGGATCCGTGTTATGAAGGTAGTCTGAACAAAACTCAATAGCTTCTTCTGCAACATACCTTTGAACAATAGATGCTTCAGGACGATGTGGATTCTTCACATACCCTTTCAAGATCTTCATGTAGCGCTCAACTGGGTACATCCATCTTATAAAAAAGGCCCACATAATCTAATCTCCCTCACCAAATGAGCAATTAAGTGAACCATGATGTCAAAAAAGGAAGGAGGAAAATACATCTCCAATTGGCACAAGATTGTAGCAGCCTCAACTTCCAACCCATCCAACTTATGGGGGTCAACGACTTTGCTACATATATAATTGAAGAATGAGCACAACCAAGTAATAGCATGCCTCACATTTTTTGGAGCAATACCACGAATAGCAACGGGCAGAAGGTGTTGCATCAAGATGTGGCAATCATGAGACTTTAAGCCAACCAATTTGAGCTCACCAGAGACAAGCCTCTTGATATTTGAAGAGTGACCATGTGGAACTTTGATGCCCTGAAGACACTCACAAAAACTTGGTCTCTCTTTTTTTTGACAAAGTATGACATGCTAGAGGCAAATAAGTCCGCTTACCTTCCTCAACAACTGGAGCTAACTGCTCTCGTATACCCATAACCATGAGGTCGAGACGACCATTCGCACCATCCTTTGTCTTGTCCTGAATGTTGAGAAGCGTCCTGATCACACTATCACACACATTTTTCTCCACATGTATCACATCAATGCAGTGTCTGACATCAAGCTTGCGCCAGTATGGAAGATTAAAAAATATCGATCTCTTCTTCCATATGTTTTTCTCAGCAGTCTTACCCTTTTTTTGGACTTGCCGAAGATGACATTGATGTCCTTTACTTTCTGATAAATATGCTCTCCATTTAAGGCCGTCGGAGTATCTCCAGTCTCTTGGCATCCATTAAAAGTTTTTTTCATCTTACGATATAGGTGATCACGTCTAATAAATCTCCGATTCCCAAGGTAAACCGTCTTCTTTCCATAATGCAACTGAGTGTAGAATGTGTCTTCTTCACATATAGGGCATGCTTTATGCCCCTTAACACTGTACCCGGACAAGTTCTCGTATGCTGGAAAGTCGTTGATGGTGCAAAATAACATGGCACGAAGCTTGAAAGTCTCGTGAGAATACCCATCAACTACATCAACACCTTCCACCCACAGCTTTTTCAAGTCTTCAATCAAGGGACTTAGATAAACATCTAAGTCATTTCCCGGTTGCTTTGGGCTCGTAATCATCATAGACAACATCATGTATTTGCGCTTCATGCACAACCAAGGAGGCAGGTTGTAAATTATTAACAGAACGGGCCATGAACTATGAATACTACTCATGTTACCATACGGATTCATTCCATCCGTAGCAAGTCCAAGCCTTAGGTTTCTTGGCTCATCGGCGAAATCTAGAAACAAAGTATCAATATTCTTTCATTGCACAGAATCATCCAGACGGCGAACCTTTCCATCACGTTTCCTTTCATCATGATGTCATATAAGATTCTTCGCATATTTCACATTGGCAAACAATCGCTTGAACCTTGGAATTATTGGAAGATACCACAACACTTTCGTAGGAGGACCCTTTTTTCTCACATCACATATCGAATCATCAAGATCATCACCATCATTATCATCCTTCACTTTGTATCGTGATAACCCACACTTGGGGCAATCGTGATTGTCTTCATAAACACCGGTGTACAATATGTAATCATTGGGGCATGCATGTATATTCTTATACTCCATACCCATCGGGCACAATACATTCTTGGCCTCATAGTTACGGTCAGGCAATGTGTTGCCCTCCGGAAGCAAGTATTTCAATGCTTCAAACAATTCGGTGAAGCTTTTATCGGTCCAACCATTTCTCGCCTTCACACAAACCAATTTTAACACCACCGACAACCGTGTATGAGTAGTACACCCTGGATACAAAGGCTTATCCGCTTCACCGCATAACCTAACACCACCGACAATCGTGTATGAGTAGTACACCCGGGATACAAAGGCTTATCCGTATCACCGCACAACCTATCATACAAATGTGCTCACTGAAAATATTCTTGTCCAATATCATGGATCATGTCCTCTACTCGATCACCCTCCATATCTACGTCAACGTCCTCACTTTGGGAGACACTTTCCTTAGTACTTAAAAACACATCACCATGCCATATCCATCTTGTATAACTCAAGCAAATCCAAAAACAAATCAGATGAGTACATATATCCTTCACCATACATTTCCTCGTATTCAAACATTTGACACAAGGACAATTGAACATTCCTTTACTATTAGGAACATTCCTTTGAGCAAATTCTATAAACTCATCCACTCCCTTCAAATACTCATCACTATTGCGTTTACAAACCATCCAACTATGATCCATAGCTAGATGATTCTGTAGATATAAACACATATATCCAATATAAGCACAATATAAGTGTTTCCAAAGACTTGCCTACTTTTTTAAGAAAACCCGAGACAATATTCAACATTCATTTATGCTTACATAACCTATGTTAGAGGTAAGCTATGGATTATCACACATACTCATAGAAACATAAAAAATAGCATAGGAAACAATGATTTCTTTGCCCCAGATCAATCTAAAACCTATGATACTAATGTTCAGTTAGACAATTCTATGCCAGATTAAGCACCAACATACAGTTCAGTGCATTCCCTAAACAAGCAACAACATACAGCTCAGTACAGTTCAGTGCATTCCCAAATTTACTTAACATAAAAAGGAAACCCATATCTAAATTACAGGAACATAACAACCTCAAGAAACAGTTTCAACTAATCCAAAATCCCACAAGCAAACATACACAAATTGAGAAAAACAAAAGGTTCTACAAGCAAGTTCTAACAACTGAAAAGAAAGACAAGAAAAGAAAAGAAAAAAGTGAAGAGATTAGGGTTCATATTAGGGTTCAGTACCTTACAGATAGGAGATGGAAAGGCGCTCAAGTAGTGGTGGCCGTACGCGATTCAGTACCTGCTAAAGATGGGAGAGGGAGTTGTGAAAGATTAGGGTGAAGTTGGCACAGGCAAACACAAGAGCCCCGAGGGGGTGGGGGGTTGAATTGTGTTTGTTAATTATTTTCGCAAAAAAACCTTTTGAACAACTTTTTCACAAGCAGAAGATAAAAAGATTAAGCACACAAGAAATCCTTTTTAAAAGATCAACTAAAGCAATATCAAAACCCCACAGTTAGTATAAGCAAATAAAACTGAAGAGTTTAGGGATAGAAAATTCACGCAAAAATTTTCATCCTGGTTCACTCTCTTCCAACCAAGAGCTACGTCCAGTCCCTTCGACTTGAAGGATTTTTGCACTATTTCTCCAAATATATTACAAACAAGTATTCAACACCTCTTCAGGCAACAAGTATTCCTTTCATACCAAGCCTCTTCAGGCTCTAACTCTATCACTGAGATTTAAAGGTTGATATTCTTAACTCACTAAGTGTAAGAGTATGGTAGTTTAAGATAAGTTGAATACAACAATATTTAAAGGAAAAGATTACAGACTTTTGCTTTTGAAAGAATGAAAGAATAAGAGCTTGTCTTCTCAAGAATTGTATTGGTAGAAGTTAGGCAAGCAAAAGTTGCTCTTCAGTAACCGAGGTCTTCTATTTATAGTACCTTCTTCTACTCTTGTAATTCTTCAACGGTTACTTTGAATAATCCCATTTAGATATAACATTAAATGCATGATATCCGTTGTGACTGATAGCTTGATTTTGGTCACGTTGAAAAGTATCCTTGGTTATCATAAAATCACAAAATGGAGGCTCACTATTCTGAGCAATTGTACCTTAGAAACTTTCTTTCCTCCTTTGTGTATAACCCAGCTTTTGTTCAGCAATAAAGATGCCATCGTACAGATCATTTTGCAATTCCAATTGTACTATTTTCTTTTTGTGTTTCCTTGATAGTACTATGAATTCTCTCAAGGGAAATAAGACATTAAATCGGATAAAGACAAATGGAAAGAACAAATATTCATTTGAAATAAATATCAATCATTTGAAATAAATTCATTGTGGACCAGATTGCATTAAATCATATTCAAGGTAGTAAAGATATAAAACATATAGAACCGTCTACTTAGTTTTAAGAACGCATCTATACAAGATTTTAATTCTGCTCATCCACTAACGTGGCAGAAACGCTCGTCCACTAAAGTGGTAGAAGCGCTTGTCTACTAATGTGCTTGAAGCGCTCGTCCACACAAGTCTTTGGACTTGCTAAGTTGATAGTGTGATTTTACATCATGTTTTCTGTACACTTTTGCATGCATTTTTCATATAGATTAGGCATTCTTTATTTGATTTTAGTTAGATTTTCCCTTGGAACGGGTGAAGCGGTTTCTTGGTGTTGTTTTGCAGGAATTAATGTAAAAATGCTTAGAATTAGCCTTGATGGAGCTTGGATGGAGACAGAGCCTGAAAAGAGAAGAAATTGAGCCAAGCAGAATTCTGGATATTCGCCCCACGGGCCTGGATTCGCCTCGCGAGCCTGACTGAGGACTGTGCCAGAAAATGCAAACTGTTCTGTCTCGCTATGCGAACAGTGTCTCGCCTCGCGAGAGTTCAATTCTCTGAAACAGCATATTTTTAACATTCGCCTCGCGATACATGTCTCGCCTCGCTAACGCGCGCAGAACAGATTGGTATAAGTTGCTGTTTTAGGGCACAAAGGGGGAGTTTTTGGAGTTTTTGAGTTTTAAAGAAGTTGGGCACTTGGAGGTGGAGGCTGCGGCTGGACTAGGGTTCCAACCCTAGTAGGGGATGTTTTCCTTGCTCTGGGAATGGAAGAAGATTGGAGGATTCTTCTATGAGTGTTCTTCATCTCTTCTCTCCTTCTCTTTTGTATTCTCATTTTTCATGAGTAGTTAAATCCCTTGTTGTTGGGGTTAGATGTAGCTTTTCTAAACTTGTTTGTATTTGATTTGGTTGTTTTAATGCAAGTCTCTATTTCTTTATGAGTATGTGATTCTGTGCTTAATGCTTTCCTTGGCTTAGCTACCCATAGGAATGATATGTTGCTTTGATAGACAATTGACAGATTGATGTTAAGGCATACTCATGAATCATACGCCAAGTAGTTCAAGAATCTAGACATAGGTGTTGGTTGCTTGCAATCTTATAAGTCTTGACTTAATGCAAAATCTCATGTTACTCCACCTAAGACATTAGGGTTTAATTTGGGATTTTAGGCTCATTCCACCTAAGACATTAGGGCTTGAGTATTTTAGAAAAGGCTTGATTGTCATTATTGAATTAGGACTTGTGTTAGAAGCCATTTCATTGCAATTAAGGGAGGATTAGTGTAGTCTAACCCTGACAATCTTAACCACATTTCTGCTGCCCTCCAAGTGTTCGATAAAATTCCCAAAAGACCAAAAATATTTCATTTCCTTATTTTATGATCTTTTCATACCATAGTTTAGTCTAGATAGTTGTTGAGTTTGTGAATTGGTAATTGGCAACCGATCCCTGAGGACGATATCCTGTTCTTACCGTTTTATTAATTGTTTGCGACAAGGTGCACTTGCCTTTATTCTAAAAAATACACATCATAAGTCCTTAGAGAACCTCCGTCCAATGACATGGCACTATAGACTTCTACTGAATTTTAGTTTAGGCACTACTTGAGTTACAAGGATAGCACTCGTCTGCTGACGTGGCAAAATGGACGCACTTATTTTCAAGTCTTTGGACTTGCTGTTCTTAACAAGTTATTTAGGTATTCATTTATAGCTTCTTCCACTAAGGAAAACCCGTCTACTTATCAATTAAAATATAAACAGTTTAAATAACCTTTGGACGGGTAATTCTTTGCACGAGTCCAAGCATTGTATACCTTATATTATTTTGAGTATTCCTGCATAAACTGAACTCACTTGTTAGATCTCAACTAACACTTTGCCAAGCAAATTTAATCCTTTTTTAGCATCAAAACTTAGAGATTATTAAATCCAAAACCACTTTGGTTCCAACAATCTCCCCCTTTTTGATGATGACAAAAACTGATTAAATTTAAATAGCAAAGTCTAAGAGAGCTTGCAAGGCTCCCCCTAAGACAAAGCATTCAAATACTTAAGCAGACTAACAGATGGGTACAAACACTTATCATACGTATCAGAGCTTCAGATATCAAAGAAAATAATTTAAACATAAGTAGAGCAATTTATCAAGTAGATGCAAATGCAAACATATACGTGCTTTTCAACAACTGACTTTATATATAATTTTCTTTCTTTTCCATTCTTCCCCTTTTTGTCATCAAAAAAAAAGGTAAAAAGGGAGTGGACCATCATCGTCAACAAAATAAAATAAGAAAAAAGAGATTCCAAGAAGAAGGAGATGGTGGAGGGGGTTGATGTGGATTTTGATTTTTCTGAAATTCCATTAGCAAGGCCAGCATTTGAGTCACCATGGCATTTGTAGGGGCCAAGGTATCTTGCACTTGTTTTTTCTATCTTTCTTCAATTTGTTGTGCCATCTGCTCAGTCTCCTCTTCAACAATCTTCCCAACCTTATCATCAACAATTCTGCCAATGATGTCTTCAAGATTGGATGGCAAGGATAATTGTCTTGAGCTCTCAGCAGAGTCTGAGACAGTGTCTTGAGCTTGGGCTGGTGGATGAACCATAGCAAGAGCTAATGGTTGAGAAGATGTCTTAGCAGACTCATCACCTTGCTTAGAAGCACATATCTCATCAGACTGCTTTGTCATAGTTGGCTCAATAGCAGCTGCATCAGCTAAGGGAGTGGAAGGTTCAGAAGCAGGTTTTGAGAATATTTCTACATTCAGCTCAGGGCCTTCTACAATTAATTCTTTAGATGTATGCTCAGAGGAAGAGGTTGAAGTCCAAGAAAAAGCATATTGTAGAACGGGCTCAGGGATATCCTTTGCCCAGTGAATTGGTTTAGGAATTTCCACATCTCGGCTGGCTATTGGCAGACCCCACAGATCCTTAAAGATCAGATATCTGACACTCGAGAGTCCATATCTGCCTCTGAATTTAGGAGTCTTCTTCTTCTCTTCAGTAGTCAGGCCAGAAGTGGAGGCTTCTCTGGTGCAGTGAATTAGGTGGGATTGCTAGAAAGCTCCTGCATAGTTAGCCTCATTGACCATCTCAATTGGTAAGGATTGAATGTAATCCATCTGTGAGTGGTCAAAGGGTTCAGAATTGAGATCCAGCATGATGTCTTCAACAACTGGCATCTTTCCTTTGTGCCTTGGATGCTTCCTGTACTTGTCCTTGTTAAGATCAATCATTGACAACCTAGGACAGGTCTTGTTGGGCTTGAATCCAACATTCGTAGAAGTAGAGTGTCTTAACCAGGTGGGAGGGACAAATCGTGCAACCCTGTCTGCTCTGAATTGGCTAAATTCCCATTTCAGCATTTCATACATTAGTGTGTCCACAAACTGGTCAATAGCAGCTCCATATATACTTGGATGTTTGAAAGTCATCCATTTTGTAGTTTGATCCATGACAAAAGGAATTTGCCTGGAGGATCTGGCTCTTTTCTCAAGAACACTGCCAAGATTCTTCTTGTTTGGATCTGTATTCCAATCAGATATGATAACTCTTTCTACTCCATCAATGAAAGGTTTAAGCGGTGGAAGTTTCACTAGGTTGGGGTAGATTTTCTTGGTAGGGAATCTTTGTTGGGGAAGGTGAGTGAGGAAAGCTCCATGTTCATTGAACATTTGAGAAGGGAATGAGCTAGTTGGAGTGTGGGGTTCAGGGTTGACCCAGTCAGGATAGATGTTGAGTGGTTCAAACTCATATTCAGCCAGGGGATACCATTTTGTTAGAATGAGTTTTGGTTCTTGTGGAATGGTGTGGAAGAGTATTTTCCATTCTCTCTGTACTTTGGCCCAATTTTCAGATTTGCCAGCATAGAGAGTGGAAGAGGGAATTATGGGTGGAAATAAGGTTTTCAAGGGTTTTGGAAAGGGGGCTTCAATGGCAATGCTATTATCTACATGTGTTAGTGGAGAGGGTGGTGACTGTGGTAGGGTAGGAACATAAGCAATATTCATATCATATGGAGCAGAGAAGTTATCATCAAGAGTTGTCAAATTAGATACTAATTCATCTACTGCTAACCTAACAGGGTCATTAGCAGAGATTACTACCTCAGAAGTCAAGGTCGTTCTAGCCCTTTTTGCTGGTTGCCTTTTCTTCTTAGCAATTGGTCCAACAACAATAGCAGTTTGTTTTTCTAGAATAGCAATAATATGGAGTTCATCATCGTCTTCTTCTTCAGACATAATGACTTTCATTGCCCTCTTTGGTGCAGGTGGAAGAGTATCACCAGAGGATACAGAGGGGACCGATCCTCTAGTAGTCCTCTTGGGAATGGGTTGCCTTACAACCATAGTCTTTCTCTTGGTTCCTTTCTTCAAACCATGAATTGCAGCTTTGTTGGCTTCAAGAGATTCTTCCTTAACCTTCATTTTCTCTTCAAGCTTTGCCAACTCCACTTGCTTGTAAGTGCTGAGTTGCATGCCACTGAGATTTACTCGGTCAAAGTCAACAGCTTGCAATCCTTTCTCACGAAGGAGTCTTTCTTGTTCAGCTTTAGGCTTTGCACTTAGAATATCGTAAATGCCTTGTTGCTTGAGAATTTTTGATAGAAGATGAGTGAAGGTAATGTGAGAAGCCGATTCTCTGTTGGTAATGGCATCCTTGAAGCGATGAAATAGGATCCACGGTAGGTTAATCCTGGTTTCAAAAACCAGATGGCAAAGGTAGAACTTGTGAAGAGTTGATAAATTATCCTTAGAGCCAATCTGATGCAGCACCACTTTGTTCAGAATCTGGTGAAGAATTCTGATGTGATCTTTCATCTCAGATGATTTCCAAGAATGATTTCTCACGCTGTCTTGCCTCATAAGGGTAACAGCAATTGTCTCAGGACCACCTAGGTCTTCTTCCCAATTTTCAGTGAAGACTAATCCTTCTTGAGCACAAGCAAGCGCATCAAAGATGGTTTTCTCTGATACTATCATTTTCCTTCCCAACACGAATCCAACAACTTTTGTTTCAGAGATCTTTGGTCTCCTCCAAAATTCCCTTATCAAGTCAGGATACACCGAGACATTTTCCAAAAAGATTCCATCCCAACCAGCAGCATTAATGAACTTAATTACATCCAAATTGTATTCTTGTAGAATTCCGAAGTTGAAATGGTGTTCCACGGATATGGACATAGTATCAGTTGCAAAAGCAGGCATAGGAGAAGTGTTTGAAGCCATTTTTGAGTAAGAGGAGTTTTGGAAGAACAAGGGAGATAGAGAGTTCGAAAGATTGAGAAAGAGGGGTTGATGATGAAGAGATGCGAAAAGATTTTTAGAGGGAAAGAGGTTACTTTTAAAGATTTCTAAAAACCAACAGTTTTCAAAAAAAGATAATGACAAGACATATCATTAAGTGTAAAACGGCGTTGGTAATCTTGGAACCGTAAAAAGTTACGATGGGATTGATGAGGGTAGCTAACTCAGCAAGGAAAGAGAAGCATTTTATATAAATGTGTTCAAGAATAAATTAATATAAGCAATAAATGTATGCATAGACGAGTCCACACAAGACTAAGAGTGGACGTGCAAAGACATAGGTAGTGGAGGCGTAGAATCCACTTGCTCTGGACGTCATGACTAGTGGACGTGCAGAGAAAACATGCAATGGAAGACCAAATTAACAATATATACTTGCTCAATTCACATACAACATATTCAAATGCTTTCTTATACAGATGAATTTGTCCTTAGCAAGAGGTTTAGTGAAGATTTCTGCCCATTAGTGGCCAGTATCTACAAATTGAACATCAAATGCACCTTTTTTGGACATAATCCCTAATAAAGTGATGTTTAATCTCTATGTGCTTAGCTCTAGAATGCAATATTCGATTCTTAGATAAATTGATTGCAATAGTATTATCACACATAAGTGGAATACTACTTACAAATACATTGTAGTCCTCCAATTGGTGTTTGCAGCAGCAGCTTGCAGCTGATATGTATTCTGCTTCAGCAGTTGATAGAGCAATGGTACTTTACCTTTTGCTTGACCATGATACTAGGTTAGCTCCAATGAAGTGACATCCTCCACTGGTGCTTTTTCTTTCAATTCTATCTCCAGCATAGTTAGCATCACAAAAACCAACTAATCTGTAATCATCATTTTTCTTAAAGCACAAACCCAAATTAGTAGTACCTTTTAAATATCTAAATATTCTTTTAACTGCTGAGAGATGAGACTCTCTAGGATCAGATTGAAAACGAGCACATAAGCAAACACTGAACATTATATCAGGCCTAGACACGGTCAGATATAAAAGCGATCCTATCATACCTCTAGCTATATACCTTTTGGTCTACCTTTTTCTCTTTATCATCTTTGTTCAGTATTGAAGTGGGATGCATAGGGGTATTCATTGGTTTGCAATCATCCATCTTAAACCTTTTTAGAAGTTCCTTTGTATATTTTGTCTGATGGATGTACACCTCGTCCATAGACTGTGTAACTTGAAGTCCAAGGAAGAACTTGAGTTCTCCCATCATGCTCATTTCAAATTCTTTCTGCATTAACTTAGAAAATTCCTTGCACAAAGATTCATTAGTAGCACCGAAAATGATTTCATCAACATAAATCTGTACTATAATGAAATCTGACTTAATAGACTTTCTAAATAGAGTTGTGTTTACTTTTCCTCTGTTAAAACTATTTTCCATTAGACTAAATATACAAAGGAACTTCTAAAAAGGTTTAAGATGGATGATGGAAAACCAATGAATACAAAGGAACTTCTAAAAAGGTTAAAGACGGTGTGCATCCATCAAACTAAATATACAAAGGAACTTCTAAAAAGGTTTAAGATGGATGATTGCAAACCAATGAATACCCCTATGCATCCCCCTTCAATACTGACAAAGATGATAAAGAGAAAAAGGTAGACCAAAATGTATCTTCTTAACTCACTAAGTGTGAGAGTATGACAGTTTAAGATCAGTTGAATATTACAACAATATTCAAACTAAAAGATTACAGACTTTTGCTTTTGAAAGAATGAAAGAATAAGAGCTTGTCTTCTCAAGAATTGTATTGGCAGAAGTTAGGCTAGCAAAAGTTGTTCTTCAGTAACCGAGGTCTTCTATTTATAGTGACCTTCTTCTACTCTTGTAATTCTTCAACGGTTACTTTGAATAATCCCATTTAGATATAGCATTAAATGCATGATATCCAGTGTGACTGATAGCTTGATTTTGGTCATGTTGAAAATTATCCTTGGTTATCAGAAAATCACAAAATGGAGGTTCACTATTCTGAGAAATTGTACCTTAGAAACTTTCTTTCCTCCTTTATGTATAACCCAGCTTTTGTTCAGCAATAAAGATGTCATCGTACAGATCGTTTTGCAATTCCAATTGTACTATTTGCTTTTTGTGTTTCCTTGATAGTACTATGAATTCTCTCAAGGGAAATAAGACATTAAATCAGATAAAGACAAATGGAAAGAACAAATATTCATTTGAAATAAATTCATTGTGGACCAGATTGCATTAAATCATATTCAAGGTAGTAAAGATATAAAACATATAGAACCGTCTACTTAGTTTTAAGATTGCATCTATACAAGATTTTAATTCTGCTCGTCCACTGACGTGGCAGAAACACTCGTCCACTAAAGTGGTAGAAGCGCTCGTCTACTAATGTGCTAGAAGCGCTTGTCCACACAAGTCTTTGAACTTGCTAAGTCCTTAGAGAACCTCCGTCCATTGACGTGGCACTATGGACTTCTACTGAATTTTAGTTTAGGCACTACTTGAGTTACAAGGATAGCACTCGTCTCCTGACGTGACAAAATGGACGCGCTTATTTTCAAGTCTTTGGACTTGCTGTTCTTAACAAGTTATTTAGGTATTCATTTATAGCCTCGTCCACTAAGGAAAGCCAGTCTACTTATCAATTAAAATATAAACAGTTTCAATAACCTTTGGACAGGTAATTCTTTGCACGAGTCCAAGCATTGTATACCTTATATTATTTTGAGTATTCCTGCATAAACTGAACTCACTTGTTAGATCTCAACTAACACTTTGCCAAACAAATTTAATCCTTTTGTTAGAATCAAAACTTAGAGATTATTAAATCCAAAACCACTTTGGTTCCAACATAGGGTGGCAGTGGAGAGGACCTCGTGGTGGTGGCAGTGGAGACGAGCACGCGATTGAGAGGAGATCACTTGGAAGGGTTAGGGCAGAGAAGGTTTGAGAGAGAATAGAGAACAGAGAAGGTGTGAGTGAAAGTGGAAGCTGAAAGGCGCGCAGATAACGTATAGTTGCTAAAAAAATTTTAAAACTACCTTTAACGTTAGTTAATATAAAGAACCGACGTTAAAAGTTAAGTGACTCACTTTTAACGTCAGTCCTTATAACAACTAACATTAAAAGTGAATTAAGGGAACCTGATATTTACAAAACTGTCACCGCCTCCATTTTAACGTCTAATTTTTGGTTAACTGACATAAACCTTTCCCGTTTATTGTATATTTTGCACTAGTGTAGGCCAAGAGAATGGAACTAAAATAAGAGAATACTGAGCTAAGATATACTGGGCTTCAATAGAAAGAAAAAAAAAAGTTTAATTGTTATACACTGTAGGTGTAACGTTTTTTTACATTGTCAACCAATCAGAAATCATGATATAAATGACATTTAAGATGGTTAGGTTAAGAGTCAAAGATTTTTAATGATTTATCAATTTCTGATTGGTTGACAATGTAAAAAATCTTTACACTGTCAGTACATATCAATTAAATCCAAAAAATATAGTAGACCAAAAAAACTCAACATCTATATAAATGTTTTAATATTATTAATTAATTTAATATACTTTTTGGATTTTTTAACAAATACCGAGTCAACTGGTTCAACCATTTACTCACTAGTTCGACTAGTGACCCCCTTGATCGAGTCAATGATTGGTCCAGATTTTATAACACTGGTATAGACTGTAGAGAAGATATCGCAACAAATTAACAATATTTGGAGATATAAAAAAATAATTTTAATGCATTATTAGTACAAATATTTTTATAAAAATAACTCGATGGTACAAACCTAGTTGGGATTACCTTTTCTATCGGTGAATTGGTAGTATAAAAAATTTAAACTTAAAATCTTAAAAATTTCATCAAACTCATAAAAAATCACGTCATCATTGTTAAATATAATAGGTCAGTTTAAGTAGGAAGTGTCCATAAATCAGTGGTCATCGCAAATATCAACTTTATTTCAATCAACATAATTATATCTATCAATTAATTGTGAAGAAAATCATTTATATCAATATATATTATGTTTGGGGGTTGGCAAGATTTGAAACCTTAAAACATTGAAAAGCAAAGTCCCACAATCTTTTGGAAAAGGAGGCCTAGGTTTCTTGTAAGGTAGGGAAGGCACGTACCTTGGGATTTACTAAATGATGAGAATACGATAATAAAGGTCAATTTCATATTTTTCCCCTTTTGTCTCTCAGTCTTGAAGATCAACTATCCTTCCTTTGCTGGTAAGAGTTGGGCCACTTCAATCAATTTGTTATATAGCTTTATTTTATTCCCTACTCCCCTTTTATGAACTTTTATGCCATGGAGTCATAGTTAACTTAAAGGATGGCTAAATAGTGTTAAAAAGAAAGTTAAAAAGAAAAAAAGCCATGTTTTTTCTTATGGCAAAAAAAGAAACAGCTGTGTCTAGTAACACGACATAGGGACATTCTATTTACCAAGAAGAATAAAGCACCAATAGTGTTGGTTTGGAAATGAAATGTGACCCCAAGCCAACTTCAATTGCAATGGCTGATCATTTTTTACTCTCATAATTATAAAAATTTAATTTTGATACTATCTCAGTATAAAATATCTTATACTATTAATTAATTACAAATCATTCAATATGTGATTTTTAAGATAATTATTTTAGAGTGTTTTATCGTATGTGCGGTTTGTAACAAACACGGGCTGTTGCCTCAAAAAAACAAAAACAAACACGGTCTGATTGATCTTAATAGGTGAGTGTTTTATAATTTGAATGGGGTTACTCTAAACAATTTTTAGTCTTCATCATTCGTGTACAATTGTATGGTCAATATTGATTAAAATTCATGTTGGTCCGGCCCACTATAAATGGGTCTCACTAATTCATGTGAGTCTCATTTGAATTTTATAGGACCCACATGAATTTCAACTAATAGGAGAGTATATGTTGGAAAATAGAGTGTTAGAGTGTAAAAGAAGAAAGAATTAGGTAGGAAAGAAGTAGGGTTGAAAGAAGCCGGAGAGTAGTGAGAATGAGTAGAAAATATGTTGATTTTTATGTTGTTTGAATTGAAAGCAACGGGAGAGAAGAGAGAAATAAAAGTTGAGTTTTTCTTGTAAAAGACATATTTGCCCCTAATAACATATTGATACAATATTTCAATTTTTGTTCCTCAATCACTCTTGTTTTCTCCTCACATTAAGAGAGTTTATTTTATTGTGGGTTCCAACACAATCTCTATCCTCTCTCGCTTCTCTCATGTAACACCCTCCCTTGGCATTACATGTCTAACTCATTTCGGAAATATAAAACGAAAATAAAAGCAGGTTACTTTCGGAAAATAGTTTACGTATTAGCTATGTTCGAAAACAGTGTAAAAATTTTTCTTTTTCGATATCCCCAAACATTAATCTGTAACCAATAAAGTAAAACAAAGTACTATACATACATTTCATCCTTAGGAATATTAAACATTATAAGTCACTGTAGTGTACGAGTTTTCTGAAAATATTTACATGACCAAAAAGAAAAGTCTTAGATTAAGTCTTAGATTTCCATTCAAAAGAGAGACTCTCCGAGCCATATATATATATATATATATACACACACTATATACACACACATACATACATACATACTATCATCAAAACAAAACACATCTCAAAAACCGAAGCTGGTCGTTTTACAAAACATCCACCGAGAATGACCTATATGGTCATCTCATCTACATAAGTCCTCTTCAAAGATCAAGACTAGTATCTCCAAGTGAAACTGGGAACTCCTCTGCATCATCTATACTCGTGTACCAAGGTACAACAACAAAACCACAAACAAACACAACGCAAGAGTGAGATACCGACACATGAGTTTTATCGCGATAAATACATGCGCGACACATAGATAACAGCAAAAATTACCTGTACATACATAATAGAACCTGTGAATCCTCAACAATAATCTCAATATTTTGAACAATGGGATTCATACCCAACAATCATCGTTATTTTGTAAAAATGCATGACACTTCAATGTCCACCATCTGTTTCTTAATCTCCGGAGATCCTAACTTCCCTTCGTCGAGTTTTATAGACTGCAATATCCCCATAACACAATCATTTCCGTGAGGTCGGCCTATTCACTATGGTCCGAACCCTAATTGTTAAAGGGTATCACACTCAAGCACCTACATAATATTGAGTAGTCCCTGATTGAGTACATCCACGTTTTGTATCATTACGTCCACGGCTCGAGGTCGCGAGGCCCCAGTCTTTGTGGCTCACGAACCCGGATGTCCCTATAAACCTAACTTGGTCTTGTCTTCCCCAATTTATCAATCCACTCATGGATTGTAGCTCGTCACACAATGGTACGTCTGCCAGCTCATGCATGTAAAACATTTGTTCTCGCTGTTTTTTTTTTCGTTCGTTCTTTCATGTCGAGGCTCTGTAACACCCCGATTTTTACTTGTTTTCAATAACAGTAAATATCTATATAAGTTTATTTTATTTTTATTTCGACTGATTAATTTTATAGATTTTTATTTTAATTTATTTTATGTGGTTTGGTTTTAGTAATTCTAATTACTCATTTTAAATTAATTTTTGAGTGTGTTAATACTGTCTTATGTCAGTGTATGCACGATTACTAGATAATAATATTATGTTATTGTCACTATTAGTATTTTTTTAGAAAAAATAATTTTAATAATATGATTGAGAGAAAATTATTTTCCTTTTTGACGCTATTTAATTTTAGATTTGAAAATATGTCGGTTGAAAATTAATCGTAGATTAAATTTCGGACCCTTGATTTTCTTAGTTGATCAGTTCAACTATCAATCTGGACTCTAATTTAAATTTTTAAAGTATATAATTGTCACCCATTATTTTTAGATCCAAAAACCAAAAACGTGTTTATTTTTAGGCTCAATATTTACCACTCATTTTGTACCCACTTATACAAATCAGTTTTTTTTTTCTTCCCTATTTCTAGTATCAGACCCGATACCCCCCCCCCCCCCCCCACTCTTCTTCTTTCTGTTTTTTTCTCTCTCTTCTTCTTCCTTCCCACTTCATCTTCTTCATCCCTCCACTGCCTAGGTCGTTCCGCCGGTCACTGCTCGCCGTTCGACGATGCGACAGGGGAGCCGCGTGCTGCCGCCTACTCTCCAGGTTCGTCCCCTCCATCATGAAAATGCACCCTCTGCCTCTGTGACTTCATCCTCCGACGCGGTAAGTGCGTTAGCCGCCATTCGTGGTGGTTTTTACCTCCTTCCTTGTTATTTTAAGCTCCTTCCTTCATCCCCAATGTCTACCTTCAAGTTTTGGGTTCATGGGTGTTACAGAGCGTATTCATTCGTAGCTCACGCCCACCACGCCGCCGTCCGCTGCCTGCCTGAAATCACAACACCTTCAAGCCTTCATCTTCTTCCTTGCAAAGGAGAGTGAAAACCACCTATTGTGTTTCAGTTTTAAAAACCCCAAATCAGTTTACAAACCCTAACCCCAGCCTTTTGAATTCAGCTTCCAATTCTGAAATTCAACTGTGTTTTATGCATTTGAGGTAGTGAATTAGTGTTTCCCTACACTTATTTCATTGTTCTTTGGCTAAATTGATTTTTCCCTAATTTGAAACACTTGTCAAATTATGTTGATTTCTCAATTTTGTTTATGTTTTAATGTAGCTAAAGTTGTTAATTTATGATTCCCTAGCCTAATTTCATATTGATTTGATCAAAATTGGTTTTTCCCAAATTCCTAGTGAACTCTAAATCCCTAATCGGTTTTTAAGTGAAAACCCAATATTGTTTCCTTAGTTGAATCAATTATTTAAGTTGTACAAACTTACATTTTGTGATGATAAGTTCTGATTTGTATTGTGTTGGATATTGGTTATGATGATGTCCGACTTTCCATCTATATGGATGTGACTGTCATAGTTGAAGGAGAAGAGGGTAAGTGGTTGGAGTTGTCTCGGAATTTCCTAAGTGCGTGGCAAAGTGTCAAAGTAATCCAGAGCGTTAAGTCAGGGTGTCAGTTGAGGTGTAATCTGATGCTACTTCGTTGTGAAGGAAACTAAATGTTGGAACATCAAAAGACTGATCTTTAGTTCTTCTGCTATAGGTAAGGGGAGGTTGCCTGAGGGGTTTTCGGTAACTGTACGCTAACTGTGTGTCGTATGTGAGTTTATCTATTGTGATGTGTGGTGTTAAATTAAGTGGTTATATGATGTATATGTGGTTTTTAATGTTTTCTCAGAAAGCATGATTATATCTATGATGTATGGATTATCTATTTAGTTGATTGATCGATCAAAGCATGACAGTGGTCAATGCTCAACTAAATTAAAGATAAAATCTTTGAAAAAGTGTGACGAGAAATTTAAGGGATTTGATTTATAGAAGTGGAAGAAAAATATTGAAAATAATAATACTTTTTGATATTTCGGTGAAAAAGTGATTAATGAGTAATAGCGAGGACGACATCTTGAAAATATTTCAGTTACGTTATCTTTTTAAAAATAAATTCAAAAATAGGATGAAAAGTTATTACAAGAAATTAAGTGTCAAGAATATTTCAACATTGATGGTGAAGAACATTTTGTAAAAGAGAAAATCATTTGATTTATAAATGACTGTATTTCCAATGGTAAATAATTTAGAAAAGTATTTTACGGCGAAAACTATGAGGAACACTTTTATTATTTCGGATAGAAATGAGTTGGAAATGATTTTATGAGGATTTAAAGTTGTTTCGGAAAAAGGAGTTTCCAAAGGAAAATGGATTTCCCTATGATTTGACGTTTTATAAATGAATTTCAAACGGAAAGGATTTTCTGTAAATGAGTTTTACACAACGGTGTTATTTCCGACAACTTGGATAAGTTGCAGAGGTTTTGTTTTGAATTTGTGTTTCACAGAATGAAAATGATTTTAAAGTTGAAAAACGAACCTGGTAACCGAGACGTTGGGGTTTCAGTGTTCTATGGTGTGGATTGGGTGTCATAAAGTTGAAGTTGTGGACTATATGTCCTATAAAAGTTGTTTTGATTTTTGTGCGCTAAAATCTACGAATCTAATACTGGTGCATCGGTCTAGACTTCCTGATTTGCACATTTGGAATTGGAGTCCTTTTGTTGAAATTGATGACAAACTTGAATGTTTAAAAGTTAAGTTGGTCGTGAGCCTTTGAGCTTTGACAAGGAAAGAATGAACACAGAAAAAAATGACGTGAACAAAATGTTTTACATGCATTTTTGGCAGACGTGCCTATGAGTTTGATCTTGATTTCTTGATGGCAAGATAATCATCCAGTTGCATCATTGTGCCTTGACGGACAATGAAACCATAGACTATAGACAGTAACCACTATGCCTAGTTTTGGACAAGGTTACTACGGTTAAATCCGGTGTGCCTTGGTTAAATCCGGTGTTCCTTATTTGGCAAAGAGAGCTTGATCAGCTCATTGATATGGTGTTGGGATCTCCGGAGATTAAGCACAAAATTTTAGATGGTAAATATTGAAGTGTCATGTATTATTTTAAATAACGATGACCGTCGGGTATGAAACCCCTTGATAAACTATTGTGTTGATGCTGAAAATTTCCTAAGTTGCGGATATCTGTATATATGTTGTTTTTGTGTGTCGCGCATGTAGTTATCGTGTTTAAATCCATATATCGGTATCTCACCCTTGCATATATCCGTTTTCTGGTTTTACTGTTGTACCTTGGTACACGAGGACAGATGTTGCAGAAGAGTTCCCTAAGTCACTCGAGGACTTAAGTATGGATGTTTGAAAGTGTGTTTGATCGTGGGGATGACCACAGGGTCTTTTCAGAGAATGTCTTGTAGAAGGACCAGCTTAGGTTTGTACTTTGGGATGTATGTTTGAGAAGTTTAGTACGTGTGTTTTGATAATTTTCATATTGTTTATAAGGAAAGACTTTTAGGAAAAATTGTACGTTGTAGAACTTTTTGATTATGAATAAAATCAGTTTAGGTGTGTTGGTGGGTATAAGATAAATTTACTATGGTGATGTTCTCATGATTTTTCGAATTATATTGAAAGAAAAATTTTTACACCCAGATTTTCTGACTTAAAGTAAATGAATTTCCAAAAGTAACCAGCAAATTTCTATTTTAATTTATTTCCGTATGTGTTCATGAGGTAATGCCCAAGGGGGGTGTTACAGGCTCTAAGCTCATGACTGTTTTTACTCAGGCACCAAGCCCATTTACGCTTAAAACAGGACATGCAGTCCGAGTGCTAAATCACGATGTTGGTAGTGGCTACAGTCTCAAGAGAGGGTGGGGGTGAATTGAGATATTGAAAACTTTTTCAACAATTTAAAACAAAACAGTGTTTCTTTAAAGAAAATTGGTTTTCACTTATTTTTAATTCCCAAGAATCAGGTTATAGAACAAGTAATGATGACAAGAAGAATTATAAGTAGTAACAACAGATTTTAACACAGATTAAAGATTCAAGTTAACAAGTATATGGAGTTTAGAGATGAGAAGAACACGCAAACCGATTTATCCTGGTTCGGCTACCTCCTCTGGTAAGCCTACATCCAGTCCCACACCTCTCGTGGTTTTCTCCACTATAATCGCAATTACACAATTCCAATTACAGCAACAAAGGATAACCTCCTTGCTCGAAAAATCACCAGAAAGCACACTAGCTTTTCTATACCCAAGGATCCCTTCTATCCTTGTTCAAGCCTAAGAGATACCCTCTCTTAATCACACTAATTCACGAAAGGAATTGAGTAGAAGAAAGACTCTAAAAGTCTGATTATACGAATTGAAGTTCTAACTAATATCACACTTTTCTCAGAGATGAAGCACTTTTTGGATCTTTCGTAGTTTCACAATCATAATGAGTTGTGTTGTTGTTATCGTGTTGTGTTGTTGTTATTTTTTTGAAAAGTGTTCCTTTGATCCCTCTTTTTATAGAAGACAAATTATAGCCGTTGGGATCATTTAAAACAGATTTAGATCTGATTTAATAAAATCTGCTTTCTTGATTCTTCTTCTTGAAATGAGATTATGTTGATCTTTGTAGAGTTTGCGTCCTTCTTGAAAAATAACCATTTCCATCTGACAGAGTAGCCAAGTCTAGTTTGAAGAGTCAAATAACCGTGTTTATTTGAAGAGAAAAATAGCTGCATCCATTTGCCACGTCAGCGAACGGGAGAACTAGCTCAAGGTAATTGGACGTGCTCCAACTGGTAGACAAGCTTTATATGCCATGTTAGTGGATGGATCTTCTCATTAAGATCTTAGCAATTCCAAAGCGCGTATCATTAGTAGACGAGCTCCTTTTGCCACTATTAGTAGACGAGCTCTCCTTTTTACATCAGTAGACGCGCGCTTCTGTTACTTTCAGTAGACGAGCTCCAAGTGCCACGTCAGCAGACGAGCTCTTCTGTTTCTTTTAGTGGACGCGCTCTATATGCCACGTCAGCAGACGAGATCTTCTGTTTCTTTTAGTGGACGCACTCTTCTTGTTAGACGAGCTCTCCTGTTTCTTTTAGTGGACGCGCTCTTCTTGTTGTACTTCAGTGGACGTGCTCTTCTTGTTGTACTTAGGTGGACGCGCTCCAAATGGTACTTTAGTGGACGAGCTCTTTAGTTTCATTGGACGTCGGCTTTTTACTTTGTTGGACATCATCTTGTTCTGCTTTGTTGAACTTCAGCTTGTTTTGCTTTGTTGGACTTCAGCTTGTTTTGCTTTGTTGGACGAGTGATCTTGCATGCAGCTTAACACGAAATGAGTACGTAGTCAAAATTAAAAATCTTATGCAAAATACACTTTGTTGGTCATACATCAAAACATGAAAGAGGGCTTAGTCTTACAAACTCCCCCTTTTTTATTATGACAAACCTTACCATACTTAACCTTAAAAAAAATCAGAGTGCAACTATTCAGTAAGCATGGTTCTTGAGTCATTTTCATCCTCCCCCTATGTCATTGATATCTTTCAAAAAAAAATCAAGTTTTATCATATCATTATCATGAAAGAAAAAAACATCTTGCATTTATTATAAGTTCAAACCTTACCATACTTATGACAAATCATCTTACATTTATTATAAGTTCAAGTATGTCTTTTCAAAGCAGTTCATACTTAGGTATCAGAGAAAAAAATTTACATATCAGAGAAAGAATTTGCAGCAAATGCGAGACAGAATTAATAGTTGTATGGTTCATTTTTCTCCCCCTTTGTCATTATCAAAAAGAAACTATGGAGAATATTGAAATCAACCTTAAAAACAGTCTTGCATTCATTGATAATAAATCATTTCAGCAACTTGTGCTGCCTTGCTTGCCATCTGTTATCAATAATTTTGAGGATCAATTATGCCAAGTTCCCTTCTTATAAAGAAGAAACTTTCCTTATTTAGTGGTTTGGTGAATATATCAGCTAATTGCTTGGTTGTATCTATATGCTCAATCACAACATCACCACTTTGAATATGATCCCTGATAAAATGATGCCTAATTTCAATATGCTTGGTTCTTGAGTGCATAATTGGGTTCTTTGTTAGATTAATTGCACTAGTGTTATCACATTTTATTGGTACATGATCTAGATAAACACCATAGTCAATTAATTGTTGTTTCATCCATAGGATTTGAGCACAACAACTCCCAGCTGCAACATATTCTCTCGTTGTGTGGATAAGGCCACACTAGTTTGCTTTTTACTAAACCAGGACACTAGGGAATTTCCTAATAAATGGCATGTTCCACTTGTGCTCTTCCTATCTAACTTGCATCCAGCAAAGTCAATGTCGGAATATCCTATTAATGTGCAAGTGGATCCCTTGGGATACCATAGCCCTATTTCTTTTGTTCCTAAAAGATACTTCATGATTCTTTTAACTGCAGTAAGATGTGATTCTTTAGGATTAGCTTGATACCTTGCACACATACACACACTAAACATTATATCTAGCCTACTTGCAGTGAGATAAAGTAAGGATCCGATAATACCTCTATACTTGGATACATCTATAGATTTACCATGTTCATCTTTGTCCAAGTAGCAGGTTGGACTCATTGGTGTTGCCATTTCCTTTGCGCTTTCGATTCCAAACTTCTTTAGTAGTTCCTTGCAATACTTTGTTTGGCTTATGAAGGTTCCATCTTGGCATTGTTTAATTTTAAGTCCAAGAAAGAAGGTAAGCTCTCCCATCATGGACATTTCAAATTCACTTTGCATTACTTCACCAAATTTCTTGCATAAAGACTCATTAATAGCACCAAAAATAATGTCATCAACATATATTTGAACAAGTAAGATATTGTGTGCTTTTGTTTTAGTAAATAGTGTTGTATCAACTTTTCCTCTTTTAAAGCTTTTCTCTAGGAGAAAATTGCTTAACCTCTCATACCAAGCTCTAGGAGCTTGCTTGAGTCCATAGAGGGCTTTAGTCAATTTATAGACATGATTTGGGAACTCACTATCATCAAAGCCAGGGGTTGGCTTACATATACTTCCTCTTGTATTATTCCATTTAAAAGGCACTTTTCACATCCATTTGGTACAATTTAAAGTTCATTATACACGCATAGGATAAGAGCAATCTTATGGCTTCTAATCTAGCTACGGGAGCATATGTTTCATCATAATCAATTCCTTCTTCTTGATTATATCCCTTAGCTACTAGTCTAGCCTTGTTTCTTACTATTATTCCATTCTCATCCATTTTGTT
Organism: Sophora flavescens; assembly: GCA_030762895.1. Lineage (NCBI taxonomy): Eukaryota > Viridiplantae > Streptophyta > Magnoliopsida > Fabales > Fabaceae > Sophora > Sophora flavescens. The sequence goes on from CM061063.1 coordinate 148,263,955, forward strand.
TCTAAACACCCATTTAGTTCCGATTATTTGGTTACTTTTGGGTTTTGGAACTAAATCCCAAACTTTGTTCCTTTTAAATTGATTTAACTCCTCTTGAATTGCAATCATCCAACGTTCATCATTAATAGCATCATCAACACATTTTGGTTCTATTTGAGATACAAATGCCATGGTATTACAAATATTCCTCTCAACCACTCCATTTTGTTGTGGAGTTCTAGGTACAGAAAAATTGTGTTTTATACCATGTTCATCACAAAAGTTATCAAACTCCTCATCTAGGAATTCTCCTCCATGGTCACTCCTAATTGAAACAATTTTCACGTCTTTCTCATTTTGAGCAACCTTAGCCATTTTCTTAAAAGCTTTAAAAGCTTCATTCTTTTGTGCTAAGAAATAGGTCCAACTAAATCTTGAGAAGTCATCAACAATTACAAGGCCATAAAGATTTCCACCAAAGCTTTTTGTCCTAGAAGGTCCAAAAAGGTCCATGTGCAGCAATTGTAAGGGTCTACTAGTTGAAACAGTGTTTTTAGCCTTAAATGAGGTTTTCACTTGTTTACCCTTTTGGCATGAATCACATAACTCTTCTTTAACAAACTTTTTATTTGATAAACCAATTACAAGTTCTTTGGAAATCAATGTATTCAAGTGATCCATATGAATGTGAGCTATTCTCCTATGCCAAAGCCAATTTTCATCTTCTTTGGAAATTAAGCAACATGCATCATTGGAAATTAAATTGTCTAAGTCTAGCATATAGATGTTATTGATTCTATTTCCAATCAATTTTATGTTATTATCATGAATAGATTCAATCATACACAAATTTGAGTTAAAGTTTACCTTGTAGCCTTTATCACATAATTGGCTTATACTTAGTAGATTGTGTTTGAGCCCTTCCACATAGAGAACATTCTCAATCTTGATTTCTTGACTTTTTCCTATTGTTCCAACACCAAGAATTTTTCCTTTGTTGTTGTCTCCATAGGTGACATTTCCACCTTCCTTGGGAGTGAAAGATGTGAATTTTGTGATGTCTCCGGTCATGTGTTTGGAGCAGCCACTTTCAAAAACCAGCTTGAGGTTTTGGCCTACAAAACATATTTTTTATACTTTTCCTTTAGGTATCCAAATCTGGTTGGGTCCTTTGGTGTTAGTAGCAACATAAGTTCCTTTTGGAACCCAAATTTGTTTAATGCCAACATGAATGTTCTTTCTAAGTCTACAAGTAGCAGCTGTATGACCTTTCTTTAGACAATAATAGCATTTAACAAAAGGACTAGTTGAGGAAATAGGTGCAACAAAAAGCTTTTTAAAAGATTTTTCATGTACCATTGACTTATATCCAATTCCATCTTTGTCATACACACCCTTTTGCTATCCTAATATGGCATTCAAGTTATCTCTACCCAAAGTAAACTTAGAGAGAGTTGTATTCAGTTTTTCAACTTCCTTTTCTAGTGTAGTGCATTTGGTGCAAATTGAACTAGATGCAAGTAAGTATGAATTTTCAGCTTCTAGTTCTTTAAGCTTTATTTGTAAAGATGCATAGTCACTACATTGTTTTGCGATGATCTTCCTAGAAGATATAAGTTGTTTACCAATTTTAACATATTCTTCTTGCAGTTCATCAAAAGCATCTTGTAAATCATCATAGGTAGGAGAAGAATCATTTATCTCGGTTTCACTATCACTTTGTTGATTTGCCATGAGACATAGGTTGGCTTTTTCATTTTCAGATTCACTACTAGTGGAATCCATATCATTTTCTTCCCAAGCTATGTATGCTCTTGTAGGATTTCTTCCTTTCTTCTCTTTGTTGTCATTCTTCTCATACTTTTCTTTCTTTTGTAGCTTTGGACATTCATTTTTGTAGTGTCCAAGCTTTCCACATTCAAAGCTTTTGGTTGTTGAGGAAGAGCTTTCACCTTTGTTCGTGTTCTTTTTGGTAGGAAAACTGAATTGCTTCTTGTTTCTATTATTTTTGATGAATCTTCTAAATTTCCTCACAAGCAATCCCATGTCTTCTTCTTCGGATTCTTCACTTTCATCAAGGTGTTCATCTTCATCACTTTCTATTGATTCTTTGGATATATGAGCCTTGAGTGAGAGTCATTTCTTCTTTTTCTCCTTATCTTCATGACTTTTCAATATATTGAGTTCCAATTCATGTTCTTTCAATTTACCAAATAAAGTAGCAATCTACATGGTGTCTAGATCCTTTGCTTCAGCAATTGCAATAATTTTTGGCTGCCATTCACGACTCAAACATCTCATTATCTTGTTAATCTTTTTCTCATCTGTGATTGTGTGTCCGAGTCCTTCTAGCTGGTTCACAATGTGTGTAAACCTCTTTTGCAGTTCATCTATCTCCTCACCATTCTTCATGTGAAAGAGTTCATATTCATGGACTAGTGCATTCATTCTTGCTCTTTTCACATAGTTGGTTCCTTCATGAGTGAGTTGAAGAGTATCCCCACATTTGCTTTGCTGTTTTGCAATCAGAGACCCTTAAAAACTCATCATAATTCAAAGCAGCTGTTATAATATTTTTTGCCTTAGCATTATAACCAACTCTTCTTTTATCATCATCATTCCAGTCATCTTTTGGTTTAGTTTGTTTATTTCCCTTAGCATCAAGAATAAATGGAACATAGGGACCATTTTCAACAGCATCTAATACATCTAAACCTGCAGCCTCAAGAAAGATAAGCATTCTCTCTTTCCAATACATGTATTGGGAGCCATTAAAGGCAGGGGGTCTAGTGAGTGAAGCCCATCACCCAGGATATCATTTGTAACCATCTCTTGAAGCTGTTAAGCTTTGTAACAAGAGTTTTAGCCCTGATGCCAATTGTTGGTAGTGGCTACGGTCTCAAGAGGGGGGGGGGGGTGAATTGAGATATTGAAAACTTTTTCAACCATTTAAAACAAAATAGTGTTTCTTTAAAGAAAATTGGTTTTCACTCAATTTTAATTCCCAAGAATCAGGTTGTGGAACAAGTAATGATGACAAGAAGAATTATAAGTAGTAACAACAGATTTTAACACAGATTGCAGATTAAAGATTCAAGTTAACAAGTATATGGAGTTTAAAGATGAGAAGAACACGCAAACCGATTTATCCTGGTTCGGCTACCTCCTCTGGTAAGCCTACATCCAGTCCCACACCTCTGTGGTTTTCTCCACTATAATCAGTAATTACACAATTCCAATTATAGCAACACAAGGATAACCTCTTTCCTCGAAAAATCACCAGAAAGCACACTAGCTTTTCTATACCCAAGGATCCCTTTTATCCTTATTCAAGCCTAAGAGATACCCTCTCTTAATCACACTAATTCCCGAAAAGGATTGAGTAGAAGAAAGACTCTAAAAAACTGATTATACAAATTGAAGTTCTAACTAATATCACACTTTTCTCAGAGATGAAGCACTTTTTAGATCTTTCGTAGTTTCACAATCAGAATGAGTTGTGTTGTTGTTATCGTGTTGTGTTGTTGTAATTTTTCTGAAAAGTGTTCCTTTGATACCTCTTTTTATTGAAGACAAATTATAGTCGTTGGGATCATTTAAAACAGATTTGGATCTAATTTAATAAACACTACTAGAAATTCATCTTTTTCGGACATAATTTCATACGGATTTCGAACGAAAATTGGACAAATTTCGGACTGATTTCGGATGAATAATTCATTTCGGACGGATTTCGGACGGAATGGCACCCGTCTGAAAAAACCTCGTGGGAAATTATAAAATCTGTCCCAAATTCTGTCCGAAAATATTTACAGATGGATTGAGGACGGAATATGGACAACGTGGAAATCCGGATTTTGGTTGTTGTTCGGACGGATTTCTTATTGATTTATTTTTTTTTTCCAAGGGATTTGGGACGAATATTGTGATTTTGTTGGTTATTTTGTTTTCCACGGACGGGATTTTGGATAGATTTATTTTTGTTTTCCAACGGTTTGGGACGGATTTCCCACGGAAGAATGAAAAGTCGAGAATCATCACGGCCAGGCCGTGATGCCCATCACGACCGTGACATGTCAACGAGCAGACCCCTTCTAGGCAGAATCATCACGGCCAGGCCGTGATACCCATCACGGCCAGGCCGTGATACCCATCACGGCCGTGACAGACCATTTAGTGAAGCAACGTTCAAGGCAGAAGCTGTCACGGCCAGGCCGTGATGCCCATCACGACCGTGATGCGTATTCTATGGATGATTTTTGAAAAGCCCTATGTCCAAAAGGGATAAGAATCATCAAACATCAAACATTTTTGAAAAACATACTACTATTATGCTTTAGCATCAAACATCAACTTAGCCTTAGAACAAGCTACAGACAATGGACGGCTAACAAGTACAAACAATAGTATATAAATCCCATTTAAGTATTGCCCAATGCGGACCTATATATAAAAGAGGATCAGGAACAACATCTCAAAAACTGTATTTAAACACTTAATGGAAGTCAAAAATTGGGGTTTAGAAACACAATTGATCAAAGAAGGATGAAATCTCAAAAACTGTATTTAAACATCTATATGGTCCTTTAACTTTTTAGGTGCAAACAGAAACCACAATAAGTCTCATTGTGCTCAAGCCTGCCTCCATGTCTTTGCAAGGGCTTTTCAATCTGTGCAAATGAACATTCAACAGAAATCAGATATCAAGAACTAAAAGCTAAAAGCAAAATAAAGAACTAAAAGCTAGATGCCAAAAACTAAAAGCAAAATAAAGTGAAACAGCAAATCCTAAAAATAAGGAGGTTGCAACCAGCCAAAAACTGCTACATGTACAACATTAGTGTAACACCCCCCTTGGGCATTACTTTATAACCACGTGCGGAAATAAAATTAAAAGGATAGTTTGTTGGTTGCTTTCGGAAAATAATTTATATAAATACATAAACGTATGAAATTGGGTATAAAAATTTGGCACGACTCCATACATCATATTATAATCATGCTTTCACTGAAAACATTAAAAACCACATAACAGTCAAACTTAATTTAACACCACACATCACAACAGATAAACTCAAATACAACGCACAAATAGCATGCAGTTACCGAAAATCCCTCAGGCAGTCTCCCCTTACCTTTGAAGACAAGTAAAGGATCCTCGTCTTAATGCTCACGTTAGCTCCAAGAGTGTAACTATCTACTCCATCAAGCAAGCATAGCCGTCTCAGAGAGGGAATCCCACAACGCGCAACAACCAGAAATCAAGAAATCAATTACACATGATCAAATACACATTCTAATTTGATCTAAACACTTTATCTTATTACCAAACAAGGTTATTTTCAAAGAAAATCATGTTTGGAGCTTACGCTTCACAATACCCTTTGAGGAAACTTTGTTTTGATTAAAGGATCATGAAAATGAACTTAGGAATCATCAATTAAGAGTCCTAATTGCACTAAATCATAATTAATTTCACAAAAACAGAATCAAATTCAAATAAAATCAAATTGGGGTTTAGGGCTCCTAAATACAATTTGGGGAAAACTCATTTTAACTAAAGAATCATGAAATTAGTTCAAGAAATCACTAATTCAACAATTCAATTGATTAAAACATAATTAATTCCATGTTTAACAACTGAAATTAAAGTAAATTTGGGTTAGGGTTTCAAAATCAATTTGGGGGTTTTGAATCTAGAAGAGATTAGGGGTAAACACTTACCCCAAGATGAAGGAAAAGGCACTACGACGATGGCCCAAGGAGGTGGTGACAGTGGACGGCGCGACAGTAGGGGCGGAGAACGGCAACATGTTTTCTGTACAGCCACCAAAATCCAAAAGAAACAAGAGTTGAGCTTCAAAGGAAGAGAAAAGAAGGATCAACAACCCAAACTATGGTGGAAACACCATAAACGGCGACCAGAAGAGCTCACCGTGGTAGTGACAGCAGCGAACTGAGGCGCGCTTGAACAAAACGCATAGGAGGAGAACAGAAGCACGCAGCCTACCCCTTGCTCTGAGCGGTGGCCGGACGTTGGCCTCCCTAGTGGCGGCGCGAACCAGACAGGAAGGAAGAGGGAGGAGCTGAGTTTGGGGGGAGAAGAAGTGGGGAAGAAGAAGAAGGAGAAGCAGAGAAAGAAAAGAGAAAGTGAGGGAGAGGCGTCGAGAGAGAGAGAGAGAGAAATGAGAAAGTTAGGTTTTTAAGTTAATTATTTAGTAATAGGTACAAAATGAGTGATAAATATTAAGCCTAAAATAATCATGTTTTTACTTTTTTTGGAATCTAAAAATAAAGATTGATAAATATATGATTTCAAAATTCAACTTAGAGTAAAGATTAATAGTTGAACTGATCAACTAAGAAAATACTCAGTCCAAAATTTAATCTCCGATAAATGTCAAACCAGTTTATTTTTAACTCTAAAATTAAATAGAATGAAAATACGAAAATGCTTTTCTCTTAATCTTATTATTTAAAATATTTTTCTGTACTGGTAATAATAGTGACAATAATGTAACTTATTGTCTAGTAAGCGTGCATTCACTGAAATAAGTCAGTGCTAACGCACCCAATAAAATAATTTGAAGAGAGTAATTTAATTACTCAAACTAAACCACATAACAAAATTAACATAAACATCCAAATAAAATAATTAATCATATGTGTAAAAACTAGGGTGTTACAATTAGCAGAGAAACAACATCATCCCATTTTCATTTCATTTATATCCCTTTCCTTTTGTTTTATTTTATTTTTTTGCAGCACCTATCTTCAAACTTCAATAACCCTCCTTTGTTTTTCTTATTCCTATCTCTCTCTCTAACTCATTCTCACTTTCTCTCTCTGCATAGAATAACAATTAGCAAACAAAATGAAAGAAGAAACTTGGAAACTCCACCCATCCACCCATCAAACAGGACATATGTTTTCCTAGATCTTGCATCAATCCATGAGTAATTGCAACACTCATTACATGTAATTGAAAATAAACAAACAAGTAAAGGATCCTCGTCTTAATTCTCACGTTAGCTCCAAGAGTGTAATTATCTACTCCATCAAGCAAGCATAGCCGTGTCAAACGTCTCAGAGAGGGAATCAAACAACGCGCAACAATCAGAAATCAAGAAATCAATTACGCATGACCAAACACACATTCTAATTTGATCTAAATACTTCATCTTATTACCAAACAAGGTTATTTTCAAAGAAAATCATGTTTGGAGCTTACGCTTCACAATACCCTTTGAGGAAACTTTGTTTTGATTAAAGGATCATGAAAGAGAACTTGGGAATCATCAATTAAGAGTCCCAATTGCACTAAATCATAATTAATTTCACAAAAACATATCCAACTTCAAATAAAATCAAATTGGGGTTTAGGGCTCCTAAATACAATTTGGGGAAAACTCATTTTAACTAAAGAATAATGAAATTGGTTTAGGGAAACACTAATTCACAGTCCCAATTTCATAAAACAATGTTTATTCTTTAAGATTAAAATCTGAAATCAAAGGGGGGTTTACGGGTCTGAAAGGAGGAAGAAGAAGAAAGAAAAAGAAAGAAAGAAAGAGAGGGCGGGGGTTTACGGGTCTGATGGGGGGAAGGTGAGAGTTTTTTGTGTTTTAAACTTAACATTTAGTGATAGGTATAAAAATAAGTGATAAAATATTAAGCCTAAAAATAAACATGTTTTTAGTTTTTGAATCTAAAAATAAAGATTGATAAATATATGATTTCAAAATTCAATTTAGAGTAAAGATTACTAGTAGAACTGATCAACTAAGAAAATACTCGGTCCAAAATTTAATCTCCGATTGATGTCAAACTAGTTTATTTTCAACTCTAAAATTAAATTGAATGAGAATATGAAAATGTTTTTCTCTTAATCATATTATTTAAAACAATTTTCTGTACTGATAATAATAGTGACAATAACGTAAATTATTGTCTAGTAAGCGTGCATTCACTGAAATAAGTCAGAGATAACGCACCCAATAAAATAATTTGAAGAGAGTAATTTAATTACTCAAACTAAATCGGTACGGATTGCTTTAATAGGGATTGATTTCATTTTATTAGTCTAAATATGTTTTTTAAATTTTTTTTCATAAATCTTGTTTACTTTTAAATTTATTAAGATCAAATATTTTAATCATATTTATAAGATAAATTATTTAATCTTTTTTCAAGGAAAATATAAAAAATAACAAATTCCGTGTGAAATCCGTCTGAAATTTTCGGACGGATTTCAGACGGATGTAAGAAATATAAACAAAACAACACAATCCGTGTGAAATTCGTCCGAAATTTTCGGACGGATTTCAGACGGATGTAAGATAAATCAAGGAAAATATAAAAAATAACAAATTCCGTGTGAAATCCGTCCGAAATTTTCGGACGGATTTCAGACGGATGTAAGAAATATAAAAAATAACAGAATCCGTGTGAAATCCGTCCGAAATTTTCGGACGGATTTCAGACGGATGTAAGATAAATCAAGGAAAATATAAAAAATAAAAAATTCCGTGTGAAATCCGTCTGAAATTTTCGAACGGATTTTAGACGGATGTAAGAAATATAAAAAATAACACATTCCGTGTGAAATCCGTCCGAAATTTTCGGACGGATTTCAGACGGATGTAAGATAAATCAAGGAAAATATAAAAAATAACACAATCCGTGTGAAATCCGTCCGAAATTTTCGGACGGATTTCAGACGGATCAAGGAAAATATAAAAAATTACACAATCCATCTGAAATCCGTCTGAAATTTTCGGACCGATTTCAGACGGATCAAGGAAAATATAAAAAATAACACAATCCGTCTGAAATCCGTCAGAAATTTTCGAAAAATTTCAGACGGAAACATTTCCGTCCGAAAATTCCGTCCAAAAATTCAAGTTTTCTAGTAGTGAAAATCTGCTTTCTTGATTCTTCTTCTTGAAATGAGATTCTGTTGATCTTTGTAGAGTTTGCGTCCTTCTTGAAAAATAACTGTTTCCATCTGACAGAGTAGCCAAGTCTAGTTTGAAGAGTCAAATAACCGTGTTTATTTGAAGAGAAAAATAGCCGCATCCATTTGCCACATCAGCAAACGGGAGAACTAGCTAAGGTAATTGGACGTGCTCCAACTGGTAGACGAGCTTTATATGCCATGTTAGTGGATGGATCTTCTCATTAAGATCTTAGCAAGTCCAAAGCGCGTATCATTAGTAGACGAGCTCCTTTTGCCACTATTAGTAGACGAGCTCTCCTTTTTACATCAGTAGACGCGCGCTTCTGTTACTTTCAGTAGACGAGCTCCAAGTGCCACGTCAGCAGACGAGCTCTTCTATTTCTTTTAGTGGACGTGCTCTCTGTGCCACGTCAGCAGACGAGCTCTTCTGTTTCTTTTGGTGGACACGCTCTTCTTGTTAGACGAGCTCTCCTGTTTCTTTTAGTGGACGCGCTCTTCTTGTTGTACTTTAGTGGACGTGCTCTTCTTGTTTTGCTTCTTTGGATGAGTGATCTTGCATGCAGCTTAACACGAAATGAGTACGTAGTCAAAATTAAAAATCTTCTGCAAAATACACTTTGTTTGTCATACATCAAAACTTGAATGAGGGCTTAGTCTTACACACGAAACCCTAAACCGATGCATCGGTCCTAGGTTCGCAGATGTGGGACACAAAGTCCACCACATCACTTATGAAACATAAAGTTCCCACAACCAACACGTATCAATGATCTACATGTTTTCTCACATAACACTAGAATCTCGACGTCTCGACCACTAGGTTCACTTTTATTTTTCAACCTAGTTTTCGTTATGTGAAACAACAAATTGCAAAACAAAACTCAAACTTATCCAAGTTTATCGGAAATATTTTCGCTGATTTAAAACCCTTTTGCAGAAAATCTTTTCCGTTGAAATTCGTTTGTAAAACGTTAAATCGTAAAGAAATTCAGTTTTCTCAAATTCATTTTCTTTTGAACTCTCTTTTTCGAAAACACATCAAATCCTTGAAATTCATTTCTAACACGTTTTTGTCCAAAATAATAATACTATTTCTAGATTATTTTTCGTTCAGAATAAAATCAATTGATGAATCAAATGAATTTTTCTTTTCTAAAAGCATTTTCTTAGTCAACATTAAAATATTTAGAACTTAATTTCTCATATTAATTATTTATTTTCTTTTTGAACATATTTTTGGAAAAATATCGTAAATAATTTTTTTTCACGGTCTCGCCCTCACTATCACTCATTAATTTACTCTTTACCCAAAATAAAATTAAATATCATTATCTTAAAATTTTTCTTCCACTTTCATAAATCAAAACCTTAAATTTTCTCCTCAAACTTTTTAAAGCTTTATCCTTAATTACAATTGAGCACTGACCACTATCAGACTTTTAGTCAATCAATCATCCAACAATTTATTCATACATACAGATATCCATATATCACATTTATAACATGCTTTCACAGATAAAGTTAAAATCACATAAACAAGTATATAACAATTAAAATTAATACCACATATTACTATGAATAAATTTACACACGACACACAGATAGCATGTAGCTATCAAAACTCCTCAGGTAAGCTCCCCTTACCTTAGAATTTTCGAATTTCTTCTTGAAAGTAGCCTCTTGGATTTTTGTTTACCTCTTACTAATCCACACACCAAACTATCAACCAATCCTTCATAACAAATTTGAATACAGGTTTAAAAAAATGAAACAAAACTCATCTGACCCATATTGATAAGATTCGACCAAGACAAGATAAATTGGCTAGGGGATCTTTATTTTTTTCAAGCTCTTGGATCCATGATCCTAGAGTATTAGAGAGTTAAGAAAAATTGTCATACTTCAAAAATTCTCATTCTATGATTTTCTCGAATTAATTGAAGAAAATCAAGGAAAATAGCATTCTAGAAATCTTGACACGAATGAATGGAAATAAAGGATGTGAAGAGTAATCATGATCATAGTTGATGAGGATTTACCTCTAGAGGATGAAAGAAATGATGAAAGGTGTAACACCATCCTTAGCGCTACATTTCGGACTTATTGCGGAAAATGAAAACTTTAAAAATTGATTTGATGGTTGCTTTCGGAAATTTATTTAATTTAAGTCAGAAAAATCTGGGTGTAAAAATTTTTCTTTTTAATTCTTTGAAAAGGTGATACACACAACACAATAATAAAATCACACTATACTTGACAGCACACATACACCGATTTTATTTATAATCAAACCTTCCACAACGTACAAGTTTTTCCTCAAAGTCTTTCTTTATAAATCATATGAAGCTTATCAAGACACACATACTAAACTTCTCAAACATACATCCCCAAACACAAACCTAAGCTGGTCGTTCTACAAGACATTCTTATGGAAAGACCCCGTGGTCATCCCCCATGATCAAACACCTCTTCAAACATCCGAACTTAAGTCCTCGAGTGACTTAGGGAACTCCTCCGCAATATCTGTACTTGTGTACCAAGGTACAAAAGCAAAAACATAAACACAGATATATGCAAGGGTGAGATACCAACATATGGATTTAAACACGATAACTACATGCGTGACACATAAGACAACATATACACATATATATTCACAACCACATAAAATTCTTAGAAATAAACAATATAGTTTATCAAGGGGTATCATACCCGACAATCATCGTCATTTTAAAAATAATGCATGACACTTCAATATTCACTGTCTAAAATTTTGTACTTAATCTCCGGAGATATCCCAACGTCGTGTAAACGAGTTGATCAAGCTCGATTGCCAAATAAGGCACACCTTTATAACCATAGCACACTGTCCAAAACTAGGCACAGTGATAACATCATGAATGGTTTTTCATTGTCCATCAAGGCCCAATGATACGTCGTAACATGAATACCTACCAAGGTACCATGCATAACACCATAGGGACGTCTGCCGAATAATGCATGTAAAACATTTTGTTCTCGTTACTTTTCTTCGAGTTCATTATTTCCTTGACGAAGCTCAAAGGCTCATGACCATCTCAACTTTTAAACATTCAAGTTTATCTCTCACTTTCAATAATAGGACGTAAAGTTGAATGTGCAAATCACGAAGTTCTAGACCGATGCACCAGTCTAAGATTCATAATTATAACGCACAAAAATCAACATAAATTTTATAGTACACACCGTTCACAACTTCAACTTTAGAACATATAGTTCACAACTTCGTCTTTTGGACACACAGTCCACACCATAGAACACTAGAATCCCGACGTCTTGGCCACTAGGTTCGTATTTCAACTTTTAAAATTATTTTCATTCTGTGAAACACAAATCCAAAACAAAACTCCACAACTTATCCAAGTTGTTGGTAATAACTCCGCTGAGTAAAACTCTTTTCCATAAAATCTTTTTCCATTTGAAATTCATTTATAAACCGTCAAATCGCAGAAAAATCCTTTTTTCCTTATTTAAAATCCTTTTCCAGAAAAACCTAATTTTCTTGAAAAAGAAGTAAATTTTAAGAATAAATTACTGTTTCAAATAAATAACAATGTCTTTCTAAAATATCCCGTAATTCGTTTTCGAAATTTCTCGTCGTTTGGTAATCAAAATCATTTTAAAGTCAAAATTGACCCTTTTCTAATAAAATAATTTTCTCAACATGAAAATTAAGTTATTTTTTAAAATAAAATTTTTGTAATAACTTGTTACTTTATCTTAGAATTTCTTTTATAAAAATTAACGTCACTTAAAATTTTTCACGGTTACGTCCTCACTGTTACTCACAGATCAATTTTACGTCGACATATCATTAAATAATCTTATTTTCAACTACTTCTCAATTTTACACAAAATAAATTTCAAGTATCACTCTTAAAGCTTTTTGAAGCTTTTATCTCAATAATTAATTTAGCACTGATCACTGTCAGGCTTTTCAATCAACAATCAATAACAGTAAAATTTCCACATCACAGTTATGGCAAATAATACAGTTGTAGCATGCCTCAAAGCTATAAACATATCACACAGATAAATTGTTAAATGCAGATAATCAAAACAGAAAATTAAAAAATTAAAGTAATGACAAAATAAAATTAAACAACCACAAAAACTAAATTAAATTATACAGACCACTCACAGATAGCATATAGCTATCGGGAAAATCACTCAGGTAAACTCCCCTTACCTTTTTGAAGTTTCTTAGATTATTCTCCTTCTTGAATAGAGTTCCAATCCGCAGTACAACGTATACGATCACACAAAAACACTTATCCTTCATCAAACCACAACAAAACAATCAACATCAAACAATTTCAACACCTAAATTCTATGGCAAGGGTTCAGCCATGACTAGCAAAATTGGCTAGAAATTTCTAAAATTCACATGCTCTTGGATTAGTCATCCTTAAGCATTAGAGATTACATAATCAATGATTATGACCTATAATTGAAACAAAATCCTCTAACACCAAAGTTAGGGTTTGTTCGGCCTTGGGTCATAAAATAGGTTAGAGATTTTCAAAATTCTCAAGCTTCTAGATTCAATGACAATAGGTATTGAATAGATGAAATCAAGTATTACATGATGAAAATTGAAGCAAAATCTCCTCCACCATCAAAATTAGGGTTTCGGCCTCTTGAAGAAATTTGGGAAGGAAATTTTATTTTTACACATGCTCTTAAAGATACTATGGATCATAACTAATTCATAGCAATTGGAATCATATGAAAAGGATTTTTCTATGATTTTCTAGGAATTTTCAATGTTCTAGATCGAAGAATAGAAACTTGATGATCATGGCAAGAACAACTGAAATAATTGAAGATTTAAGACAAGAATAACCAAGAGTTAAGAGATTACCTCTTGAATGATGAAGAAAAGTGAGTAATAGATCCAAGTTGAAGCCAAATCAATGGAGGTTTTGTTTATGTTCTTGAGAGTGAATTTATAGAATATGAACTAAGAACCATAAAAATTGTTAAGAGTGGGGTTTATATAGGGGTTGGGGCCGTGGGTTACTAAGGGTAATTAGGGTTAGAATTTGTCATTTTAGAGACAATGTAGTAATTTTCACTTAGGAAAAATTGTGATTAAATTAGGACTTAAGGACAATTAGGTAATTTCCACCCTAAAGTAATCTTCACATGGTGAGTCACACCATGACTCATCATGGTGACTCCCCCCTTTGAGTCATCATATATGACTCACAGTTCTCATCCATTAGCGAGTCTCGGAAAATCCCGTTTTCAGCTCTGTCGTTCCTCCGATTTAATATATCGTTCGGATAATATATATTATTTCACTTTTAAGTGAAAAATGTCAAAAAAATAAATAAATTAAAGTTGTTGTAAAAATGATATAAAATCAAACCATTTCGTTCACGAGTCAAAATTAGGTTTTCTGATCAGTAAACTTTTACAGTCAGTGAAAACACTAACCGGGTTTCGTCTGAATTTTCAACGAAAATTGTAACCGTAACTTTCTACAATAAGATATAATACAAATATGATTTTGGTTTATCCAAAATCATTTCCTAAGTCTCGAATAAAAATATAAACGTTTATATATTTATATACCGATATTAGAAAACAGTGAAAAATCGGGGTATTACAAAAGGTGATCAAAATAACAAGCTTTCAACAATGGTGTTCTTAGGTTTTTAGAGAAGATGAACTTGAAGTATGTGAGAAATGAGAAAATGAAATGACAAAGTGTCTAAGAGAGAGAAAGGGTTGAAATTTTGAGGGCATATTGGTTAAGAATTTGTGGGACAAGCTTGTAATTTGAATGAAAGGTCAAGGACTTTCTGTTCATTTCCTTAAGGAGGTTAGCCATTTTTTTGAAACTCCATCGTTACTTGGTGAGTCATGGTGGTGACTCACCCCATGACTCACCACCCCTAGGTGGCAAGTTGTCACATCACCTGGTGCCCGGTTCTATCTCTGTATACCCGTTCCCGATTCTGTCGATTATCTGATTGTTGATAATTCGCCCAAATAAAGTATAATACTTTATTTTTTTACAAAAATTTTCAAAATAGCTCATCTCGTTGGAAAAGTGATAAGAATCTAAACTATTTCATTCTCGGATCAAAATTAGGTTTTCTGATCAGTAAAATTTTACTGTCAGTGAAAACGCAGACCGGGTTCTGTTTGAATTTTAAACCTAAATTTTTACCGTAACCATCTACCATAAGGTAGAGTATAATAATGATTTTGTTTTATCCAAAATCATTTTCTAGTTCTCAGATAAAAATATAAACAATTAAAATTCTACAGATATTGAAAAACAGTAAAAAACAAAATGGGGTGTTACATCTCCCTTTCCAAATAAAGGAAAATCAACTTCTCATACATAGTTTCTTTCTTTCCAACTTCTTTCACTTCAAAATCACCTTAAACAAACAATGTGATATTGAGCAACAACTTACTGTGAGCGGTGAGAAGAGTAAATCTGAACCATTAACTATATATGGATAACCAAGTTTAAAAGTTAGTCAACGGTTATGTGACTAGCTATTTAAAAGTCTCGTGATTTTATGTTTTAATCTTGATTATTCACATATTACCCAATGTTCCAAATATATTTATCTCAATTGTTACATTAGCACACTCCTCTTAGCCAATTTATATGTCTTCTGTCTTTGTTGAGTGTGTGTGTCTGGACTGTGTCCTCAGACGAACCTTACTTACAATGTTAGGAGTTTGAATTCTGACATCACCACTTTGGATATGACTTTAACTAACGACCACCCTCGCCACCCTGGCCTCGAGGGTTAGTATATCAGAACTATGTCTATGAGGATATTTGAACTATGTCTGTGGGGGATATTTGATCAAAAAGAAAAGAAAAATATGGAGAGAGAATTCAACCATTGAATTTTATGTATGATGTTCATTATGTACTCTTTTAGAAAAATTACACAATAATTATTAATTTTTTGGTGAAATAGTATATATATATATATATTGCTTGAAGAAACATATAATACATTAATTTAAAATGAGCTGATGGAGTAGAAATTAATTTTAAATTAATATGAAATTTAATAAACGCGATATATGTGAAGTACAAAATTCAATTAAATGATTAGTTTTCTGAAAACTCATCTAATATATAGTCCAATACTATTGTTCATCAACATAAAATTATAGGCACACTTGTACACGCGAAAGGTTACAATATACACAGAGGCACCCGCTAAATTTACCATCTTGTCAAAGCTTGAAAAATACACATAAAAGATATATGTATATCTGATGATTTTTACTACATTCTTTCCCCTAAAAATTTCTAACTGAGCTAAAACGAAATAAGGAGAATATAAAAAACAAATTTAATATAGATTATTTCTCCTCTACTAGTATGTCAAAATTAATGTACTTATCAACTAACTCTAAGATCCCACACTCTCCAGGTAACTGCACATTTTTGGTATCAACCTCAATTCCTATATTCAGATCCAAAGAGAGGCATGAACTTTTCTCCTTCAAGTTACTAATATCCCCTTTGTTTTCAGCAGATGGAGACGTTTTTGCTCTTGATACTGAACTGAAGCTTTCACAACTGAAAATGACAATAGCATCCTTAAGAGGAACATATTCACCACAAGGAAGGGTTATATTTCCATTCTCAATAGCATGCATGATACCCTTTTGAGAAAAGTGATCAACTTGCTCCCAATCTTCCATGAAGAACACTCTATGAGGATTCTCATTCACTGCTTCCCCAAGTCTCTGCAGATAACTGCTACCAAACTCATTTCTTGGTCTTTTGTTTTTGGATTCCTCATCACCAGTGGAGTCATCAGCTTTTGGAGAAGAGAAACTGCTCATACCAATTGAGACAAAGTTACTATAAGAGCCAAAAACAACTTTAGCTAATTCTTTTGAGGCCATCTCTTTGGCTTGAGAATCCACACCTAGAAAGAACATCCAAGTTTCTTGGTTGTTTTTTCTCTTCAGGAAGTGATTATTGTCTCCTTTTCTCTTTCTTGATCTGCAAAGAAGGACAGTACTTGCAATCTCCTTGACAATTTCTTTATGTTGTTGTGGAACCTTTTTCTCCAAGGCATCACATAGAACCTTCAGGTTATCTGCATTAAGTTCCTTGAACATTTCAGTGCTATCCAAACCATCCACTCTCTCACTTGAAGAAGCTGAGTTGGGGCTAGAGTTGGGATTTGAAAAAAGATCTGGTTTAGGGACATTTCTATGATCTGGCATGAACATTAGTAAGTTTCCTTCATAACAATCATCATCACTAACAGTTTCAGTGTATAACTCATATTCTTTTGGTACTACTTGTTTTGGTTCAGAAATGTCTGGTAAATGTAGGTGGCTCAAATGCAAGCTATGCTTTCTCTCATGTGAAGAGAAAGAGTTAGGGCATGAAAGAGATGATGAAGCAAGAAAAAGTTGTTTCTCGAGATTGGAAGGATGTCCATGCACTGAACTGCAAAAGGAGTTCCATTTCTTGCAGATATCCATAAGCCTTGATTTTTCTTGCTTCACAAGGAGAAAAAAATAAAGAAACATTAGTATCAAAAATTTTGTCCATAAATTCTTTATAATTTTGAACTAAGTGGGGTTGTTATATACCTGATCGTCCATTATGTCACTTCTCTCTTCCTTGCAATTTTGTAGCCATGTTGGTAAGCTAGTGGTGCACTCTTTCTTGTTTATACTGCTAGCAATGCTGTCTGCTTCTTTTTCAAAATTCAATGAGCAATCTCTGCAGCAAGTTAGATGCTTGAGCACTTTGGCTCGATCTTCAAAACATTCATCCTTGAGTATTACCTTGCCTCTCTCCTGAGCTTGAAAACCACTGAAGTAAAACAACAGAAAGAATATTACTATATATATGAAGCACACAATAAGACATTAGGTGTTGTTTTCCAATAGAATTAAGACATATGCATTAGCTGCTACACATGTCTTAATTCTATTGGAAAACAACACCTGGTATATCTACTGAATCGTACCCATGTTTAGTCCATAATAATAAATTACAAGCATCTAAAATTGAAATATAGGTAAACAAAAAATTACCTGTTAAGGTTTAAACTAAGGTTCAGGCTTCCAACAGGAATTGAAAGTGGATGAAGTTCCCAAATAGTTTCTAGGGAAGGGTGACATGTTTTACACTTCATGTATGTTCTGAAAGTTGCAATCCCCATAAGCCACAGTTTACCATTATTCTCCCCATTTCCACTAATCAATCTTTTAAGCTCCATGACCATATGCTCCACAGAACAGTAGTAATTGTTTGTCCTTTGCTCACAATAATTTGACCAAAACTCAAACAGCCATTTCAGATCACCCAAGTAAAGAATAAACCCTCTTCCCACATAGTTTTTTACTAGTCTCATAAGCTCCACAAGCTTCTTTTCAACTTCCTCCTTGCTAATGTTCCTGAAGGAGATAAGAGGAAGACTCACAAACTGCACATACCTCAACTCTCCTGGAACATTGCCTTTCTCAAACCTCTGCATCACTCCCTTAGCTACTCCCTCAGTATTGGCAATATTCTCTCCAACAATAACTGTGTTTCTTCTCCTCCTCACAAGTTCATTCAAAGCACTAGTTACATCATCAACATCATTATTAACATTGTCAATAGTCTTGATCATGAATGAGCCTCCAATGTTGTTACTACCACCAAGAGTTTGAGGCTTAGTGCTACTATCCTTTGTTTGTTGTGAACAAACTTCCACTGAAACAGCTTCTTCAACCTTGCTTTTAACAAGTGTGCTAGAGAAACCAGCTTCTCTCATGACCCTGCTAACACTAGGGTCATCCAAGATAGAGATTATGAGCTGTTCCACCTCAATCTTCAATGCCAAAATGGGGTTCTGCTGGTTCTCAAAAGATCCGCGGCGTTGGTGAGTTTGAGCACGTTTGAAAGCTGCAACCAAGGCATTGGAAAGTGAGGGAGTAGTAGAATATTGAGGAGGACCCAAAAGGGTGCTTGGTGATGTTGATGCTGCTGGCAAACGGTTAAGGGAAACATTGAAGCAAAGCTCTAGTGCCTTGTATTGGAGAGGGTGAGAATAATGGCATTGAAGGCAAGCTCTTCTGAGAATTCCTGTAGAGGTTGCTATCATAGCACTAGCAACATGGAGAGGAGTCACTTGTGCATGACCTCTTCTTGTTGCAAGATTAACAGCTTGTTTCACAAGGGTTGCAGCTTCTGGTGTTAGAGCCTGCAGCTGAATACTGCATATTCCTGCTCTCATCTTCACAATATAATAGCTCACAGAGAATTAATCACAAAAGCTTAAACCAAACTTAATGGAATTTTGGTTCAACAAGGTTCATTTGGGTTAGAAAGCAAAAAAATATTGTTAGAAATGTGTGCTTGGTTTAGACCTATATGATGTGAGTTTCATGCCTTTCTTGTTAGTGAGGGAAGATTTTGGCTTTGCATGTGAAAGTGGATTGCATGTGATGCAACTTTTCTTCTTATCTCTCTTTCTTTGATCTCTGATGTGTATGAATAAGCTGATCAAAACTTGAGGATGGAAAGTCGACAAAGAAAAAAGAGGATGAAAAAAGAGAAAGTGGATAAAAGGAAAAAGAGAATTGAGGACTGTCTGTCTGTTTGAATGGACAGAAGACAGTGGTTGGCTCTAATTTTGTCTAGTCTCGAGGAGATCGAGGAGGAATAATCCTTGAATGATTGATGGAATGGATGAAAATCAAATCTCTCAAAATGGTATATCACTTCATGTGACATTCAATTAGTTAAATCGTGCCATGCCATTTAAAAAAACACATATTTCAATAAATAATATAATCAGTTTTCTAAATGACACAACAGTGGAACATGAAATGACATGTTATTCTAAGACATGTGACCTTTATCTCGATGGAATAATGATTCACAAACTCAAATACAAAAATGTTTTATATGAAACCAATGTTCTTGAAATATGTCTCCCTTCTAATTCATTCCAAAATTTCGCTTTCTTGAACGTTTTAATGTGTCTACAATCATGTTTTCTGTTGCCTAAAATATAGCTAGCTTATGAGAAATAAGATGACAAGATAGAAGAATGATATAAAAAAAAACATGAAAATTAGTTTCATATAACATTTTAACTTGGCTAAATCACGGTTTTTTGTTGCTTGATACCTTATGAGAAATAGACAAAATAGAAGGATGATGGTACACGGAATCCATCCATTTATAATTTATAACATATAAAAGCTCAAGGGCGGGTTATGGAACCGCCACCTCAGCTATTTCTACTTTTCTAAATTTGCCCCTAGAACAAATTTGTTAGATTTTTGGTTCCTCAGTTGAATGTTTTTTCACTTTCTCATACTAAGTTTGCCTTCTTGGTTTCTTATTGAATTAATTTTTTTTTTTCAGTTTCTCATATCAAGAGTGCATACTCCTCTTTTTCCTTTTAATCTTCAATAATCATTCAACATTCTTGCTTCCACATCCGAATGTCTTGATTTCTCACTCTCTTTGTTCTTAAGTGACATATAGGCAAGTTTATAACAAGATATTGACAAGCAACAGATTGTGTACATATAATCAAGATCAGGTATGGTATATGGTTTTCCATTATGCTCAATCATTCAAGGATACTTTCTTTCTAATTCCTAGACTTCCGAAAGATGGAACAAGAGTGTAGAGATACTCCCATGAAACAAGAGTGTTCAAATTGTCTTCAACGCTTCAGAGGACAGGAACAAAGCAGCAACAAGCTAGTCACGAACACACGAACAAATCAGGAACTCACAAACAAATCACAATAGCTTGAGACGTGTGGAATCACACTGCCTTCAAGGATTTATCCACGTGGTGCGCAAACCACCCAGAATATAACATGCCCCACCCGACAAATGAACTGACGTAACAGAAGAACAAGAAAAATAATAAAGATGAAGCAGACAATATAACCTTCTAATAGATGAGAAGAAGAGAGTTTGTTTTTTTAGAAGAGAGAAAATATGCTCATCTAAATTAAATTCGGGTAGTCACTTAACATATCAGATCAACACCTTTTAAAGTTCAAAGTACTGCCGTTCACGTATTGGATAAGATTGGATAAAAAAAATGATAAGATTGGAACAAAACTGAACGTGCAGCAGTAGTTTTGAAATTGGTCAAAACATGGTCATAGTGCTAGACGATAGAGCATATTAAGCAACTAATTCTTTTAGGATAAAATAAACAAAAAAGAATTTAAATTGACCAACTTAATGTGCACACGTGATAGAAGTGGTTAAACACGTGGTCAAAATGTGGAACTTGGACAAAATAGCCACTACAAAAAAAAGAGGAATTTCCGACGACAAAACCCGCCGGAAATGAAGTAAAGCCGTCGGAAAATGGTATTATCAACGGAATTTTCGACTGACCCGGTTTTATCGATAATAGGAGTGTAGGAAAGCCTTTCCGATGGATATGGGTCGTTTGTCGGAAATTTCCGATGTCTTTGTCCGTCGGAAACCTTGTCACACGGAGCCCCTAATTACCGACGGAAATTCCATTGGTAACTGTCTGTGAAAGTTACAGACGAACCCTTTCATCGGAAAATCTAACCAATAGTTACCGATGGAAATGTCCGTTGGAAACAAGGTTTATTTTTTATTTTTTTTATTTTATTTTTTTTTGTTTTATATGAATAATTAATTGTTAACTATTTTTATTAAAATTTATATTTTGAATATTAATTATTATATTTTATTTTAATTAATTATAATTCAATTATTACTATATTTTATTTATTAATTATTATTATGTTATATTTTAATTAATTATAATTAATTATAATTATATTTTATTTTAATTAATTACTTTTATATTATTAATTAGAAAACAAAATTGAAATTACAAATAAAATTTAAAAAGCAATTAAATTAAAATTAATTTAAAATAAAACAAACTCAACATATAATCCATAAATGAAATATCCGTCAAGCTACAAAACTTTATTATACCTATAACTATCTTAATACCCATCACCATAATATCCGTCATCGTCGTCCTGTTGGGGGGAGTCTGCCGACGTCAAATGACCATCAAGCTGCGGCTCAGAAGATAGATCGGCATCATACGACTGCGGTGGTGGATCGATAGAAGTAGTGGAGGGCTGGGGCTGGGGCTAGGGCTGGGTGGCATGGAGGACACCATGCAGAGCGCTGCGCCTGTTTGGTGGGAGGAAATCGAGTACAACGGTCATGACCGTAGAGAATATCTCCATCTGCTGCATGGTGCGCTCGTTTGTCTCCCTCTGTTGCTGCACCTCCTGCCTCAGCCACTGCACCTCCTTCGTATCCTATGAGCCGGAGGATGTAGGCTCCCGAATGGTCAAGCTCGGTGTCGACCCCTGACGGATCGACTTGGCTAGGGTCGCAGTACCGTAAATCCACCCCTTGTTCTTCCCGCCCGCCACATCCATCCAGGCCTGGGTCTATAGTCGCTCAACCTCGGCGGGGTCCTGCTGAGAATGATCTGAGGCACCAGAGCAGGAGGCAGTCTCAGATGCTACCTGACTAAACCTAGCATTGTACTCCACCTGCGATCAATTAATACATTACAATCAATATTATTAAACTATGTATATATATATATAATAATTACCTATTGTTTAAATATAAAAAACACTTTAGCTCACCACTATCTGCCTCGACCTCTCATCAAGAAACTCGTTGGTGCCCGAGCGAATATGTGTCTGCTCAAAGACCGTAGGGACATTAACAGACCAAGCTAGCTCTCCTGCCTGCAACCGACACACCAATAAAATCAATTAGTTATAAAATAAATTTTTGATAAAAATATACAGTTTATAAATAAAATTATTTATATATGCATACCATGTAAATGGCATGCTGCATGTGGCTAATAGAACCACCAGTGTGCATGCTCCCACCCTTCTCAAAAGCCCGATTTCTCTTTGCCTGTTGACACTTTAGCTTGTAAGCTGGAGTGTCCCAGTACGCACACAGTTGGGCCCAAATGTTTGGCCCGATGTAATCCGGACATATCAGGGTCTCCCTATGCTCCCGGAGCATGTCCCTCAGTCGAGCAGCTACTCGGTCATCAAAGATAGCACGTATCTTTGAGGCATGCTCCGGTAACCAACGCACAAACTCCTGTTAACAAAGAAAAAATACTAATAACATTATACAAATAAATATATAAAATGTGTGAAAAATAAAGGGAAAATTACATGAATTAATAAACAACAACTTACCCCGAATCGTCTGAATATATGATCCCGATCATCCCCGGGGATCACCCCCATGATGGCCAGAAATGAGGATGCTACGCCTTGATGGCATAGGTAACGTGCTTCGATCCCCCTTTCGATGGGATGAAGCTGAAAAATTCATAATTTTATTAATTCAACAATATGACAACCAACAAACATATACTTATTGAATAGTAACTATTTTTAAACAACATTAAATTAAATTAAACTTACAAACCAGAAACAGGACTGCTGCACTCAGGCAAGTGTCCGCCGCGGCCGACTGCTGCACAGACAATGAGTATGGAATGGTCGTGTCGTGACCGTATGCGTCCGTGGATGATGAGGATGGAATGACCGTGTCCGGCTGTGGCATCATCCCAGGAGTCGGCATAAATGATAATCCTGCTGGCTGTGTGGCCGGCGCAGCCAATGATGATGGTGGTGCTGGGTGTGGGTGTGGTGTGGGTCCAGTAGGGGGTGGCGAGTAGCCGGCTAGTGCGCGTCGTGGCGCAAAGCGAGTGGAGGTCTGGACATGGGTGGAGGATGGGGTAGTGTGGGTCGGGGATAGTGTAGTATGGGTAGGGGATGATGTAGTATGGATCGGTGAGGGTATAGAATGGGTGGGGGATGGTGTAGAATGGGTGGGGGAGGCTCCTGTAGGTGGCGATAAGGTAGGTGCAATAGGGATAGGGGTGGGTGCGGTGGGTGCTGAGGGACCTCCAGGAATGTGAGCAAGCACCTGGGACTTGACGGTGTATCGTCCCCGCTTAGCCTTGCCCTTCCTCTTATCACCACTAGGCGGTGGGGGGCGGGGCATCTGTCCTCCTGATGCTGACATATCTATTTTTATAGCACAATTACAAATCAATATAAAAACTGTAAGCAATCAACATTTAACAGCCTAATCTAAGAAAATATTTAAAATACAAAAATCTTTGGCAAGTCTTACATTTAATTGCAGAAGCAAATATTTAAAATACAATAAAAATTACTTAATAGTAAACTTCCTATTCAGACTCAGTATCGTCATCTGATTGTAAGTTTGACTCTTCTTCTTCTTGCATTGAGTCATCACTTTGGATTTCTTCCTCTGATGATGCATGCAACGATGACTTATTACCAATGACCACTTCTTCCCCTTCATTTGTAGATCCCAACATGCCAGTAATAGACCTCAATTACTTCATTGTCATGTGACGATTCATCCACCTAGAAGGGCGTCTCATCTTCTGCATCATCGATTTCTATGCGACCCCTAGGCTTGGTAGTGACAACAACACAACAACCTCGTTTGTCTGTTCGCATTGCTGGATAAGGGACATAATAAACTTGTTTTGCATTCTGAGCAATTACAAATGGATCAAACTTTTGATATCTTCTATCCATACGAATGTCCACAGTTCCATACTTGGGATCCACCTTTGTGCCTGTCCTCGATTGATCAAATCAGTTACAATAAAATAAGACTACTTTTTTAGGATAAGTAGTAGTATTGCATTGTAACTCGCATATGTGTTTTATGACCCCATAAAAATCACCAGTACCTTCACCCTTACGACAACCCCGCTATTAATTGTATTTTTCCCACGTTCCATTGTTTTTGGCAACAACTCTTTGAAGGGTGTCACATCTTGAATAATTTTACAAAAGAACTCCAAACACTGCTCGGGGACATTCCAATTGGACTTGCAAGCTAGAAGCCTAACACAAATAGATAATTTTGAATATGACGCCCCTTCAAACAATGGCTTATTTGTCTCTAACAATAGATTGTAGAATCTCTGCCCCGATTCATTAGGAGGCTCTTCCATGTCATCAGACTCATCCGCCTCAAAATTCCCATGTTGCCCAAGACAATCATCGACCATCATATGCATTGACTGGAGTTGTTCGACATAGTCATCGTGGTAGCCACTGCCTGATGCACCCATGTCAAGATCATCACCACCAACTTCATTAAAATCAATATCCGACAACTCCTCACCATGATCAGTCCATATCCAATAATTAGGATTGAACCCACGTTGGTATAGGTGTAACTTCACATCATGTAAATGCCTATTTGCTACAATTGTTTGTGTTCATGATGAAGTATGTCAATTCATGTATGTTTTAATAATATGTTTCACGTGATGAATAATTGGTTGAATTGGTATGTTGTTTATGCCATGAATGTTGTTGGTTTGATAATGTTGTTATGAAATGAGTGAAAGTTTATTGTTTTGATGATGAACATGCTTAATACTACTCCAATTGGTTAAAATAGGGCTCATTCTTAACATGAGAATTAAAGGAATAATTTCCCAAAAGTGTTCATAAAACATGGATTTAATAGTGAGAGATGAGGTTTATGCCAAATGGTTTAGTCAAGGACCCTAGGATTAATTTAAGAGTGCTTAGGAAGTTTTTGGCTAAAAGGAAATGATCAATCTGCCCAGACAGTACTGCCCCGCTCCAGGAAGCACGGTCGTGCTTAACAGGGAGCACGCCCGTGCTCCTAGTTCAAATTCAAATCGGCCGCACTGCTTAAGAACGGCCGTGTATAACAGGAAGCATGCCCATGCTTCACTTAAGTGGAAGCACGCCCGTGTTGAGGGTGAGCATGACGTGAATTAAAGGAATTAAATGGGTGTTTCACCCCAATTGTCCCCAATGATGAAATAAGACACTAATCGAATAAATACAAGTTAGATAACTTAATTAAAGACTAATCAAGATAATTAATAATAATAAGTTGGTTAAGCCGGTACCCAATGGGTTACCGCACGTTGATATGCTTTGGTGCTTTTTGGCCAAAGTGGCCTCGATGTTTTTTAGTCAAAGTGTTGTTGAAGTTGAACCTTGGTGCTTTTTGGCCAAAGGGACCTTGACTCATGAGTCAAGGTGTTGTCAATGATGAACTTGGGTACTGAGATGCCTAAGCGAAGGTGGTGGTTACCCGCTTGTTTGTTGTTGTGCTCATGCATTCACACATTGGAGTTGTTAGTGGGGGGAAGTTAAACATAGGGGAGGTCGTCCTAGAGTACAGTGATCTAGCCGTCTATGGTGATTCACCCAAGGTTTGGTGAATCCGGTCCCCCCGTGGTGGTGCATCCTAGAGTATGGTGTGTCGGCTATCCAATGGGTTCACCCATGGTTCGGTGAACTGTCGGCGTTAGTGCTTATTGGCCAATGTGGATATGTAACTCCGAAGTTGCCTTCCTGAGATAGTTCAGATCCACATGCATAATGGAGTAGTGGAGTAGTGTTGCACCGCATAACATATGTTGGTTGATTTAATATGTTGATATACTTATATGTTGATGCTTATATAATGTATGTTGTTTTATGCTATGTTACATGTTGTATGTACATCTTGCTTCCTATCTCCATGCCGATGTATTTCATATGTTTTCTTACTCCCAGTTTATCTTCTCTTGTTTTGTTGGTTTGTATCTTTTATGCAGAGGATGGTGAGCAATCAGTTGAGGAGTGACTCTGAGGAGCCGCGACTCTAGTTAGGATTTCCAGTTGTTATAGTTTGTTTCAGTTTCAGTTTAGTTTGTATTCCATGATATTTTTCCGGATTGGTTATACCAGCTCTGTATGTGACATCGGGGTTGGGTTCTTTTGATGTTATGTTTTATCTTCTTAAAACCTTGTTATATTTTCCGTGTTGTTGAGACTAGTTCATGTGGACCTTTCCTACCCGTGAACCCTTATTTATTTGAATAAATGAATATACATGTTTTATTTTATTTATCTTTAAATGCTTATAAATACATGCGCGGTAGAGGGTGTCACATTTAGTGGTATCAGAGCAGGTCTGTCCTATCAGGCCGTGGTATGAGTCTGTTATGAGTCTGTTGTGTGCTCTTGTTTGAATTGTCTATATTTAATATCGACAATGATATGTGGTACTAAGTACCTATAGCTTCTTTTTGGCTTGACTTGATGCATTTGGTGGTTTGTCTTGGACGATCCAAGAAGCCTGTGAGTGCTCTTTGTGTTTAGAAAGGTTGTTCTATTATCAATTGATAATAATAACTTTGTAGTTGATCGTGTATGCTTACCCCTGAAACAACTTGGCATTATTCTTGGTATGGATTGGTTATCTTCCAACCACGTCCTTTTGAATTGTTTTGATAAGACCTTGGTTTTTGGAATTCCTGTGGAGTCTAAGGATCCAAGATTTCTCTCTGACAACCAAGTTAAGGCTTCTATGAAAGAATAGGCCTAAATGTACATGATGTTATCTGCCATGGAAGTATAGAGCCCTCCTGATGTTGGAAGTGTGCCTGTTGTGCGGGAATTTCCTGAAGTGTTTCTGGGGGATGTTTATAACTTACTCCCTGAGAGAGATGTTGAGTTCACCATAAATTTAGTGTCTGGCACCGGGCCAATATCCATAGCACCCTATAGAATGTGTGCTCTGGAGCTAGCTGAGTTGAAGAAACAGATAGAGGACCTGATCCAGAAGCAGTTTATTAGGCCTAGCGTATCCCCATTGGGAGCGCCAGTGTTGTTGGTGAAGAAGAAAGACGGTAGCATGAGGTTGTGTGTCGACTATCGACGGCTCAACAAAGTGACCATTAAGAATCGGTATTCCCTCCCTAGGATTGATGACCTTATGGACCAGTTGATTGGAGCTTGTGTCTTCTCTAAGATAGATTTGAGGTCGGGGTACCATCAGATTCAGGTTAAGTTTGAGGATATCCAGAAGACAGCGTTTAGGATGCGTTATGGTCACTATGAGTATTTAGTTATGCCCTTTGGTGTGACTAATGCTCTTGCTGTGTTCATGGACTACATGAACAAGACCTTTCTCCCTTACTTGGATAAGTTTGTGGTGGTTTTCATAGATGACATCTTAGTCCACTCTAAGACCACGGAGGAACATGAGGAACACTTGAGGGTTGTCTTGCAGACCCTTAAGGAGAAGCAGTTGCATGCTAAGTTGTCTAAGTGTGAGTTTTGGTTAGAGGAGGTGAGTTTCTTAGGACACGTCATCTCTAAAGGTGGGATAGTCGGGGTTCCGGCTAACGTAGAGACAATGCTCCAGTGGGAAGCGCCAAAGTTAGTGACCGAGATTAGGAGTTTCTTGGGTTTAGCAGGGTACTATAGGAGGTTCATAGAAGGTTTCTCTAAGATAGCTTTGCCCTTGACCCGTCTCACCAATAAAGGACAACTCTTTATGTAGGACTCTAAGTGTGAGGAAAGTTTCCAAACCTTAAAGGATAGGTTGACATCAACACCAGTGTTAGTTTTGCCAGATCCTAGTGAACCTTTCGTTGTTTACTACGATGCTTCTAAACAAGGTTTAGGTGGGGTGTTGATGCAGAATGGTAACGTAATAGCTTATGCCTCTAGGCGGTTGAAACCCCATGAGGAGAACTACCCTACCCATGACCTAGAGTTAGAGGCTGTGGTGTTTGCTTTGAAAATTTGGAGGCATTACATTTATGGAGCGAGGTTTGAGGCCTTTAATGATCATAAGAGTTTGAAATATCTTTTTGACTAGAAGGAGTTGAATATGAGGTAGCGTAGGTGGATGGAGTTTCTTAAAAATGATGATTTTGAGTTGACCTACCACCTAGGAAAAGCCAATGTAGTGGCAGATGCCTTAAGTAGGAAAACCTTGCATGTCTCCGCTTTAATGGCTAGGGAGATGGATTTGATTGAGGAATTCGGAGACCTGAGTTTAGCTTTGGAAGTTACCCCTAAGAGTATTAGGCTTGGAACCTTGAAGGTTACCAACAGTTTGATGCATCATGTTAGAGAGGGCCAAAAGATAGATAAGTACCTCTTAGACTATAGAGAGTTGCTTGCTCAGGATAGATACCTTAGTTTTAACGAAGGAAGTGGGGGAGTTTTGAGGTTCAAGGATAGAGTCTGTATACCATATGTTCCTGAGCTTAGGAAGTTGATCCTTGAGGAAGGACGTAGGAGTGGTTTGAGTGTGCTCCCAAGTGCCACCAAGATGTACCAGGATCTTAAGCGCATGTTTTGGTGGCCTAGGATGAAAAAGGATGCAGATGTGTTTATCTATGCGTGCCTAGTATGCCAAAAGGCTAAGATAGAACACCAAA
Source organism: Sophora flavescens (assembly GCA_030762895.1). Taxonomy (NCBI): domain Eukaryota; kingdom Viridiplantae; phylum Streptophyta; class Magnoliopsida; order Fabales; family Fabaceae; genus Sophora; species Sophora flavescens. The sequence continues at coordinate 148,293,219 of CM061063.1, forward strand.
AGCCTTCAGGTAGGTTGCAACCTTTGAGTATCCCAGAATGGAAATAGGATAGTATCTCTATGGAGTTTGTGTCTGGACTCCCTAGGACTCCAGCTGGTTGTGATGCTATATGGGTTGTTGTGGATAGATTGACTAAGTCTTCCCATTTCATCCCTATGAACATGGAATATCCCTTAGAGAAGTTGAATAGGTTGTACATCAAAGAGATAGTTAGGCTACATGGTGTACTCTCTAGCATAGTGTCAGATAGAGACCTTAGATTTACCTCTAGGTTCTGGAATAGTTTACATGAGGCTTTAGGGACAAAGCTTAGCCTATATTCAGCTTATCACCCACAGACTGATGGTCAGTCTGAGAGAACCATCCAGTCCTTAGAGGACTTGCTTAGAGCTTGTGTGCTAGAGAAGTCGGGCAGTTGGGACAAGTTTTTGCCCCTAATAGAGTTCACCTACAACAATAGTTTCCATTCCAGTATTGGGATGGCACCTTATAACTCTCTTTATGGGAGGAGATGTAGGACACCCTTGTGTTGGAATGAACCTGGTGAGAATGTTGTGCTAGGACCAGAAATAGTGCAAGAAACCACAAAAAAAGTGAGGATGATTAGGAAAAGATGAAAGTGGCACAGATTAGGCAAAATAGCTACCATGACAAAAGAAGGAAGGCGCTTGAATTCCAGGAAGAAGATCATTTGTTCTTGAGAGTTACTCCAACAACTGGGGTTGGTAGAGTGATGAAAGCGAGGAAACTTACTCCTAGATTCATTTGTCCTTACCAAATTCTATAAAGGGTTGGCGAAGTCACCTATCAAATAGCCTTACCACCATTCTTGCCAAACCTTGACAATGGTTTTCATGTGTCCCATCTTCGAAAGTACATTCATAATCCTAGCCATGTGATAGTAATCGACATGATACAGTTAAAAGAGAACTTGACTTTTGAGGTACTACCCCTTTGAGTTGAGGATCGAAGGGTGAAGCAGCTAAGAGGCAAGGAGATTCCTTTGGTCAAATTTGTTTGGAGTGAGGTTACTGAGGAAAGTGCTACATAGGAGCTGGGGAGCAAGATGATGGAATCATACCGGCACCTTTTCAATTGAGCTGAGTAGAAACTTCAAGGACGAAATTTTTATAAGTGGGATGGAATTATAACACCATGAATTTCACCCTACGTTAATAAATGTTAATATGTGTTAGACTTAGATTAAAGGTTCAATCCTTTTAGAGTCATAGTAACCAGTTTCACCGTTTTGGCCATATCTTGAGTTCTAGATGTTCGATTAAGGTGATATTTGATGTGTTGGAAAGCTAAGAATATTATCTACAGGTATTATTTTATGTGCTTTGGTCAATTCGATTGTCTCGTAGGCCTCGCGCCTCAATATTTGTTCGCCCTGTGAACTGTGTAGACCCAAAAACGTGTTTTGGGCTATAATTAAGCCCAATTGTGCATAAACCGTCCATAACCTCCAAAACCACGACATTGACCTAATGTTATATATCTAAATCACTCTAGATCAGTCTCCATTCCCTCCTCTTTGAAACCATTTTCTCTCTAAAACTCCCTCAAAGGAACCCGTTCTTGCACCGTTCTTCACTGCTTCTTGATAGGAGAACATCGCTATGAATAGGGGTTCATTGTGCTTACTGTTTGGGACTTTAGAAAAGGTAAAATTCGTTTACCTTGTCCCTTGCATTTCTTTCTTTCAAGTTCTTGACCTTTTCCTTTTTATTTCTTGATCTTAAAGTTAAATCAAGGTGTTTCTTGTCGTTCTTGAGGTAGCAGACAAGCATTCGTGAGACGGGACCCTAGCGGACTTTCTTCCCTTCCTTTTGAATTTCAGTCTTCATATCAGGTATGGGGAGAAGAATAGTATGAACAATAGGCAAGGGGGTAGCGTAAGATGAAGGGTTCCATGACCCTATTGGTTATTAAATGATAATTGTTATCTTGTAAATGCCTATTTGCTATAATTGTTTTAGTGTTCATGATGAAGTATGCCAATTCATGTATGTTTTAATAATATGTTTCATGCAATGAATAATTGGTTGAATTGGTATGTTGTTTATGCCATGAAAGTTGTTGGTTTGATAATGTAGTTATGACATGAGTGAAAGTTTATTGTTTTAATGATGAACATGCTTAATAAGACTCTAATTCGTTAAAATAGGGCTCATTATTAACATGAGAATTAAAGGAATAATTTCCGAAAAGTGTTCATAAAACTTGGAATTAATAGTGAGAGGTGAGGTTTATGCCAAATGGTTTAGTCAAGGACCCTTGGACTAATTTAAGAGTGTTTAGTGAGTTTTTTTGCTAAACGAACATGATCAATCTGCCCAGACAGTACGACCATGCTCCAGGAAGCACAGTCGTTCTTAACAGGGAGCATGCCAGTGCTCCCAGTTCAAATTCAAATTGGCCCCGCTGCTTAAGCATGGCCGTGCATAACAGGAAGCACGCCCGTGCCGAGGGTGAGCACGCCATGCTCCCCCAAACAGTGCAGACATGAATTAAAGTAATTAAAGGGGTGTTTCTCCCCAATGATGAAATAAGACATCAATCGAATAAATACAAGTTAGATAACTTAACTAAAGACTAATCAAGATAATTAAGAATAATAAGTTGGTTAAATCGGTACCCAATGGGTTGTCGCATGTTGATATGCTTTGGTGTTTTTTGACCAAAGTCGCCTCGATGCTTTTTGGTCGAGGTGTTGTTAAAGTTGAACCTTGGTGCTTGGCCAAAGAGCCATTGACTCATATGAGTCAAGGTGTTTATGATGATGAACTTGGGTGCTGATTGGCCCAAGTGGAGGTGGTGGTTGCTCGCTTGTTTGTTGTTGTGCTCATGCATTCATGCATTGGAGTTGTTAGTGGGGGGAAGTTCAACATAGAGGAGGTCGTCCTAGAGTACGGTGATCTGGACGTCCGTGGTGATTCACCCAAGGTTTGGTGAATCTAGCCCCCCGTGGTGGTGCATCTTAGAGTATGGTGCGTCGGCTATCCAAGGGGTTCACCCATGGTTTGGTGAACTGCCGGCGTTGTTGCTTATTAGCCAATGTGAATATGTAACTCCAAAGTTGCCTTCCCGAGATTGTTCGGATCCACATGGATAAAAGAGTAGTGGGGTAGTATTGCACCGCATAGCATATGTTGGTTAATTTAACATGTTGATATACTTGTATGTTAATTCTTATACAATGTATGTTGTTTTATGCTATGTTACATGTTATATGTTCATCTTGCTTCCTATCTCCATGCTGATGTGTTTCATATGTTTTCTTACTCCTCGTTTCTCTTTTTTTTGTTTTGTTGGCTTGTATCTTTGATGTAGAGGACGGCGAGTAGTCAGTTGAGGAGTGACTCTGAAGAGCCGCGGCTCTAGTTAGGATTTCCAGTTGTTATAGTTTGTTTCAATTTCAGTTTAGTTTGTATTCCATGATATTTTTCCGGATTGGTTATACCAGCTTTGTATGTGACATCGGGGTTGGGTTCTTTTGATGTTATGTTTTATCTTCTTAAAACCTTGTTATATTTTCCGCGTTGTTGAGACTAGTTCATGTGGTACCTTTTCTACCCGTGAACCCTTATTTATTTGAATAAATGAATATGCATGTTTTATTTTATTTTTTATTTATCTTTAAATGCTTATAAATACATGCGAGGTAGAGGGTGTCACATATCCTCTCATTAATGCAGTATCTAGCACTTTCTCAATTACGCCATAGGAAAAGGACACAAAAGAAAATTAGTTTTGTGTGCTAGCAGAACTAACAAATGACTTGTTCTTACCCATTGCACCTTCTTCATGGAATCTCCAATCACAAAGGTTGGGTTCCCATCACTCATTGATTTCAATTGTCTTAATTCTCATTCCCCTCGATGTTTCACATATTGATTTTCTTCCCACGGGCTTTGTTAGAGGATCTGCCAAGTTCAACTATGACTTCACATAATCGATCGATATCGTTCCATCTTTTAGCAATTCTTTTACCACATTATATCTCAATTGTATATGTCTATTTTTGTCATTGAAGGTCTTGCTCTTTGCAACGGCTATTGCCGATTGACAATCACAATGCATCGACATTGATGGCTTAGTTTAATTCCTAAAGGAATATTTTCCAAGATGTTTCTCAACCACTCAGCTTCACTACCAGCCAACTCCAGAGCTACAAACTCTGAATCCATAGTAGATCTAGCAATAATTGTTTATTTGGCTGATCTCGAAGTAAACGCACCTCCACCAAGTGTGAATACATAACCATTACTGGATTTAGTCTTATTTGAATTAGATATCTAGTTAGCATCATTGTACCCTTTTAGTACAGCAGGAAATCCACTATACATAATACCATAGTTCATGGTACCTCTCAAGTATCTCATGAGTCTAGAAAGTGCCTCCCAGTGATCCTAATTAGGACTTTGAGTATATCTACTCAATCGTCCTACTGCATATGCAATGTCAGGTCACGAAAAATTCATCAATTGTAGTAAGCTCCGAAGAATTTGGGCATACTGAGACTGATTAACATGATCATCTCTATTTTTCTTCAAATGAAAGTTAGCATCATAAGGGGAACTCATTGGCTTTGAGTCATAATGACCAAACTTCCTAAGAAGTTTCTCTACATAGTGTCCTTGGGATAGCATTATGCTATCACCCTTCCTCATAATTCTAACTCCTAATATCACACTTACGTCACCCATGTCTTTCATATCAAATTTTGATGCAAGAAAAGATTTTGTTCTAATCACTACATCATTACAAGTACCAAAGATAATCATGTCATCTAAATATAAGCAGATAATAATACGTTCTCCATTTAATATTTTGGTGTACACACATTTATCAACTTCAGTAGGATAAAATCCATCATTAATCAATGTTTGATTAAATTTCTCATGCCATTGCTTTGGTGCTTGTTTTAAACCATATAAGGATTTGAGAAGTTTGCACACTTTATTTTCTTGACCAGGAGTAACACATCCTTCATGTTGTGCCATATAAATTTCTTCTTCCAAATCACCATTTAAAAAAGTAATTTTCACATCCATTTGGTAAATAACAAGTTTGTAAATTGAAGCCAAGGCTATCAAAATTCGAATTGAAGAAATTCTGGTCACAAGAGCAAAGGTATCAAAATAATCCATATTTTGTTTTTGAGTAAAACCTTTTGCTACTAATCTAGCTTTATATTTTTCAATTGAACCATCAGGAAAATATTTTCTTTTATAAATCCATTTGCAACCAATAGGTTTTGATCCCCGGGGTAAATCAACTAAAATCCAAGTGTTGCACTTCAAAATTGAATCAATTTCCTTTTTAGTAGCTTCTTTCCAAAAGGGAGCATCAAAAGATGAAATAGCTTCATAAAAATTCAAATGATCATTTTCTACAAGGTAAATGTAAAAATAATTTCCAAACGATGTCTCCTTTCTTTGTCTTTTACTCCTTCTCAAATCCTCATGAGTTTTCACCATTATTTTCGAAAGAAATATTTTCAATAGTATTAGAAATATTTCCAGATCTTAAAGGAAATATATGTTCTAAGAATTCAGCATTTTTAGTCTCAACATTAGTGTTACGATCAAATACACTACTTCACAAAACAAGAAATCTGTATGCAGCATGAGACACCCCGTTGTACCCCATTGTGTTATTAAATTAAAACCTTATTTATTAATTACTTACTCGTGTGCTTAACGTTAAAAGTATATTCCGCAAATACATAAAAATTAAAACTTAATTAGAAACATACAGCGTGAGAACAATTACAACAACACACCATATATTTCAAATACATACACACCATATTTTTATGCATCAGAGTATTTAAACACTGTATAGGGTATCCCATCAGTAGGATCCTTTGCAGGTGCATACTTACACAACTATTAATAGCGGAAATATAAAATGTCTTACGAAACACTGGCCATAACTCTTTAAGTTCTAACACTCGAATCCGCTGCTCATGCTTCAACTTTTGGCTCATATGGAGTTCCATCTAGTTTCTCGGTGACGGGTTCCTCCATTGGATCTTCTCGAATGATCACATAAGAAATAAAATACAACATACAAAATATAGTGGATAAGAAACAGTTCTATCATCAAAAGCGGAAAGCAATACATAGCACTTAATATAATAACAGTTAAAGACAAGCATCACACATAACTTACAATTATCCTCAATCATGATACCTTTCTCTACCCTCAATCTGATATGACTAAACCATTATGCCAAAATGGTCACTACTAATCCTGCCACCCATCCTTCTTTAGAGATATCAGTCAGTCATTCAAGCGAGACGTCTCCATTAATCGGTGCACAACCTCGTCCATGGGAGAATGCTCAAGCAAAGGAATGACACTATAGCTGCAAGGTACAGTCGGTGCACACCCTGGATCCAGGGTTCTCATGCATAGCAATGACACTATAGCTGCACGGTACAGTCGGCGCATAATCTCATCCATGGTAAGAATGCTCACGCAAACAATGACACTATAGCTGCACGGTACAGTCGGTGCACATCCTGATTCAAGGGTGCTCATGAATATCAAATGACACTATAGTTGTACGGCCTATCTAAGTTGGAACGATCCCACGAGAACTTCAGACCTCGTGTGTTCCCAACACACGGTTGTGAACAACAATGCACATATATGAACCTCACTAACTCGTATTAATAACAACCTAGTTCCTCAACCTTCCATCTTAATCCCAACACATACTATACGTCACCTCTCATATATGAAATGATTAATTCAGGCTAGGCACCTCTAAGTCACCATTATTCTCTCACCCAAACAAAATACCTCCGAGCAACATATATCTTTACTTAAAAATAGCTAAGCAATTTATCAAACCAGGCAGATCATGCATAACAATATAATGAATAAAATATTCAAACATCAAAATAAAAAGTCACATGGAGTATAATACCTCAACCAGCGTATCACAAACAATTCAATAATTATAAAGTCAAACATCCTCAATATCATAAGATTAAACTAATGTCGATAACCTACAATCCCCAAATCATCATTGGTATTACAGAAAATGTTTCCAAGGCGATTTTTATCTTGTCGATCACTCGACCACTAATAGGGTTTAGGTCGCCCTACACAATTATTATAATATATACTACTTATCCATTCCGACAATAGGTTGATTCTTCCCCCACCTGAGCTAACACCAGAAACACGAAGTCGAAGCTCCCCGTTATCACACCACAAGTTATCAAGTCAACCTTCAACCAAATTCAACATACAAATGTATTAATCAAACAAATCCAACTATGGACATATGTTGCTAGGGCTATGAGGCTAGGGTTATTTTCTTAATTCCATCCTTGGGATTCTAGTTCCTAGAGTATTAACTAACATAAAACAAGTGTTACAATGCCAAAATATGAAATAAAATCCTCTAACCACTTTGGTTAGGGTTTCGGCCATAAGGGTTAGAATAGGCTAGAAATTCCTTTTGAGTTCAAACTCTTGGATTTGTGATCACAATGTATGATAGAATCAAAAACAAGCTTCATCATTCAAAAATTAAATAAAAAATATTTCAACTACTTTACCTTAGTGTTTCGGCCAACATAAAGAAATTAGGTTAGAAATTTTATTTGGATTCATGCTCTTGGATAATGAAAGTATAGGTATACGAGAGTTGACAACAATAGTCATAACTCATCAGACATTTTCTAAGTATTTTTGCATGATTTTTGAACAAATAGATCTAAGACTTGAAATAGAGAAAAACTTGATGAAACATGAAATTAGTTGAGGATTAAGAGTATGGAAACCCTAGATAGCTTAGATCCAACTTCATCTAAGTTAAAAATTGAACAAAATCTCATTTGCTCATTAAAGCATAGGTTCGGCCTTTACTAGATAAATAGGGGGACAATTATTTTTCTTACATGATCTTAGATGATGATAGTAGAAGTCATATGAAGATCATAGAAATTGGTTTCACATTAAAATTATTTTTTCTACAATTTTCTAGAATTATTTGAAAATCTAGATCTAGAAATGGAAATTTGCGAAAAGTTGATGGAAATGAAGATTTGATGTGTAACACCCCGACTTTTCGCTGTTTTCTAATATCAGAAATTTATATAATTATGTTTATATTTTTATCTGAGACTTAGAAAACTATTTTAAATAGACGGAGTTTACCACTCAATCCTACTTGAATGTAGGAAGCTACGATTAAAATTTAGGTTGGAAATTCAGGCGAAACCCTGTCTGCGAATTCCATTGACAGTATAATAATACTGCTCAAAAGACCTAATTTTAATTCGTGAACGAAAGACTTAAGTTTAATATTTTATTTTCTACAATTCTGTATTTTTAGAATTATTTTCAGAAAAAAATAAAATAATTTACGTATTACGGGCGGAAAGCGTAATCGGGTAGACGACAGAAGGGAAATTAGAGTTTATAAGAGTAGAGAGAGGATTTATCTTAGGATTTTGAGATGATTCAAGGGGATGAATCATATTTTTAAGTTTATAAGGTTTTTCAGGATTAAATAGAGAATTTCGAAATTTACGGTTAAGTCCCTGAACTTTCTGTAAATTACCATTTTGTCCCTAAATTAGTTTTTTTCGTTTTTTTCAAGTGGATTGGGCTAGAATCCTTGTTTCTAATCCAAGATGGTCGTGGCTTATAGGCCCAAATCTTTTTAGTCCATAGTTGAGTCCATAAAGCCATTCAAGTTTTCTTATTTTATGTTAAAAGGCCTAAATCTTCAAAGTGGGTCCCACAACCAATAAGAAAATGAAATCAAGCCCAAATGTTTCAAGCCCATACGTAAGCCCATGTGAATTGTGGCTGCCCATTTTAGTTGGAATTGTCAAGTTGGTTCTAGAATTTTCCATAGGTTTCTACTTATCCTAGATTTGTCTACAAGTTTCTTGATTCTTCTTAATACATTGAATTATCTACTTTCTTAACTTGTCTTGCACTGATAAAACTCAGCCAAGTAAGTCAAAGATAAGATGGCATTTAATGTGATTAAACTCATCATCATGACATTCTATTGTCTATTTGCAAACTAGTCCTTCAACTATTGGAATCTTTGCAATTTGGTCCTTGGAACTTAATTGCACTTTGATCCTTTTAAGATGACAACTCATCTCATCTAGATCTTTCTTGAGATGTCGCCACTCACACTATAAATACCTTTCTCTCACTTTTCATTTAGTTCTTTGGTTACTTGTCTTCTAAAACTCTAAAGTTCTAAGTTCTTAGTTCTAAGTTTCAAAGCAAGTTCTTGGATTTTCTTCATCATTGATTCTCAAGAGGTAAATCCTAATCTTTGTCTTAAATCATGTCTATGTTCTTTAGATAGTTTCTTGATTCAAGACTTATATCATGGTGGTTCATCATTTTCAAGTTTCAAACCCTAGAACTTTGAAAAATCATAATAAATCCTAGGAAAATCTAATGATGATGAAACTACTTTCTATCTTCTAGATATCATGGCTACTATCTAAATCCAAGAGCATGAAGTAATCAAAAATCTTTTTCTTGAAAACCTAGCTTTGGCCGAACCTATCACCTTAGGGTTGGTAGAGTTTTGTTCATGTGTTTTCATGTATGATCATGTATTCTATATGGCATGTATGACTACACACTCTAATCCATGTTAGTCTCTTAAAATGAATATTTTCTCAAAATATCTTAGTGTTGGCCGAACCCTAAGTGGGTAAGTTTTGTTGAGTTTTGTTCATGGTTTTCATAAATGATCTTAGAAATCAATCTCTTAGTATGTATGCTTTATAAATCCAAGTTGATTTGTTAAACTAAGAACCCTAGCTCTATGAACTTATTAAGGCCGAACCTATGTATAAAAGAGTTAGGAAGTTTTGAGTTTTAAACTTAGTTATTTAGTCACTAATTTATGATTTAGGTTAATCAAGGATCATTAATCCATAACTTAATCATGATTAGAAATTTTAGAGATTTCTAACCCCAAAACTCAGCCCTTGGCCGAAACCAACATGTAGGATTTTAGGCTTGATTTAGTTGTTAGTTTGTTGATTGAGTGTTATATTTGATGAAGGATAAACTAGATTATCGTGTACGTGCGTTGACGGTTCCCAGATTCACAACAAAGTTTTGAATCGGAAGCTAAGTTCTTCAAGAGGTAAGGGGAGCTTACCTGAGGGATTTTTCTTAATAACTATTTGCTTGTGGTGTGGTTTATGTGATTTATATGTGATTGTGGCTATTGGTTTTGTTAGTGGTGTGGTTTATATGATTTATATGTGGTTGTGATTAATGGTTTGGTTGTTTACGTGGTGTGGTTTATATGATTTATATGTGGTGTGGTTTGTCGGTGTATTGGTGTGGAGTTGTGTTTAATTTATTTAATTATTTGCATTTGTATATTATACTGCTATGATGCATGATCTGCCTGGGAAATATCTGTGATATAACTGTTGGTTGATGTGTGAGAAGCCTGACAGTGGTCAGTGCTCAATTAAAGTTAATCGGATAAAAGCTTTAAGAAGCTACGCAAATTATATTCAATGTTTTAACGGCAAAATATTGATATATAATATTAAAGGAATTTTATTTTGAGGAAAGTGAGGAGTTTTGGAAAATATTTTAGCACTGCTATATTTTATATAAGAAAACTCGGAATATTACAAAATATTCTTTTATGAAATTAATTGGTGGAAATAAGTTAATCATGATTTTAGAAAATTAATTAAGTGGAAAAAGTTAAGTTTTGGCTTAAAAAGCCTTAAAAATAATATTTGACGGCAATTTTGGAAAAGTGTAGACGGCAAGTATTTTTGAAACGATGATGCATATTTTGAGGAGAATAAACCTCAAGTGACTCATTGGTTTGTGAGAAACTAAGTTTTATGATTTAAGGATTTTATAATGAATTTCTACCTTGGAAAAAGATTTTCTGTAAATGAGTTTACTCAATGACGTATTTTTGGTAATTTGGATAAGTTGCGGAGTTATTATTTTGGATTTGTTTTCATAGGCGAAAAACGACGTAAACGACGATGTGGAACTTAGTAACCGAGACGTCGGGATACTAGTGTTCTTATGATGTTAAAGACTTGGTGTCTAGTAGGTAGACGGTGTGTCTACTTTACGACGTAATAATCGACGGTAAAAGATTTATGATGTTTTCTATCACCACGAACCTAAGACTGATTGCAAGGTTTAAGGGCTTCGTGATTGAGCACTCGGGCTATGAGGTCCTGTGTTGTTAATAAAAGTTGTAAAGATGTTTAAAACGATGATGGGTCATAAGCTTTGGAGAGCTTTGACAAATAAAGATTGAACACAAAGAAAACGACGAGAACAAAGTGTTTTTCTTGCATGCATTTTGGCAGACGTGCCTACGAGGTTAATCATGATATCTTGGTGATATTCATGTCTCGACGTATTTGTTAATCATGGTATCTTTATGATATTCATGTAATCGACGTATTCATTGCGCCTTTAGGCAATCGACGTATAATGAAATTCATTACGCCTTGGGCAATTGACGTGCAATGAAAATAAATCCATAAATCGACGTTCTCACTGTTCCGGACAGTGGGCTATGGTAAAATCGACGTGCCTCTGTTGGTAAAAATCGACGTGCCTCTGTTGGCAATCGAGCTTGATCAGCTCATTTTGAAATGACGTTGGGGATCTCTGGAGGTTAAGTGTGAATGTTTAGATGATGAATTGAAGTGTTCATGCATAGTTTTCCAACGTTGATGTTTGGGGTGTGGAACCCATTGATAAACTTTATGTTATAATGTGGATTGCTTATGTTAAAATGTTTATGTATATGTATATGTGTCTTCTTTTGTGTGAGCATTTAGTTATTTTGTTAAATCCATATATTGGCGTCTCACCCTTACAACCATATCAGAGTCGCACAAGGAGGTATGATCTCTACAATAGGAGAAGGCTGTCTAGTTCGAGACATGCTGTGCTGCTCAGGTTGTTGGTAGTGTCAGTTAGTTACGACCAGCTTAGGTCCTATTGAGTTATGTTATATTTTGAATGTCACTAAACTGATAATGATCTAGATGTTAAAACATATGAGGCAGTATAGTTGTATAACTTATATACAGTATGTAATTATGTGTGGTTTGATTTCGTTGTTGTTGTCTTGAGGATTAAAAAGGAAAAAAAAATTTATCACCATATTTTGAAAAGATGAACGTTGAGAAAACATTATTTTCCGAAAGTAACCAGCAAATTAAATTTTATTCACATAAATGGGTAACCATGTGATGACCTGGGTTAGGGTGTCACATGATGCATGATAAATGAAGCTAAGATGATGAGGAAGAGATTCACCACCTTGGAATGAAGAAGTTTGATCAAGAACTTGAAGAACAATGAAGAACTATGATGAACTAAGCAAGAACACTATGATGTTCTCGGTGTTTTGTGAGCAAACTAACTTAGAGAAGAAAATGAAATGTCTAAGTGTGTGACTGGGGGGAGTTTGGGCCATGGGGTCGAGTGAGTGAGTGAGGGAGTGAGTGAGTTGTTTAATATTAAAATGGAACAAAGGTTAAGTTAATTGACATAGGTTAAGTTAGGAAATAATATATAACTTAACTATGGTTAATAATAACTTAACTATAGTTAATAGTAATCATGGTTGAGTTAAAATGTGTGGTTGAGAGTGAAGGGAAGTGTGACTTATTTTGGGTCACAAATGAGGAAGAAGAAGCCAAATTGGCCTTGACGTGCCTTAACCATGGTTAAAGCTAACTAGGAGAGGTTAGGTTAAGATTAAGGGTTTTGGCCATTCACCTAAAATACATGATTACTTGCATTAATCACTTCATCAATGCTTGGTGAGTCATCCCATAACTCAGCTCCTCAAATCTCTGGTTCCATCTCTGCAGTTTCCTTCCCGATTCCGTCGATTTCCCGATTAGGGTTTTACGCCCGTATAAAAACATAATATTTCGTTTTCGATCGAAAATTTCCAAAATAACCAAACTCATTGGAAATATGATTTAAACATAAACCATTTCGTTCACGAGTCAAAATTATGTTTTTTGATCACTAAAATCTTACTGTCAGTGAAAACGCAAATCGTCAAATTTTCAGTTTCGGGTCAAATTAGGGTTTTCTGCCGGTATAAAATTATATTGTCAGTAAAAAGACAGACCGGTTTCGTCTGATTTTTAAACCCAACTTTTAACCAGAGCTTCCTACCATAGATTAGGTTCTAAATATGATTTTGTTTTCTCCAAAATCATTTCCTAGGTCTCAGATAAAAATATAAACAGATGTATTTTTATCGTTAATAAAGCATAATTAAAAACAGGCTGGTACACATCACTACGTTCAACATATCCAATAAACATAAAATAAGAAGTTGTAGAACCTATTTTCCTTTTCTTGGGCTCAGGAACCATAACCTTAGCTAGGCACCCCCACACTTTCAAATATTTCAAATTAGGCATATAACCTTTCCATAACTCATACGGTGCTTTACCAGTTTTTTATGACGTATTCTATTTTGTAAGAAACATGCAATTAAAATAGGTTCACCCCAAAGGTTATCAAGTGCGGAGGAACTAACAAGCATAGCATTCATCATTTCTTTTAATGTCCTATTTTTCCACTACAAAAAAGGCTGATTACCGACGGCCAAAAGATGTCAGAAAAGGCAAAAAGTCATCGATAATCAGTGTTTCCGACGGACTTTCAGACAGACACTTATCCGTTGGCAATAAGCACGTAGGAAAGGGTTTCCGACGGATATGGGCTGTTCGTCGGAAATTTCCGACGGCCTTGTCCGTCGAAAATTTCCAAGGTCGTCGAAAATTTCCAATGGCCTTGTCCATCGGAAAACGCATCACACGGAGCCCCTCCTTACTGACGGATAAGCCCGTCAGTAAGTGTCAGTGGAAATTACCGACGGTCATACCTGTCGGAAACACTGATCTACACTTACCGACGGATAAGTGTCCGTCGGAAACACTTATTTTTTTACTTTATTTTATTTTAATTAATAATAATTAATTTTTAACTTTTTATTTTATTAAAATTAAAATATTTACATTTTAAATATTAATTATTATTATATTTTTTATTTAATAATTAATATATTAATAATTAAAAACAAAATTGAAATTACAAATAAAATTAAAAAAGCAATTAAATTAAAATTAAATTAAAATTAAAATAAATTCAACATATAATCCATATATAAAATATTCGTCTAGCTACAAAACACTACTACATCTATAACTATCCTACTAATCATCACCATAATAACCATCACCGTCGTCCTGGCGGGGGGAGTTCACCGGCATCAGATGACCATCAGGCTGCGGCTCAGAAGACACACCGACATCATGCAACTGCGGTGGTGGATCAGTACAAGCAGTGGAGGGCTGACTGGCGTGGAGGACCCCCTGCAGAGCACTGTGACTCTCTGATGGAAGCAAATCGAGCACAGTGGTCATCAACATAGACCATGTCTCCATTTGTTGCATCATGCACTCGTTTGCCTACCTATGCTCCTGCACTTCCTGCCTCAGCTGCTACACCTCCTCCGTGTCTTGTGAGTCGGAGGATGTAGGCTCCCGAATGGTCATGCTTGGCATCGACCACCGACGGATGGACTTGGCTAGGGTCGCAGTACTGTAAATCCACCCCTTTTTCTTCCCGCCCGCCACATCCATCCATACCTGGTCTGTAGTCGCTCAACCTCGGCGGGGTCTAGCTGGGAAGGATCTGAGTCACCAAAGCAGGAGGCAGCCTCAGACGCTACCTGACTAAACCTGTTATTGAACTCCTCCTACGATCAATACATCACAAACATTATATTATTAAACTATAATAATAACATATAACATATAATTTAAATGAAAAATGACACTTTAACGCACCACGATCAACCTCGACCTCTCATCAACAAATAACCCGGTGTCCGTGCGAATATGTGTCTGCTTAAAGACCGTAGGGACATTAAAGGACTGGGCAAGCTCTCCTGCCTGCAACCGACTCATGAATAAAATCAATTAGTTATAAAATAATTTTTAAATAAAAATATACAGTTTATAAATAAAATTATTTATATATGCATACCATGTTAATGGCATGCTGCATATGGCTAATCAAACAACCAGTGTGGTGCTCCCACCCTTCTCGGAAGCCCGATTCCTCTTCGCCTGCTGACACTTCGGCTTGTAAGCGAGAGTGTCCCAGTACTCACATAGTTAGACCCAGATGTTGGGCCTGATGTAATCCAGACGTATCTGGCTCTCCCTATGCTCCTGGAGCATGTCCCTCAGTCTCCCAGCTGCTCGGTTGTCAAAGATAGCACGTATCTGTGAGGCATGTTCCGGTAACCAGCACACAAGGTCCTGTTAACAAAGAAAAAATATTAATAAAATTATACAAAAAAATATATAAAATGTGTGAAAAATAAATGGAAAATTATAGGAAATAATAAACAAATTACCTCGAATCGTTTGAAGATACGATCCTGGTCTTCCTTCGGTATCACCCCCCATGATGTCCAGAAGCGACGATATTGCGCCTTGATGGCATGGGTAACGTGCTTCGATCCCACTTTCGATGCGATGAAGCCAAAAAATTTATAATTTTATTAATTAAACAATATGAAAACCAACAAATATATACTACTGAATAGTAACTAAAATAGTCAAATTTAAAAAACATTAAATTAAAAAGACTTACGATCCAGAAACAGGTCGGACCCATGATCGATCCTCGGGTGCGGGAATCCTGGCTGACTCAGGAAAGCTTTCCATCGCGACCGACTGCTGCACAGACGATGAGGATGGAACAGGCATGTCGTGATCCTATGCAGGCATGGATGATTAGGATGGAATGGCCGTGTCCGGCTGTGGCTGCATCCCAGGAGTCGGCGAAAATGATAATCATGCTGCCTATGTGGCTAGCGCAGTCGGTGATGGTGGTGGTACTGGGTGTGGGTGTGGTGTGGATCTAGTAAGGGGCGACGAGTAGCTGGCTAGTGCGCGTCGTGGCGCAAAGTGAGTGGAGCTCTGGACATGGGTGGAGGATGGGGTAGTGTGGGTTGGGGATGGTGTAGTATGGGTAGGGGTGGTGTAGTATGGGTCGGTGAGGGTGTAGAATAGGTGGCGGAGGCTCCTGTAGGTGCTGCTGGGGTGGGTGCGGAGGGACCTACAACAAAACAACAAGCACAAGAGACTTGACGGTGTATCATCCCCGCTTAGCCTTCCCCTTTTCACTGCTAGGCGGTGGGGGACAGGGCGACTGTCCTCTTGATGTTGACATCTATTTTTATAGCACAATTATAAATCAATGTAAAAAAAATTAAATCAATCAACATCTAACAGACTAATCTAAGCAAATATTTAAAATACAACAATATTTGTCAAGTCTTACATTTAATTGCATAAGCAAATATTTAAAATACAATAAAAATAACTTAACAGTAAAATTCCTATTGAGACTCGGTATCGTCATCTGGTTATAAGTCCGACTCTTCTTCTTCTTGCATTGAGTCATCACTGTGGATTTCTTCCTCTGATGATCCATGCATCGATGACTGATTACCAATGACCACTTCTTCCCCATCATTTGTAGATCCCAACATGCGTAATACGCTCGACGTCAATTACTTCATTGACATGTGATGATTCATCCACCTGGAAGGGCGTCTCATCCTCTACATCATCGATTTCTATGCGACCCCTATGCTTGGTAGTGACAGCAACACACCAACCTTGTTTGTCCGTTTGCATTGCTGGATAAGGGACATAATAAACTTGTTTTGCGTTATGAGCAATTATAATTGGATCAAACTGTTGATACTATCCATGAGAATGTCCACAGATCCGTACTTGGGATCCACCTTTGCGCCTGTCCTCGATCGATCAAACCAGTTACAATAAACACTAGTGGAAATAATGTAATATACGAGAACGTTTTACGTCAGTTGACCATATGTTTGACGTTAAAAATGAGGCGGTGGCAGTTTTTTAAATATTAAATCACTATTTGCGTCAGTTGTATAAAGAACTGACGTTAAAAGTGAATTTAACACATTTAACGTCAGTTGTTTATACAACTGACGTTAAATGTGTGATTTTTAAGGCAGTTAAATAAATAACTGACGTAAATAATTATGAAACTCATTTCTTTCGTTGTCATCTCCCTGTTGTCACTCTTAACACAGATACTCCATATAGTGCAGTTTATTTGTAAACCTTTTTTTAAACAAGTTTATTTTTAATGTTAATTAATTAGCTTGAATTAGTAAACAATGCAAATTCTTGTTCAAATTAAAATAAATAAACACTTAACATAAAACAAGTTATATATGTATAATCAAATCGTATCTCATTGAAGTGATTCATAAGTTACAATTACATGATTAAAAGATAAAAAATTTCTGCAACATAGCCCTAAAATATAAAAAAGTTTCTGCTTCAACATCATTTTCTTCTCAGTCATTTCCTCAGAAATTCCAATGGATGCAAAGTTTCAGCTTCAACATCATTTTCTTCTCAGTCCTGTCCTCAGAAACTCCAATGGATGGATCGATGCATCTCCTACCTCACTTGAATTCCATGATGCATCGTGAATCCACAGTCACTAGCAGCAAAAGCAAAGTGATAGGGATCTTTGCATCACCTCCTTCACTGGAATTCCTTGATGCATCGTCTTGAATCCATAGTCACTTGGGGCCAAAGCAGAGTGAAAGGGATGGCTGGGATGAAATAAAGTGAGTAAATCACATTACATGATTTACACAACCTTACCATCCATGTTACGTGATTTACTCAACCTCAGAAGTTTAAGTCTAGGTATCGGAAGAAATAACAAAAGTCTCAGAGCCATTTTGTGAAGGAAGAGAAAACGCACGAAATATAGAGGAAAAGAAGAGGCTGTATTAGACATGATACGTACTGAGGAAGAATGGTACTTTATATAGAGAAGAGAGACTAGCTGATTTTCTTGAAAACTGATCTATAAACTTAATGCTCATGGGTAAGTAGCACAGTAGTCAAAGGAATTAATGTTTTTGCAGAAACTTATACACTTTTAACGTCAGTTGTCTTCATCAACTGACGTTAAAAGTGATTTTAAATAAAAAATATTTATTTTTAACGTCAGTTGTTTAACATAACTGACGTAAAATGTTGTCTTATTTTTGATTTTTGATTATAACGTAAACAATGACTTTTAACGTCCGTTGCTTAAGACAACTGATGTTAAATAGATTACCTTTAACGTCAGTTGCTACAAACAACTGACGTAAAATGTTGTTTTATTTTTGGTTTTTGATTATAACATTTACACCGGCGCGCCTTCTGTACTTCTCTCTGTACGTCTCTGTTCTTCTCTTTCACGCTCACTCCCACTCTCAACTCTGACTCTGACTCTCAACTCTCACTCTCACTCTCACTCTCACTCTGCCCTAATCGCGATCTCATCTCCACCGCAACCACTGCGAGGGCTTCTTCCCCACCACCATGAGGTACACTCTTAACCCTAACTCTGTCTTTCCCGCTCATTCTTTGCAATAACTTGACATCTCTCTTTCCCCTTCCCGCACACTAACTCTCCTTGTCCCTCTGCTCTCAGTAACCACATCGAACGTTGGCCACCACACGAGCACCTATTTATGGTGAGTCTTTAGGGCACATTTTTTTATGTTTGGTTTTGAGTGTATGTTGAAACTGTAGTCTCTTGTAGTTGAAACTTGAAACTGTTAGTTTGAGTTGTTTGGAATGTCTCTATTTCTTGTCGTGGGTTTTGTGTTTTCTCTTGTTTTTCTTCTGCTATCATGACCTATTTCAAAATGGGAAGAAATTTAGAGTTGCTTGTAGCATGTGACATCAACAATATATTGCTCATTGGAATTCTGTTTTGTTAATTTATCTTCATCTGCTTATTTCTTTTCTGTCTTAAGAATCCTGAAAATGGTGTAAATTTGAAATAATTTTTAAATGCCTTGGATATATGTTTTGTATATCTACAGAACCTATCTAGTTATGGATCGTAGTTGGATGGTTTGTAAGCGCACTAGTACTGAGTATTTGAAGGGGGTGGGAGAATTTATAGAATTTACTCAAAGGAATGTTCCTAATAGTAATGGAATGTTCTGTCGTCCTTATGTCAAGTGTTTGAATACGAGGAAATGTACGGTGAAGGATATACGTACTAATTTGATTTGTGAAGGGATTTGCTTGAGTTATACTTCTGTATTTATTTTGAGTTATAACCTATGTTAATAAATAAATAAATATTGTTTCTGAACAGACATACATATGGATCAATCGGATAGCCCACATGCACGGGAGGACACTGTGGGGCCTACGCAGGACCCGATCGCGCCTACGCCTGATTCTAGTGTAAGTGTACATGTTATATACTATCTTTAGTCCTTCTTTTTAATGTAAGTTTATAATGTTACAACCATCTATTTTATCATTTTTTTTGTCCATACAGACATCACAGGCTCATAGGAAACGGGGTAAAGGAGCCACATCGTTGAAGAAACTAGAGAAGGACAGGCAAAGCGGACAGAAGCTTGAGGTGTCCTTCGATGCTAATCTAAACTCCCAGGGACCCCGTGCTCAAGAATTTAATAAGTGGGTGTTTCTACAAGCGAAACAGCACGTAAGCATCAACTACAACCACTGGAATGACATTCCACAGAACGTTAAGGATCAGATTTGGGAGGCTATCATGGTATTTTACCTTTACATTCGTTTGATTTATATTATTAGATAATTATCCGAGTTATAATCCATACAGTTGTTATGTATTTAATGTGTAGGTAGCTTGGACTGTGCCAAATGACGAGGATCATCGTCATAAATGTATGAAAATGGCATCAAAGTGTTGGAATGGGTTCAAGCATGATCTTACCAGGTACTATGTTTCTGGGAAGAAGCGGCTTGATAAAATGTTCTCGGATTATCCCTGGATTGATCAGGATACTTGGGATATGTTTGCTAGGAGTCGACAGGATGGAGAATTTCAGGTTGGTTGATTGAGTTAATTTTGTATGCTTCTTATAGATCATTTAACTGTATTTAATTATGTGTTTTTGTTTGAATAGGATAAGGCAGATAAGGGTCGGCAAAATCAGGCGAAGAACGTCCATCGCCACACCATGTCTCAGGGTGGGTACCAGACTCGGATCAAGGAGATGATGGCGGATAGGCTGAGGGTGAAGCAGGAAGAGCACTATGCTAGGATTGAAAGAGGAGAGGTGCCTAAGGGCACACCATCATGTCCTCCGTTAGACATCGACCGCGAGGATGTCTGGTTAGCCGGCCGCATTACAAAGACGGGATCTTTTAAAGTTGATTCCACTGGCGAAGTGGCAGATAAGATTGTAAGTAAATAATTAACTTGATTTCAATTGATATTTGTATAGATATTTTTAACACTTTTCACTTGCACGTTTTTTCATTTTTCATTGTAGGTGGATCTTAAAGCACAATCCTCCCAGGCTCATTCGTCCCTTCTGGACGGCGGGACGTCTTGATGACTGCTCTAGGCAAGAAAGACCATCGTGGTTGGGTTATCGGTGTTCCTGGGAACTCGACCATCAAAGAATATTATGGCAAGTCTGCTTCACGAAAGCAGGGGGTCAATGAACGTGACCATCAATTTTGGATGACATTACTCAGCACCTCATGTCCAACCCTGCTATTACAACACATCTGATGCAAAGCTTAATATCCAACCCATAATTCAAGCAGGCGCTTTCCAGAGAGCTTTCCTCCGTCAGTTCATCCCAGGACACCGCAGGGCATGCCAACCCTTCACATGTGAGCACAAAAGAGAGTTATAGTAGGGCACATATGGAGGACGATGAGTTGGCAGCTAGGGAGCGGGAGTTAGAAGTCCAACACCATGAGCATGGGTTGGAAATGAAAAGGCGTGAGCTTGAGTTGGACTTCAAACGACGAGAGCTCGAAATGTTAACAACGGTATGTATTCATTATTAATGTCCAAATTAGTCAAATAATTACTTGTGTTTTTTTTAATTATCAACAACTTATCTATTTTATTTTTCCTAAATTGAAGGCCAAGTCGACGTCGACGTCGGTGTCGCTGTCACCTGTCACTCGTTTGTTCTCACTTGGTGAGGATTATGCGTTTGGGATTTTTGAATGTCCATCGGAGCACGATGGATGGGTGGCACGCCCAGATCAACAGAGGATATTTTCCTTCTGTGGTGAAGATCTCGGGAACGCCTACAGAAATAACGTCTGGATGGCCAGCACGGTTTTGAGTCTCTGGTGCAAGTAAGTTAATTTTAAATTTATAACTTATTTATTTTTGGTATTTTTCCATTTAATAATTTATTTTAATTTCAATATATATATTATGTAATTAACATCCACACCTTTTCATATCTTAGGTATCTCCATCGTCTTCAGCTTGATAAGGGTGTTGCATCAGTTTACGGCTTCGTAGAGTCATCAGTCCTTCTACCCCAATTCTTTGCTGGCGATGCATTTAGTAAATACATAGGGAACCTATTGGGAAACAATCGGAAAGAATTATATCTGGCTCCCTACTGTATGAAAAACCATTGGTAGTTGTTTGTACTTCACCCGTCTAGGCATACTGTCATATTCTTATGCTCTATCCACCAAAGGTCGCCACAGGAGGTGGTGGAAGCTGTAAATAAGTAAGTAACTAATCTTAAATTTAATTTACGTTTTAATATCAGTTGTTTTTAGTTTATTACACACATGATATATGAATTTGTTAATTGACATGATTATTTGTTTATGATAGTGCGCTGAAGGCGAGTAGCATAAGTTGTACCAACGGGAGAAGTAGGGCTTCTAAGGCTAAAGCAAATCCTGAATGGACCTACCCCAAGGTTTGGTAGTTTATTTATCAAATAATTAATATTATAATTACTAATTTATATGTATATTCAACTGACATTGAAATTAATTATGTTTGTAGTCTCGATTTCAAATTGACAGGTGGTCGTGCGGCTATTATGTGATGCTTCATATGCTGAACATAGTCTCCGCATCTATTATGGATGGATGGAATAAGTTAATATTTAAACAACTTGTTAAATTATATATTATAGTTTTGAAGATGACTTGCGTTAATGTTATTGTTATTATTTGAATGTGTGTAGGCATTTAACGACCAATCGCCTCTTCAAGAATATGAGTTTAGAACTTGAGGATGCGCTTCACTGAATTCTTAGATTGGTAGTTTTGTTTTTAGACATTAGAGACTAAAATTTATATATATATATATATATATATATATATATATATATATATATATATATATATAGACACACACACACACACACACACTTGTAGATAGTTATGTTTTTCCTATACATGGGTTTTGGTTTTAAGTCCCCCCATTGTTCCTTTGTATATTTCTTTTCTTTTTGTTAATATTGAAATTTAAGGGTAGTGTTTGCTTCTGTAATGTGTGTGATATTCTGTGTTACTGGGATATTTACTGAATGCAGAGATAGATGAGGGGAGTGATATTTTAAAAATGAATTTTTTAAAAAAATCTATTAACGTCAGTTGTATCAAAAACTGACGTTAATAGTATTTTATAAAATATACAGTACACTATTAATATCAGCTGTATTAGGAAAATGACGTTAAAAATAAAATCTTTAACGTCAGTTCTTTAACACAACTGACGTTAGTTTTAACAATATTAACGTCAGTTGTGTTAAAGAACTGGCGTTAATAGTTTTATATTTAACGTCAATTGTTTAAACAACTGACGTTAAATATAAAACTATTAGCGTCATCTGTATTTACGTCAGACAATATTCTGACGTATAAAATCAATTCTAACTAACGTAAAAAGCCCTTAATGCACTAGTGAAAATAAGACTACTTTTTTAGGATAAGTAGTAGTATTGTATTGTAACTTGTATATGTGTTTTATGACCCCATAAAAATCACCAGTACCTTCACCCTGTATGACAACCCCGCTATTAATTGTCTTTTTGCCAACGTTCCATTCATCTGTGTGGAATTTGTACCCATTAACAAAGTATGTATGCCATGATCTAACACTGCTATAGGGCTCGTACGCTAAATCTCTCAGGTGTTGATTAGTCATGCTTAATGGTTGCTGATACACCTACGAATAGGTATGTCAAATTAAATAATTACATTTTCAATTAAAAATTAAGCTTAATATATTGTTTGCTAAGTTATATGACACTTACTTGCTGCTTGAACCATTCAGGAAAATCTGCATGTGTACGAGCAGAAGCATCTTGTTCACTTAATTGATTAATTTGCAGGAACACTGACAAATAAAATGTGTAAGATGTGTTAAAAAAGAAATTGATATAACATGTGATACATTATTTCAAAGATGGATCATTGATACTTACTCATGGTATGGTTTCACCTCTGTTCAATTTATCAAGACATGAACATGGGCGATGCATACTCCTCATCACTTAACTAGTAAGTAAGCTCCTTGCCAGCATGACGGCAAGGAAGATTAAATACGAATAGAATATAAGGATACCGTGCACTATAAGCATCTACCTCGTTCCTAATATTTCTCGGGGCCAACATGAAGTTGTTGAATAGTGGGAACAGAAATGGGTTGTCTCACGGTGTAAGTAAGACTCAGATTGATCCTTCCACCCTACCTAGGTTTTAACTGATCATTTAGAGTCGCCCATGAATCTAAGTAATAAAAAACATCGGTGACAAGTTATTATTCAAGGGATGCTAATTATTTAAATGTGAAAATATAATAAAATTACCTTTCAAGCGGATACATCCACCTATATTGTACTGGTCCACCAAGCCTCGCTTCATATGCAAGATGGACAGGGACCCATGTCAAGATAGTCACCACCGACTTCATTTAGATCAATATCCGGCAACTCCTCACCATGATCAGTCCATATCCAATACTTAGGCTTGAACCCACGTCGATATAGGTGTAACTTCACGTCATCATCACTCAAAACCGTTGTACAGTTGCACTTTATGCACGGACATCTAATCCCCCTTCTTCAGTATAATCACAATGTTGCTTGGCTTTCGATATAAACTCCTCAACTCCATCTACAAATGATTGTTTTAGAAGTCGTCTCCCAAACCCATTCCAATCATACACCCAACTACGGCTCAGGGGATAATATTCCATCCTTCTGTATTTTTAGATAAATTGACATATTTTTAAACATGATATTATAACCCCGAATCGTTCCCTTTCCTTAAAAGGTGTGGCCCTATCTCATTCGAGGAAAAACTTTTTCACCGCTATATTATAATAGTTACTCATTACTTCTCATGTCTTATACCTGACGAAATTTTGGCATATTTCCCATTGGTCTCCAAGAACACGACTTGACTGCTGTAAGATACCACAATCGAGTATGGACTCGGAGAACAAAAGGAAATGCTTCGAACCAAAATTTCATCAACTATTTAACAAATGAGAATCAACGAGTAATTAGTATATCAGTGGAGAAAAAGTTTCTTCTCAAACTGTCCCAAATGGACAATTCAAGATTCAATAAAATGAGCGATACCATGACCACAAGTACACATGCTCAATAATATTGAACCTTGAACGGGATGAAATGAACGGATATAAAACACTAGAAGGGGGGTTGAATTATGTTTTAAATACTTTTTGTAAAACGTTGCTATTTGAACTATAAGACACAAGGATGCATCTGATACTAAAAGGAGATTCACTTTCCAACCCAGTTAGCACAGTTAAAGTAAAGCAAACTGAAAAAGGTTAAGCTAAAGAAAGGAGACACAGATTTATACTGGTTCACCCCAAACCTTGGGCTACGTCCAGTCCTTGGTTTCACCAAATATTTACATTATAACTGATCAGGTTACAGAAGGTATTGTTTGCACACCTAGCCTCCGCAGGATCAACTAACAAGTATTGTTTGCACACCTAGCCTCTCCAGGCTCAAACATGTATTCTTTCAGCAAGCATCTTCAGGCTCTACAGATAGTAAGTGTAACACCCCGATTCTTACTATTCTTTAATATCGGTATATATATACATATATTTGTTTGTATTTTTATCCGATACCTAGAAAATGATTTTTATTAAAACAAAATCATATTCATACTCTACTTTATTGAAGAAAGTTACGGTGAAATTTTAGGTTTGGAATTCAGGTGAAACCCGGTCTGCGTTTTTCACTGACAGTAAAAGTTTACTGATCAGAAAATTTAATTTGGACTCGTGAACGAGATGGTTTAGGTTTATATTATTTTTCCAACGATATTGGTTATTTTGATAATTTCAAAATAAATAAGTTATTATACTTTATTCGGGCGCATCATTAACAAACGGGTAATCGACGGAGTCGAGAAGGGACGTGCAGAGACAAAACCCGACATCGGATGATGGGACATCTTGCCACCTAGGGTGGTGAGTCACATGGGTGACTCACCTAGTATTTATGAAGCATAACGATGACACCAAAATATCATGAAATTTATTCTAGTGAAAACACCAAAATGCCCTTGGTCTTTAAGTGAAATTTCAAGAGTGTCCCTAAGTGAATTTTGACCAAAATACCCTCTCACCTACTTAATTTTGTGCAGTCCCTCCACTAAATCAAACTCATTTCATTTTGATTTCATTTCATCATCTTTCTCTCAAAAACCCTAATCGGGTAAACAATGGAACCAGACACTAATGTGCAGAGATATACCGGGGGACGGAACGACAAGTCATCCATGATGACTCAAGAGGAATGAGTCACCAAATGACTCACCATAGCCACTAATGTGCATTTATGACAAGTAAACATGAAAAGACTAAAATACCCGTAAGCTAAACCTAACCGACGTTTAGTTAAGTTTTAATCTTGGATAAGGAACCAAGGTTAGTTCTTGTGGCCAAGAATCAGTCACACCCTTCCTAAAATGTGAGCCACATGTTTGTTAATCATGGTCACTAATTAACCCTAGTTAAGTTACTAATTAACTATAGTTACGTTATTATATTATTTTCTAACTTAACCTTGGTCAATTTAACTCAACCATGGTTATATTTTAAGATTAAACAACTCATTTTCTCACTTAAACTCCCTCTTGGCCTCAGCTCCTTCCCATCATAGACACCATTTCAGTTCTTTGTTCACCATTTCTCACAAAACACAAAAAAACATAGGTTAGGGCTCAAGTTCATTCTTTGTAGGAACTTGCCAAGATCATCTTTTCTTCATTTCTCTCACAACCTTGAGGTAATATCATCATCCATGATCATCTCATTTCATCTTAAGATCTTGTTCTTCCTATTTCATGAGTTTTCTATTCTTAGATCTAGAAGTTCAAATATTTCCAGAAAATCATAGAAAAATCATTTTAATGTGAGATCAATTTCTATGATCTCCATATGACTTCTATTTTCATCATCCAAGAGCTTGAAAAATTTATAGATCCCTAGCTATTTCTTTCTAACTTGGCCGAACCTATACCATAATGGGTTAGGATGATTTTCTTCAATCTTTAACTTGATTTCTTGTTGGTTGTTCATGGCTAGGTTTTGTTGGTTCAAACCTTGAGGCTTTAGGTGAACAACATCCTTCTATAACTTGAGTTTCAAGTGATCTACAAGAGGTGTGGAGGAGATTACCACTATCCTACCTTAAAGTAGATATGTGATGGTTTAATTAGTGTATATATGGTCTTGTAATTTCTAAGTATGAAATCGGTATATTGAGTTGCATATGTGTGTGATCCTCTTGGAGGATTTGGGTGATGGTTGATTTTGATATATGTTGATATTGGTGTTAATGATTTCTAATTGGATACTTGATGGTTGTTTATTTGATTTAATATGAAAAGTTACCTAACATGATCATCCTTTGGCCATTCGTCCATGACTGGATAAATGGGTTCCATATGGAGTTAAATTGTTTGAATAATTTTTATGAGGATTGAATGAATATATAAGATTATAGAAATTGGTTTGGATTGATTTGGATGTGTATATTGAAAGATCGATATGAATTATTAGGGACTAAAATTCAATTTCTGAGAATTTCAGTGGCTGCACTGAAATTCATATTCTTGTATGTTAATATTGTAGTCCTTGATGAGACAAAACCATAGAAATTGGTTTGGTGTCAATTGGATTAATACATAAAAAGTTACAAGTTTTTTTGTAACAAGGACCTTTTTGCAATTATTGTAAAATATTTGGGGGTAGAAATGTAATTTCTGGAATATTGAGGTAAAATTAAAAATATTTCAATAGAAGTTGGTTTGGTGTGATTTGAAGTTATAAATAAAAAGTTACAAGGTTGTAAGTGAATAAGGACCTTTTTGTAATTAATGCAAGTTTAGGGACTAAACTGCAATTTTCGAAAATTTATGTAATTGGACAATTAGAAACTGTTTTTCATACCTATTAAACTGTTCTAAAACTCCAAAATGAGTTTTGGACTATTAGAGTGTAAAATCATTGAAAAGGGATTTACGCGATTTACAAAATTAACGACGTTCGATCAAATTCATAGAAATTTTGTATAAATAGAGATTTAGATGTAAAATCGGTGTTTCAAAATTTTCATATGAGTAATATAACCTAGGAGAGAAATACATTTGAGGTTAAGAACCATGTTTTCAAAAATATGGCTTTTGGGCCTAAATTCAGTAAAAAGCGATGAAAACGTCGTTAAACATTTTTAAAGATTTTTGAGAAAATGTTTTGAGAAACTGATACCTATGTATCTTTGACAAAAATTATTCTTGAAAATTGATTTGATTTTATATAAAGGTTTTGGTTTTAAGATCCAAGGGTTTGAGTCTTCAAAGACAAGTATTTATGGTAAAGAACAAAAACCTAAGTCATGAACGACTTAGTGAAAACACGAACATAATAATTTTTGATGTAGGGTAGATCAATCCTTAAGTCATAAAGTATGGATAATTCATTATCCATATTCCATAAAATTTAATGGACTCATAATGATTTGTTTTTCTTGGAAGCCAAAGAAAAAGGCTCAATTAGAAAAGTACAGAGAAATAAGTAATTGGACTTGTGTTCCAATCTCATAATGCGTTAGGACTTTTAAATAAAGTGTTTTAAGATATCTTTACACAAAGATGAAAGGTTACTTGAGAACTTCAACTCGATGTTGAGAACATCTAGCATCTAAGAAAGCACGTTGAGAGAATTATGATGGAATCAAGATGTCATCCGATGGATAAACAAGAAGAATGCATTTCTGGCAAATTTTGCCTAAACACATAGTGAATTCCATAGGACAGATCTGACTGATCTTGGGGATGTCGGGGTTATGAAATACTCACATAGGCCCAATGGGTTGCTCCTATGTGTCATGGTGATCTGGAAATACACCGACATACTTGAATAGACGCTATGAGTTTTATGGTAGTGTAGGATGTTCCCGAAAAAGCCTATGACGTGCACGCCCTTTACTATTGACACATTTTTTATTACCCAAGGCTGGTACCTCCGGAACAATCCTCCAAACCACTCTCTCCGACTGTTCTTAAAACCATGGTATAGGAATTCAGAGGTCATTCCTCAAGTCTTAGATGTCTTCTATCTAAGAAAAAGCAGTGTTGTGGTCATGTTTTTGTGAAACATTATTGTTCAGTTATGAATGTAGATATGATTGAATATTGATAATTGTACGTACCTGAGAGTCGTACCACTACATGTCTGCCTTATGTGTAAGATAAATGGAAATCTCACCTCCTTATTTTTATATTGCTTATGTCGGATGGCTATGTGCCTTTTGTACTATTTTGAGAAGATTGAGACGTCAAGATGTCGCTTGACTGATGCATCGTAGAGATTGAAGTTCGAGCTATCGGACGCTATGGTTGAATTTCTAGTTGACGTCTTCCAGACTATCGTAGTTCGTAGACCAAG
This sequence comes from Sophora flavescens, assembly GCA_030762895.1. NCBI lineage: Eukaryota > Viridiplantae > Streptophyta > Magnoliopsida > Fabales > Fabaceae > Sophora > Sophora flavescens. The sequence continues at coordinate 148,322,130 of CM061063.1, forward strand.
TTTTTCTCTTGGAAGAGGAAAGGACTTAGTTCGAGAGTTACTATTGTAGTAACTCTAGTAGTGTCTTTTGTGACGACGTCGGTAGTGGACTCAAATAGAGTTTTCACTAGATCTCGTTAGCTGGGTTTGTCTTTCTCATGATGTATGAGAAAGTATCGTCTTTTCTATTTTAGTTTGGCCAGCTGGGTATGTTTGGGAGTTAATGTAACTGTCTATTGAGCTGCGACTCGAAGTATCTTATATTTTAGGACCTGCGTCTCCACATCTTTATGTTGAGTCTGTACATTCTATGATTTCTGTTTATGAGCGGGTTGGGTATTGTGTAATGATTTTCGAACTCATGACCCTAATTGTGAGCATGGAATATTTGATTGTCCATTCATTTTAAACAAATTAGTTATATTTATGACTTAAGAAAAAGAAAAAAATTACCCCATTCTTTTATAGCCAATTTTAATTAACCTACTTTTCGGCCTTAAAATGTCACTTACGATGTAGCGCCCGAGAAGGGTGTTACAGTAAGAGTTTGAATGAAGCAGTAGCTTCACAGATTACAACTTTGTAGATCTACCAAGTAAGACTCACAGAGTGAATAAGTAGTTAAGGTGGGTGAGATGGCAATAAAGACTTCTCAATAAATACAAATGATTTGAGCAGAGAGGTTTTCTATGATGAACTTAAGAGAGCTTTGAATGCTTGAGAATACTGAATGCGTGAGTTAATGTATTCAGGTGTGTGTATTCAATAGTCTTAAAAGTCTTCTATTTAAACCCAAGAGAGATAAATCTGTTGTAGAGAGTTTTTCAGATGAGTATTCTTTTGTTCTTCTCCATAAATACCAAAGAGTCATTCTGGTCTTGCATTTAATGTTTATGATCTTTGGTGAGCTTCAAGACAAATTGAACGTATAGGTTGGCTTAGCTTTATCAGAGTATATACAGTTTGATTCAGAATAGTGTTTGTTGCTTTTCAAACTTGGGCAGCGCGACTTTCCTTATTTGTGCTAAGCGGGTCTGCGACCAAGTATAGTTCACTTTGCCTTTTACAATAATAAGAATCTTGAAATTCGGAAAGGTGCTTTGAACTTTTTGATATTGAATTTCTTTACTTGAAATAATCAGGGAATATTCTTTGTTTTTGAATATTTGTTGAATCGAGGGACATTCAGTCGCTCAAGCAGAATTTGGTAGGGACTGAGTCATTGTTCAGACGCATCATACCACAGACGCATCATTAAGACTTTGTTTCTATGTCAAGAGACTCTTGTATACTGATCTGCACATTTAATACACATATTAGAAAATTTCACAAGGTTCACTTAAAATCATTCTTTGTTTGGATTCATCAAAATTTGAGATGTCAAAAGATATAGTCTTAACAATCTCCCCCTTTTTGATGATGACAAACATTATCTTATGATTTTAATGAACTAAGGATAAAAGCAAATTTAAGAACAGATAATCATATGAAGTTGTTTAAACGTATGACTATATTCAAGCTCCCCCTGAACTAATGCTTTCATAAGGAATTCAGACGCATGATTTAAAGAAGCATCTTATCTTTTGAGTTTCATTATTTAGTTATTTAGTTCAAATATACGAATATATTCTCCCCCTTTGTCATCAGCAAAAAGATAAAGCATCAGAGAATAAGTCAACCAAAAAAGAAGTTTATTGATTTATCCATCGTTGAATATTACATTGCTGATAAAGGAAACAAAAATTAAAGTTGTTGTTTTTTCAACAATCTTGGTGAGAAGAGCCACAATAGTTTGCATGGTCTCACGAAGACCGCCGATTTCTGAACGAGTTACTGGATCCATTCCAATAATGGTGGATGCCGGTGCAACAGGATCATCAGGTGGAGATGAAGAGGAGGGGCCAAGGTCAGAAGGAGTGGCAGTCGTGGGTGGTTCATATGGAACAATTTCCAGACAGTTCCAGGGAAGAGAATGACCGGAGGAAAAAATATAAGTGAGATAAAAAACAATGGGGAACATAGAAAGAGTCAGGGGAAAGACTGAGTGCAACGAACAAAAGGGTTGCAAACAAGGAATCTTAAAAAACGGGATTTCTAAATTGGATAAAGAAATTAAAACACGGGAAAGAGTTGTCTAAATTAGATATCGTTTCCTTGAGAAAGCGTTGTCTAAATTATGCAATAGATAGCGTTTTTTCAAGGAAGCGCTACCTATTCCCTTTTTTTTCTATTATTATTATTCACCTTATTTTCCTACATTTCTCACTCGCACTTAGCACTTAGCAATTCATAGTTTTTCTTGTTGTTGATAAATCAAATTTATATTGAAAGAGTACTAGAAGTACTCAAAAACAGCCACACATATATAATGTACAAAGCTTACATACGATATTGGTAAGTATATATAAACCAAACCAAATATCAAAATAATGCATATAACCAATTAACTAATATACTTTAACACAATTCACAGTAAGGCTTACACATAACCAATTCTAATATTTAAGTCCATAAACCAAAAGGCTTATACTACTAACAATGTATACAAGCTAATCAACACACTAGTAATTCTAAACAATTTGTGCATGCAGCTTCCATCTTCTTCTTGATCGCACAAAATCCTTGTTAAGAATTGCATAAGAATTTCACAAATACCACAGCAATGCACCCAGCTCTAGCAAATATCAAAGAAAACCATTGGGGTTGATTTTGAATCTCTGTAAACCTACAAATAAGCCAAAAATAAATAGTCAACTTTCACATTTCTTTCTCTACCCCACATTGTTTATAAGTAAATATGTGCATATAACCCCCAACATTCAGGGGATGCAGACAAAGACAGAATTTAAGGCAAAATGACATTATTGGAGATATTATGCATGAAAGTACAGCGTCATATTTTAAAAGCAGGGTGAGTGGACATGAAACCTTATACAAACTTGTGTCACACTTCTAGATATTCAATTGATCATACAAAAAATGTATATACAAACAAGTTGAATAATCTTTATTTTTTTTCTCCCTAGTTTCTTTTTCCCTACTTCCTGCAGTAATCTAGTTGAATAAGCTTTTTTTTGCCTGATAACTTCATTAAGCATGAAATTCTTTTGCTTTTTGCTTATTCCTTTCTTGACTTGACAGTATGGTTTCACCAAATGAAACCAAATATTCAAGAACCAAAACCATTCTAAGATCTGGTTCTGGTATATGACTACATGCTTAAACTTATGCCAACTCAGAGGAAAAGTAAGATCTGATACCCTGCAACAAACCATTTCAAGAAAGTCTGACCTTGAAAAGACAAAGGAGCATTACAAACTAGAAAGAAAATACAAAAGCAAAACAGAATCCACTCACCTTGCTTGACTTCTCTACAGTACTTTCTAGCTCTACTTGCTTTGCAATATTCAAGAAAACTTCTTCAAGAGTAGTTAGACCAAGCTGGATGTCGGATATGCCAAATTCTTCTTCTCTTTCTTCGAGCTCCGCGAAAAAATTCTGGTAGGGAAGCAACAGGAAAATACAACATTACCAATATATTTAATCACATATTCACATTCTTCTGTGTTATGACTCATTTGGTTTGTGCCATGAAGAATTCTCTCACTGCATATTAAGGCCACTTTGGTGCTTATCTAATCCTGTTTCAATGTTACCTAAACAATTTTACGCTTTCTATCACCTACATGTAGCACACATGATGTCAATTAATAAGTAGTCTACACAGGGAATGTTAATAGGAGTTGTCCTCGATATTAAAACTGTGACATGTGAGCAAAGAGAGTATTCGTTTAAGATATTTTTATGAAGAAAGGCAACACTCAACTAACAAACACAAAATTATAAAAAGACAATGCACAGATAACAAATGAAACATTTTCTTTGGCTACAAAGGATCTATCTAGTCTTTCATTATTTGAAATTTGAAAATTAGTATAGGTGTTTTCAGATAATACACAAGATAAGTTGGCTACAGTCTATTTTAATTAATTATTAATAAGTTCACCAAGTTTTAAATAGGGTAAAGATTCGAAGTTTTCATTATCAACATAGAATAATCAGAGTAACTGTTGTGACTTAAATCTATAAATTTTGTGTAGATCAACATAGACCAGAAAATTCCCATAAAGATCTTATTTCATGTTGATCAGTAGAGACCAACAGTGAATATTCAAAAACAAGTGTTAGAACATTTAAACAAAATGGAAATGAAGCCCGAAAAAGATTGCTCACCATCAAAAGTGACTCTCTGTCATGAGGAATCACAAAAGTTAGAAAATTATTGTTCTCCTCTTTTGGCACTACATCCAAATGCTGTCAATTTGTTCATCTGCTTTATTGTTCTCTGTTATGTTCCGTATGTTACACATATATGAAATATTTTTGGGAAAGAAATCTTTCTACAGTCAGAGAAGCATGAACGGATGAGTATTAAAAAACAGAGAGTTGTATATTGCATACAGAGGCATAAATCAGTGCAATTTAAGTGATGCATGCAGGTATGAAAACTGAAAGACATACCTTCTTTTTTCTGTTTCCACTGCTTATCAATATGAATTCTCGATATCTGTAGAATTGGTCATAGGCACCATTCAAAACATAAGGTGGGTAGCCTGATAAGCAGAATAAAAAAGGAAAGAGATTGAAGCAAGTAGCAAACTGAATATCTGGGGAACGGAAGGAAGCAACTGACACTAGATACACAAAGCAGATGAACAAATCCTTAATCTGGAGAGTCTATAGTCATCATATCACATGTTAGTTATGATATTCTTTTATATCCTTCAACATTTTGCACCATTGTTCTTTGCATCGTCATCTCAGAATCACCACCATCAAACCCATTCAGATCAGAATCGCCACTGAGATCGACAAAGGGGTCCTCATGGACATTTTCCATCGGTAATACAGCTAAAAAGGAAAAGGACATGGCGTTTTCATACAAAAAAGTTTAAACAAAACACTGCATGATTTTGTAGATGCAATATTGAAGGCAAAAAGGAATCAAAACCTAATAATGTTCAGATAATACAAATGAAGTATGAAATGCCCAAAACAAAGTAATGAAAAAAAATTAGGGATCCAGAAATAACAATTAGGGTTTCAGAATGACAAAACATTAACAAATTAAAAAAAAAATAAATTGAAAAATGAAATGCACAAACCTTCTTGGAGATTCCTCAAAAGTGTTGGATATTAGGGAAACCTAGAGACCAGAAAAAACGCGAGCTGTGACGAATCGGAACGACGACAACAAATCAGAATGGGGAAAACAAATGCGAGCTGGACGATTGGAGATTGAAGACTGTAACTGAATGAATATTGATCTGTAACGATGGCTTTAATCATTTCAGTGAATTCTTTCTCATCATTCATGTTCTTTATCTCAGGGAAAGCTCTAATATCACGAAAAGAATCCAAATACCAATCCCTAACCTAAAAAGTAATGAAACCCCATTTAGCAATTACCAAAGGTGTGAAGATAAAAGTGAAATAGTGCTAATACCTTGAGAACAGGAGGTTTGTGAGATAAGCCCCAAGGAAGATCCTTAAGCTCAATGACTCTTCTTGTAATTCTAATTGGAAGCTCCTTGTGAAGGAACTGAGCATAAATGAGTAAATTGTTGGGAGTGGGTTTGGACCCAAATTCCATCATGTACTTCATGCTCACCCCTCTCTGCTTCATACAACCCCATCTATGCACCTCTTCCATCAATGATTCTAATCTACCACTCTGTGTACCCAAAAACAAAAACAAAAAAGGGACTCTATTATGTTGCTATCAAAGAGACGTCCCCTAAGAAGCCCCAAATAACTCACCTGGTAACAAAAGAAATGGAAGGCACCAACCAAGGGGGCAAAACCTGAAATCAGAGGTGGGCAATGGAAGGGAAGAATGATGGTGCAAAAGGGTCGCACCACTATAAATCACCTCAGCGACCACATCGACGGTGTTCATGCGCACCTTCACCATCGCGCTATCTCTCTCTGCCTATGAGTTCCTATGGTTTGATGGCGCGACAGCTTGTAGTAGCTTTGATGCGCGGCAGCGGACATAGAGTGGTAGACGAACGGGCTCAACTGGGTTACGACACGAGGGAGACGAGAGTGGTGGTGGTAGAGGAATGGCGGCGGTGGTATCTTAGGAGGTGGTGGTAGACGAGAGTGGTGAGGGCTTGGAGAAACAGGGTGGGAGGGAAAGAAATTGTTTTATGAGAGGTTGTGAGAGATGAAGTCCCGCAAAATTTTTGAGTGTGGGAGGGAAACATTTATTTTTAGGGTAAGAAATAGACCGCACTTTCTTAAACAAACGCTATCTTAGGTTATGAATAGATAGAGCTTTTTCAAACAAGCGTTATCTATTCATCACAAATAGATAGCGCTTCCTCAAACAAGCGTTATCTATTCCTACCTATCAACTTTTAATAGCGCTTCCTTGGAGAAGCGTTGTCTTAGGTTATATCTAAAATAGCGCTTCTTCAAGGAAGCGCTAATAAATGTCTTCCGCCTCTCTTTTAATAACGTTTCGGTTAGAAACGCTATTAAAGGTGCGCTACTAAAACCCTTTTCTGTAGTAGTGAAAAAACCAAGTCAAATTTTCATTAGAAATTGGTAAATCAAGAGTAAACTGAAAAAGGGTTTTCATAAAAAGACAAAGGTAAAATGAAAAGAAAAGGAATGATGATAAGAGTTGGTTCAAAGGGGTAGAGTTACCTTGATTCTGCTCTATCTTCATCTGGATATCCAATCCAGGGAATCTCGTAATAACTGAGTCGGGCACTATCGGTAGGTGTCTTGAGTTTGTCAAACAAAGATAGGCCACAGTGATGAGCTGGGTCTTGAAGAACACGAGGCTCAGGGTGACTCATGAACGAAGTAGACCATCTAGGAAACTCCAGTTTCTTATGCTTCCTTTCTAGCCAGACAAAAGGCTTCTTGGATTTAACTTTGGCTTTGGACAGACAGAACCTCTGTCATGATAGATCTTCAATACAGTATTGGCCTTCATGCAAGCTGTAAGATTGGGCCTGTGTTTCCAAGAGACTTGATTCAGCCTTACTGCAGCCTGCTCAGCAACAAGATTGCTGATTGCTTTTAGATCATCTGGACTAAGAAGGTCAGGGTTGATTTTATCTAAAGGTAATGGCTTAGAAGGGTTGAAGAGAATGGGTAGAGGTCACAGTGGTGAGGTTTGAGGAGGAGGAGGAGGTGAAGGATGAGAGATAGGTGATAGAATGGAATAAGAAATTCTTGAAACAGGAATAAGAGTTTGAATTTCCTGAGTTGGTGAGGGAGAGAGTAATGAAGGATTGGATATGTGATCAAGTGAGTTATGAAGAATAGGTTGTGGTGACGGGTGATCTGGAGTAAGATTCAAATTAAAATCTCGAACAGACAAAGCAAGCAGATTTTCAAAGAATTGAAATCTGATTGTGAAGAGGGGAGTTATGAGAGGAAGAGGATGATGAAAGTGAGGGTGAGGATAATACGATGGGTGAAGAGGGTGAGGGAGATGACCTAAGAGGTGATGTAGCAGGTCGTAAACTGACCTGCACAGACTCAGCTATCTTCAGCCTTGTAGATCTTCTAACCAGTGTAGCTGCAATAGCAGCTTTCCTCTTGAGTTCCTTTTGAGGGGCAGCAGCAGGTTTTTGGACCATTTCCTTCTTCAGAACCTTGGAAATAGGTTGATCATCGTCATCATCAGATGCTTCTAAGATGACCAACTTTATCTTTACCTGAAGCTTTGGTCTGACCTTGGGATCCAAAGGTGCAGACACTTCTGTTGGTTCTGAGTCATAAGACTCATCAGTTTCCTTTTCAGATTCTCCTGAGATTTCTTCTTCTCATCATCTTCATCAGAATCAGGAATCTTTCCAACTGAGAGAGGGTTCTTTCATCAATGGTAGTAGCCATTTCAACCTTACTAGTGAGGGGAATGCCCTTGGTGTTCAACAGTTTAGATAATCAGCATCCCATATGAGTAGGAAGTCCTGATTTGGGGTTTTACCATCCTCAGCATGTACTTGAAAATCAAGTCATTGATGTCAATCTTCATCATATTCAGGAGATGGAATAGGGCAAATCTATCCATCTTGTTGACATTATCACGAGCACTTGTTCTTGGCATCACATAGTTGATTAACAACATATGTAAGAACCTTCCTTTTGGAGTCAGTTTGGAGGCAACTTTGTTTGTAGGGTTGGATATCCCATATAGAACTTGATGAACAGTGTCTTATGTAAAAGCAGCACCATGCCTAGGGCAGCCGGTTGCTTTCTGAATACTGTTGAGAGTGAACGAATAGGGTTTTCCGTTACACTTGGTTCGAATGAACGGTTGAGTCTGAGACATCCTTTCTTCAGCATTTTCCCAGAATTATTGAAGTTGCAGAGGGTAAACAGGTTCATGTAGGGACAAAAAGTTGACCCGTTGTGAAGCTTCCAATTCCGCCATAACATTCATGCCTCCTTTGATGATCTTGTTCATCTTGACAAATCGTCCAGGGACAATCGTAGATAAGTCTTCCACACTCATCCCTAACCGAGCAACAACATGAACGAGTTTCTGTGGGGGTGCATTGGGTGCCATGGATTTAGGTTTGAAAGAGAGAGGAGACGAAAGGGTTTCAAAAAGATTTGTTCACAAGAGAGAGGGAGAGGAAAAAAAAACTTTTTGAAACAGTAAAGTGTTTTGGTGTGAAGAATTTTGGTTTTAAAGAAAAAGGATTCAAAAAACGTACATTTTAGAAATAATAAAGACAAAACATTTTGAATTCAAAAACATTTTTGGTAAAATTGCAATGTAAAGTCTCAGTAAATAATCCACATCAGCATACGCTTTATTGAAGAGCAGACACATTACTCATTTATGAACCGTATGTTCAGATTATCTCTAATATAAGTGAATCTGTCTTCAGCTAGGGGTTTAGTTAAAATATCAGCCCACTGATTTTCAGTTTTAACAAACTTAATATCAAAAACACCTTTTTGAACGTAGTCTCTTATGAAATGATGTTTAATTTCTATGTGCTTAGCCTTAGAATACTGAATAGGATTCTTAGATAAATAGATAGCACTAGAATTATCACACCAAATAGAAATATTATGTTCAAAGATAGAATAATCTTCAAGTTGATGTTTTACCCATAAAATCTGTGAACAACAGCTTGCAGCTGAAATGTATTCTGCTTTTGCAGTGGATAACGCAATTGTAGTTTGTCTTTTGCTTGTCCAAGAGACTAAGCTTGCTCCAATGAATTGACATCCTCCACTTGTGTTTTTTCTTTCTACTCTATTTCCAGAATAATCAGCATCACAGAATCCTACTAATCTGTATTCTTGTGTTCTTAAATACATCAAACCAAGATTAGCGGTTCCAAGAAAATATCTAAGTATCTTTTTGACATCCTTGAGATGTGATTCTCTAGGATCAGATTGGAATCTCGCACATATACAGACACTGAATTGAATATCAGGTCTACTTGAAGTTAAGTACAAGAGAGAACCAATCATACCTCTGTAAGTAGTTTGATCTACCTTTTTACCTTCTTCATCTTTGCTTAATTTTGCATTTGCTTCCATGGGAGTTTTCATAGGTTTAGATGTATCCATCTTGTATTTCTATAAGATCTCCTTGGTATATCTTTGTTGATGAATGTATATTCCATCATCTGTCTGTTTGATTTGTAGACCAAGGAAGAACTTCAATTCTCCCATCATGCTCATCTCAAATTCATTCTGCATAAGCTTGGAGAACTCTTTGCATAGCTTTTCATTAGTAGCACCAAATATGATATCATCAACATAGATTTGTACAATAATGAAATCTTTTTTAGAATTTTTTCTAAAGATAGTTGTATCTACTTTTACTTTAATGAAATCATTTTTCATAAGAAAAGAACTTAGTCTGTCATACCAAACTCTAGGTGCTTGTTTTAATCCATAGAGAGCTTTCTTAAGCTTATAGACATGATTTGGTTTGTCAATATCCTCAAAACCAGGTGGTTGTTTAACATATACCTCTTCTTCAATCATTCCATTTAGAAATGCACTTTTAATATCCATTTGAAATAAGGTGATTTGATGTTGTGCAGCATATGACATAAGTATACGAATTACTTCTATTCTAGCTACTGATGTAAAGGTTTCAGTGTACTCAATACCTACTTATTGATTATAGCCTTGAGCTACTAGCCTTGCTTTGTTTTTTACTACCTTACCATTTTTATCAAGCTTGTTTATGAATACCCATCTCGTTCCAACAATTGATTTTCCCTTTTCATTCGGAACTAAGAACCAAACATCATTCCTTTTGAACTGATTTAGCTCATCTTGCATAGCTAAAATCCATCTTTCATCTTCAAGAGCTTCTTTGATGTTCTTTGGTTCAATCTCAGATAGGAATGCCATGTTGTTTGAATCTTTAAATGTTGAACTGGTTCTAACTCCTTGAGAGGGATTACCGATGATCAACTTTTCAGGGTGATGAGTCCTGAACTTCTAGTCTCGTCTGGGTTCAGTCTCATTGTTGAGCATGTGGATCAGACGCTTGAATATTAGTTTCTGGATCATCATTTTTCAAGTTATCTTCAGTCTGATTGCTTTGTCTTCCAATATCTAATCCTGCAAGATCATCTTCTAGATTTGATAGTTTCCTATAAGTCTTTAAACCATCATTAAATTCAATATGAATAGATTCCTGAACAACTTCTGGTCTAGAGTTGTAAACTCTAAAATCTTTAGAAGTGCCTGAATATCCGAGAAATATAGCCTTATCTACTTTTGAATCAAATTTTCCAAGTTGATCTCTAGTATTCAAAATAAAACATTCACATCCAAAAGCATGGAAATAAAAAATGTTGGGTTTTCTACCTTTCCAAAATTCATAGGGAGTTTTATTTAACAAGGGTCTTATCAATATTTTGTTATGTACATAACAAGCAATGTTTACTGCCTCAACCCGGAAGTACTTTGGGAGATTGCTTTCATTGAGCTTTGTTCGAGCCATCTCTTGTAGAGATCTGTTCTTTCTTTCTACTACTCCATTCTGCTGAGGAGTTCTAGGAGCAGAAAAGTTGTGAGAGATACCATTCTCTTCACATAATGTATTGAAGTGCTCATTCTCAAACTCTCCCCCATGGTTACTTCTGATAGTTGAGAATACAGAATCCCTACTCATTCTGAACTTTCTTACAGAATATAGAGAACATCTTGAATGACTCATCCTTGTGGGTTAAGAAGAGTACCCATGTATATCTAGAATAATCATCGACTAGGACAAAACCATATTTCTTTCCTTCCTTACTAGTAACACTAACTGGACCAAATAGATCCATATGCAACAATGATAAAGGTCTAGAGGAAGATACCAGATTCTTGGATTTAAAGCTAGTTTTAACTTGCTTTCCACATTAGTAAGAATCACATAAGACATCCTTTTTGAAACTTATATCAGGTAGACCTTTCACAAGTCTATACTTCTGAAGCTTAGTTAACTATTTAATACTTGTATGTCCTAGATTCTTATGCCATACCCATCTTTCATCTTCACTATCAACAAATGCTACATAAGAGTGATCATCAAATTGTAAGCGAACAAATGCCTTTTCATACTTTTCAGCTATGTCCAACATCAAATAGGTGGAATTCCACCTAGTTGGCACATCAAGCACAAGCATTTGACCCATGGTTATGTTTGCCTCATCGACACACCTCTTAAAAGAGGTCAATCTTTGTGGAAATGACCTCACATACTTGCAAGAAGCCCTTATCTTTGAAATAGAACTATCTAGTTCCTTCAACCCATCACTTACAATTAAGTTCAAGATGTGAGCACTACATCTCATATGCAAATACTCCCCTTTCAATATGGTAGTACTTTTCCAATCATTCATGCCTCTAACCAAATATGACATGGCTGTGGTGTTAGCACTAGCATTATCTACGGTTACAGTGTAAATCTTGGTAATACCTCAATCTTTTATGCATTTCTCTAAAGCTTTTCCTATGGTTTCCCCCCTATGGTCTGCAATCAAACCAAAACTCACTATCTTCTTTTGTAATTCCCACCCCTCATCAATAAAATGGGCAGTCACACACATATAATTCATGTTTTGAATGGAAGTCCAAGTATCGGTTGTAAGGGAAACCATTTGATAGTTTTGTTACAAGAAAGATTTCAAAAGTACTTTCTCACCCATAAAGAGTTGCATGCAATCCTTTGCCATGGTCACACGACTAGGGATTTTAAATCGAGGTTGAGCCACACTCATGAAAGCTCTAAACCCGGGGTTATCAACAAACTTAAAAGGGAGATCACCCATTATTAACAACTTAGCCAAAGCCTCTCTGCATTCATCTTGCTTAAACTCAACAAGCCTTATAGATACAATGTTATCATTCTCACTTTGTTTTCCTACGGCAATCGTTTTTTCTTCTTATCGGTGTTACTTGGGTTTTTAGTACACTTATTCATATGTTTGTTGAGGTTGGAAGTCCCATGATTACTACTATTACAAGCATAATGTTTGCCACAATAGATACAGATAGCCTTATCACCCTCTCTCTTAAAATGATTCCAAGCCATAGATGGAGGTCTACTGGGTTTTTGTTTGACACGTACCTCTGGTGCAGGCTGTGCAGATTGACCTTCAATCTGAGGTGTCTCACTGACACTGAAAGTTGTTTCTGTTGGAGGAGTAGGTGCACTAGAAATTTGAGTCCCAGCTGTATCTTGATTCTCAGTCATTTTGCACCAAACCTAAGGAATTAAGGAATGCACACAGGAAGCATAGATCAGAAAGAAAGAATCAATGATTCAAATAACCATAAAACAAAAAAATCTCAAAATCAAAAATTTAAAAACCCTAAAATCAAAAATCCCTAAATGCACAAATTGGGTACCAATCTCAGAGGATGTCGCAGACTCGCGGTGATGGAGTGTGGTGGAGAGGTGGAGGCCGGAGGGAGATGTCGCGGACGCGGAGCCGGTGATGAAGCAACTGACTACTCGAAGACGAAGAGGTGGAGAAGTATCGCAGTGATAGAGCGAGGTGAAGAGGTGGAGAGGTGTCGCGGACTCGCGGTGATGGAGTGGTGGAGGCCGGAGGGAGGTGTCACGGTGCCGGTGATGGAGCTACTGAGCGAGGTGAAGAGGTTGAGGTGATGGAGCGACTGAGCGAGTCAGCGAGGTGAAGAGGTCGCGGTGATGGAGCGAGGTGAAGAGGTGGAGATATGTCGCGTGATGGAGGGTGCTGGTGGCGGTGGCGAGCAGTGCTGGAAGGTACGCCGCCACCGCTGACCTGGATGGTGAGAGGTGAAGTAGGGTTTGAACTGTGTCTGTCGCGGTGAAGACGAGGAGTGCGTGTGAGATGGAGAATTGGACCGAGATCTGTGTCTGTCACAGTGCCTAATATATTAATATATAATAAAAATAAATTAGGGGTTCGGTTCGGTTCTAGCGGGTGCACTTTTCCTGGAACCGAGAACCGAACCAAACCATGGTCGGGTCCATTGATTTTGACCCGAACCGAACCAATGATCCGAACCGAACCACAAAAACGGATCGGTTCGGTTCGGATCGGCCGGGTTCGCAGGTCGGATTAAATCCACTTACACCCCTACTTCAAATAACTAACCACAGATAAAATCACCGCTTAACACAAAGCTAAACAACCACCATGAATCTCAACCAAATATTACAAATCATACACCAATCACACATATAATTATCGGGAAAAATCCCTCAGGTAAGCTCCCCTTACCTCTTGAAGTTACAGTTTTCCTCTCGAAGTTTTCCTTCCGATTCGTTTCCGATTCCACCTCACAACTTAGTACAATCCACAACAATTATCCTTCACATTAAATCACAACACAACAAGTTAAACAATGAAATCAAATCTCCTCTAACCTATATACTTAGGTTCAACCAACACAGGTTAATCATGCTAGAGATGTCAAAATTTCACATCCTCTTGGATCAATGATCCTTAAGTACTAGGAAGACATAATCAATGATCATAAGTCAAGAACTTGAAGAAAATCCATCTAACTCACATGAGTTAGGTTTCGGCCTCTTTGAAAGAAAATATCTAGGGATTGATTTTGATTTCAAGTTTTTAGATCTAGCAAGTAGAAGTATTGAATAGACTAGATCAAGTGTTAAATGATAGAAATTGAAACAAAACATTCTTCCTCCTATTATACATAGGTTCGGCCAAGCTTGGAAGAATAGTAAGGAAATTTTGTTTGATCTCATGCTTCTACATATACAATATAGACATGATTACAAGATCATACAAATTGGTTTCATGATCATATGATTTTTCGACAATTTTCTAGAGATTTTACAAGATTCTAGATCTAGGAATTTAAAATGATGATCATGGCATAAACTTGTAAAATAAATGAAGATGAAGGTTTAGATAAGTAAGGTGATGAGGTTTTACCTCTTGAAGATTGAATAAATGAAGAAAATGATCAATACAAGCTTGGTTCAAAATGAAAGCTTTTGAGACAGCTTTGAGGATGTGGTGGTTTTGTGAGTGTATCTCACGATCTGCTCATCCAAAAATTACAAACTTTGGCTTGTTGTAAAGATAAGAAGGGGAGGAACAACTTTTTTGTTGAAGGTTGTATTTGATTCAGATCAGAACAGGGGCGTAAAGGGTCTTCTTTCCACTGTTCTCGTGTGATGCTGAGAATTTTGGGCAGTTTTGGTAATTTGGGTATATCTCCCAATATACTTATCAGTTTTTAATGATGTTTAGCTCATTGGAAAGAAGAGATAAATAGGAACAACTTCCATGTAGAAAGTTTTCCGAGTTTCAGCAAGGAAGATGGTCATCTTTTCGGTGGGGTTTTTGTGTTCTTATGAGTTTGAAGCAAAGTGCAAGTAGGAAGAAAATGAAGAAGATGAAGAGAAGAAAAATGGGGAAGGGGCTGCTGCAGTTTCAAGGGGTATAAATAGGGTAGATCTTAGGTTTTGTTTGGTTATAAGGAATTGAATGAATGTGTTTTGTGAATATTTAATTAATATATGATTGACCATAGTTAATAATTAACTTTACTAATGTTACTTGGATAACCATGATTAAAATCACGTGGTCAAGAATTCATGGAAGGTGTGGCTGATTTTTGACCACAAGAACTAACCTTGGTTCCTTAACCATGGTAAAATTTAACTCGACGTCGGTTAGGTTAAACGTAGGGGTATTTTGGTCGTTTCATTTGAAAATTCCTGATCAATAAAATTTGAGGCCGGACTCCTTGTCCTCTCTGCTACATCAATCTCTTCTAATATCTCAGCTCCATAATCAACTTCGCTGTTTGCCCGACTTATCCTCCGACTTAGGTTTTACGCGTTTTCTTAACGATTACGTCCGAATAAAATAATAGTATTTCATTCCTAACGAATTTTTATGAAATGTGAAAAATTGTCTGGGGTAAAATATAAAACCTAATGGTTTCGTTCCCGAGTCGAAAGTTTCTGATCAGTAAAAACTTACTGTCAGTGAAAACACAAAACGCAGACCGGTTTTCGTCTTTATTTTCATCTCAAAACTTCCCCATAACCTTATAAAAATAAGTATGGCAGGGAAATGACGTTAGTTTATCCAAAGTCATTTTCTAAATCTCGGATAAGAATATAATCATTTATATAATTATTACCGATATTAGAAAGTCGAAAAATCGGGATGTTACGGCTTCATTTGCATTGATACTCGATTTTAATTGGCACAAAATTCGCCACTCTTACTAATTATAGTTTTAATTAGTCACTTGATTCTGTTAGATTTCTAGCTGCATAATATTGTTCTTGTTATGTGTTATTTATATTCCTCTTTTCTAGTCATTCATGTGCCTCTACAATCATTCCAAAATTCCAAAAGGGAGGGGGAAATAAAGGATGTGGAAATGAATTGTTTATCTTTGCATAACTGAGGTTGAACATATATATATGAAAAGTTGTGTGTACTTGCTTATGACTATACGATATTCTATACTCTTCTTTATTTGTTGCCAATTGTATTGTATGTATTGTATACTATATGAGTTTTGGTTAATTTAAGTTATGACATAGGCATTGGCTTAAGCATGTGCTTTCCTTTAAAATTATTCTTATAATGAAATATCAAAGTCTTCATATATCTCATTCCAGAAGCCAACCAAGCCCTTACAAGCTCCACAGGGAACTACCATGCTTTGAGATTCACTCCCTCAATTGAGAAATTGGGCAAGAAGATTGTTGAGATTCTTAAGGAGAGAGGGCCTTTCTTATCACTTCATCTTAGATATGAAATGGACGTGATAGCTTTCTCTAGTTGCAATGAAGGTTGCAGTGGCGAAGAGATTGATGAATTAACAAAGATGAGGTAACCATCACTATCCATTCTTCAACATTGGAAAAGTAAATTCTAATTCTTGTGTTATGATATTTCCCGACTTAAATTACACTCCATGACTTGTGTATTTCTATACATGCAAAGTAGGGTTAAATCACATTTCTCATTAATACACTAAAACTAGTGTTTGCTCTTGAAAACTATTTAAATATGCTTATCCATGGTGGAAAGAGGAGATATATAATGAGGAAAAAAGGGCAGATGGTTTGTGCCCTCTGACTCCCGAGGAAACTGCTCTAACACTGCGTGCATTGGACATTGATCGTAATATTCAAGTTTATATTGCTGCTGGGGATATATACAAATCAGAGAAAATAAATGCAACTCTCAAAGAAGCCTTCCCAAATTTGGTTAGTAAACAAAGCATTTTTTGCACCCCAATTAACATTTTCAGCAATTGGTAAACAAATTGATCATTGGATTTTATCATATATATTGCCCGAACATGTTAGGAAGGAGACATTATTGGAACCCTCACAGCTTGATCCTTTCCAAAATCATTCAAATCAAATGGCAGCATTGGATTATTACGTGTCAATAGAAAGTGATATATATTTGTTCCTTCATACAGAGGCCACATGGCAAAACTGGTTGAAGGCCACATAAGGTGCATAAAAAATTTTGTGCATTAGCTAGATATATAGGCATGTAAATGGTTAGCATTTTTTGATGACCATACATTAATTTTATGCTTTGTGCTTGAGGTTCAAAAAGACAATTCTTTTAGACAGAAAATTTATAACTTTATTTTTTTTAGACAAAAAAAGACAATTTTTTTATAACTTTATTCGACAAGTTTTATGGATTAGTGGGAAACAAACAAATGCTTTATAGCAATAACCTAACTAGTTATAAATTTTTTATTTATTTTTATATAAATACCATCTTAAAGCAACAATGGAGCTATATCTATTATTATTTTTTATCTAAAGGTCAATTGTCCTAATCTTTAACGAAGGTTTTCTATTTAATAAAGTTGAAGTCATTTCTTAATTTACCAAACAGGGGCCAGAAGGTGTTTGGTGTGATGTGGTTGTTGTGGAGTTCTATTATGGTGCACCTGCTCAAACTCCTAAAGGGCTTTCTCTGACTATATTGGGGAGTGAAAGGAGCTTGTTCTTCTTCAGAGCATAGAAAGCTATTTTCTTCTTACCTGTGGAGTAGTTGATGTTGTTTCAGTAAGATTATAGATTGGAGGAAACTATTTAGTCAAACAATGTTTATATTTCTTTGATTAAGTATGTTATGTATGTATACCAGACTACTCCTCACTAAGTGCCTAAAGAAATAAGCATGGTTTATGGATAATACAAAATGATTTTATGTTTTTTCTATGATTTTATTTTTTATGTTGAAAGTGATATTATAAATATATTAATAACTTATATTATTATTTAAGTTTTTTAGGAGCAAATATTATTGCCGCAAAAACTTTTTGTTAATCAAATCATGCATGATTTGACTGACAAATAATATTGATATTTAGTGACAATAATAATTGTTCGGAAAAACCAGCTACAACTTTTAGTGGCAATAAAAATGTCATGAAACACTACAACAGATTATACTTTAGATAGCGTTTTTGATGCCTTTTAATAGCGTTTGTAATCAGCTATCTATGCTACCGCTATTAAAACTCGTTAGCAAAGATAGCATTTAGGAAGCACTATTAATAGGTGACTTTAGATAGCGTTTGTACACTAAACGCTATCTAAAGTCTGACTTTAGATAAGCGTTTGTATTAACAAACGCTATCTAAAATCACTTTTAGATAGCGTTTGTTAATAACAAACACTATCTATTCCCTTTTTTTTTTTTTTAATTTTTACATATTTCTTAACTAAATCCATTCCCGCATATTGAACTACACCAAAATTCATTTATGCAAAGAGGAGGGAAATCATGAGAAATAAGAACAAACATATATCAATGAACAAATCTACCAATGTTACTGAACCATCAATGTCAGAAATGTGAAATGTTCAACAAATAACAAGAAACTAATAAAAGTCATTGTACCTGCCCTAATGAACAATGTTACTGAACCATCAATGTCAGAAATGTTCAACAAATAACAAGAAACTAATAAAAGTCCTCCATCACAGTTGGGTAAGCATCCTTAAGGTCAATAACAGCAATGTCCTCTGGAAAACATCTTTGTTAGCCTTCATGTCAACATAGCATGCTTCATTTATTTGTTTTGGTGTAAAAGCCTGTCGGGTCTGTAAGCAAACACAAGCACCAAATCAATATGGTTTGAACTAAGTGTACCAGGACCAAGAGAAGATAGTACACATCCACCGAGCTAAAGAGAAGGCATGTATATGCTGAAAAAGGTGTATATCAACCACCATTTCCAGATTCATTAGGCATAAAATAAATTAAAGATTGCCAATAGAAAAGTATAACCATACGTCCCTTGGTTGTTATAGAAAACTCCCATAATGAACATTTTATGAACAAGATTTTGAAATTTAGCATCAATAACCCAATCACCAAAGAAAGCAAGTGCTATATACAATTTCATGTAATATTTATAAATTGCCATTCACTTTCTGCATCCTACGAGCCAAAACATACACTTGTAACATGCATTACTTTGTGATCAAAAGCATTATTCGCATACCAACGAGTATTGCTGCAACTACTCGTGATCAATTTGACATAATCAAACGAACTTCTCAACAATATAGCGACACCAATCTTCCTTGACTTCAGATAGTTGAGCAAAGGGAGTATGTGGAGCATTTGAAGTCAAGGAAGTCTTGCGACATAAAAATTAAATAAATTAAGTTACAATTGCTAAAACATTTGAACAATCACAGTTTAAAAGCTAAGTAAACAACATACCGCCATTGGTATTTTAATTTGGTTCTGCAAGATAGTTTCCTTCATGAAACGCATCACATAGTACCCACAATCTGCATCTTGTTGGGTTGTCTTGGGCACTATAAAAAATAAAATAGTAAATCAATATAGGTTTTTTTATCTAATTGCGCATTAAGTTTTTGCAAATATACCTCTATCTGAATCCATTTAATGTTGGTTGCCTTTAAACGCGACACCTTAGCTCCGATATTTGCACGATAAACTTGCAAAGCACTAATCACAAAATCAAACAGAGTTCATTAAGAAACATATTTTCAATCATCACAAACACACGCATGCTTTTTTTTTATTTTGAACCACAACAGCCACAACCCAATATATGTCAATTCAACACATGTTCTAATGTCAAAAATCAAAAGCACATTAGGACCATGACAACTTGCAACATGTATCTACCATGGAAGCCAATCGACAGAATCATAGAAAATCAGAAATATAAAAGCATGCTTACTTATCGAACGCAATTCTTTAATTGCAGGCGACCCCTAGGATCAACATTCAAGGGATCCAGGATAGTAAATAATCTCTTCAACAATATTTACAGCACCCAATGATTCCTACAAAAATGTTGAGATAACAAATCCTAAGCACCTCAACTTTTATGTAATTCATTATTGTGAATTAAGTCCTATAGGATAAGCGACTCACCCAACATTGCACGGCGCTAGAAACAAGGGCTGATATTCTCTTTCTTTAGTTGCAAACCGGTCAGCTAGATACGTTGTCTGTGAATCCCTCCCGAAGTAGCCGTATGTATTTGTTTGGTGTGGGGACAAGAACAGAAACCTCCTCGTTCTTTCCTTTGGAAGCAACAATTCTTCATACAAACACCTTCAATTAAAATATAAAAATGGATTACACCAATGACATCAATATTTAAATGGAAAGACTAAAAAAATATTGTACACTTTAAGCCTGATTTAGTACCGATATATACGGAAATAACGGAGGCAGATACCCATTCATGATTTACAACTTCTCTGATATTTTCAGTATTGATCATCTCAATGAAATGCTGACCACAAATATTTTGTTCCATCTCTATGTCCAATTGGTCATCATTTTTCATATTCTTTCATTCATGTATTTTAAGAAAATTCAAATATTCCAAAGAAATTGTAGTTGAACCAGCTGTAGGAGGGTTGGCCTCAGAGTTGCCTCCTTTATTTTCTGGGGTTGTAATTGACTCCTTTGTATATCTAGACACTCTGCCCTTGCCTTTAGCTTTTGCAGTGTGCCGGAAATTTTGCATTTCAATATGCCGCTTAGTGATCAACTAATGTAATGCATATATGCCGTATATGAAAAGGTGGAAAAATGCAATTACATACCATATTAATTACAACCACGAGATCAATTGGCCATGCCACATAAGTACCTATTGCATCTCTTACTGTCATTACATCTTCACGATCGATAGGTACCGCAATGGCGCATCCCCTCGGTTGCAACATCAACTCCAACTTTCACATGGTTAAGGGGGTACGGTCCAAAGTGCGTGTAACACCCGACTCATTGTATACTTTACCCATAGCAACCATACGATAGTTTGGGGTCGATAAATATAGCTGACATGAGTTGACGCCCTAATCCAATGATAGATGAATAAGTCTGTGAATTAAGGCATCCAATTGAATGTATTTAATCACGAATGCAATACTAGTAAAAAAAAAAGGCATGCATTACCTCCGAAGCCTTGATGGCAGATGGTAGAGTGCAACTATCTTTGACGCTTGCTTGGGCTGGGAAATTAGCCTGCCTCTCCTCATCCTCCTTTTGTTTCAGCTTTTCTTCCAAAATGTTCAATCTTTCAGAGAGTTGAGACACCAATGTCTCCCACCTTTTCGTTTCCGAGTTATTTTTTGCACGACCTTCACGTGGGAAGTAGTCTTTTTGAGAGACGCCAAAACCCACACCCCTAACACGACCAGGGTTCTCTGGCACACCTAGGGCTTTAGCAAGAATATCCTGGCGACCAAAATCTTGTATCTCTCCCTCTACCGCAGATCGTGATGGGTTCCTCCTGACACATAGTTATTGGTGAAATACAAATGTTAAAATTATTATATATTATCATAAGAAAATAACAAATGAAAATGTAAACGTTAGTCTACTAACACATTTATTCCACAAGGTCTGCGTATTTTTGTTGTCAATTACACCCGCCTTGTTCTCGCGGGCTTTCCTCCACACAATATGGCGTTTAATTTTCTTAACTTCTGGCCCTGCCTCCTACATCTGTATATTGAGATAATATATATTAACCAAACAGTTTAAAAGTCATATTTACCACACATGCAGTTATATATATATATATATATATATATATATATATATATACGCACACACATACCAATTCATCCTCAATGTCAGCATACCCCTTACGTGATGCTTTGTAAGGGCATGCAGGATCTAACGCCCTGTTGTGATTTTCATTGCTTAATTTCTATTCAGACACATATAAGTAATATTAATACATGGTTAATGTCATATGTACGTATTGCTATAAAATTATAAGGACTAACGTGATATTAAACATACCAGGAATTGAGCATCTCCTGTGCGTATTGCTATAAAATCTGTCCACTCATCCCTTGATATGTGTGGATATTGTGATGGAGGTTCCTCTATGATACTCTCGTTGGCATCTCTTAGAATTTTTTTGGTCAATCTAGTTCTGAATGCCCTATGTAGGTTACCAGCTTCCTGAAGTACAAATTTTTTCCGAGATTCATCAACATTAAAAGACATCTGCAAAACAATATAAACAACGTGTCAAAGTAAGTATGTTTACATAGTTTACAATATAATTCATAAATTTTAACAATTACCTGCACATCAGCCCATATGCTCTCTTTGAAACCATCCAAAGCTTCATCCTTCCAATTAGAACAAATAATTGGGACCGTTTGCCGAACAACGGCCCCAATGTAACTCTTCAATATTTTACCATTAGCACGAATTGGTTGGTCCAAAGAATTCCATTCATCCTAATAAAAATAATAAAGTAATTAAATCTAGATATCAAACAACATTATGAAATCCTTAGATTAGTAAGTAAATTACATCAAATTTTTGTCCTTTACTCCTAGCGGGATGACCGCCTTCATAATCATGGCCCACGTCTCGTCGCTTTGGCATCACTAGAATTACTTGAAGATGCCATTTACCTACAAAAATATTAGATACAAGTAAAACATCAATGGACATTAATATAACATTAATTGATTCAAAATATAAAACAACTATGAATAACAAAATCAACACTAGCATTACCAGAAGATGCTAACTATAATATAAAAGGATCAGAAAGTTCATTTAAACACAAACACTACATACATGTTTAAGTCAACCTTTTTCTTTTCTTCATTGGATTGAGATTTGTTTGTCCTTTATTAGTACGAAATGGTGGATTGACCAAAAGCCCCTCATCATGATCATCTCTCATATACATACCATCATCCCTAGTTGGATCAATCTCAAGTGATTGTAATGTCCCGACGAAAGGATCATCTTCAATATCAACATCTCCATGGTCTTGATCATCAACATTAGTAATTATTTTGTTAGTCAAAAGAACAATGGACCTTTTCATATCAGCTGGATCAGTGACATAGAACACTTGTTGAGCTTGAGATGCTAATATAAAAGGCTCATCTTTATACCCCACCCTATTAAGATCCACCTGCATGAACCCTGACTCATCAATCTGAACACCGTTATTATTGTCAACCCACTTGCAACCAAACACACCAACCTTAAACTTTGTGTAATCCAACTCCCATACACGTTCAATGACGTCGAAGTATGACATATTTGCATATATCGGGTTTCTGTCTTTGGCACTTGAGATATGCATCGACTGAGCTACAAGAGTCACACCACTGTTTTGCATTGTACTCCGACCATCTTGTTCTTTTGTATAGAATGTGCACCCATTAATTTGATAACCGTGGTAAGAGAAGACATGGAAACTTGGACCTTTTGCTAACCATCTCAATCTATTTGAAACTGAAGTAGCATTTTCAGTCAACTCTGCATAAATGTGATCTCTTAGCCACGTTATAAAACAACGATTGTGTTCTCTAGTTAGCCAATTTTGATTCTTATGTGGATACAAACTCTTAAGCATGTCCTTGTGTTTTTCAACATATGGCTCAACCTCATCGGCATTGTGCAGAACATATAAGTGTGCTTGCTCCCATTCTGTCCTTGATATAGTCACTATTTCATTTCCAGTAATTCCTTGCCCCATCATTCTCCATGTGTGACGAGACTTTGGCAGCCCTATAGAATCAGCATTGGATAGGTATTCGGTACAGAATTCAACGGCTTCTTCGACAATATACCGTTCAACAATACAACCTTCTGGTCGTGATCGGTTTTTCACATACCCTTTTAATATCTTCATATAACGCTCAATCGGGTACATCCATCTCATATAAGCTGGCCCACACAGTTGTGTCTCTCTAACAAGGTGAATGGTTAGATGAACCATTATGTCAAAGAATGAAGGTGGAAAGTACATCTCAAGCTCGCATAAAGTCACAACAATTTCTCTTTGCAATGATGGAAACTTCCCAGGGTCAATCACTTTGCTGCAAATTGCCTTGAAGAAGAAACAGTTTAGTTAAGGCCCCCCGCACTTTGTTAGGTAAAATAGACCGTATACCAATGGGTATCAACTGCTCCATGAGAACATGACAATCGTGGGACTTTAGACCTTTTAACTTGAGATCTTTCATCGATACGAGGTTCCTAATGTTTGAAGAGTACCCTTCCGGAACCTTGACTCCTTCAAGAAACTTACAAAAAACAGTTTTTTCTTTTCTAGATAGAGTGTAAGCAGCCGGAGGAAGATATGTACTTTTACCCTTCTTCGTCGGTCCCAATTCTCTTCTTATTCCCATACTAACCAAGTCCAACCTTGCATTGATGCCATCTTTAGTCTTCCCCGGCACATTGAGTAACGTACCAATGACACTATCACATATATTTTTTTCAACGTGCATCACATCGAGGAAATGTCTTACATATAATGATTTCCAATATGGCAACTCAAAGAAAATCGACCTTTTCTTCCACCCTCTTGTGACAATATCTCTCGTAAAAGGTTTACCGAATTGGATATTCAAATCCTTTACCTTTTCAAAAAGTTGATCACCCGTCAAAGGTGAAGGAGCTCTACCTTCTTCCGAGTTCCCATTGAACGCCTTTCTCCACCACCGGTAATGATGACTTGGATGCAAAAATCTACGATGCCCAAGAAAGACATTCTTCTTACAATGTTCTAACCGCATCCAATCCGTACCCTCTTCACATATAGGGCATGCACACTGACCCTTGATGCTATATCCTGACAGATTACCGTAGACTGGAAAATCATTAATTGTGCCAAACAATATAGCTCTCAAATTGAAACTTTCTTCCTTATACCCATCATACACCTCCACACCTGTCTCCCACAGTTGTTTTAAGTCTTCAATCAAAGGAGTCAAATAGACGTCTATATCATTTCCTGGTTGTTTGGGCCCAGAAATTAACATAGATAACATCATAAATTTGCGCTTCATGCATAGCCATGGGGATAGGTTATAAATCACCAAAATCACAGGCCATGTAATGTGAGAGCTACTTTGAACACCATGCGGGTTAAATCCGTCAGTAGCCAATGCAAGTCGTAGGTTTCTTGATTCTTGCCCAAAATCAGGATAATCATGATCAAATTTCTTCCATTGCGGAGAATCTGCCGGGTGCAGCAGCTTGCCATCTTTGATCCTTTCATCCTTATGCCATGTCAAGTGCTTTGAATCTTCAGAACTACGGTACATGCGCCTAAATCTGGGTATTATGGGAAAATACCACACAACCTTCTCTGGATCTGATTCTTTCTTCTTATATCGTGAGGCATTACATTTAGGACACATCTTTAACGATGCATATTCATTCCGAAATAAAATGCAATCGTTAGGACAAGCATGTATCCTCTCGTAGCTCATGCCAATAGAGCGTAACATTTGTTTAGCCTCATATGTCCGACTAGGAAGCACATTATCCTCCGGCAACATGTCTTTCAATAGTGTGAGTAAGTCCGTAAAGCTCTTATCAGTCCATCCGTTGCCCGTTTTCAAGTTATACAACTTTAACATCGCCGACAATCTTGTGAATTTAGTACAACCATCATACAATGGTTGCTCTGCATCACTTACCAACCTCTCAAACTTTTGAGGACAATCCCGAAGATCCTCTTCAACAGCATTTGCAATGTCTTCAAAAAGATCGCCCTCATAAGTATTTGTGTCGGTATCGTATGATGAATATCTCACACGATTCCTCATTTCACTAGACTCAGCTCTTGTCTCGCCATGTTTTGTCCAACATGTATAACTTTGATCGATTCCATTACACACTAAATGTTCTTCCAAATCGGCTGCACCAACTCGCCTTGCATAACAACAATCTAAACAAGGACATATGATTGTACTAGGGTTTTCCGCATGCCGAACTGCAAACCTAATGAACTCTTTCACCTCATCCTCATACTCTTTCGTTAAACGATTGGCAGACATCCATTTACGATCCATGCTTTCCCGATCTACAAAAATTTCCATAATTGTAATGTGGAATTTTTAATTCAATTTCATTTCAATTAATAATGGAGTGAGATCAGAATGGAAATGAAATGGCAATAATTTAAGTATATAAATACATGTAATATACTTGCACTTAAATATCAATCTCGAACAATCGATGACTTCAAGAACTCCCTCAATGTAAATGCTAATGAACCTTAAATTTATGACTATTGTGAAAATATAACCAAGGCTATCATGGCATCCACGTTTAAGCTCTATAGAGCACATCCATTGACCCACTTAATTGTGGTCTGCCTCCGCCTAACCCCTTCACCAAAGAACTTGAAAGTAACATATTGAGTTGTTAAAATATTACCAACACACCAGACTTGACATCAAAGTTATAAACAGCACATCAAAGACGGACGCAAGCATTTATAAACAAAATCAATGTTGCAAAATACAATTTGAGTTTTATGAAGCTTATCACCTTTAAATCGGCTACATGCATTGCACACGAGGCATTAATCTAAAATAGAATGCTCTGAATCATACCGTCCGTTTAGGATGGAAGTTAGCTTTAACTTTTGCCTCAAGAATACCAGCTTGATTCTTTTAAGTATGACAGAATGACGAAGTTCCGAGATTGTTACCCAGGCATTCCACAAATGTCTCCGGCATAACGAAAAACAATTTAGTTTAGCCTACAAGTATATTACCATGTGGTAGTATTGCTATCAGCCAATAGCACAAGCATCCTCATCCTAAACATATTAGGAATAAATTATTTCACAACACATGAAATTATTTCTAAAAATAGGAAATGAAAACAGGAAACATGAAACAAACCAAACATGCCCTTATTAATTTGAAACTCCAATGAATGGCTAGAAATGGCTATCCACCATGCAGTAAGCAGCAAATGAATTTTTGAACAATAATGTTATTTAGAATTTTATTTTAGACATGGATCTGCATTGTGGGTCAACTCAAAGGCCCGACCCATACTTCAATCCCAGATATTGTCTAGCTTGCTGATTCTTCAGTCAAACTATGTTATATGCTCATTTCTCTTTGAATACCAAGAATTTATATTCAGAGAGACAGAACTATTACCAAGACCAAATGACAAAAAAATTGTCTGCTTATTCAGAATAATTTTCAATAGAACTTTTTGTGGGACTAATTTGTCTTTTCTTTTCCATATAATAGTTCAAAGATTAGCATTCTTTAGACATGATCAAGCAATCTCTCATATTATTAGAAATGGTAGCAGTCAAAGCAAGAATCAATAAGACACGTCACAAAATTAGCAACCCGGCTTGATTACCGATAAAAATCATATATGCTAAGAAAGTTTAAGCAACACATACACAACATTACGAAGTTAGCATCAGAACATGCATGGACAAGAAGTGACTAGAATTGTAGACAGTCAAAATACAGCGATAGAAATATTATTTTTTACATGCAAAACATCAACCTGTAATGACTTCGTTAAATGCACCACACTTCTCTTTGTTGCTCCATATGCAGCAAACCTAAGAAAATGGGGAGAAATCAAGAATTTTCAGCATGGCGAGTATAAGACTAGATGTATTTTAGTTAGAACTTATAAGTTGATTGAGATCATAATACATAGTACAATACTACAATCTTTGTATACAGAACAAAAATCGAGTAACTAGTGATTAGTGTAGATTAAGTTTTGATTTTAACAAGTAATGATCAAGCTAAAGCTATTTTTGCTTTGAACCAAGGAGATTTTCTAGAAAGAAGAAAGAACTACTATCTACAAACACAAAATAGAATAAAAATCAAAGCAAAATCCTCATTACAGAAGAGATTATGAAACGAAAAAAGGAAATTAATCATCTTAAAAAGCATTAGTGAGCAACACTAGAACTGCTAAGCATACATCAAATAAAAAGAGGATGAGCAATATACCAAGTTGTGATGTTTGAACAAGATCCTTCTTTATTTTGTTTATTTATTTCTCAGTTCCTTCTTCTCAATGGATGAAGACCCACAATACGGAAGAAAAACAAATCCCAAAACCCCTCAAAATTTGGGATTTATAGAAACAACAAAAAAGAAAAATACAGTAGGAATTTTGGATCCCTAATACAGGGGTAAAAAAATTTCAGATCTAAACTACATAAAACAAATGGAGAATGAAAACCCTCTCCTTTATTAATTTTTTTTTCGAACCTCTTCTTCGATGTTCTTAAAGTTTCAGATGAACTACTACGAAGAGGTTGTATCCAAGCTAAACACTAGACCCATATCATTTCCTTTAAACAAGTATGCAACTAAATGAAAGTACCTTATAGCAAGATGATGGTGGTGGTGGTGTCAACAGAGGCGGTGCAATGGTGGCTCACCGAAGGAGCGTTGTAGAGACAGAGAAGAGAGAAATCAGAGCGAAGGAAGTGGAAGCACGAACGGCGAGTGGAAGTAAGATGATGGTGGTGGTGGTGTCAACAGAGGCGGTGCAATGGTGGCTCACCGAAGGAGCGTTGTAGAGACAGACAAAGAGAGAAATCAGAGCGAGGGAAGTGGAAGCACGAACGGCGAGTGGAAGTGCGAGCAGCGGCCGGCGAGATAGACGTTTGAGAAATGGAACGACTTAGGGTAATCTGAGAAGAGAAGAAAAGAGTCTGAGAAGAAAAGAGTTTGAGAAGAACGTTAGGGGATGCGCGCGGGATGTGAAAAACCCGGGGTGGGGGGGAGTTAGAAAAGATAGCGTTTAACAAATAAGTGCTATCTTAGCTATATCTTTTGATAGCGTTTTAGGAAAAAAAATTCTATTAAAGATGCCTTTGATATTTTATAATTTTTTTCAGAAGGGAAAAGATATCGGTTCATAAAAGGAACGCTATCTTAGGTGCACTCTTTAATATTATACTTATTTTGCATGCGGGTATATCACCTAAGATAGCGTTTCCATGTGGAAACGCTATCTTATCCTGCAGTGGCACTTTTAATAGCGGTTCCTTAAGGAAACGCTATCTTAGGTGATACTTAAGATAGCGTTTCCTAAAGGAAACGCTATTAAAGTCCCCATCACATTTTTAATAGCATTTCCACACGGAAATGCTATAAAATGTGCGTTATTAAAAGTGTAATCTGTTGTAGTGAAATGAGCTTATAGAACAATTCAAGAATCATATTTAGTGGTCATTAAAATTGCCGGCAATAATTGCGGCTATAACTTTTGACTTTAATTTTAGCGGCAATTAATTGGGTCTTTACCAGCTTTTTTTTATAATTGTCACTAATGCTTTTAGCAACACTGGGTACGTCGGCTAATTGATTAATTGCCGGTAAAGGTTTTAGCAACCATTATTATTGCCGCTAAAAGTATATTTTTGTTGTAGTGATACTGTCTTTTGAAGGGAATCTCACACCAAAAATCTTGTGTTGAGACACCTCAACGGAATGACGTTGTTGAGCAAAAACACTGACATATACTAAATGTTGCTAGAGCTTTATACTTTCAAGCTCATCGAGCTTCCTCAAAACTTTTGGCAATTTGCCATTCAACATGTTGTGCATCTTATAAATAGAACTCCTAGCCCTCTCCTAAAAGATAGATGTCCATATGAAATTCTAAACACCTTGAGGTGTTATCCATTTGAAGACTTTTGGCTATCTCACATATGCTTCCGCCCTTGAACCTCACAGAACCATGCTTGACCAAGAGCAGGGAAAGTCCACTTTTCTTGGTTACAAAAGAAGGAACAAAAGGATATCTTGTAATACCCACCAAAAATGGCATAAGGTATTTTTTTATAAAAATAAATAAACATGGGAATGATGAATTTGTATGGCATATATTATAAATTATTTATAACATTAGGACATTACTAGACTATAATAATGAGTAATATGTGCTTAAAAAAATGAGTTATCTTAATAAACTTAGAGACATATTTTGTTTGCACGCAAGTGTTAAGTTGTGAGTTAACCAAACATCAAAGGTCTTTTGGTAAAAGTAATGAGGTATAAATAGTAGAGGAAGTAGGGTGTGCAACCATTAGCAACCCTAGCAGAAAAGAAAACTGAAGATGTGGAGGAGGATAAGAAGAAGAGGAGAGGAGAAGGAGAAGAGAACGGGAAGAGGAAAAGAGTATCTATGGAGAAAGAAGGAAACTAGATATTCAAGAACTTCCAACAAGGTGAAGGATTTAGATTGTTTGTAGGTTTGGTTTAAATTGGGAAAATTCGCATGAATGTTGCCCTAGGTTTTGGGTCATACATTTGGAGTGTTTTTGGCATGAATTTAACATGATTGTGATGTTAAAATGATCGGGTATCGCTGCTATATGAGTAATATTGTATGATTTGTCATGTGTGTTGTTATAAAATGAGTTTCATGCATGTCCAAGTATGTATTTGCGACTGTTTTGGCCCTTGAAATGCGAAAATTTTCTCCAAAATTCGTGTTTTTGTGATTCTGCAGAAATCGTCCCAACGCTGAGCACTAGGGTAAGAGAAAACTAGCACTAGTGCAGGAAGTGCTTTTTAAGTCAGTCAAAATTGATTTTGGACGTCTAAATAGGTTGGAGCCCCTGTCGAGTTGAAGTCGATGGAGATACCTAGGATATGAATACAGTAAATCATAAAATTCAAATAAAATATATAAATTGAATTAATTATAAAATTATAAAGCATACTTAGGTAGACCAAAGACTCATAATGGCGGTGGATAGTTGCTGGCCTTCATTGCAAAGATACCCAATATCGTCACCACTGAATACAAATCCAAGATCACGTTCATGAAGTCGGCGTGCCAGCCAACCATCATGCTCCAACTCCCATTGAAAAAGCATAGACGTATAATCCTCTCCAATCGAGAACAACCAAGTCATGAGAGACACCTTACCCGCATTTCCCTTCAATATTAAATAAATCAGGTATATAAGTTGTTGATAATAAAAAAAAAATAGTAATTAATTGAAAACTTTGGACAATAATAATTAATATATACCTTCCGTGCCAACTCAAGCTCCCGCTGCGCTAGCTCAAACTCCCGCCGTTTCGCTTCCAACTCAAGCTCACGACGTTGGACCTCCAACTCCGGTTCCCTATCTGCCAACTCATCCACCTCCACATGTGTCCTATTATAGCTCTCTTTTGTGCTCACTTGTGAAGGGTTGGAAGCTCCCGCGGTGTCCTGGGAACCCACGGAGACAAGCTCCCTAACAAGCGACTGCTTGAAATCTGGGTTGGAAAAGAAGTGGCTCATCAGCTGGTCTGTAACGACCGGGTCATAATGGAGCTTTTGTGTAATGGTTTCTGTAAGTGGATCCTCATCGACGACCTGCCTTCGTGAAGTAGACTTGCCATAATATTCTTTGATGCCCACCGTCTCTGGAACACCGATCACCCGACCAGGATGGTCGTCCTTGCCTAGAGCAGTGAGCAATATGTCCCGATGTCCAGAAGGGACGAATGAGCCCTGAGAGCATTTTTCCTTAAGCTCCATCTACAATGAAGAATTGAAAAAACGTGTAAGAGAAAGGTGTTCCTTAAAAATATCAACCATATACAAATATCAACTATAAATGCATATAGTTAGTTACTTACAATCTTATCTGCCACATCGCGCATGACTTCAGCTTTAAAAGAGCCTTTCTTTGTCATCCAGTCGGCTAACCGGACATCCTCGCTCGGGAAGGGTGACGGAGGGCTAACCGTGGTGCCCTTAGGCACATCCCCACGTGCTATCATCGTAGCCAGCTCCTCCTGCTTCACCCTCAGCTTCTCCTCCATTATCTCGTCGATCCTAGTGGCATACCCACCCTGAGACAAGGTGTGGGTGTGGATGTTGTTAGCTTGATTCTGCCTACCCCTCTCCGCCTTAGTATGTTTAAACAAAAACACATAATTAAT
Organism: Sophora flavescens; assembly: GCA_030762895.1. NCBI lineage: Eukaryota > Viridiplantae > Streptophyta > Magnoliopsida > Fabales > Fabaceae > Sophora > Sophora flavescens. The sequence goes on from CM061063.1 coordinate 148,353,877, forward strand.
AGAGTTAAATACATTTAATTTCTTTACTTAAATGATCTCTAAGAAGCATAAATAAATTAACTTCATCTACTAACCTGAAATGTGTCGTCATGTCGAATCCTAACAAAGTCATCCCAAGTCTCCCTATCAATCCAGGGGTAATCCAAGAACATCTTATCAAGCTTCTTCTTCCCAGATACATAGTACCTAGTAAGATCATGCTTGAATCCTCTCCAGTGCCTTCCCCCAATGAGAGCGATTACTTCCGATGATGCTCGTCATTCGGCACGGTCCAAGCTATCTACCCATTAAATACATAACAAACAGGATGAATTAGAAGAATGTAAAAGTAAAATACAGTGATAGCCTCCCAAATCTGATCCTTAACGTTACGTTGAACATCATCCCAATGGTTGTATAGGATGCTAACATGCTGCTTGGTTTGTAGAATCACCTACATTTTAAATTCTCTAGCACGGGGGCCCTGGGGCTTTAGTTTAGCATCAAAGGACACCTCAAGATTCTGACCACTTTGACTAGCCTTCTCTAACTTCTTCAATGACATGGCTCCTCTACCTCGTTTCCTCCGAAACTGTGATGTCTGTTTGGACAAAAAATGTTAAATTAGAGGGTTATGTATAAGAAGGATAAATAAAGAATATATAAAGAACTTAAACTTACATTATAAATAAAAAATAAAGATAGTATATAACATGTAAACTTACAGTATCATCAAGCGTAGGCCCCATAGTGTCCTACCGTGCATGCGCGTCTGAGTGATCTATGTGTATGCCTGTTCAGAAACGGTAAATATTAAAATATGTTTTTTTAACATGGATAACTAAAGATAAAGATAAATACAGATGGATAAATAAAAATAAATCAACATGGATAAATAAGACGTTTGCCTTAAAAGAACAAAACTCACACTATATTCAAGTTTAAATTACCTATATCAACATCCCTTCGTGATGATCATCACGAGTGGCATGTACATCGTCCACCTATGTTTCCTTAATTATAGTAGGCATGTTTTTTGAAAAAGAAGGAGTCTCAGGAATATCAAGAGTTGAATCTTGATTTTCATCACTACCATTATGCATGCTTTTTCCTTGGAGAACCACGGACAACCTTTTGTTAGAAGGATCAGTGATGTAGAACACTTGTTTTGCTTGGGAAGCCATTATGAAAGGCTCATTTGTATGACCTAACTTGCAAAGGTCTACCAATGTAAACCCTCATTCGTCGGTTTGTGCACCACATTTACTATCAACCCATTTACATTTAAAAACCGACACCGTAAGCCTAGTGTAATCGAGCACCCAAATCTCTTCAATGACTCCAAAGTAAGGTATCGGTGCTTTAACGGGTTTTGTGTCCTTTGAACTAGAGAAGTGCATTGCTTTGGCCGCGATTATAACCCTGCTATTTTGCATGGTACTCTTGTTATCTTGTTCCTTTGTATAAAAGGAAAAGTTATTGATGTCGTATCCGCTCCAACATATGACATTGAAGCTAGGCCCACGTGCTAGTCGTCTGACCTCATCAGAAGCAGTACTACCATCCTTAAGCATTTCTTCCTTGAACCATTGTAAGAAAGTCTTGTTATGCTTCTTCAACAACCACCTTTCGTTCATTCGAGGGTTTTCTTCCTTGACTTTTCTTTTATGTTCACAAAAGTAAGGTTGAACAAAATCGATGTTGTTCAATACATACAAATGTGCTTGCAGCACTTCCTCCAGACCCTTGTTATTAATTGTTAAACCATGTGTAGCCTTACCTTGACATCTTCTCTCATCATGACGAGGCTTAGGAACCCCTATAGGATCCGTGTTATGAAGGTAGTCTGAACAAAACTCAATAGCTTCTTCTGCAACATACCTTTGAACAATAGATGCTTCAGGACGATGTGGATTCTTCACATACCCTTTCAAGATCTTCATGTAGCGCTCAACTGGGTACATCCATCTTATAAAAAAGGCCCACATAATCTAATCTCCCTCACCAAATGAGCAATTAAGTGAACCATGATGTCAAAAAAGGAAGGAGGAAAATACATCTCCAATTGGCACAAGATTGTAGCAGCCTCAACTTCCAACCCATCCAACTTATGGGGGTCAACGACTTTGCTACATATATAATTGAAGAATGAGCACAACCAAGTAATAGCATGCCTCACATTTTTTGGAGCAATACCACGAATAGCAACGGGCAGAAGGTGTTGCATCAAGATGTGGCAATCATGAGACTTTAAGCCAACCAATTTGAGCTCACCAGAGACAAGCCTCTTGATATTTGAAGAGTGACCATGTGGAACTTTGATGCCCTGAAGACACTCACAAAAACTTGGTCTCTCTTTTTTTTGACAAAGTATGACATGCTAGAGGCAAATAAGTCCGCTTACCTTCCTCAACAACTGGAGCTAACTGCTCTCGTATACCCATAACCATGAGGTCGAGACGACCATTCGCACCATCCTTTGTCTTGTCCTGAATGTTGAGAAGCGTCCTGATCACACTATCACACACATTTTTCTCCACATGTATCACATCAATGCAGTGTCTGACATCAAGCTTGCGCCAGTATGGAAGATTAAAAAATATCGATCTCTTCTTCCATATGTTTTTCTCAGCAGTCTTACCCTTTTTTTGGACTTGCCGAAGATGACATTGATGTCCTTTACTTTCTGATAAATATGCTCTCCATTTAAGGCCGTCGGAGTATCTCCAGTCTCTTGGCATCCATTAAAAGTTTTTTTCATCTTACGATATAGGTGATCACGTCTAATAAATCTCCGATTCCCAAGGTAAACCGTCTTCTTTCCATAATGCAACTGAGTGTAGAATGTGTCTTCTTCACAAATAGGGCATGCTTTATGCCCCTTGACACTGTACCCGGACAAGTTCTCGTATGCTGGAAAGTCGTTGATGGTGCAAAATAACATGGCACGAAGCTTGAAAGTCTCGTGAGAATACCCATCAACTACATCAACACCTTCCACCCATAGCTTTTTCAAGTCTTCAATCAAGGGACTTAGATAAACATCTAAGTCATTTCCCGGTTGCTTTGGGCTCGTAATCATCATAGACAACATCATGTATTTGCGCTTCATGCACAACCAAGGAGGCAGGTTGTAAATTATCAACAGAACAGGCCATGAACTATGAATACTACTCATGTTACCATACGGATTCATTCCATCCGTAGCAAGTCCAAGCCTTAGGTTTCTTGGCTCATCGGCGAAATCTAGAAACAAAGTATCAATATTCTTTCATTGCACAGAATCATCCAGACAGCGAACCTTTCCATCACGTTTCCTTTCATCATGATGTCATATAAGATTCTTCGCATATTTCACATTGGCAAACAATCGCTTGAACCTTGGAATTATTGGAAGATACCACAACACTTTCGTAGGAGGACCCTTTTTTCTCACATCACATATCGAATCATCAAGATCATCACCATCATTATCATCCTTCACTTTGTATCGTGATAACCCACACTTGGGGCAATCGTGATTGTCTTCATAAACACCGGTGTACAATATGTAATCATTGGGGCATGCATGTATATTCTTATACTCCATACCCATCGGGCACAATACATTCTTGGCCTCATAGTTACGGTCAGGCAATGTGTTGCCCTCCGGAAGCAAGTATTTCAATGCTTCAAACAATTCGGTGAAGCTTTTATCGGTCCAACCATTTCTCGCCTTCACACAAACCAATTTTAACACCACCGACAACCGTGTATGAGTAGTACACCCTGGATACAAAGGCTTATCCGCTTCACCGCATAACCTAACACCACCGACAATCCTGTATGAGTAGTACACCCGGGATACAAAGGCTTATCCGTATCACCGCACAACCTATCATACAAATGTGCTCACTGAAAATATTCTTGTCCAATATCACGGATCATGTCCTCTACTCGATCACCCTCCATATCTACGTCAACGTCCTCACTTTGGGAGACACTTTCCTTAGTACTTAAAAACACATCACCATGCCATATCCATCTTGTATAACTCAAGCAAATCCAAAAACAAATCAGATGAGTACATATATCCTTCACCATACATTTCCTCGTATTCAAACATTTGACACAAGGACAATTGAACATTCCTTTACTATTAGGAACATTCCTTTGAGCAAATTCTATAAACTCATCCACTCCCTTCAAATACTCATCACTATTGCGTTTACAAACCATCCAACTATGATCCATAGCTAGATGATTCTGTAGATATAAACACATATATCCAATATAAGCACAATATAAGTGTTTCCAAAGACTTGCCTACTTTTTTAAGAAAACCCGAGACAATATTCAACATTCATTTATGCTTACATAACCTATGTTAGAGGTAAGCTATGGATTATCACACATACTCATAGAAACATAAAAAATAGCATAGGAAACAATGATTTCTTTGCCCCAGATCAATCTAAAACCTATGATACTAATGTTCAGTTAGACAATTCTATGCCAGATTAAGCACCAACATACAGTTCAGTGCATTCCCTAAACAAGCAACAACATACAGCTCAGTACAGTTCAGTGCATTCCCAAATTTACTTAACATAAAAAGGAAACCCATATCTAAATTACAGGAACATAACAACCTCAAGAAACAGTTTCAACTAATCCAAAATCCCACAAGCAAACATACACAAATTGAGAAAAACAAAAGGTTCTACAAGCAAGTTCTAACAACTGAAAAGAAAGACAAGAAAAGAAAAGAAAAAAGTGAAGAGATTAGGGTTCATATTAGGGTTCGATTACCTTACGGATAGGAGATGGAAAGGCGCTCAAGTAGTGGTGGCCGTCGCGATTCAGACTGCTGCTAAAGATGGGAGAGGGAGTTGTGAAAGATTAGGGTGAAGTTGGCACAGGCAAACACAAGAGCCCCGAGGGGGTGGGGGGTTGAATTGTGTTTGTTAATTATTTTCGCAAAAAAACCTTTTGAACAACTTTTTCACAAGCAGAAGATAAAAAGATTAAGCACACAAGAAATCCTTTTTAAAAGATCAACTAAAGCAATATCAAAACCCCACAGTTAGTATAAGCAAATAAAACTGAAGAGTTTAGGGATAGAAAATTCACGCAAAAATTTTTATCCTGGTTCACTCTCTTCCAACCAAGAGCTACGTCCAGTCCCTTCGACTTGAAGGATTTTTGCTCTATTTCTCCAAATATATTACAAACAAGTATTCAACACCTCTTCAGGCAACAAGTATTCCTTTCATACCAAGCCTCTTCAGGCTCTAACTCTATCACTGAGATTTAAAGGTTGATATTCTTAACTCACTAAGTGTAAGAGTATGGTAGTTTAAGATAAGTTGAATACAACAATATTTAAAGGAAAAGATTACAGACTTTTGCTTTTGAAAGAATGAAAGAATAAGAGCTTGTCTTCTCAAGAATTGTATTGGTAGAAGTTAGGCAAGCAAAAGTTGCTCTTCAGTAACCGAGGTCTTTTATTTATAGTACCTTCTTCTACTCTTGTAATTCTTCAACGGTTACTTTGAATAATCCCATTTAGATATAACATTAAATGCATGATATCCGTTGTGACTGATAGCTTGATTTTGGTCACGTTGAAAAGTATCCTTGGTTATCATAAAATCACAAAATGGAGGCTCACTATTCTGAGCAATTGTACCTTAGAAACTTTCTTTCCTCCTTTGTGTATAACCCAGCTTTTGTTCAGCAATAAAGATGCCATCGTACAGATCATTTTGCAATTCCAATTGTACTATTTTCTTTTTGTGTTTCCTTGATAGTACTATGAATTCTCTCAAGGGAAATAAGACATTAAATCGGATAAAGACAAATGGAAAGAACAAATATTCATTTGAAATAAATATCAATCATTTGAAATAAATTCATTGTGGACCAGATTGCATTAAATCATATTCAAGGTAGTAAAGATATAAAACATATAGAACCGTCTACTTAGTTTTAAGAACGCATCTATACAAGATTTTAATTCTGCTCATCCACTAACGTGGCAGAAACGCTCGTCCACTAAAGTGGTAGAAGCGCTTGTCTACTAATGTGCTTGAAGCGCTCGTCCACACAAGTCTTTGGACTTGCTAAGTTGATAGTGTGATTTTACATCATGTTTTCTGTACACTTTTGCATGCATTTTTCATATAGATTAGGCATTCTTTATTTGATTTTAGTTAGATTTTCCCTTGGAACGGGTGAAGCGGTTTCTTGGTGTTGTTTTGCAGGAATTAATGTAAAAATGCTCAGAATTAGCCTTGATGGAGCTTGGATGGAGACAGAGCCTGAAAAGAGAAGAAATTGAGCCAAGCAGAATTCTGGATATTAGCCCCACGGGCCTGGATTCGCCTCGCGAGCCTGACTGAGGACTGTGCCAGAAAATGCAAACTGTTCTGTCTCGCTATGCGAACAGTGTCTCGCCTCGCGAGAGTTCAATTCTCTGAAACAGCATATTTTTAACATTCGCCTCGCGATACATGTCTCGCCTCGCTAACGCGTGAGACAAATTGGTATAAGTTCTTTGTTTTAGGGCACAAAGGGGGAGTTTTTGGAGTTTTTGAGTTTTAAAGAAGTTGGGCACTTGGAGGTGGAGGATGCGGCTGGACTAGGGTTCCAACCCTAGTAGGGGATGTTTTCCTTGCTCTGGGAATGGAAGAAGATTGGAGGATTCTTCTATGAGTGTTCTTCATCTCTTCTCTCCTTCTCTTTTGTATTCTCATTTTTCATGAGTAGTTAAATCCCTTGTTGTTGGGGTTAGATGTAGCTTTTCTAAACTTGTTTGTATTTGATTTGGTTGTTTTAATGCAAGTATCTATTTCTTTATGAGTATGTGATTCTGTGCTTAATGCTTTCCTTGGCTTAGCTACCCATAGGAATGATATGTTGCTTTGATAGACAATTGACAGATTGATGTTAAGGCATACTCATGAATCATACACCAAGTAGTTCAAGAATCTAGACATAGGTGTTGGTTGCTTGCAATCTTATAAGTCTTGACTTAATGCAAAATCTCATGTTACTCCACCTAAGACATTAGGGTTTAATTTGGGATTTTAGGCTCATTCCACCTAAGACATTAGGGCTTGAGTATTTTAGAAAAGGCTTGATTGTCATTATTGAATTAGGACTTGTGTTAGAAGCCATTTCATTGCAATTAAGGGAGGATTAGTGTAGTCTAACCCTGACAATCTTAACCACATTTCTGCTGCCCTCCAAGTGTTCGATAAAATTCCCAAAAGACCAAAAATATTTCATTTCCTTATTTTATGATCTTTTCATACCATAGTTTAGTCTAGATAGTTGTTGAGTTTGTGAATTGGTAATTGGCAACCGATCCCTGAGGACGATATCCGGTTCTTACCGTTTTATTACTTGTTTGCGACAAGGTGCACTTGCCTTTATTCTAAAAAATACACATCATAAGTCCTTAGAGAACCTCCGTCCAATGACATGGCACTATAGACTTCTACTGAATTTTAGTTTAGGCACTACTTGAGTTACAAGGATAGCACTCGTCTGCTGACGTGGCAAAATGGACGCACTTATTTTCAAGTCTTTGGACTTGCTGTTCTTAACAAGTTATTTAGGTATTCATTTATAGCTTCTTCCACTAAGGAAAACCCGTCTACTTATCAATTAAAATATAAACAGTTTAAATAACCTTTGGACGGGTAATTCTTTGCACGAGTCCAAGCATTGTATACCTTATATTATTTTGAGTATTCCTACATAAACTGAACTCACTTGTTAGATCTCAACTAACACTTTGCCAAGCAAATTTAATCCTTTTTTAGCATCAAAACTTAGAGATTATTAAATCCAAAACCACTTTGGTTCCAACAATCTCCCCCTTTTTGATGATGACAAAAACTGATTAAATTTAAATAGCAAAGTCTAAGAGAGCTTGCAAGGCTCCCCCTAAGACAAAGCATTCAAATACTTAAGCAGACTAACAGATGGGTACAAACACTTATCATACGTATCAGAGCTTCAGATATCAAAGAAAATAATTTAAACATAAGTAGAGCAATTTATCAAGTAGATGCAAATGCAAACATATACGTGCTTTTCAACAACTGACTTTATATATAATTTTCTTTCTTTTCCATTCTTCCCCTTTTTGTCATCAGTCAAAAAGGTAAAAAGGGAGTGGACCATCATCGTCAACAAAATAAAATAAGAAAAAAGAGATTCCAAGAAGAAGGAGATGGTGGAGGGGGTTGATGTGGATTTTGATTTTTCTGAAATTCCATTAGCAAGGCCAGCATTTGAGTCACCATGGCATTTGTAGGGGCCAAGGTATCTTGCACTTGTTTTTTCTATCTTTCTTCAATTTGTTGTGCCATCTGCTCAGTCTCCTCTTCAACAATCTTCCCAACCTTATCATCAACAATTCTGCCAATGATGTCTTCAAGATTGGATGGCAAGGATAATTGTCTTGAGCTCTCAGCAGAGTCTGAGACAGTGTCTTGAGCTTGGGCTGGTGGATGAACCATAGCAAGAGCTAATGGTTGAGAAGATGTCTTAGCAGACTCATCACCTTGCTTAGAAGCACATATCTCATCAGACTGCTTTGTCATAGTTGGCTCAATAGCAGCTGCATCAGCTAAGGGAGTGGAAGGTTCAGAAGCAGGTTTTGAGAATATTTCTACATTCAGCTCAGGGCTTTCTACAATTAATTCTTTAGATGTATGCTCAGAGGAAGAGGTTGAAGCTGAAGAAAAAGCATATTGTAGAACGGGCTCAGGGATATCCTTTGCCCAGTGAATTGGTTTAGGAATTTCCACATCTCGGCTGGCTATTGGCAGACCCCACAGATCCTTAAAGATCAGATATCTGACACTCGAGAGTCCATATCTGCCTCTGAATTTAGGAGTCTTCTTCTTCTCTTCAGTAGTCAGGCCAGAAGTGGAGGCTTCTCTGGTGCAGTGAATTAGGTGGTATTGCTAGAAAGCTCCTGCATAGTTAGCCTCATTGACCATCTCAATTGGTAAGGATTGAATGTAATCCATCTGTGAGTGGTCAAAGGGTTCAGAATTGAGATCCAGCATGATGTCTTCAACAACTGGCATCTTTCCTTTGTGCCTTGGATGCTTCCTGTACTTGTCCTTGTTAAGATCAATCATTGACAACCTAGGACAGGTCTTGTTGGGCTTGAATCCAACATTCGTAGAAGTAGAGTGTCTTAACCAGGTGGGAGGGACAAATCGTGCAACCCTGTCTGCTCTGAATTGGCTAAATTCCCATTTCAGCATTTCATACATTAGTGTGTCCACAAACTGGTCAATAGCAGCTCCATATATACTTGGATGTTTGAAAGTCATCCATTTTGTAGTTTGATCCATGACAGAAGGAATTTGCCTGGAGGATCTGGCTCTTTTCTCAAGAACACTGCCAAGATTCTTCTTGTTTGGATCTGTATTCCAATCAGATATGATAACTCTTTCTACTCCATCAATGAAAGGTTTAAGCGGTGGAAGTTTCACTAGGTTGGGGTAGATTTTCTTGGTAGGGAATCTTTGTTGGGGAAGGTGAGTGAGGAAAGCTCCATGTTCATTGAACATTTGAGAAGGGAATGAGCTAGTTGGAGTGTGGGGTTCAGGGTTGACCCAGTCAGGATAGATGTTGAGTGGTTCAAACTCATATTCAGCCAGGGGATACCATTTTGTTAGAATGAGTTTTGGTTCTTGTGGAATGGTGTGGAAGAGTATTTTCCATTCTCTCTGTACTTTGGCCCAATTTTCAGATTTGCCAGCATAGAGAGTGGAAGAGGGAATTATGGGTGGAAATAAGGTTTTCAAGGGTTTTGGAAAGGGGGCTTCAATGGCAATGCTATTATCTACATGTGTTAGTGGAGAGGGTGGTGACTGTGGTAGGGTAGGAACATAAGCAATATTCATATCATATGGAGCAGAGAAGTTATCATCAAGAGTTGTCAAATTAGATACTAATTCATCTACTGCTAACCTAACAGGGTCATTAGCAGAGATTACTACCTCAGAAGTCAAGGTCGTTCTAGCCCTTTTTGCTGGTTGCCTTTTCTTCTTAGCATTTGGTCCAACAACAATAGCAGTTTGTTTTTCTAGAATAGCAATAATATGGAGTTCATCATCGTCTTCTTCTTCAGACATAATGACTTTCATTGCCCTCTTTGGTGCAGGTGGAAGAGTATCACCAGAGGATACAGAGGGGACCGATCCTCTAGTAGTCCTCTTGGGAATGGGTTGCCTTACAACCATAGTCTTTCTCTTGGTTCCTTTCTTCAAACCATGAATTGCAGCTTTGTTGGCTTCAAGAGATTCTTCCTTAACCTTCATTTTCTCTTCAAGCTTTGCCAACTCCACTTGCTTGTAAGTGCTGAGTTGCATGCCACTGAGATTTACTCGGTCAAAGTCAACAGCTTGCAATCCTTTCTCACGAAGGAGTCTTTCTTGTTCAGCTTTAGGCTTTGCACTTAGAATATCGTAAATGCCTTGTTGCTTGAGAATTTTTGATAGAAGATGAGTGAAGGTAATGTGAGAAGCCGATTCTCTGTTGGTAATGGCATCCTTGAAGCGATGAAATAGGATCCACGGTAGGTTAATCCTGGTTTCAAAAACCAGATGGCAAAGGTAGAACTTGTGAAGAGTTGATAAATTATCCTTAGAGCCAATCTGATGCAGCACCACTTTGTTCAGAATCTGGTGAAGAATTCTGATGTGATCTTTCATCTCAGATGATTTCCAAGAATGATTTCTCACGCTGTCTTGCCTCATAAGGGTAACAGCAATTGTCTCAGGACCACCTAGGTCTTCTTCCCAATTTTCAGTGAAGACTAATCCTTCTTGAGCACAAGCAAGCGCATCAAAGATGGTTTTCTCTGATACTATCATTTTCCTTCCCAACACGAATCCAACAACTTTTGTTTCAGAGATCTTTGGTCTCCTCCAAAATTCCCTTATCAAGTCAGGATACACCGAGACATTTTCCAAAAAGATTCCATCCCAACCAGCAGCATTAATGAACTTAATTACATCCAAATTGTATTCTTGTAGAATTCTGAAGTTGAAATGGTGTTCCACGGATATGGACATAGTATCAGTTGCAAAAGCAGGCATAGGAGAAGTGTTTGAAGCCATTTTTGAGTAAGAGGAGTTTTGGAAGAACAAGGGAGATAGAGAGTTCGAAAGATTGAGAAAGAGGGGTTGATGATGAAGAGATGCGAAAAAGATTTTTAGAGGGAAAGAGGTTACTTTTAAAGATTTCTAAAAACCAACAGTTTTCAAAAAAAGATAATGACAAGACATATCATTAAGTGTAAAACGGCGTTGGTAATCTTGGAACCGTAAAAAGTTACGATGGGATTGATGAGGGTAGCTAACTCAGCAAGGAAAGAGAAGCATTTTATATAAATGTGTTCAAGAATAAATTAATATAAGCAATAAATGTATGCATAGACGAGTCCACACAAGACTAAGAGTGGACGTGCAAAGACATAGGTAGTGGAGGCGTAGAATCCACTTGCTCTGGACGTCATGACTAGTGGACGTGCAGAGAAAACATGCAATGGAAGACCAAATTAACAATATATACTTGCTCAATTCACATACAACATATTCAAATGCTTTCTTATACAGATGAATTTGTCCTTAGCAAGAGGTTTAGTGAAGATTTCTGCCCATTAGTGGCCAGTATCTACAAATTGAACATCAAATGCACCTTTTTTGGACATAATCCCTAATAAAGTGATGTTTAATCTCTATGTGCTTAGCTCTAGAATGCAATATTCGATTCTTAGATAAATTGATTGCAATAGTATTATCACACATAAGTGGAATACTACTTACAAATACATTGTAGTCCTCCAATTGGTGTTTGCAGCAGCAGCTTGCAGCTGATATGTATTCTGCTTCAGCAGTTGATAGAGCAATGGTACTTTACCTTTTTCTTGACCATGATACTAGGTTAGCTCCAATGAAGTGACATCCTCCACTGGTGCTTTTTCTTTCAATTCTATCTCCAGCATAGTTAGCATCACAAAAACCAACTAATCTGTAATCATCATTTTTCTTAAAGCACAAACCCAAATTAGTAGTACCTTTTAAATATCTAAATATTCTTTTAACTGCTGAGAGATGAGACTCTCTAGGATCAGATTGAAAACGAGCACATAAGCAAACACTGAACATTATATCAGGCCTAGACACGGTCAGATATAAAAGCGATCCTATCATACCTCTAGCTATATACCTTTTGGTCTACCTTTTTCTCTTTATCATCTTTGTTCAGTATTGAAGTGGGATGCATAGGGGTATTCATTGGTTTGCAATCATCCATCTTAAACCTTTTTAGAAGTTCCTTTGTATATTTTGCCTGATGGATGTACACCTCGTCCATAGATCGTGTAACTTGAAGTCAAGGAAGAACTTGAGTTCTCCCATCATGCTCATTTCAAATTCTTTCTGCATTAACTTAGAAAATTCCTTGCACAAAGATTCATTAGTAGCACCGAAAATGATTTCATCAACATAAATCTGTACTATAATGAAATCTGACTTAATAGACTTTCTAAATAGAGTTGTGTTTACTTTTCCTCTGTTAAAACTATTTTCCATTAGACTAAATATACAAAGGAACTTCTAAAAAGGTTTAAGATGGATGATGGAAAACCAATGAATACAAAGGAACTTCTAAAAAGGTTAAAGACGGTGTGCATCCATCAAACTAAATATACAAAGGAACTTCTAAAAGGTTTAAGATGGATGATTGCAAACCAATGAATACCCCTATGCATCCCCTTTCAATACTTGACAAAGATGATAAAGAGAAAAAGGTAGACCAAAATGTATCTTCTTAACTCACTAAGTGTGAGAGTATGACAGTTTAAGATCGGTTGAATATTACAACAATATTCAAACTAAAAGATTACTGAACTTTTGATTTTGAAAGAATGAAAGAATAAGAGCTTGTCTTCTCAAGAATTGTATTGGCAGAAGTTAGGCTAGCAAAAGTTGTTCTTCAGTAACCGAGGTCTTCTATTTATAGTGACCTTCTTCTACTCTTGTAATTCTTCAACGGTTACTTTGAATAATCCCATTTAGATATAGCATTAAATGCATGATATCCAGTGTGACTGATAGCTTGATTTTGGTCATGTTGAAAATTATCCTTGGTTATCAGAAAATCACAAAATGGAGGTTCACTATTCTGAGAAATTGTACCTTAGAAACTTTCTTTCCTCCTTTATGTATAACCCGAGCTTTTGTTCAGCAATAAAGATGTCATCGTACAGATCGTTTTGCAATTCCAATTGTACTATTTGCTTTTTGTGTTTCCTTGATAGTACTATGAATTCTCTCAAGGGAAATAAGACATTAAATCAGATAAAGACAAATGGAAAGAACAAATATTCATTTGAAATAAATTCATTGTGGACCAGATTGCATTAAATCATATTCAAGGTAGTAAAGATATAAAACATATAGAACCGTCTACTTAGTTTTAAGATTGCATCTATACAAGATTTTAATTCTGCTCGTCCACTGACGTGGCAGAAACACTCGTCCACTAAAGTGGTAGAAGCGCTCGTCTACTAATGTGCTAGAAGCGCTTGTCCACACAAGTCTTTGAACTTGCTAAGTCCTTAGAGAACCTCCGTCCATTGACGTGGCACTATGGACTTCTACTGAATTTTAGTTTAGGCACTACTTGAGTTACAAGGATAGCACTCGTCTCCTGACGTGACAAAATGGACGCGCTTATTTTCAAGTCTTTGGACTTGCTGTTCTTAACAAGTTATTTAGGTATTCATTTATAGCCTCGTCCACTAAGGAAAGCCAGTCTACTTATCAATTAAAATATAAACAGTTTCAATAACCTTTGGACAGGTAATTCTTTGCACGAGTCCAAGCATTGTATACCTTATATTATTTTGAGTATTCCTGCATAAACTGAACTCACTTGTTAGATCTCAACTAACACTTTGCCAAACAAATTTAATCCTTTTGTTAGAATCAAAACTTAGAGATTATTAAATCCAAAACCACTTTGGTTCCAACATAGGGTGGCAGTGGAGAGGACCTCGTGGTGGTGGCAGTGGAGACGAGCACGCGATTGAGAGGAGATCACTTGGAAGGGTTAGGGCAGAGAAGGTTTGAGAGAGAATAGAGAACAGAGAAGGTGTGAGTGAAAGTGGAAGCTGAAAGGCGCGCAGATAACGTATAGTTGCTAAAAAAATTTTAAAACTACCTTTAACGTTAGTTAATATAAAGAACCGACGTTAAAAGTTAAGTGACTCACTTTTAACGTCAGTCCTTATAACAACTAACATTAAAAGTGAATTAAGGGAACCTGATATTTACAAAACTGTCACCGCCTCCATTTTAACGTCTAATTTTTGGTTAACTGACATAAACCTTTCCCGTTTATTGTATATTTTGCACTAGTGTAGGCCAAGAGAATGGAACTAAAATAAGAGAATACTGAGCTAAGATATACTGGGCTTCAATAGAAAGAAAAAAAAAAGTTTAATTGTTATACACTGTAGGTGTAACGTTTTTTTACATTGTCAACCAATCAGAAATCATGATATAAATGACATTTAAGATGGTTAGGTTAAGAGTCAAAGATTTTTAATGATTTATCAATTTCTGATTGGTTGACAATGTAAAAAATCTTTACACTGTCAGTACATATCAATTAAATCCAAAAAATATAGTAGACCAAAAAAACTCAACATCTATATAAATGTTTTAATATTATTAATTAATTTAATATACTTTTTGGATTTTTTAACAAATACCGAGTCAACTGGTTCAACCATTTACTCACTAGTTCGACTAGTGACCCCCCTTGATCGAGTCAATGATTGGTCCAGATTTTATAACACTGGTATAGACTGTAGAGAAGATATCGCAACAAATTAACAATATTTGGAGATATAAAAAAATAATTTTAATGCATTATTAGTACAAATATTTTTATAAAAATAACTCGATGGTACAAACCTAGTTGGGATTACCTTTTCTATCGGTGAATTGGTAGTATAAAAAATTTAAACTTAAAATCTTAAAAATTTCATCAAACTCATAAAAAATCACGTCATCATTGTTAAATATAATAGGTCAGTTTAAGTAGGAAGTGTCCATAAATCAGTGGTCATCGCAAATATCAACTTTATTTCAATCAACATAATTATATCTATCAATTAATTGTGAAGAAAATCATTTATATCAATATATATTATGTTTGGGGGTTGGCAAGATTTGAAACCTTAAAACATTGAAAAGCAAAGTCCCACAATCTTTTGGAAAAGGAGGCCTAGGTTTCTTGTAAGGTAGGGAAGGCACGTACCTTGGGATTTACTAAATGATGAGAATACGATAATAAAGGTCAATTTCATATTTTCCCCTTTTGTCTCTCAGTCTTGAAGATCAACTATCCTTCCTTTGCTGGTAAGAGTTGGGCCACTTCAATCAATTTGTTATATAGCTTTATTTTATTCCCTACTCCCCTTTTATGAACTTTTATGCCATGGAGTCATAGTTAACTTAAAGGATGGCTAAATAGTGTTAAAAAGAAAGTTAAAAAGAAAAAAAGCCATGTTTTTTCTTATGGCAAAAAAAGAAACAGCTGTGTCTAGTAACACGACATAGGGACATTCTATTTACCAAGAAGAATAAAGCACCAATAGTGTTGGTTTGGAAATGAAATGTGACCCCAAGCCAACTTCAATTGCAATGGCTGATCATTTTTTACTCTCATAATTATAAAAATTTAATTTTGATACTATCTCAGTATAAAATATCTTATACTATTAATTAATTACAAATCATTCAATATGTGATTTTTAAGATAATTATTTTAGAGTGTTTTATCGTATGTGCGGTTTGTAACAAACACGGGCTGTTGCCTCAAAAAAACAAAAACAAACACGGTCTGATTGATCTTAATAGGTGAGTGTTTTATAATTTGAATGGGGTTACTCTAAACAATTTTTAGTCTTCATCATTCGTGTACAATTGTATGGTCAATATTGATTAAAATTCATGTTGGTCCGGCCCACTATAAATGGGTCTCACTAATTCATGTGAGTCTCATTTGAATTTTATAGGACCCACATGAATTTCAACTAATAGGAGAGTATATGTTGGAAATAGAGTGTTAGAGTGTAAAAGAAGAAAGAATTAGGTAGGAAAGAAGTAGGGTTGAAAGAAGCCGGAGAGTAGTGAGAATGAGTAGAAAATATGTTGATTTTTATGTTGTTTGAATTGAAAGCAACGGGAGAGAAGAGAGAAATAAAAGTTGAGTTTTTCTTGTAAAAGACATATTTGCCCCTAATAACATATTGATACAATATTTCAATTTTTGTTCCTCAATCACTCTTGTTTTCTCCTCACATTAAGAGAGTTTATTTTATTGTGGGTTCCAACACAATCTCTATCCTCTCTCGCTTCTCTCATGTAACACCCTCCCTTGGCATTACATGTCTAACTCATTTCGGAAATATAAAACGAAAATAAAAGCAGGTTACTTTCGGAAAATAGTTTACGTATTAGCTATGTTCGAAAACAGTGTAAAAAATTTTCTTTTTCCATATCCCCAAACATTAATCTGTAACCAATAAAGTAAAACAAAGTACTATACATACATTTCATCCTTAGGAATATTAAACATTATAAGTCACTGTAGTGTACGAGTTTTCTGAAAATATTTACATGACCAAAAAGAAAAGTCTTAGATTAAGTCTTAGATTTCCATTCAAAAGAGAGACTCTCCGAGCCATATATATATATATATATATATATATATATATATATATATATATATATATATATATATACACACACTATATACACACACATACATACATACATACTATCATCAAAACAAAACACATCTCAAAAACCGAAGCTGGTCGTTTTACAAAACATCCACCGAGAATGACCTATATGGTCATCTCATCTACATAAGTCCTCTTCAAAGATCAAGACTAGTATCTCCAAGTGAAACTGGGAACTCCTCTGCATCATCTATACTCGTGTACCAAGGTACAACAACAAAACCACAAACAAACACAACGCAAGAGTGAGATACCGACACATGAGTTTTATCGCGATAAATACATGCGCGACACATAGATAACAGCAAAAATTACCTGTACATACATAATAGAACCTGTGAATCCTCAACAATAATCTCAATATTTTGAACAATGGGATTCATACCCAACAATCATCGTTATTTTGTAAAAATGCATGACACTTCAATGTCCACCATCTGTTTCTTAATCTCCGGAGATCCTAACTTCCCTTCGTCGAGTTTTATAGACTGCAATATCCCCATAACACAATCATTTACGTGAGGTCGGCCTATTCACTAAGGTCCGAACCCTAATTGTTAAAGGGTATCACACTCAAGCACCTACATAATATTGAGTAGTCCCTGATTGAGTACATCCACGTTTTGTATCATTACGTCCACGGCTCGAGGTCGCGAGGCCCCAGTCTTTGTGGCTCACGAACCCGGATGTCCCTATAAACCTACCTTGGTCTTGTCTTCCCCAATTTATCAATCCACTCATGGATTGTAGCTCGTCACACAATGGCACGTCTGCCAGCTCATGCATGTAAAACATTTGTTCTCGCTGTTTTTTTTTTTTCGTTCGTTCTTTCATGTCGAGGCTCTGTAACACCCCGATTTTTACTTGTTTTCAATAACAGTAAATATCTATATAAGTTTATTTTATTTTTATTTCGACTGATTAATTTTATAGATTTTTATTTTAATTTATTTTATGTGGTTTGGTTTTAGTAATTCTAATTACTCATTTTAAATTAATTTTTGAGTGTGTTAATACTGTCTTATGTCAGTGTATGCACGATTACTAGATAATAATATTATGTTATTGTCACTATTAGTATTTTTTTAGAAAAAATAATTTTAATAATATGATTGAGAGAAAATTATTTTCCTTTTTGACGCTATTTAATTTTAGATTTGAAAATATGTCGGTTGAAAATTAATCGTAGATTAAATTTCGGACCCTTGATTTTCTTAGTTGATCAGTTCAACTATCAATCTGGACTCTAATTTAAATTTTTAAAGTATATAATTGTCACCCATTATTTTTAGATCCAAAAACCAAAAACGTGTTTATTTTTAGGCTCAATATTTACCACTCATTTTGTACCCACTTATACAAATCAGTTTTTTTTTTCTTCCCTATTTCTAGTATCAGACCCGATACCCCCCCCCCCCCCTCACTCTTCTTCTTTCTGTTTTTTTCTCTCTCTTCTTCTTCCTTCCCACTTCATCTTCTTCATCCCTCCACTGCCTAGGTCGTTCCGCCGGTCACTGCTCGCCGTTCGACGATGCGACAGGGGAGCCGCGTGCTGCCGCCTACTCTCCAGGTTCGTCCCCTCCATCATGAAAATGCACCCTCTGCCTCTGTGACTTCATCCTCCGACGCGGTAAGTGCGTTAGCCGCCATTCGTGGTGGTTTTTACCTCCTTCCTTGTTATTTTAAGCTCCTTCCTTCATCCCCAATGTCTACCTTCAAGTTTTGGGTTCATGGGTGTTACAGGAGCGCTGTTACCGTAGCTCACAGCCACTGTCGCCGCCGTCCGCTGCCTGCCTGAAATCACAACACCTTCAAGCCTTCATCTTCTTCCTTGCAAAGGAGAGTGAAAACCACCTATTGTGTTTCAGTTTTAAAAACCCCAAATCAGTTTACAAACCCTAACCCCAGCCTTTTGAATTCAGCTTCCAATTCTGAAATTCAACTGTGTTTTATGCATTTGAGGTAGTGAATTAGTGTTTCCCTACACTTATTTCATTGTTCTTTGGCTAAATTGATTTTTCCCTAATTTGAAACACTTGTCAAATTATGTTGATTTCTCAATTTTGTTTATGTTTTAATGTAGCTAAAGTTGTTAATTTATGATTCCCTAGCCTAATTTCATATTGATTTGATCAAAATTGGTTTTTCCCAAATTCCTAGTGAACTCTAAATCCCTAATCGGTTTTTAAGTGAAAACCCAATATTGTTTCCTTAGTTGAATCAATTATTTAAGTTGTACAAACTTACATTTTGTGATGATAAGTTCTGATTTGTATTGTGTTGGATATTGGTTATGATGATGTCCGACTTTCCATCTATATGGATGTGACTGTCATAGTTGAAGGAGAAGAGGGTAAGTGGTTGGAGTTGTCTCGGAATTTCCTAAGTGCGTGGCAAAGTGTCAAAGTAATCCAGAGCGTTAAGTCAGGGTGTCAGTTGAGGTGTAATCTGATGCTACTTCGTTGTGAAGGAAACTAAATGTTGGAACATCAAAAGACTGATCTTTAGTTCTTCTGCTATAGGTAAGGGGAGGTTGCCTGAGGGGTTTTCGGTAACTGTACGCTAACTGTGTGTCGTATGTGAGTTTATCTATTGTGATGTGTGGTGTTAAATTAAGTGGTTATATGACTGTTATGTGGTTTTTAATGTTTTCTGTGAAAGCATGATTATATCTATGATGTATGGATTATCTATTTAGTTGATTGACTGACTGAAAGCATGACAGTGGTCAATGCTCAACTAAATTAAAGATAAAATCTTTGAAAAAGTGTGACGAGAAATTTAAGGGATTTGATTTATAGAAGTGGAAGAAAAATATTGAAAATAATAATACTTTTTGATATTTCGGTGAAAAAGTGATTAATGAGTAATAGCGAGGACGACATCTTGAAAATATTTCAGTTACGTTATCTTTTTAAAAATAAATTCAAAAATAGGATGAAAAGTTATTACAAGAAATTAAGTGTCAAGAATATTTCAACATTGATGGTGAAGAACATTTTGTAAAAGAGAAAATCATTTGATTTATAAATGACTGTATTTCCAATGGTAAATAATTTAGAAAAGTATTTTACGGCGAAAACTATGAGGAACACTTTTATTATTTCGGATAGAAATGAGTTGGAAATGATTTTATGAGGATTTAAAGTTGTTTCGGAAAAAGGAGTTTCCAAAGGAAAATGGATTTCCCTATGATTTGACGTTTTATAAATGAATTTCAAACGGAAAGGATTTTCTGTAAATGAGTTTTACACAACGGTGTTATTTCCGACAACTTGGATAAGTTGCAGAGGTTTTGTTTTGAATTTGTGTTTCACAGAATGAAAATGATTTTAAAGTTGAAAAGCGAACCTGGTAACCGAGACGTTGGGGTTTCAGTGTTCGATGGTGTGGATCGGGTGTCATAAAGTTGAAGTTGTGGACTATATGTCCTATAAAAGTTGTTTTGATTTTTGTGCGCTAAAATCTACGAATCTAATACTGGTGCATTGGTCTAGACTTCCTGATTTGCACATTTGGAATTGGAGTCCTTTTGTTGAAATTGATGACAAACTTGAATGTTTAAAAGTTAAGTTGGTCGTGAGCCTTTGAGCTTTGACAAGGAAAGAATGAACACAGAAAAAAATGACGTGAACAAAATGTTTTACATGCATTTTTGGCAGACGTGCCTATGAGTTTGATCTTGATTTCTTGATGGCAAGATAATCATCCAGTTGCATCATTGTGCCTTGACGGACAATGAAACCATAGACTATAGACAGTAACCACTATGCCTAGTTTTGGACAGTGCTACGGTTAAATCCGGTGTGCCTTGGTTAAATCCGGTGTTCCTTATTTGGCAAAGAGAGCTTGATCAGCTCATTGATATGGTGTTGGGATCTCCGGAGATTAAGCACAAAATTTTAGATGGTAAATATTGAAGTGTCATGTATTATTTTAAATAACGATGACCGTCGGGTATGAAACCCCTTGATAAACTATTGTGTTGATGCTGAAAATTTCCTAAGTTGCGGATATCTGTATATATGTTGTTTTTGTGTGTCGCGCATGTAGTTATCGTGTTTAAATCCATATATCGGTATCTCACCCTTGCATATATCTGTTTTCTGGTTTTACTGTTGTACCTTGGTACACGAGGACAGATGTTGCAGAAGAGTTCCCTAAGTCACTCGAGGACTTAAGTATGGATGTTTGAAAGTGTGTTTGATCGTGGGGATGACCACAGGGTCTTTTCAGAGAATGTCTTGTAGAAGGACCAGCTTAGGTTTGTACTTTGGGATGTATGTTTGAGAAGTTTAGTACGTGTGTTTTGATAATTTTCATATTGTTTATAAGGAAAGACTTTTAGGAAAAATTGTACGTTGTAGAACTTTTTGATTATGAATAAAATCAGTTTAGGTGTGTTGGTGGGTATAAGATAAATTTACTATGGTGATGTTCTCATCATTTTTCGAATTATATTGAAAGAAAAATTTTTACACCCAGATTTTCTGACTTAAAGTAAATGAATTTCCAAAAGTAACCAGCAAATTTCTATTTTAATTTATTTCCGTATGTGTTCATGAGGTAATGCCCAAGGGGGTGTTACAGGCTCTAAGCTCATGACTGTTTTTACTCAGGCACCAAGCCCATTTACGCTTAAAACAGGACATGCAGTCCGAGTGCTAAATCACGATGTTGGTAGTGGCTACAGTCTCAAGAGAGGGGGGGGGGGTGAATTGAGATATTGAAAACTTTTTCAACAATTTAAAACAAAACAGTGTTTCTTTAAAGAAAATTGGTTTTCACTCATTTTTAATTCCCAAGAATCAGGTTATAGAACAAGTAATGATGACAAGAAGAATTATAAGTAGTAACAACAGATTTTAACACAGATTAAAGATTCAAGTTAACAAGTATATGGAGTTTAGAGATGAGAAGAACACGCAAACCGATTTATCCTGGTTCGGCTACCTCCTCTGGTAAGCCTACATCCAGTCCCACACCTCTGTGGTTTTCTCCACTATAATCAGTAATTACACAATTCCAATTACAGCAACAAAGGATAACCTCCTTGCTCGAAAAATCACCAGAAAGCACACTAGCTTTTCTATACCCAAGGATCCCTTCTATCCTTGTTCAAGCCTAAGAGATACCCTCTCTTAATCACACTAATTCACGAAAAGAATTGAGTAGAAGAAAGACTCTAAAAGTCTGATTATACAAATTGAAGTTCTAACTAATATCACACTTTTCTCAGAGATGAAGCACTTTTTGGATCTTTCGTAGTTTCACAATCATAATGAGTTGTGTTGTTGTTATCGTGTTGTGTTGTTGTTATTTTTTTGAAAAGTGTTCCTTTGATCCCTCTTTTTATAGAAGACAAATTATAGCCGTTGGGATCATTTAAAACAGATTTAGATCTGATTTAATAAAATCTGCTTTCTTGATTCTTCTTCTTGAAATGAGATTATGTTGATCTTTGTAGAGTTTGCGTCCTTCTTGAAAAATAACCATTTCCATCTGACAGAGTAGCCAAGTCT
The DNA here is from genome assembly GCA_030762895.1 of Sophora flavescens. Lineage (NCBI taxonomy): Eukaryota > Viridiplantae > Streptophyta > Magnoliopsida > Fabales > Fabaceae > Sophora > Sophora flavescens. The sequence continues at coordinate 148,376,215 of CM061063.1, forward strand.
AGTTTGAAGAGTCAAATAACCGTGTTTATTTGAAGAGAAAAATAGCCGCATCCATTTGCCACGTCAGCGAACGGGAGAACTAGCTCAAGGTAATTGGACGTGCTCCAACTGGTAGACGAGCTTTATATGCCATGTTAGTGGATGGATCTTCTCATTAAGATCTTAGCAATTCCAAAGCGCGTATCATTAGTAGACGAGCTCCTTTTGCCACTATTAGTAGACGAGCTCTCCTTTTTACATCGATGACGCGCGCTCACATACTTTCAGTAGACGAGCTCCAAGTGCCACGTCAGCAGACGAGCTCTTCTGTTTCTTTTAGTGGACGCGCTCTATATGCCACGTCAGCAGACGAGATCTTCTGTTTCTTTTAGTGGACGCGCTCTTCTTGTTAGACGAGCTCTCCTGTTTCTTTTAGTGGACACGCTCTTCTTGTTGTACTTCAGTGGACGTGCTCTTCTTGTTGTACTTAGGTGGACGCACTCCAAATGGTACTTTAGTGGACGAGCTCTTTAGTTTCATTGGACGTCGGCTTTTTACTTTGTTGGACATCATCTTGTTCTGCTTTGTTGAACTTCAGCTTGTTTTGCTTTGTTGGACTTCAGCTTGTTTTGCTTTGTTGGACGAGTGATCTTGCATGCAGCTTAACACGAAATGAGTACGTAGTCAAAATTAAAAATCTTATGCAAAATACACTTTGTTGGTCATACATCAAAACATGAAAGAGGGCTTAGTCTTACAAACTCCCCCTTTTTTATTATGACAAACCTTACCATACTTAACCTTAAAAAAAATCAGAGTGCAACTATTCAGTAAGCATGGTTCTTGAGTCATTTTCATCCTCCCCCTATGTCATTGATATCTTTCAAAAAAAATCAAGTTTTATCATATCATTATCATGAAAGAAAAAAACATCTTGCATTTATTATAAGTTCAAACCTTACCATACTTATGACAAATCATCTTACATTTATTATAAGTTCAAGTATGTCTTTTCAAAGCAGTTCATACTTAGGTATCAGAGAAAAAAATTTACATATCAGAGAAAGAATTTGCAGCAAATGCGAGACAGAATTAATAGTTGTATGGTTCATTTTTCTCCCCCTTTGTCATTATCAAAAAGAAACTATGGAGAATATTGAAATCAACCTTAAAAACAGTCTTGCATTCATTGATAATAAATCATTTCAGCAACTTGTGCTGCCTTGCTTGCCATCTGTTATCAATAATTTTGAGGATCAATTATGCCAAGTTCCCTTCTTATAAAGAAGAAACTTTCCTTATTTAGTGGTTTGGTGAATATATCAGCTAATTGCTTGGTTGTATCTATATGCTCAATCACAACATCACCACTTTGAATATGATCCCTGATAAAATGATGCCTAATTTCAATATGCTTGGTTCTTGAGTGCATAATTGGGTTCTTTGTTAGATTAATTGCACTAGTGTTATCACATTTTATTGGTACATGATCTAGATAAACACCATAGTCAATTAATTGTTGTTTCATCCATAGGATTTGAGCACAACAACTCCCACCGCAACATATTCTCGCCGGTGTGGGATAAGGCCACACTAGTTTGCTTTTTACTAAACCAGGACACTAGGGAATTTCCTAATAAATGGCATGTTCCACTTGTGCTCTTCCTATCTAACTTGCATCCAGCAAAGTCAATGTCGGAATATCCTATTAATGTGCAAGTGGATCCCTTGGGATACCATAGCCCTATTTCTTTTGTTCCTAAAAGATACTTCATGATTCTTTTAACTGCAGTAAGATGTGATTCTTTAGGATTAGCTTGATACCTTGCACACATACACACACTAAACATTATATCTAGCCTACTTGCAGTGAGATAAAGTAAGGATCCGATAATACCTCTATACTTGGATACATCTATAGATTTACCATGTTCATCTTTGTCCAAGTAGCAGGTTGGACTCATTGGTGTTGCCATTTCCTTTGCGCTTTCGATTCCAAACTTCTTTAGTAGTTCCTTGCAATACTTTGTTTGGCTTATGAAGGTTCCATCTTGGCATTGTTTAATTTTAAGTCCAAGAAAGAAGGTAAGCTCTCCCATCATGGACATTTCAAATTCACTTTGCATTACTTCACCAAATTTCTTGCATAAAGACTCATTAATAGCACCAAAAATAATGTCATCAACATATATTTGAACAAGTAAGATATTGTGTGCTTTTGTTTTAGTAAATAGTGTTGTATCAACTTTTCCTCTTTTAAAGCTTTTCTCTAGGAGAAAATTGCTTAACCTCTCATACCAAGCTCTAGGAGCTTGCTTGAGTCCATAGAGGGCTTTAGTCAATTTATAGACATGATTTGGGAACTCACTATCAACAAAACCAGGGGTTGGCTTACATATACTTCCTCTTGTATTATTCCATTTAAAAGGCACTTTTCACATCCATTTGGTACAATTTAAAGTTCATTATACACGCATAGGATAAGAGCAATCTTATGGCTTCTAATCTAGCTACAGGAGCATATGTTTCATCATAATCAATTCCTTCTTCTTGATTATATCCCTTAGCTACTAGTCTAGCCTTGTTTCTTACTATTATTCCATTCTCATCCATTTTGTTTCTAAACACCCATTTAGTTCCGATTATTTGGTTACTTTTGGGTTTTGGAACTAAATCCCAAACTTTGTTCCTTTTAAATTGATTTAACTCCTCTTGAATTGCAATCATCCAACGTTCATCATTAATAGCATCATCAACACATTTTGGTTCTATTTGAGATACAAATGCCATGGTATTACAAATATTCCTCTCAACCACTCCATTTTGTTGTGGAGTTCTAGGGACAGAAAAATTGTGTTTTATACCATGTTCATCACAAAAGTTATCAAACTCCTCATCTAGGAATTCTCCTCCATGGTCACTCCTAATTGAAACAATTTTCACGTCTTTCTCATTTTGAGCAACCTTAGCCATTTTCTTAAAAGCTTTAAAAGCTTCATTCTTTTGTGCTAAGAAATAGGTCCAACTAAATCTAGAGAAGTCATCAACAATTACAAGGCCATAAAGATTTCCACCAAAGCTTTTTGTCCTAGAAGGTCCAAAAAGGTCCATGTGCAGCAATTGTAGGGGTCTACTAGTTGAAACAGTGTTTTTAGCCTTAAATGAGGTTTTCACTTGTTTACCCTTTTGGCATGAATCACATAACTCTTCTTTAACAAACTTTTTATTTGATAAACCAATTACAAGTTCTTTGGAAATCAATGTATTCAAGTGATCCATATGAATGTGAGCTATTCTCCTATGCCAAAGCCAATTTTCATCTTCTTTGGAAATTAAGCAACATGCATCATTGGAAATTAAATTGTCTAAGTCTAGCATATAGATGTTATTGATTCTATTTCCAATCAATTTTATGTTATTATCATGAATAGATTCAATCATACACAAATTTGAGTTAAAGTTTACCTTGTAGCCTTTATCACATAATTGGCTTATACTTAGTAGATTGTGTTTGAGCCCTTCCACATAGAGAACATTCTCAATCTTGATTTCTTGACTTTTTCCTATTGTTCCAACACCAAGAATTTTTCCTTTGTTGTTGTCTCCATAGGTGACATTTCCACCTTCCTTGGGAGTGAAAGATGTGAATTTTGTGATGTCTCCGGTCATGTGTTTGGAGCAGCCACTGTCCAAAAACCAGCTTGAGGTTTTGGCCTACAAAACATATTTTTTTATACTTTTCCTTTAGGTACCCAAATCTGGTTGGGTCCTTTGGTGTTAGTAGCAACATAAGTTCCTTTTGGAACCCAAATTTGTTTAATGCCAACATGAATGTTCTTTCTAAGTCTACAAGTAGCAGCTGTATGACCTTTCTTTAGACAATAATAGCATTTAACAAAAGGACTAGTTGAGGAAATAGGTGCAACAAAAAGCTTTTTAAAAGATTTTTCATGTACCATTGACTTATATCCAATTCCATCTTTGTCATACACACCCTTTTGCTATCCTAATATGGCATTCAAGTTATCTCTACCCAAAGTAAACTTAGAGAGAGTTGTATTCAGTTTTTCAACTTCCTTTTCTAGTGTAGTGCATTTGGTGCAAATTGAACTAGATGCAAGTAAGTATGAATTTTCAGCTTCTAGTTCTTTAAGCTTTATTTGTAAAGATGCATAGTCACTACATTGTTTTGCGATGATCTTCCTAGAAGATATAAGTTGTTTACCAATTTTAACATATTCTTCTTGCAGTTCATCAAAAGCATCTTGTAAATCATCATAGGTAGGAGAAGAATCATTTATCTCGGTTTCACTATCACTTTGTTGATTTGCCATGAGACATAGGTTGGCTTTTTCATTTTCAGATTCACTACTAGTGGAATCCATATCATTTTCTTCCCAAGCTATGTATGCTCTTGTAGGATTTCTTCCTTTCTTCTCTTTGTTGTCATTCTTCTCATACTTTTCTTTCTTTTGTAGCTTTGGACATTCATTTTTGTAGTGTCCAAGCTTTCCACATTCAAAGCTTTTGGTTGTTGAGGAAGAGCTTTCACCTTTGTTCGTGTTCTTTTTGGTAGGAAAACTGAATTGCTTCTTGTTTCTATTATTTTTTATGAATCTTCTAAATTTCCTCACAAGCAATCCCATGTCTTCTTCTTCGGATTCTTCACTTTCATCAAGGTGTTCATCTTCATCACTTTCTATTGATTCTTTGGATATATGAGCCTTGAGTGAGAGTCCTTTCTTCTTTTTCTCCTTATCTTCATGACTTTTCAATATATTGAGTTCCAATTCATGTTCTTTCAATTTACCAAATAAAGTAGCAATCTACATGGTGTCTAGATCCTTTGCTTCAGCAATTGCAATAATTTTTGGCTGCCATTCACGACTCAAACATCTCATTATCTTGTTAATCTTTTTCTCATCTGTGATTGTGTGTCCGAGTCCTTCTAGCTGGTTCACAATGTGTGTAAACCTCTTTTGCAGTTCATCTATCTCCTCACCATTCTTCATGTGAAAGAGTTCATATTCATGGACTAGTGCATTCATTCTTGCTCTTTTCACATAGTTGGTTCCTTCATGAGTGAGTTGAAGAGTATCCCCACATTTGCTTTGCTGTTTTGCAATCAGAGACCCTTAAAAACTCATCATAATTCAAAGCAGCTGTTATAATATTTTTTGCCTTAGCATTATAACCAACTCTTCTTTTATCATCATCATTCCAGTCATCTTTTGGTTTAGTTTGTTTATTTCCCTTAGCATCAAGAATAAATGGAACATAGGGACCATTTTCAACAGCATCTAATACATCTAAACCTGCAGCCTCAAGAAAGATAAGCATTCTCTCTTTCCAATACATGTATTGGGAGCCATTAAAGGCAGGGGGTCTAGTGAGTGAAGCCCCATCACCCAGGATATCATTTGTAACCATCTCTTGAAGCTGTTAAGCTTTGTAACAAGAGTTTTAGCCCTGATGCCAATTGTTGGTAGTGGCTACGGTCTCAAGAGGGGGGGGGGGGTGAATTGAGATATTGAAAACTTTTTCAACCATTTAAAACAAAATAGTGTTTCTTTAAAGAAAATTGGTTTTCACTCAATTTTAATTCCCAAGAATCAGGTTGTGGAACAAGTAATGATGACAAGAAGAATTATAAGTAGTAACAACAGATTTTAGCACAGATTGCAGATTAAAGATTCAAGTTAACAAGTATATGGAGTTTAAAGATGAGAAGAACACGCAAACCGATTTATCCTGGTTCGGCTACCTCCTCTGGTAAGCCTACATCCAGTCCCACACCTCTGTGGTTTTCTCCACTATAATCAGTAATTACACAATTCCAATTATAGCAACACAAGGATAACCTCTTTCCTCGAAAAATCACCAGAAAGCACACTAGCTTTTCTATACCCAAGGATCCCTTTTATCCTTATTCAAGCCTAAGAGATACCCTCTCTTAATCACACTAATTCCCGAAAAGGATTGAGTAGAAGAAAGACTCTAAAAAACTGATTATACAAATTGAAGTTCTAACTAATATCACACTTTTCTCAGAGATGAAGCACTTTTTAGATCTTTCATAGTTTCACAATCAGAATGAGTTGTGTTGTTGTTATCGTGTTGTGTTGTTGTAATTTTTCTGAAAAGTGTTCCTTTGATACCTCTTTTTATTGAAGACAAATTATAGTCGTTGGGATCATTTAAAACAGATTTGGATCTAATTTAATAAACACTACTAGAAATTCATCTTTTTCGGACATAATTTCATACGGATTTCGAACGAAAATTGGACAAATTTCGGACTGATTTCGGATGAATAATTCATTTCGGACGGATTTCGGACGGAATGGCACCCGTCTGAAAAAACCTCGTGGGAAATTATAAAATCTGTCCCAAATTCTGTCCGAAAATATTTACAGATGGATTGAGGACGGAATATGGACAATGTGGAAATCCGGATTTTGGTTATTGTTCGGACGGATTTCAGACAGATTTATTTTTGTTTTCCAACGGATTTGGGACGAATATTGTGATTTTGTTGGTTATTGTTCGGACGGATTTTGGATAGATTTATTTTTGTTTTCCAACGGATTTGGGACGGATTTCCCACAGAAGAATGAAAAGTCAGAATCTGTCACGGCCAGGCCGTGATGCCCATCACGACCGTGACATGTCAACTGAGCCAGACCTCTTCTAGGCAGAATCTGTCACGGCCAGGCCGTGATACCCATCACGGCCGTGACAGACCATTTAGTGAAGCAACGTTCAAGGCAGAAGCTGTCACGGCCAGGCCGTGATGCCCATCACGACCGTGATGCGTATTCTATGGATGATTTTTGAAAAGCCCTATGTCCAAAAGGGATAAGAATCATCAAACATCAAACATTTTTGAAAAACATACTACTATTATGCTTTAGCATCAAACATCAACTTAGCCTTAGAACAAGCTACAGACAATGGACGGCTAACAAGTACAAACAATAGTATATAAATCCCATTTAAGTATTGCTACAGACAATGGACGGCTAACAAGTACAAACAATTGATTTTCCCTTTTCATTCGGAACTAAGAACCAAACATCATTCTTTTTGAACTGATTTAGCTTATCTTGCATAGCTAAAATCCATCTTTCATCTTCAAGAGCTTCTTTGATGTTCTTTGGTTCAATCTCAGATAGGAATGCCATGTTGTTTGAATCTTTAAATGTTGAACTGGTTCTAACTCCTTGAGAGGGATTACCGATGATCAACTTTTCAGGGTGATGAGTCCTGAACTTCTAGTCTCGTCTGGGTTCAGTCTCATTGTTGAGCATGTGGATCAGACGCTTGAATATTAGTTTCTGGATCATCATTTTTCAAGTTATCTTCAGTCTGATTGCTTTGTCTTCCAATATCTAATCCTGCAAGATCATCTTCTAGATTTGATAGTTTCCTATAAGTCTTTAAACCATCATTAAATTCAATATGAATAGATTCCTGAACAACTTCTGGTCTAGAGTTGTAAACTCTAAAATCTTTAGAAGTGCCTGAATATCCGAGAAATATAGCCTTATCTACTTTTGAATCAAATTTTCCAAGTTGATCTCTAGTATTCAAAATAAAACATTCACATCCAAAAGCATGGAAATAAAAAATGTTGGGTTTTCTACCTTTCCAAAATTCATAGGGAGTTTTATTCAACAAGGGTCTTATCAATATTTTGTTATGTACATAACAAGCAATGTTTACTGCCTCAACCCGGAAGTACTTTGGGAGATTGCTTTCATTGAGCTTTGTTCGAGCCATCTCTTGTAGAGATCTGTTCTTTCTTTCTACTACTCCATTCTGCTGAGGAGTTCTAGGAGCAGAAAAGTTGTGAGAGATACCATTCTCTTCACATAATGTATTGAAGTGCTCATTCTCAAACTCTCCCCCATGGTTACTTCTGATAGTTGAGAATACAGAATCCCTACTCATTCTGAACTTTCTTACAGAATATAGAGAACATCTTGAATGACTCATCCTTGTGGGTTAAGAAGAGTACCCATGTATATCTAGAATAATCATCGACTAGGACAAAACCATATTTCTTTCCTTCCTTACTAGTAACACTAACTGGACCAAATAGATCCATATGCAACAATGATAAAGGTCTAGAGGAAGATACCAGATTCTTGGATTTAAAGCTAGTTTTAACTTGCTTTCCACATTAGTAAGAATCACATAAGACATCCTTTTTGAAACTTATATCAGGTAGACCTTTCACAAGTCTATACTTCTGAAGCTTAGTTAACTATTTAATACTTGTATGTCCTAGATTCTTATGCCATACCCATCTTTCATCTTCTCTTGACACAAAACAAGTCACATTTTGACCAGTCAGTTCAGTTAGATCAATCTTATAAAGATTTTGTTACCTGTTTATTGAAACGAGAACTTTGTCATTAGTGTCTTTGACTATACAAGCATTCTATGTAAAGGAAACATTATATCCATTATCACATAGTTGACTTATGCTTAGCAGATTATGCCTTAATCCTTCAACTGAAAGAACGTTAGAGATAGATGGTAGAGGTGATTTCCCACCAAATGTAACATGCCCACCTTCTTTAGGTTGGAGATCTAGGAACATAGACTTTCCTCCTGTCATGTGCCGTGAGCAGCCACTATCTAGGTACCACGATGGGTGTGTTTTTTGTCCTATTAAGGATATCTGCAATAGGAATAATAAAAGCATTAGGTACCCATATTCTTTTGGGTTCTTTCTTGTTAGTTCTTGAAGTCTGTGACAACTTCTTTCTTCTGTTCAAGTTTGACAACTTCTTCAGATTGTGGCGTCTCAACTATGATCTTAGCTTTAAGCTTTTCAGCTTTACGCTTACTGTTTTCCTGAGACAGTCTGTCACACTCTTGAGTCTTATGTTCATGCTCTTTTAGGAGTTTCACATATTGCCTCTTAAGTGTTCTAAAAGCCTTAGTTAAACAGTTAGATTCCTCAAACAATTCATCATAGGCATCTTGCAAATCCTTAAAAATCATAAATTACCTCAGAGTCCGAGTCAGAGTTAGCATCTGCCATGAGACATATATTTTCCTCTTCGCCTTCTGCATCTTCATCGGATGAGCTGCCATCAAGATATTCCCAAGTTGCCATCATCCCTTTCGTTTTTCTTTTTATATAAATTTTTGAAGGGTTGCTTTTGTAACTGAGGACATTCAGATTTGAAGTGTCCTGACTTCTTACATTCATAGCATACAATATAACTTTTGTTAGAACTATTGTTCTCTTTGAAGTCTTTTTCTTTATTGAACTTCTTGAAGGGTTTATCCTTTCTGAAATTCTTCTTTTTCCATAACTTCCTCATTTTCCTAGCCAGTAATGACATTTCATCATCACTGTCTGAGTCTTCTTCAGAGGCGTCTGACTCTTGATCTGATTCTTCAACCTTTAGATATTTTGAAGATCGTTTCTCTGCCTTGAGAGCAATGGTCTTTCTTTTCTTATTTGAGATGTCTTCATTCAGCTCCTACTCATGTACTTGTAAAGTTCCAAGAAGATAACTCATTTGAAGAGTTGTGAGAAATTTTGCTTGAGTTATTGCTGTAACCAAAGGTCTCCACTGTTTGGCCAAACTTCTTAGAATTTTGCCAACTTTCTCAGCATTGGTGTAGATCTTTCCCAGTGACTGTAGATTATATGTGATAGTATGGAACCTTCCTATCATCTGAGCAATGCTTTCTCCTTCTTCCATAGTAAATAACTCATACTTTCGTACATGCATGTTTATCTTTGTTTCTTTCACTTTCATTGTTCCTTCATGAGTAACTTCTAGAGTATCCCAGATTTCCTTAGCAGATCCACATGCATGGACCTTCTCAAATTCTTCCTGACTGAGAGCACACATCAAGGAATACCTTGCTTTATGACTCAGCTCCCATTTAGTCTTTTCTGCAGGAGTCCACTGAGCTTTAGGTTTATCGGTGCTATCATCATTCCTTGGAATGTAGGGACCGTCAGTAATGATATCCCATAAATCGGAGTTTTTTGACATGATGAACCATTGAAATCTTTCTTTCCAATAGATGTAGTTTTCTCCATCAAAGTATGGAGGTCTAGCCATAGATGCTCCTTCTCCATCGTTGCTTCCGCTTGTGCTAGCTCCAGCCGTCATCATGTCTGTTCAATAGGATTTTCCTCGACATTGTTAAGTGCTCAACCTCGAGGTTAAGCTCTGGTACCAACTGAAATGAACAGATATAAAACATTAGAAGGGGGTTGAATTGTGTTTTAAATACTTTTTGTAAAATGTTACTATTTAAACTATAAGACACAAGGATGCGTCTGATATTAAAAGGAGATTCACTTTCCAACCCAGTTAGCATAGTTAAAGTAAAGCAAACTGAAAAGATTAAGCTAAAGAAATGAGACACAGATTTACTGGTTCACCCTAAACCTTGGGCTATGTCCAGTCCTTGGTTTCAACAAGTATTTACACTATAACTGATCAGGTTACATAAGGTATTGTTTGCACACCTAGCATCTGCATGCTCAACTAACAAGTATTGTTTGCACACATAGCCTCTCCAGGCTCAAACAAGTATTCTTTTAGTAAGCCTCTTCAGGCTCTACAGACAGTAAGAGTTTGAATGAAGCAGTAGCTTCACAGATTACAACTTTGTAGATATACCAAGTAACACTCAGAGAGTGAATAAGTATTTAAGGTGGGTTAGATTGAAATAAAGACTTCTCAATAAATACAAATGATTTGAGAAGAGAAGTTTTCTATGAAGAACTCAAGAGAGCTTTGAATGCTTGAGAATATTGAATGTGTGAGTTAATGTATTCAGGTGTGTATATTCAATAGTCTTCAAAGTCTTCTATTTATACTCAAGAGAAATAAATCCGTTGTAGAGAGTTCTTTAGTTGAGTATTCTTTTATTCTTCATCCATAAATGCCAAAGAGTCATTCTGGTCTTGCATTTATTGTTTATGATCGTTGGTGAGCTTAAAGACAAATTGAACGTATAGGTTGGCATAGCTTTATCAGAGTGCAGTTTGATTCAGAATAGTGTTTGTTGCTTTTCAGACATGGGCAGCACGACTCTCCTTATTTGTGCTAAGCGGGTCTGCAACCAAGTATAGTACACTTTGCCTTTTGAAACAAGAAGAATCTTCAACTGCGCAAAGGTGCTTTGAGCTTTTTGATATCAATTTTTTTTATTTGAAATAATCAGGGAATATTCTTTGTTTTTGAATATTTGTTGAAGCGAGGGACATTCAGTTGCATAAGCAGAATTTGGTAGGGACTGAGTCATTGTTTAGACGCATCATACCACAGACACATCATTAAGACTTTGTTTCTTTGTCATGAGACTCTTGTATACTGATCTACACACTTAATACACATATTAGAAGATTTCACAGGTTCACTTAACATCATTCTTTGTTTGGATTCATCAAAATCAGAGATGTCAAAAGATGTAGTCTTAACACGAGAAACTAAGGTTTTTCTCAAGAACGTATAATAATTGTACTCTATAAGAAAATATAACTTTAAGTAACAAGACTGAAACATTGGCAAACAAACACATAAGCAAACTATCGAGACTGAAAAAATTCGCAAACAAACAGTCAAGTATGTTATTAAATTTTAAAATTTTAACGATTATTAATTTATTTTTATTTTTTGTGCTAAAGTATTATGAAACTCAAGTATTTATTTAGCAATGTTAATTATTCGGTCATGTTTAATTGTTTAAATCATAGTTAATTACATTTAAATATTAGTTATGAGACTTAACACCAAGTGATAAGACAAGTGTACATTACAAGGCTTAAGAAATTATTTATTTATTAAGTATTTTTAATTATATAATAATTTAATTTAATTTTTATATATGTTTGCTATATTATTATATAAATTAATAAAGTGATTATTCTTCTCATAAGCCCTTCCTAACATTAGTTTTACATACTAATTAAGTTTGACCCGGTTGACCTGCATCCATTGTTCATGCTTCACCGTTGAGCACGATCTATTGCCGCATCACTGACTTGAGGTCTTACAACTATACGAGTATCCAGTGTTCTAATTTACTTAGAATTTTCTTTTATATAATATTAATGAATATCTTATAATTACCTAGTGTAAATGTTATTGGATATATCAATTAACATAGTCACACATATATAATCATAACAACAACGGTTTATTTTGTACTAAGCATCAACAACATTGTAACACATGTAAGCATCAACAACCAGAATCAATTATTAAGCATCAACAAACATATATAAATAAATTTAATTATATGCAACAACAACAAAAACAAATAAATAATAAAAAAAACTTACTTACCTGGAGCAGAATGCAAACAACTCGCTAATGAGGTAGCTAGCAGACAACCCAAAAACTGGTACAAAACAGTCAACCAAACATAAAAATTAACCTTAATCAATCTTAATCAACATTAATATTAATTAATCAATAAACCCAATTTTTTTTAAATAAATAGGAAAATAATTAGGAGGATACCTTAACTGATGAGTGTGGTGGTGGTTACGGTGGTGGTGGTGGTTACGGTGGTGGTGGTGGTTCTAGGGGTGGTGGTGGTTTTGCAAGGGAATGTGGGTTTTTGTGGGAATGGAGGGGACAGGGAGAGGGGAGGAGAAGGAGAGGGGTGGTGGTGGGTTTCGAGTGGTGGTTCATGGTGGTGGGTGGCGGTGGTGGTTGAAGAGAGGGAGGAGAAGAGAGAAGGAGATGAGGGGAGGAGGAAATGAGAGGAGAAAGGGGTAGAGGCGGTGGCGGTGTTCGTGATGCAAGAACGGAGGCGACGACGGTGGTATATGGTGGCAGTTCTGGTGGTGCACAGTGAGGGAAGCAGAAAGGGCAGAGAGAGAAAGAAGAGAGGGAGAAGTGGGGGGAAGAAAGGTTTACGGTCATATTAATTGAAAAGTTCTGAAGCGACTCACCAGCGACTTTATCCGTTGATAATTCAAAAACACGATTATCGGCGGACAATTCTGTCGGTACCCACAAGAACATTTACGATGGGACAATGCATCGATATTTACAGTTTAGGATTACCGACGGAATAGTCCGTCGATATAGTCTACGGCCAAGAATTTGTCATTCCCGCCATCACTTCCGGTGGAAAAGCCCTCGGTAAGGTTACCGACGGGCTTTCCATCGGTAATTCGTGCAACTTTTGGTATCCTTACTTACCGACAGCTAAATCCGACAGAAATACACTAACTACCGACGGATACGATTTCCGTTGGTAAACGCATGTTTTCTGGTAGTGTTCCTTTCAGCTACACCATTAGATTCGGGTGAATAAGGGGGAGTTGCCTCATGTATTATGCCTTCCTTTTCACAAAATTCATTAAATAAAATATATTCACTGCCCTTATTAGATCTAACCCTTTAAATTTTATATTCAATTGGTTTTCTCCTTCAGCTTTACATAAAATGAACATGTCAAACGCTTTATCTTTATTTCTAATCAAATAAACCATAGCATATCTAGAAAAACCATTTATAAAGGTGACATAATATTTTTTTACCTCCTTTTGTCATTGTTTGTTTTAAATCTCCTAGGTCGGTATGAATTAAATTAAGTAATTCAGTTTCACGTTGCAATGGGGGACGAGATTTCTTATTTAATTTTGTTTCAACACATACATCACATTTACCATGTTGTTTATTACTTAAAGCAATCATACCAAGATGTTGCAACTTATTAACATATGAGGAACTAGTATGTCCTAATCTAGCATGCCATATATCATACGAGTCAATGAAATATGCAGAAGATGATGCATTATTATTAAGAATTTCAGCAACAACCAGTACAAAAAGTCCTTGGTCACAATATCCCTTTCCCACAAATACATTGTTCTTTGTCATTATATTTTTGTTGGATTCAAACGACACTTTAACCCCAACCTTTCCCAATAGGGCCACAGAAATTAAATTTGCCCTTATGCTAGGCACATGCAACACCTCATTAAGAGCCAAAGTCTTTCCCGATGTGAGCTTTAGAAGTACCTTTCCTTTTGCCGAGACCGCAGCGGTTCGAGAATCACCAAGATACACCAGTTCATCTCCATCCCCTACACAAGTGTAAGAGGTGAAGGCATCTTTGCTTGCACAAATGTGTCTGGTAACCCCAGAGTCCACCATCCATTTGTTCACATTGGTCAGCATATTGACTTAAGACACGACCGTAACTATTATGTCACCTCCTTCGCCCTCGACCAAATTAGATCTAGGCTTAGGAGGATTGTCATCTCTCACTCTAAGTCAGCATTAAGGTGCTTGATGTCCAGGCTTTCCACAAACATAACACATGCCTTTCTTTTTAAAGTTGGGGTTAGAAACATGAAGGATATGATAATTTTTATTATTGTTATTGTGACCAGGCTTATGATCGTACCTTTTCTTCTGAGATTGATTTTGAATGAGATTTGCATGTGCAGTCAGTGCCTTTGCCCTTTCAGCCTTACACTCTCCGGTTGGTATCTTCAATTATAATGTGAGTGATCACTTCTGTGAGAGAGAGTTGCTTGTGTTTGTGCTTCAATTATTGCTTGTAATTCTTCCATGAATGAGGCAGCTTTTCAATGAGAAGGACAACTACAAACTCATCTTGTAAGTTGATGTTTTCGACCTTCAGATCCTCCAAAAGCTTTGTTGGAACCAAAGTAGTTGTGGTTTAAATAATCTCTAAGTTTTGATGTTAACAAAAGGACTAAATTTGCTTGGTAAAGTGTTAGTTGAGATCTAACATGTGCTTTCAGTTATGCAAGAATATTTAAATATAAGTATAAGAAACATGGGATAAGTTTTCATTGAAAAATACGCGTCCACCCATGTAGACGGGATGCTCAAATATTTTGGTGAAGGTACTTATTTGATTGAGTAGACTGGTTTACTTAAGTAGACGAGGCTCTAAGTGTTTATTAGATGAATACCAAAATAACTTGTTAGATACAGCAAGTCCAAAGACTTGATAATAAGCGCGTTCATCTTGCCACGTAAGCAGACGAAAGTAATTAGCATAAGTAAATGAACTGAAAAATAAAGTAATCTAGTAGACGAGCTCTCATTGCCACTTCACTAGACGGAGATCTTTGAGAAATAGCAAGTCCAAAGACTTGATAGACAAGAGGATATGCCACGTCATCAGACAAGCAAAATAAAATATTGAACCAGACTTAGTCTCACATATAACTAAGTAGACGGAGTTTCTTAAAGTAGATGAGCTCCATCTTCGAATAAATAATTGCTATCCGAATCTCTTGAATTTATTTTCAAATGATTGATATTTATTTCAATAGAATATTTGTTCTTCACTTTTGTCCTATCTGCTTTAATATTTTACCTTGTTGTAAAAGAAACATAGTACCATCAAGAAATGCAAAAAGCAGAATCGTACAATAAGATATTGCAAAACGATTTGTACGATGACAACTTTATGGCTGAAAAAGCTGGATTGTTCACAAAGGAGGATCAACAAGTTCTCAAGTACTCAGAGGAGTGAACCTCCTATTTCATGCTACCTCGATAACCAAGAGTACTATTCAATATTGCCACAATCAAGCTATCAGTCACAACGGATATCATGCATTAAATGCTATCTCTAAACGGGATTATTCAAAGTAACCGTTGAAGAAATCCAAGTGAAGAAGAAGGTCACTATAAATAGAAGACTTGAGATACTGAAAAAAAAACTCTTGATTGCACAACCTTACTAGCTCAACTTTTGTAAAACTTCAATCACTCATACTCATATTTCTTTAGAGAGCAAGAGTCGGTATTTCTTAGTTTGAATATTGTCAAAATATTCATCTGATCTTAAGTTGTCATATCCTCACACATAGTGAGTTAATAAGATCAAACATTAAATCTCTTTGTTAGAGTTAGAGCCTGAAGAAGCTTGGTAAGAAAGAAATAATTGTAACCTGGAGAGGTGTTGATTGCTTGGCTGTAATCTATTTTTATAATAGTGGAGAAAATCCTTCAAGTAGAAGGGACTGGACGTAGCTCTTGGTTGGAAGAGAGTGAACCAGGATAAAACATCTTGTGTGATTCTTCTATCTCTTAACTCTTACAGCTTTATTTGTTTATTACTAATCGAGGGGTTTTGATATTGCTTTTATTAAAGTCTTTTTAAAAAGGATCTTTTTCTTTGTGCTTGCTTCTATTTCTAATCTCCTTGTGTGCAAAAATTGTTATAAAGGTTGTTTTCTAAAATTATTAACAAACACAATTCAACCACCCCTTCTTGTGTTTGCCTGTGTCAACTTCAGTTGGTATCAGAGCTCAGCCTCGAAAAGGTTGAGCATCTAACAAGAGCTGTGGAAGTACGATCCAACAACCATGGATGCAAAAGGACAAGCTATCAACAGACCTCCTATCTTTGATGGAAGAGATTATGACTACTGGAAGAAGAGAATGATGACCTTCCTAGATGCACAGAATGTAGATATTTGGGAGCTGATTGAAACCGACTACACTGAACCAAGAGATGAAGCTGGAGCCGCTGTTCCTAGAGCCCAATGGACTCAAGAGAAGAAAAACCAACATCACCTAAATTTGAAGGCTAAGCACTATCTCATGTGTGCAATTACCAGATCTGAACATGACAAAGTTCATAGCTACAATACTGCTAAAGAAATCTGGGATACTCTTGCCCTAGCTCATGAGGGTTCCTCACAAGTTAAGGAATCAAAGATCAGCATGCTGGTTCATCATTACGAGCTATTCAAGATGGGTGAACATGAAAAAATAGA
Source organism: Sophora flavescens (assembly GCA_030762895.1). Classification (NCBI taxonomy): domain Eukaryota; kingdom Viridiplantae; phylum Streptophyta; class Magnoliopsida; order Fabales; family Fabaceae; genus Sophora; species Sophora flavescens. The sequence goes on from CM061063.1 coordinate 148,392,968, forward strand.
CCAAATGTTTGGAAGATTCCAAACCATCACTAACAGTCTTAGATCTCTTGGAAAAGTTTATGAAAATAGAGATTATGACAGAAAAATCCTGAGAAGTCTATCCAAGCAATGAAGACCCAAAGTAACTGCTATTCAGGAAGCCAAAAACCTGAATACACTCTCTCTGGGAGAGCTTCTTGGATCTCTCAAGGTTCATGAACTTGAACTTAATGAAGAAGAAAATTCCGGAAAAGGAAAATCTATTGTCCTAAAGGCAAAGAAAGCAAGTTCATCAAAAGTTCTCAAAGCTGTCGAGTCATCAGATGAGTCTGAATCTTCTGATAATGATGAAGCATCAGATGAGGATGATTTATCCTTTATCTCCAGGAAGATTCAACATATGTGGAGAAATAAAAGTGGTTTCAGAAGGAAGCAACTCAACAAAAAGGTTTCCAAGGAGAAGTCAGACTTCAAGGAAAAAGGTCCACCCTTGTGCTTTGAATGCAAGAAACCTGATCATTTCAAAGTTGACTGACCTGAGCTAAAGGAAGTGAATACACTGCTTCAAAAAGTGGCAGACACTGCTTCAAAAAGTGAATACACTGATGCTAAGGTAATGGATTCTGACCCGTCCACTCTTCAAAATGCTTTTGATGAACTGTTGCATGAGTCGTCTATACTATCATGAGAATATAAGAGTCTCAAAAAGAAGTTTTCTAAACTGACTGGAGAATATGATAGGGTCTGCACTGAGAAACAAAACCTCAAAAATGAAAACGACATACTAAAATCAGTGAATGTCAGTCTAGCTGACAAAATTGTGTGTGAACCTCATGTTTCTTGTGAATTTGCAAAACTAAAACAAGATGTAACATATCTAACCGATTCTCTGTCAAAGCTTGTAGGTGGCTCAGATAAGCTTAGTCTCATTTTAAGGTACTCTAGGTCACCTTATGATAAATCTTGTCTTGGTTATGACAAAGAGAAGCAAGATGCATCTCACAAAAAGTCAAAACCTTTTACACAGCATAGAGCTTTAAAAGTTCCAAATAAATATACAAAAGCTAAGTTTAGCTCGTCCAACACCTTTTGCAAAGTGTGTGGAAAAGTGGGCATGGTACATCTAGATGCATACACAATAAACATGCTAAGCATACTCGTCCAGTGACAACTAACAAGAAAGGACCCAAGTCAGTTTGGGCACCTAAAGATAAGATAATACCTGTTACAGATCTGCTTAACAACAGGAAGAAAACAGATGTCTTGGTACTTGGACAATGGCTTCTCACGACACATGACCGGAGAAAGGTCTATGTTCCAAAACCTTAAGCCCAAAATGGTGACTGGGTTACATTTGGAGGAAATCATAAAGGGAAAATTATTGGTATAAGTAAAATTGGTAAAAATCCTTTTCCCTCCATTGATAATGTTCTTTTAGTAAATGGCTTGAAGCACAACCTACGGAGCATAAGTCAATTATGTGACAGTGGATATGCAGTTGTGTTTGATAAGAACATGTGTACTGTCAAGAAAGATGATGGATCACTTTTATTCACTGCAAAAAGGCAAAATAATCTCTACAAGATTGACTTGGAGGACCTCTCAAATCAAAGTGTCTCATGTCTAGTGTCCATGGAAGATGAGCGATGGATTTGGCACAAAAGGCTAGGTCATGCAAGCTTGAAATTAATTTCAAAGCTAAACAAGCATAACCTCATGAGAGGACTACCAAACATTAAGTTCAAATCTGATGCTCTCTGTGATGAATGTCAAAAGGGAAAACAAATCAAAGGTTCTTTTGAATCTAAGAAAGTTGTTAGTACCAATAGACCACTAGAGTTGCTACATCTTGATCTTTTTGGTCCAACAAGGACTGCCGCTATCAGTGGTAAGAAATATGGTCTTGTCATAGTAGACGATTACACTAGATGGACATGGGTTATGTTCCTAACTCACAAGGATGAGTCTTTTAAGGCTTTTCTATATTCTGCAAATGTGTACAGAATGAAAAAGGCATGTGTATCACTTCAATCAGAAGTGACCATGGAAAAGAGTTTGAAAATGAGCTATTTCATAAGTTCTATGAAGAAAGTGGTATCCTTCACAACTTCTCAATACCTAGAACACCACAGCAAAACGGTGTGGTAGAGAGAAAAAACATATCTCTTCCAGAGATGCCTGGGACTATGCTCAATGACAACTCTGTCCCTAGCCACTTTTGGGCGGAAGCTATTAATACTGCCTGCTACATTCAGAACAGAATATATATTAGACCTATCCTGAATAAGACTCCTTATGAACTGTGGAAAGGACGAAAACCCAACATATTTTATTTTCACCCTTTTGGTGTAAATGTTATATACTGAATACTAAAGATCAACTTGGTAAGTTTGATGCTACAACAGATAGTGGACTACTATTAGGATATTCTGAAACATCTAAAGGCTTTAGAGTTTATAATTCTATGACTCTGGTAGTAGAGGAAAGTATTCATGTCAAATTTAATGACAAACAGCCTGATAAGAAATTATCAGTGCTAGATGAAGCTTTTGTAGATCTTGATCTAAGCATTCCAAGAGACTCACCTGAAATAAAAGTTGATGATCAAAAAGATGACCCCACTCAACAACCAGAAACTTCCACTTCTCAACATGGTATAGTTCAAAAATCTTGGTACTTCAAGAATTATCATCCACAAGATCAGATCATTGGAAACCCCAATGACAAGCTAAGTACCAGATCAACCTTCGGAGAACAAGACAATTATGCACTAGTCTCTGAGTTAGAACTAAAGACAGTAAACGAGGCTCTAAAAGATGATGGTTGGATTCTAGCCATGTAAGAAGAACTCAATCAGTTTGAAAGAAGTGATGTTTGGACTCTGGTTCCCCTGCCCGAAGACAAATCAGTGATTGGAACAAAGTGGGTTTACAGAAACAAACATGATGAAAATGGTAAGGTAATAAGAAACAAAGCAAGACTTGTTGCTCAAGGTTTCGCTCAAGAAGAAGGTATAGATTATACTGAAACTTTTGCACCTGTTGCTAGATTAGAAGCTATTAGAATTCTACTTTCATTCGCTGCACATCATAGTATTATGCTTTTTCAGATGGATGTTAAAAGTGCTTTTATAAATGGCTTTATTAATGAAGAAGTCTATGTTATGCAACCTCCGGGTTTTGAGTGTGAAACCTATCCTAAACATGTATATAAGCTTAAGAAAGCTTTGTACGGTCTTAAGCAAGCTCCTACAGCTTGGTATGAAAGACTAAGTTCCTTTCTTATGGAAAATGGATTCGATAGAGGAAAGGTTGAAAAAACCTTATTTAGAAAATTCATTAAGTCTAATTTCATAGTTGTACAGATATATGTTGATGATATTATTTTTGGTGGTACTAATGAGTCTCTATGCAAAGAATTCTCTAAGTTAATGCAGAAAGAGTTTGAAATGAGCATGATGGGAGAACTCAAATTCTTTCTTGGACTTCAAGTAAAACAAACCTTGGACGAAGTGCTCATCCACCAAACCAAGTATACAAAAGAGCTTCAGAAGAAGTTTAAGATGGATGATTGTAAACCAATGAATACTCCTATGCACCCCACTTCCATATTGAACAAAGATGATAAAGAGAAAAAGGTAGACCAAAAGGTATACGGAGTTATGATAAGATCTCTCTTATATCTTCTTTGCGTCTAGGCACGATATTATGTTTGAGTGTCTGTTTATGTGCTCGATTTCAATCTGATCCTAGAGAATCTCACTTATCAGCAGTTAAGAGAATTTTTAGATATTTAAAAGGTACTACTAATCTTGGTTTATGCTTTAAGAAAAATGAAGATTACAGATTAGTTGGTTTTTGTGATGCTGACTATGCTGGAGATAGAATTGAAAGAAAAAGCACTAGTGGAGGATGTCACTTCATTTGAGCTAATCTTGTATCATGGTCAAGCAAAAGACAAAGTACCATTGCCATATCAACTGCTGAAGCTGAGTATATATCAGCTGCAAGTTGCTGCTCACAACTTCTCTGGATCAAACATCAATTGGAGGACTACAATGTATTTGTAAGTAGTATTCCGCTTATGTGTGATAATACTGCTGCAATAAATCTATATTAAAATCCAATTTTGCATTCTGGAGCTAAGCATATAGAGATTAAACATCATTTAATTAGGGATTACGTGCAAAAAGGTGTATTTGATATACAATTTGTTGATACTGACCATCAATGGGCATATATCTTTACTAAACCTCTTGTAGAGGACAGATTTATCTTTATTAGGAAGCATATTAATATGATATGTGTGGATTAATTTTGGTGTCCAGCCTTGAAAATTTGTGTTTTGTTAATCTTGTGTCTACTACCTATGCACGTCTAATACCTATTAAAAATTGTGCGTCTATTGTGTTGCACCTCCATATGACGCGTCCACTGTTACGGGTTACCGCATCCATTGTATAGTTTCAGACGAGTCCACATCTGCCTATGTTTAAGCATATTTTTTTTAATGTGTTAATAAATGCATTTATTTTGTCTCAATGACAAATTTATCCTTTATTCTCGTTGCTGAGTCAGTACTTCCATTAATCCCATCAAGACCTTTTTATAGTTCCAAGTTATCAACGCCATTTTATCATAATGACATGTCGTGTCAAAAGTTTTTTTTTAACCTTTGAGATTCAAAATTCCTTTATAAGTAATATTTTTCCCTCTGAGAAAAACTTTACACTTCTCTAACCTCTCGAGCTATCTCTCTCTACTTTCAAACCCTAAGCTTTCTGATCACCTAAAATGGCTTCTTCTTCAACCTTTAACGTGGACAAGCTCAACTTGGCAATTGAGCATAATTTCAACCTTGGAGTGCTGCAAGACTACAACTTAGACATAAGCAAAAATGTTAATGCAGCCGGGTGGGGAGGACTCTTCATAGAGAAGGTCTCTGTCTTTCCCAACCTGATTAGGGATTTCTGGAGAAATGTTCAAGTGACTGATACTGATTTCTTCTCTACGGTGTTAAGAAAGAAGATTGTAGTCTCAGAAAAGATTATTCCTGATGCTATTTTATGTGATCAGGAGGGTTTATTTTTACTGAGTCGTGGGAAGAGGACTTGGGTGGCTCTGAGACCATTGAAGTCTATCTCATGAAAGAAGATACAGTCAGAACTCACACCTGGAAAGCTGTTAAAATGAAGGACATTGTTCGCATCCTTCATTAGCTCCTTAATAAGGTGGTTCTTCATAAGGTTGGATCCAAAGACAACCTCTCCTCTCTACACAAATTCTACCTTTGCCATCTTCTCACCGAAATGAAGATCAATCTTCCAAGAATTCTGTACGGAAGATTTAGAGATACTGTGGTGAACAAGAAAATACTCTCAGCATTTCCTTATTGCCATCTTCTTTCCAAGATTTTCAAGGCTTAAGGAATTCATGAGATTCTTCCTGCAAGGACTCCTAAGGAGCAAGCTAGGATCTTAACTGAAAAACCAATGTCGGCAGCAGACTTTGGTAAAATGAATATAACAAACATAAACCTCGGTACCTGTGCTGCTGCAATGGCCAAGACTAAGGATTTAATCAAAACTAAATAAGAAATTGTGGAACAAAACAATGATGAAGTCCTAGGAGTAAAAAGAGTAACTAGGCAAAAGACCACTGCAACAAGGAAGCCTGCCCCCAAGAGACCAGATGGTGGCATTGTTATCAGGGAACCTTCTGATGCCCCTGCTCCAAAGAAGCAAATAAGAGTTATATTCTCACACAATGAAGATGAGGAAGCTGATGAGGATAACGTTCCTATCAATACAATCATGAAGAAGCAAAAGACTTTTGTTGCTGCTGCTGAGGCCGTGGTACCTGTTACAACAAAACCTAGAAGGCAACCAGCAAGAAAATCCAGAACAACTAAGACTTCTAAGGTAACCACCTCTGCTAATGATCCTGTTCAAATATCAGTAAATGCCTTAGTGTCTAGTTTAGAAACTAGAATTGATGATGTGCCTGTTGATAATAACATTGCTGTCTCCACTCCAGATGATGTGTACATTCCCACACCCCTTTCACCCCAACCAACACAAATAGCCACTCAACAACTTCAACCTATTATCCCTGCCGATGATCCCTGGGTCAATCAACCAGATGATGGCATTTCCCCTGGTGCTCCCTTTCCCAAACCCTTGAGAACCTTATTTCCCTTCATCCCAACTTCTGTTCTTTATAATGGCAAATTTGAGGATTGGGCCAAGGTAAAAAGAGAATGGAAAGTTCTGTTTCACTCTCACCAACCTGAACCCGAACACATTCCCAACAGATGGTTTCCTCTACCTGAGAATGAGTAAGAAGTTAGCCCACCTGTTGAACCCCTTTACCTACCTCATCCTGACTGTAAATTAATCAAAAATGTGCCTTCACAAATGCACAACAACTTAGGACCGTTAGTCACTCACCTACCCCCAAACAAATTCCCCCCCAGAAAATTTTACCCTAACCTTGTCAAAACTCCTCCTTTCATACCCCTCACTGATGGAGTTGAGAGACTTATCATACCTGTTTGGGAGACTGACCCCAATAAAAAAATCTTCATACCATCCCTGAGCGAAGAGCAAGATCCTCAAAGCATGTTCCCATGATCATACCAAGGGACACAAAATGGGTGTCTTTTGAGCATCCCAGAGTCTATGGGAGGGCCTCTGATTTCTACCTGGATCAGCTTATCTATGAAATGCTGAAGTAGGAATTCAATCATTTCAGAGTTGATAGAGTCGCGCATTTTGTCCCTCCATCCTAACTGAGACATAATGAAGCAACCAAAGTTAGAATCATGCCTTACAGAATCTGTCCAAGACTACCAATGGTAGATCTGAATAAGGACAAAGACAAGAAAAACAAAAGATTCAAAGGTGTAATAGCCCAAAGTACATTGAGATACTACTAGTTATAAAACATAAGATACACAGAAAATAGCTTTTCTCTAAACATCTCATTCATTTTAAAAAAATCATACTTAGAGACTAAATAATGACAATATGACACCTAACTCCGATCCGGCAACGTCTCCAAAAACATAACAGCTTACATTGGAACAACTGCCAAGTATTTCCGAGGATACTTCACAGTTCTCCAACATAGGAGGGACAAACCTGAAACAAAAGGGTGAGGGGGTGAGATATGAAATCTCAGTGAATTCCCTGCAAACAGTGTATATTAGTAAACTTATACATATCATCAAGTATAAACATCATTGCTGCACCCCACGCACCATGGTACTTAAGAGGGACTAGCTTTGGGTTCAATCCTGGCATTATCATGACATTCATAATATTTGCGAACCACTCATTTGGACATCCCATTTTTAATTTGTTAGAGAAAAACATTGTTGTTCCCCACTCACCGAGTTACTTATGAGGAACTAACACTTTGTTGCTCCCCGTGCAACGAAGTACTTAAGAGGAACTAACACTTCGCTACTCCCCGCGCACCAAGGTACTTAAGAGGAAATAGCTCTTGGAGATAAGGCAGATCATACGTATATGATCACAAGCGGCGTCCCACTTGCTTTGCACTTACTTGCTTGCCTTTCCTAACTGGAAGGACTTCTATACTTGCCTTTCAATCTGAAAGGACTTCAGTGCTTGACATCTGAAATGTCAATGATAACCATTCTAATTCGAAAATCATGAACAAAATTAGCATGGTTACTACCTTTGGATGCCAAATGGTGTTTCACAATCATTTCATCATAAGATTGAATAACTTAACTCATAAATCAATCTATCGCTTAACAACTAATGACACAAAAAAAAAACACATAAACCATTCACATGAACATTCTATAATCTCTCGATTAGAATATAGTACTACTATTAATAGGTAATTCCCAATTCAAATCACAGTATTACAAACAACATGTAAGTTACACCCTAAGGTCCCAAAACCCAACAATCAACATTCATTAGCAACATATGCAGAATTCGTACGGTTTTTAGTCAACTTAGATGATTTTATTAAAATACCAAACGAAGTCGGATCTAGACAAAAGACCATTCCCTGGAAAGCTAAATAAGTCTAATTTATAAATAAGATTTTAGTTTTGGAATACAGTTTACTAAAAATTACAGTTTTAATACGCAAGTTTCTGTACCCAGAAAAACAGGGCAGTTACAATACTCCAAATTATAACAGGTTTTTCTTCATCAATACTCAGTGTAAAACAGTAAAATAAGTGCCTAAATTGTAGAATTTCGAGTCTATTTTCTATTAAAGCAAGAATCATACCAAACAAAGTCCTATAGAAATAATTATAGACAAAATACTGCACATATGTTTATACGGGTTTCTGACCAGTAACTTCATTTGGAACTTTTCACAAACAAATTAGATGCATGAAATTGAAATAATTTATATCATCAACATGTACTCAATTTACTTCATATAATCAACATGCAGATATCAAATCAAACAATAAAAGTAAGCAAATCAAAATTCCTAAGCTTGGATTTATGGTTACCAAGCACTAACTAAGGAAACTCACCTGCTCTCAAAGACCCAAGGTGGCAAATTCGTCCAGCCCCTTTCCCCTCCCTTAGATTCAGTTTTTCCTATTTTTCTTGTACTGTTTTAGGTGCTGCAGTTAGGGTTTAGGCTAAGGAAATTGGGGTTATCAAGCTCTAGTGTGGTGAAGTGAAAGATTGATGAATAAGGAAAACAGAAGAATAAGAAGAAGAGATGAAGAGATGGTGATGGCTTCTGCTGCTTTGTAGAAATGAAGAGGGTCAGTGTTTTCAGAAAATGGGAAGTGAGAGTGAGGGAGCTTCGTGATTTATTTAAGAGAGGAGAGGGGTATGTATAGTAAAATAGGGGGTGTGACTAGCAATTTAATAAAATCAGCTTTTTGAAATAAATAAAACATTTGTGATATCTTAGAGTTAGGTACTTTCATAAAATAAATTCTACCCTTTATTAATCTCAAAATAATTATATTTTCTTACTAAAATGTCTCTTAGCCAAATAATATGATTTGAAACTAAATTATAAAATATCATTTTATAATTATCAAACACAAATAATTATCACTGTACAAACTAAATTGAACAGTTTAATAATAATTATCCCGCTTCTAAAATTGGTATATGACATAAAGAAAGTTTATTACTTCACCAATAAATCAATTATAGATTGTACATTTATGTAATATATTTAGATTCAAAACACCCGTGATAAAGTTATAGAAGTTAAGATACTCTTGAGAAATGGTGTTACATTTCTAACCCCTCTACAAGAAATTTTGTCCTCAAAATTTAGTAAAACCTAACTGAGAGAGAATGCACTAGCAATGATTGATCAAACAATAACAGTCGTTGCCTTAGCAACCTTCCCACCTCATGACATTTAAAAGCATGCAAGTGATAATTGAAAACACAAAACTACTTCGATTTGCGTTTAGGTTACTAGGATGGTTTCTACAAGATCCTTCGTCTAGTAGCTACTAAACTTTTGAGTTCGGACTGTGGTCAACCACTTGAACCAGCATAGTTTTGAAAGTTAAGCTGAGTCTTAAACTCATTTAGCTTCTGCTGCGGACTCTGATTTCTAAAGTCTTGAAGTCTTCGCTCTTTGAGTACGAAACTAGAACTATAAAATGTAACTACCGATATGGGCTTCAACTCTACTAACCCAAACCTATGTGCCCTTGTCTCAAACTTGATATCACATATACTATGATTCAATTTGCATTAAACATCAAATTTTTATTTATTTAATTATTTATTTATTTTTATCATTATTTTTTATTATTATTATTTTTTCAACTAAACCAAAGACAGTCAATAACATGCTGGACTATGGTTGCTAGTCTCATCAATGCTAACACAGTATGTCAAGTTTAAAACAAAAGGAATTGTGCAATGCTGCTCGGGTACCATAAAAGATACTACTAGTGAACATGCAATCAATAACATAACCACTACGCAGTTAAAACATGCAAGGATCCATTTACAAATCTTGAAGCCTAGAACAATTTCACTTTTCAAAACAGGTAACAAAACAGTTCAAAGGAATGTTATAATAAATAGTGAGTCAACCGACACCACATTACAACATATTACACAACTGCTAATCTGATTTGATTAGACGTCCTAAACATCTTATGAGGTTCACATTCTCAAAATAAAAGTCTTATGAACTCATCAACTAGTTCAAGAACAAACAAGCATTATGCGGTCCTCTTAAATAATACTAAAAGAATCAATCAGGTACAAGTCATGTATTTGCATGCATTCATTCTTTTCCATTAACAATATAAATCAAGTAATTAACAAGCTCGTTACCATTCACAAACTATGGCATGTAATATCCTCCTCAACAAGGTTTATCTGAAATTTGATTCTACTTTACCTATATACTAAACCATTTCCCTGAACTTATTAAAGAACATGATAAATTTGGGCCATTGATGATTCTCTGACTTGAAACCAAGAACATACAACAATGCATCTTAAATGATTTACATGTACAACCAAACAAATTAAACCTTCCCAATCTTGCATCAATTATCACACCCCAAGACATCACTAAGGAATATTAAAAGATTCTCATGCATGGAAGTCAGTTTGACTTAATGTAAAAAAAACAAAAAAAAACATAGGAAAGCATTGAGAAAACACAAACATGGATAGATATTTGATCTTAGTGGTAGCTCATATATAATATTAAAAATCCTAGGGTACAAGGCCATAATAGGTATATCACATGCACCATATGTTAGATTATGTAAAGAAACACAAAAGCTAAATTATAGACTTTGTTTACTTTTAGTGTACATGGTTTTACCGCATTCCCCCTAACAAGTCAGAACCGCACAAAGGATGAAATGGAAAATAATGTGCATGTCTATCCATTTTTACTACCATCTTAAACAAAACACAATTCAAGTCTAAGACATACAAGGTTAATCCATTCGGTTAAATTTCTCATATAGCAACAATTACTTAGCTTTATATTGAAAAGATAGTTCATGATTCTTTCACATTTACATATCATGTTCAGTTGACCTTCATGTTTACAATCAAAAGAATGCATCGAACAAGGCAACCAGTTCCCTGTCTATTCTCAAAACAACAGCATATAATAAGAGATAACTTAACTTGCATTTACTTCCATACTCAAGTAATCTGAGTTATCATCTCTATCACATCTAGGCATCCCTTAATTGCTAGTACCATGTTGATTCACCGGCAAGTGTACCGGGTCGTCGCAAGTAATAAAATAAACACGGTAAGTAATTACCGAGGTCGAACTCAGGGATTGGGCTACCAATTCGACTAATCCGCGGGAAATCAGATACGTTTGGTCAAGTTACAGAAGGTGGTTGAGAGAGAAGATAGGATTGAATTCAAATTAACAAATCTAATAAAATAATTAACTAAAAATCTGAAATTAAAATATCCAAGGTCTCAAATCCACCTACCCAATCATGTATAGTACCCAAGTGATGATGAATTCCTCCCTAAGTTCAATTACAATGTCAACCGGGACCCCCAATTTCTCCTATATCCACTGTCGTGCTCAATAGGACGTATTCGACGATTGGATTAATTACTTACTAGGTCTCATAATCCTAATCTCGAATTCTATTAATTCTTGTTCCCTATAAGGTTGCACTAATCTCCTAAATCCACTGTCGTGCTCATTATTCGATTAGTGATCCCAATCCAAGTTCTAAAACGCGAATCGCCGATCAGCCTCAAACACGTTTAAGTAGTCAATCACGCAACACATATGATCAACGTAATCAAATCAGAATTGGAAAATATAAATTGAGACAAGGGAGAAAGACATACATCACATCGAATCTACACCGCCATGGGCGGCTTCATTGCTCCCTCGGACGAGGGGATTAGTTCCTCATGCTTATAGACAAACAATCGGACATAATCTCCATATCAAAATAAGAAAAAGAAAAAGGGAGACGCAGCTCCAAAGAGAAAAGAAATCTGGCCTAAACGCTACTCTACAGTGGAAAAAACTAGGATTCGGATCTGGATCCAAAGCTCTCCAAAACTCTCCAATTCTGATCTGAAACATCCTATAAATAGGGATTCTGGTTCTCGGACACTCGCGGGGCGAACAACCTTTCGCGAGGCGAATCATTAGTTTTGGCGCGCTTTCAATTTTGGATTCTCGCGAGGCGAGAGTGTATTCGCGGGGCGAGTCTTCCAACTTCAATCTGTCACAGCCGTGACCTTCATCACGGCTAGGCCGTGATGGTCTCTGTCTTCCAGGGTCTTCAAACTCTCGCGGGGCGAGCTTCCTTTCGCGGGGCGAGACTTCAAACCTTAATCTGTCACAGTCGTTACCTTCATCACGGCTAGGGCCGTGATGGTCTCTGTCTTGCAGGGCTTCATTATTCGCGAGGCGAGAATATTCTCGCGGGGCGAGACAGAATTGATGACGTTGCTGCTTAGCTGATCTTCAGACTCGCAAGGCGAACATCCACTCGCGGGGCGAGCATCTCCAGAATGGCAATTTCCACTATTTCTTGACTTTCCTTGACTCCCGGAGCTTCACTTCTAACCTGAAACAATAAAAAGACACAAAAAGCGTAATTCTATTCAAAATAGACTAAAAACTACTAAAAATACCTAGAACGAGTAAAAGTCTACTTAGGAACAAAACAAGGTCAAATTTGGGCGAAAACGAGATTGAACTCGAATAATTTGCACAAAAACCATAGTCAATCTAGTTATAAAACTAGATAAGCCAAAGGCTTATCAAAACACCCCAAACTTAAACCTTGCTTGTCCCCAAGCAAGCTAAAACTCAAAAACGACTCAAGACTTGGCAAGCTTAAGGGAATCAATCGATTTCGCACAAATTTCATGCACTCAAAACAGTTTTTCTCCAATGATCTCTCCCCCTTCATTAACGTAATCCCCACATTCATTTACTTTAAACAATGGAGAACTTCACCATTCATGCAATCATTAATCTAAGTTGAGGATCAGGGTCACACACAAAAGGAAGATCGTCAATTTCAAACAACTGCCTTCCTCACAAGGGTATGTAAAATTTCACTCATTCGCTCAAATTTGTCTAGGCTATCAACTTTTCCCTCAATTTCACATATCAAGAGCACTTCCCATGAATTTGATATTCATCTCAAAAATGGTTCCCACGAAAACATGCATGCAACATCAGAAGGTCTTATCAAGGTTGTAATGGGGCCTGGCTAAGGGTAGGATATTTAAGGATGCTAGGCTTAAGTCCCTAGGAACTAAGAGAGTATGAGCATTTAACGCATATTTCAAAAATTCCAAAGCCTAGGTTGTTAAAAATTCTGTATACTTTCTATTAGAATAGGAATCAACTCAAACCAATATTTGTACAATTTAATACAATTTAAATACTAAGACAGTTTCAGTTCAGAATTCTCAGTACAAGCAGCAACTTAAATATCATTTTTATCATTCAATAATTGATGAAATTGAATCGTTCCAAAGCCTATATCGTTAAAAATTCTATATATTTTCTATTAAAGCAGTAATCAAGTCAATCCAATATTTTTACAGTTTACTACAATTTAAATACTAAGACAGTGTCAGCACAGAGTCTCCAGGACAAACAGAAGATTGCATGTTATTTTTCTCCCTTGATACTCAGTGAAATTGAATCTTTCCAAAGCCTATTTCGAAGGAAATCAAGTCTATTTTCTGATGGTATAAAGATCACTTAGAAACAAGCCCTATGGAGGAAGTTATGGATAAAACACTAACAAGGGTGCAATACGGGTTTGAAGGATGTACAATTAAAACATTTTCAAAAAATGACTTGTACAAAAGACTTGTCCTTGTGAGATAATACTCTTTGTCATTCTTCACGCAAATACTTGAGGTGGCCTACCTCATTAATTCACATGAAGAAATTGGAACAATATCAGCCCACAGAACCTGACATACAAACCCCTAAGCCGGATCTTTCTATACTCATACTCACAGTCCGATGGGATCGAACTGCTCTGATACCATAAATGTAATAGCCCAAAGTACATTGAGATACTACTAGTTATAAAACATAAGATACACAGAAAATAGCTTTTCGCTAAACATCTCATTCATTTAAAAAAAAATATCATACTTAGAGACTAAATAATGACAATATGACACCTAACTCCGATCCGGCAACGTCTCCGAAAACATAACAGCTTACAATGGAACAACTGCCAAGTATTTCCGGGGATACTTCACAGTTCTCCAACATAGGAGGGACAAACCTGAAACAAAAGGGTGAGGGGGTGAGATATGAAATCTCAGTGAATTCCCTGCAAACAGTGGACTCAGTCCCACACATATACATATATTAGTAAACTTATACATATCATCAAGTATAAACATCATTGCTGCCCCCCACGCACCACGGTACTTAAGAGGGACTAGCTTTGGGTTCAATCCTGGCATTATCATGACATTCATAATATTTGCGAACCACTCATTTGGACATCCCATTTTTAATTTGTTAGAGAAAAACATTGTTGTTCCCCACTGATGAGTGTGATTTCACCTCATTTTCCATGTACATTTCTGGATGCATTTGCATATAAGTTAGGCCATTTTAGTTTGATTTTGGTTAGTTTTTCCTTTGGAACAGATAAGGTGGTTTTGGTGTTGTTTTGCAGGAATTCAATGGAAAAATGCTCAGAATTAGCCTTGATGGAGCTTGGATGAAATAGAGCCTGAAAAGAGAAGAAATTGAGCCAAGCAGAATTCTGGAGATTCGCCCCGCGAGCCTGGATTCGCCCCGCGACCCTGAAAGCTGACTGTTGGAGAAAATGCAAGCCTTTCTGGTTCGCCTCGCGAACCCATGTCTCGCCTCGCGAGTCTGAAAACCAGAAGCCATCACGCCCAGGCCCTGATGATCCTCGCGTCGCGAAGAAACTCTCGCCTCGCGAGAGTTCAATTCTCTGAATGCAGATTTTTAACATTCGCCTCGCGAGACATGTCTCGCCTCACGAACGCGCGCAGATCTGATTGGTATAAGTTGCTGTTTTAGGGCAGTTTTTGGGAGCTTTTGGTGGAGAGAGCTCTTGGGGACTTGGAGGCTGCGGCTGGACTAGGGTGTCAACCCTAGAAGGGGAGATTTCCTTGCTCTAGGAATGGAGGAAGCTTGGAGGATTCTTCTATGAGTGTTCTCCATCCCTTCTCTCATTCTCTTTTGTATTTCCTTTTATCATGAGTAGTTAAATCCCCTATTGTTGGGGTTAGATGATTACTTTTCTGAACTTGTTTGTAAATTGATTTGGTTGTTTAATGCAAGTTTCTATTTCTTTATGAGTATGTGATTCTGTGCTTAATGCTTTCCTTGGATTAGCTACCCATAGGAATGATATGTTGCTTTGATAGACAATTGACAGATTGATGTTAAGGCATGCTCATGAATCATATGCCAAGTAGTTCAAGAATCTAGACATAGGTGTTGGCTGCTTGCAATCTTATAAGTCTTGACTTAATGCAAAATCTCAGGTTAATCCACCTAAGACATTCGGGTTTAATTTGGGGTTTTAGGCTCAATGCACCTAAGACATTAGGCTTGAGTATTTTAGAAAAGGCTTAATTGGCATGATTGAATTAGGACTTGTGTTGTTAGCCATTTCATTGCAATTAAGGGAGGATTAGTGTAATCTAAACCTGACAATCTCAACCATTTGTAAATTCTGCACTCCAAGTGTTTGTTAAAAGTCCAAAAAGACAAAAATATTTTATTTCTTTATTTTATGATCTCTTCATGCCATAGTTTAGTCTAGATAGTTGTTGAGTTTGCGAATTGGTAATTGACAACCGATCCCTGTGGATACGATATCCGGTCTCACCACCGTATTACTTGTTTGCGACGAGGTGCACTTGCCTTTATATCTAAAAATCACGCAACACCCACGCACCGAGTTACTTATGAGGAACTAACACTTTGTTGCTCCCCGCGCAACGAAGTACTTAAGAGGAACTAACACTTCGCTACTCCCCGCGCACCAAGGTACTTAAGAGGAAATAGCTCTTGGAGATAAAGCAGATCATACGTCTATGATCACAAGCGGCGTCCCACTTGTTTTGCACTTACTTGCTTGCCTTTCCTAACCGGAAGGACTTCTATACTTGCCTTTCAATCTGAAAGGACTTCAGTGCTTGACATCTGAAATGTCAATGATAACCATTCTAATTCGAAAATCATGAACAGAATTAGCATGGTTACTACCTTTGGATGCCAAATGGTGTTTCACAATCATTTCATCATAAGATTGAATAACTTAACTCAAAAATCAATCTATCGCTTAACAACTAATGACACAAAAAAAAACACATAAACCATTCACATGAACATTCTATAATCTCTCAATTAGAATATAGTACTACTATTAATAGGTAATTCCCAATTGAAATCACAGTATTACAAACAACATGTAAGTTACACCCTAAGGTCCCAAATCCCAACAATCAACATTCATTAGCAACATATGCAGAATTCGTACGGTTTTTAGTCAACTTAGATGATTTTATTAAAATACCAAACGAAGTTGGATCTGGACAAAAGACCACTCCCTGGAAAGCTAAATAAGTCTAATTTATAAATAATATTTTAGTTTTGGAATACAGTTTACTAAAAATTACAGTTTTAATACGCAAGTTTCTGCACCCAGAAAAACAGGGCAGTTACAATACTCCAAATTATAACAGGTTTTTCTTCATCAATACTCAGTGTAAAACAGTAAAATAAGTGCCTAAATTGTAGAATTTCGAGTCTATTTTCTATTAAAGCAAGAATCATACCAAACAAAGTCCTATAGAAATAATTATAGACAAAATACTGCACATATGTTTAAACGGGTTTCTGACCAGTAACTTCATTTGGAACTTTTCACAAACAGATTAGATGCATGAAATTGAAATAATTTATATCATCAACATGTACTCAATTTACTTCATATAATCAACATGCAGATATCAAATCAAACAATAAAAGTAAGCAAATCAAAATTCCTAAGCTTGGATTTATGGTTACCAAGCACTAACTAAGGAAACTCACCTGCTCTCAAAGACCCAAGGTGCCAAATTCGTCCAGCCTCTTTCCCCTCCCTTAGATTCAGTTTTTCCTATTTTTCTTGTACTGTTTTAGGTGCTGCAGTTAGGGTTTAGGCTAAGGAAATTGGGGTTATCAAGCTCTAGTGTGGTGAAGTGAAAGATTGATGAAGGAAAACAGAAGAATAAGAAGAAGAGATGAAGAGATGGTGATGGCTTCTGCTGCTTTGTAGAAATAAAGAGGGTCAGTGTTTTCAGAAAATGGGAAGTGAGAGTGAGGGAGCTTCGTGATTTATTTAAGAGAGGAGAGGGGTATGCATAGTAAAATAGGGGGTGTGACTAGCAATTTAATAAAATCAGCTTTTTGAAATAAATAAAACATTTGTGATATCTTAGAGTTAGGTACTTTCATAAAATAAATTCTACCCTTTATTAATCTCAAAATAATTATATTTTCTTACTAAAATGTCTCTTAGCCAAATAATATGATTTGAAACTAAATTATAAAATATCATTTTATAATTATCAAACACAAATAATTATCACTGTACAAACTAAATTGAACAGTTTAATAATAATTATCCCGCTTCTAAAATTGGTATATGACATAAAGAAAGTTTATTACTTCACCAATAAATCAATTATAGATTGTACATTTATGTAATATATATAAAGATTCAAAACACCCGTGATAAAGTTATAGAAGTTAAGATACTCTTGAGAAAGGGTGTTACAAATGGAGTCATGCCTGAAGCTGAATCAGCAATATTTGATCTGAACCAAGAAACTTCTGACTACTCAATGCTGGATTTCTTTTTGCATACTGAATCCATTGAGTTGATCAATGAACATCGAGCTGCAGATTTCTGGAAATCTCATATTATTCACTAAACAAGAGAGGCATCTTCCTATGGACTGACTGAAGAAGAGAAGAAGGAAATTCCTAAGGTCATAGGGAAGTGTGGTCTTTCAAATTTTAGATATATGATCTTCAAAGACCTTTGTGGACTTCCTATAAATAGTAAAAATGTGGAATTCATCTACCCCATGAGATGGGCAAAAGAAGTCTCGGTGATCCCTCCACCTACTTCAGAGCCTATCGCTGATGAACCTGTTGTTGAAGAACCTGGTCAAATTGCCACTACTGTCGGATTGGAGGAAACAGCTGAATCCATTCACAATCAGAGCTCATCAGAAAAACACTCTTCTCAACCATTAGCTCTAGTTGTGATGCACCTTTCATATCATTCAAGAACACTAAGCACATTTTAAGAGTTTGTTGAAAGCTCAAGGCAACAAGCTCTGCCACCTAATCTTGAAGAGGTTCTTGGAAAAATAGTTGATGACAAAGTTGGCTAGATAGTTGATGAGAAGGTTGAGAATATGACTGAGAAAATAAAAGAGGAAGTCC
This sequence comes from Sophora flavescens, assembly GCA_030762895.1. Classification (NCBI taxonomy): domain Eukaryota; kingdom Viridiplantae; phylum Streptophyta; class Magnoliopsida; order Fabales; family Fabaceae; genus Sophora; species Sophora flavescens. Next base: position 148,411,420 of record CM061063.1, read on the forward strand.
AACAATAGGTTCAAACTTCAATGGCTCCAACCTTAGAGGTTGTGAATAAAATGCTGGAATTTATCATGGATTTCAAGAAAAGTCAGACTCAGAACCCTCCACCTCCACCACCTCCTCCTGCTTAACCTTTACCTTTTATTTTTTTTCCTCTTATACTGACAATGATGGTCCTCTCCTTTTACCTTTTTGGATGATGACAAAAAGGGGGAGAAAGGAAAGGAAAGAGATTTGTTTATATAAAAATAAAAGTCAGTTTTGAAAAGCTCATAGTTGTCTATATATGTAGATTATTTTCTACTTGCTAATTTCTCATATACTTATGTTTACTTATTTGTTTTGATATCTGCTGACTATGCTTATTTATTCCTTTATATATACTCTAAGTATGATAAGCTGTTGCACCTATCTGTTAGCTTATATGCAGTTGTTTTTCATATGCTTTTTCAGCTTAATTATTTCAATGCCTTGTCTTAGGGGGAGCCTTGCAAGCTCTCTTAGACTTTGCATTTCAAATTTAATTAGTTTTGTCATCATCAAAAAGGGGGAGATTGTTGGAACCAAAGTGGTTGTGGTTTAAATAATATCTAAGTTTTGATGCTAACAAAAGGATTAAATTTGCTTGGCAAAGTGTTAATTGAGATCTAACATGTGCTTTCAGTTATACAGGAATATTTAAATATAAGTATTGAAAAATACGCATCCACCCTTGTAGATAGGCTGCTCAAATATTTTGGTAAAGTTACATATTTAATTGAGTAGATTGGTTTACTTAAGTAGACGATGTTGTAAATGTTTGCTAGATGATGAGTGTGATTACACCTCATATTTGTTTATCATTTTGCATGCATTTTCATATAGTTTATGCATATTTAATTTGATTTTTGGTTAGTTTTTATATTGGAATGGGTAAGGCGGTTTCGTGGTGTTGTTTTGCAGGAATTAAGGATAAAATGCTCAAGATTGACCATGATGGAGCTTGCATGAAGATAGGGCTTGAAAAGTGAAGAAAATGAGCCAAACAGAGCCCATCCCGGCCTAGCCGTCGTGATGACCATCACGGCCATGATCGAGCAATAACCGAAAAGAAAGAAGAGAAAAGTCAGAACTAGTCACGGCCTAGCCGTGATGCCCACCACGGCCGTGACATGTCTGCTGAACCAGACCCTCAACAGGCAGAACTGATCACGGCCTAGCCGTGATGAGCATCACAGCCGTGACATACCAAAAATTGAAGAAAAGCCCAAGGCAGAATCCGTCACGGCCTAGCCGTGAAGGCCATCACGGCCGTGACGTGCATTACTTGGATCTGAAGCAACTGATTTGGATCTAAATTTGTGTTAGATTGGGACTCTAACTTCCCTAATCTATAAATAAAGCATCTGGGCAGAGACTAAAACAAGACTTTTTTTGGGCTGCTACTCTTAGGCTATTTTTTAGGATCTCTCTTCTTCTTCCTCTTCTCTTCTCTTAGTTTTATTTTATGTTGTTGTTGACCAAGCTTGTCATCACCATGGCAAGGCTTGAGTAGTAGTTTAATTTCTAGGGATTGAGGCTATGCCCAAGGTTTGTCTATGGTAATGAATTGATGTTTTATCTTTGTTAATTGCGATTTTGCTTTAGATCTGATTTCTAGTGTTTTAATTACTCATAAATTCGGTGGTCACTTGCTTGCGTGTCGCAGATATTCTAAGGAGGAACCTAGCAGTGAACTTAGGTATCGGATCTATAGAATTAGACTTAGGACTGAAATCACGAGAGTTAGAAGCCGTCCTTCGAGGGTCAACGAATTGTCACAAAACGTAAAGGGTCCAATCTAAATTCGACTACCACGAGAGTAGGGGTTGGTTTAATTGGGCACGGTTTTTGTAACCCGAGAGGGAGCATTAACTATTTGAGGATAAATTCGTCTTCAAGGAGATTTTGATAATTAACAAGGGTTAGTCAATTTAGTAACATAAACGATCTTGTTGGTAACCCAAATTCCTAGGAATCCATTTAGATCTAAAAAACCATAAACTGATTTACTTTCTTCTTTACTTGATTCTGATTTTTAGTTATCTCTTATTTCAAATATCAAAAAACCTTTTCAAAACAAAAATCCTTTTTTTTTTATCCAGACCAGTTTTAATCGATTTGATAATTAGTTGTGATTTGAGATCACGGTCTCTGTGGGATCGATATCTTTTTATTACTTGGCGACAACCCGGTACACTTGCCGGAATCGCACGTGCGAACGCACGGCAATCAAGTTTTTGGCACCGTTGTCGGGGACTGTGCTTCCTCGAATCTCAATTTAATTTTTAAATTGATTTTTTTGGACTTTTTCTTTTTAATTGTTTTCTTTTAAAAAAAAAACTCTTTCCTTCATTTATCTCTTTTTCTTCCTATCTCTCTTTGTGTTTTTCTCTTTTATGCAAATATCCCTAAGTCTTGGAAGCCTTATTGAGGTTGACCCCTAGCCCAGCCGCAGCCTCCAAGTGCCTCCCTTTAAAACTCTCCAAAACTCAAAACTCTTCAAAAAACTTATTCTGCCCTAAAACAGCAAATTATATCAATCAGACTCTGCGCGCGCTCGCGAGGCGAGACACGGCTCGCGAGGCGAATGTTAAAAATCTGTTGTTTCAGAGACTGGATCTCTCGCGAGGCGAGTAGCCTCTCGCGGGGCGAGTCAGAGAAGATGACATTTCTGGCACAGGCTGGTCTTCAGGCTCGCGGGGCGAGTATCCTCTCGCGGGGCGAGCATTTCCCGTGACAGCTTCTGACGTTTGCCTTCTGCTCTGCTTGATCATGGCCGTGATGTGCTCTGTTTGGCTCATATTCTTCACTTTTCAAGCTCTGTTTCATCCAGGCTCCATCATGGCTGATTCTGATCATTTTTACATTAATTCCTGCAAAACAACACCAAGAAACCGCTTCACCCGTTCCAAGGGAAAATCTAACTAAAATCAAATAAAGAATGCCTAATCTATATGAAAAATGCATGCAAAAGTATACAGAAAAAATGATGTAAAATCACACTATCAATGACATAATGAAGTGCCCACATGGTATTGCTCATGGATCCGGCGCTTCGGGGGAACAAGTGAACTCTTGTCACAACTTCTACGATACGAACCCGAAGTTTCCAAACTATGTTCCCCAAAATTCTTACAACCAGGGAAGGAAGAACAGCCCCTACCTCTCCTACGGGAACTACAACAACACTCTGAACCACGAATTCCAGGAAGGCCAAGGTAATAGGAAACCCACATCGGGGTATCCTCGGGTACAAAAGTCTAAACTTGAGTCTCTCTTGGAAAATTTTGTTGAAACTCAAAAAAAAAAAAAATGAAGAGTTTAGGCAACAAGGTAGGGCAGTCAACGAGGCAATAAAAGAGTTAGCATCTAAGGTAGATAACTTTGTCATCCATAATAAGATGTTAGAAACTCAAATTGCCCAACAAGCTAGTATATACTCTAGACCTAAGGGTACGTTTCCGGGACAACCCGAAGTTAATCCCAATGAACATTGTAATGCTATATACTTAAGGGATGATAAGCTTGGGGTAGCTTAAAAGGATGTGGAATGTGAGGAGGACATGAGCGAAGATGAAGAGATAGAGCCAAAGTTTGTCCCTCCACCAACGTACCAACCCCTAATACCTTTCCAGCAGAGGTTGGTCAAGAAAAAGCAAGTAGAAATAGAAATTAAGAGCTTAATTGAGGAGCACAATGCCATGATAAAAACTAATATGCCTCCTAAACTAAAAGATCCAGGTAGTTTCTTTATTGCTTGCTCAATTGGAGAAGTGAAAATAGACCAAGCCTTATGTGACTTAGGGGCTAGTGCGAGCTTGATGCCGCTTACTATCTTTGAGAGGTTAGGAACTAAGAAATTGAGTCCATCCCAATTCTCTTTACAATTTGCGGATGGCTCAACTAAAACTCCTCTAGGCATACTAGAGAATGTTCCCGTAAGGGTAGGGAAATTTTTCATTCCTACCGACTTCATGGTGTTGGATATGAACGGGAATTATAAATTCCCCATCATTCTAGGAAGGCCGTTCTTGGCCACAGCTGGAGCAATAATAGATGTAAAGAATGGCAAACTCTCTCTGAATGTAGAGGAAGGTAGGGTAGATTTTGATTTGACTAACTCATATAACAACCCTCCTTTTGAGAGTCATGTGTGTAGGATCGATATAAAGTCTCCAGATGTGAAGGGAGAGCTTAACATGGAAGCAACTCCGAAGCTTTGCAAGACAAATGATGCACCCAATGGTGATGAAGTTGGAGTTGCTCCTCATGAGGATATAAAACTTCCACCGGGAGGAAGTAAGGCCATGAAACTCAGAGTGAAAAGAGCAAAGCGAAAGCGCAATTGGCCATATGAGCAAAATCGGCTCTTTGAAGGACTCCCATGGAAGAGAAGTGTTCTTGCACTTCTAGGCCCAGCCGACCTCAGTTGATTGAAAGAAGTATGGTCAAGCTTAAGACCATAAATAAGAGCTTCTTGGGAGGCAACCCAAGTTTTCTTTCCCTTTTCCATTTGTTTTTGAATTTTGTTTTTGAATAATCTGAGTAGATTAAGAGAAGAAAGATCACTAACTGATGATTTTGCCAAGTATTTTCAGGTTAAGAAGGAAGGAAGAGCAAAAAGGCAAGGTAAAATGAAGTCAGAAGTCATCATGCCCAGGCTGTGACGGTGGTCACGGCCGTGATTAGCTAACCTAGAAGATTAGAAAGGATCACGGCCCAGCAATGATATCCATCACGGGCGTGATGAGAAGGACCATAAAGTCAGAGTGTATCACGGCCTAGCCGTGATGGGAGTCACGGCCATGACAGGCCAGCTCCTGTAGCCAGAATTGATCACGGTCTAGTCGTGATGAGCATCACGGTCGTGACACATTTTCCAGCACCCTCTACCACCTCGGTGAGTTGTTCCATTTTTCTCCTCTCTCTTACTAGATTATTTACATTGGGGACAATATAAGTTTTTAAGCTTGGGGTAGGGGTATTTTTGAATTTTTTTTTTACATTTTTGCATTTTTCATTCATATAGTCATAGTTATGCATGATCACATGATTAGATTGCCCCTTGCTTAGAGTATGAATCCAATTGTGAGAACTTGGTGCCAAATAAATTGAGATAGTGAATTTTTGAACCCGATTTTTTTATTCTTGTGATAAGGCTAAAAATAAAAATGCTTGAGATAATCTTTTGATAGTTGATAATTAGCATGTGGTTCCTTAGATTTGTGTTTCTCGCTGATTTTAAACTACTAAATTTGAGATTTTTGAGCCAAAAAAGGGGTACTCACTAAACCTACCCCATTCTTTGTGATTGAGTGTCTTATTCCTCTTGGATTGTATTCTCTAGAACTTGACTTGAAACCGTTTTGAAACTTAAAAATTTTTGAAAACACATTTGAAAATAATTGAGGCACTAGGTATTTTTCTGGCCTCCTGAACCATGATTGATTAAATGCTACCCCTTAGTTGCCCAATTTTGAGCCTAAAAGAATAAAATACTTTTCTTGGTACCTTGAAATAATTTGATAAATGATGCTTGGTACGGCACCTTCTAAAGTATTGCTAAAAGGGTAAAAAGGTAGTTTGAAAAATAAAATTGTGGGATGAGAAACTTAGAAAAATATTTCCCTTGAATTAAAAATCTCCCCTTCTCCATATAAATAAAATGAAATAAACAAACAAAAAAATGGAGAAGGGGGTGACAAAAAGAAAGTGAGAAATGATAAAATAAAAAAAAAGAAAGAAAGGTGGAAAAGTAAACTAAAAGACCCAAAAAGGTATTTTAGAAGGTTGTCATACTATGCAATGTTTGATAATTTGTTTAGCCTTCTTGAAATTCCCTTTTCTTGATTTCCCCACCTAACGATTGATCCCATGGCCTCATTACAACCAAAATAAAAGACCTCTTGATTCTTATGTGCTTTCATTAATAAAGTAGAGATTTGGTTAATAGTCAATCTTATGGAAGGATACTTTCTTTGAGGAAATTGAGCGAATTGTCATATACCCTTAAACACTTGAGTGAGGTGAGAAGAGTGCCCGAATTAGTGAGAGACATGAATCAAGAAAACCTAAGCTTCTAATTGGACTTGAAATTGATTGTCTCTTGGGTTCTTATTTGAATATGCCTGTCGCTTGGATTGGTTACTCGGGTTCTTGGTTCACTATCCGTGCTCTGATTGTTTATCTTATCTGGCTTTAGTGATTGCTTGAGGACAAGCAAAGTCTTAAGCTTGGGGTGATTTGATGAGTGTGATTACACCTCATATTTTTTTATCATTTTGCATGAATTTTCATATAGTTTAGGAATATTTAATTTGATTTTTGGTTAGTTTTTATATTGGAACGGGTAAGGCGGTTTCGTGGTGGTGTTTTGCAGGAATTAAGGATAAAATGTTCAAGATTGACCATGATGGAGCTTGCATGAAGATAGGGCTTGAAAAGTGAAGAAAATGAGCCAAACAGAGCCCATCACGGCCTAGCCGTGATGACCATCATGACCATGATCGAGCAATAACTGAAAAGAAAGAAGGGAAAAGTTAGAACTGGTCACGACCTAGCCGTGATGCACATCACGGCCATGACATGTCAGCTGAACCAGACCCTCAACAGGCAGAACTGACCACGGCCTAGCCGTGATGAGCATCACGGCCGTGACAGACCAAAAATTGAAGAAACGCCCAAGGCAGAATCCGTCACGGCCTAGCCGTGATGGCCATCACGGCCGTGACGCGCATTACTTGGATCTGAAGCAACTGATTTGGATATGAATTTGTGTTAGATTAGGACTCTAACTTCCCTAATCTATAAATAAGGCATCTGGGCAGAGACTAAAAGAAGACTTTTTTTGGGCTGCTACACTTAGGCTAATTTTTAGGATCTCTCTTCTTCTTCATCTTCTCTTCTCTTAGTTTTATTTTATGTTGTTGCTGACCAAGATTTTCATCACCATGGCAAGGCTTGAGTAGTAGTTTAATTTCTAGGGATTGGGGCTATGCCCAAGGTTTGTCTATGGTAATGAATTGATGTTTTATCTTTGTTAATTGCAATTTTTCTTTAGATCTGATTTCTAGTGTTTTAATTACTCGTAAATTCAGTGGCCACTTGTTTGTGTGTCGTAGATATTCTAAGGAGGAACCTAGCGGTGAACTTAGGTATCGGATCTATAGAATTAGACTTAGGACTGAAATCACGAGAGTTAAAAGCCGTCCTTCGACGGTCAACGAATTGTCACAAAATGTAAAGGGTCCAATCTAAATTTGACTACCACGAGAGTAGGGGTTGGTTTAATTGGGCACGGTTTTTGTAACCCGAAAGGGAGCATTAACTATTTGAGGATAAATTCACCTTCAAGGCGATTTTGATAATTAACAAGGGTTAGTCAATTTAGTAACATAAACGATCTTTTTGGTAACCCAAATTCCTAGGAATCCATTTAGATCTGAAAAAGCATAAACTGATTTACTTTCTTCTTTACTTGATTCTGATTTTTAGTTATCTCTTATTTCAAATATCAAAAAACCTTTTCAAAACAAAAATCCTTTTTTTATCCAGTCCAGTGTTAATCGATTTGATAATTAGTTGTGATTTGAGATCACGGTCTCTGTGGGATCGATGTCTTTTTATTACTTGGCGACAACCCGGTACACTTGCCGGAATCGCACCTGCGAACGCACGACAATCACTAGATGAATACCAAAATAACTTGTTAGATACAGTAAGTCTAAAGACTTGATAATAAGTGCGTCCATCTTGCCATGTAAGCAGACGGAAGTAATTAGAAGAAGTAAATGAACTAAAAAATAAAGTAATCTAGTAGACGAGCTCTAACTGCCACGTCACTAGACGGAGATCTTTGAGAAATATCAAGTCCAAAGACTTGATAAACAAGAGGATATGCCACGTCATCAGACGAGCAACATAAAATATTGAACCAGACTTAGTCTCACATATAACTAAGTAGCCGGAGTTTCTTAAAGTAGACGAGCTCCATCTTTGAATATATAAATGTTATCCGAATCTCTTGAATTTATTTTCAAATGATTGATATTTATTTCAATAGAATATTTGTTCTTCACTTTTTTCCTATCTGCTTTAATACTTTACCTTGTTGTAAAAGAAACAGTACCATCAAGAAATGCAAAAAGCATAATTGTACAATAAGATACTGCAAAACGATTTGTACGATGACAACTTTATGGCTGAAAAAGCTGGATTGTTCACAAATGAGGAACAACAAGTTCTCAAGTACTCATAGGAGTGAACCTCCTATTTCATGCTACCTCGATAACCAAGAGTACTATTCAACATTGCCACAATCAAGCTATCAGTCACAACGGATATCATGCATTAAATGCTATCTCTAAACGGGATTATTCAAAGTAACTATTGAAGAAATCCAAGTGAAGAAGAAGGTCACTATAAATTGAAGACCTGGGATACTGAAGATAAAAAACTCTTGATTGCACAACCTTAGGAGCTCAACTTTTGTAAAACTTCAATCACTCATACTCATATTTCTTTAGAGAGCAAGAGTCAGTATTTCTTAGTTTGAATATTGTGAAAATATTCATCTGATCTTAAACTGGCATATCCTCACACGTAGTGAGTTAAGAAGATCAAATATTAAATCTCTCTGTTAGAGTTAGAGCCTGAAGAAGCTTGGTAAGAAAGAAATACTTGTAACCTGGTGAGGTGTTGAATACTTGGCTGTAATCTATTTTGATAATAGTGGAGAAAATCCTTCATGTAGAAGGGACTGGACGTAGCTCTTGGTTGGAAGAGAGTAAACCAGGATAAAACATCTTGTGTGGTTCTTCTATCTCTTAACTCTTACAGCTTTAATCGATGATAGTAATTTCCAATGACAAATTTCTGCTTTCCGGCATCCTCAGCAGTATACTTCAATGTCATGGAGTCCCATATCTCCTTTGCACCCTTATAGGAACAATAAACATCGAACAACTCGTTATATAATGTACTAATTATTGTGTAACGGCATACATAATTACAATATGTCCACTCTTCAAGTTGTTTAGAATTGGCGAATGATGATGGCTTAGCATCGGTGGAAGCGGACGCGGCGCCATACATGTTAAGAATGGTAAACACACGTTCCTACCACCTTTGAAAGTTCTGGCCACCAAAGACCTCGATTTTGGAGATGTCAGAAAATGGCTTAGCATAGTTAATGGCCGGTGGCGGCAGCGGTTGAACAACATAAACGCCATTGTTGCTTGGTGTTTATTGCTCCTTGACTATTACGTTGTCAGGCATATTAAACCCTTGAGATTGTTTTTCAAATTGTCTTCAACGCAGCACAAGCACAGGAACAAAGCAGCAACAAGTCACGAACATGTAACACCCGGATTTTTCTGTTTAGTTATAATCAGTGTTGTAAGTTTGATTAATTATTTTGATTTGAGAAAATTTATTTTAATAAACAAAAATATGTCTTCATAATCTATTTTATTTCATAAAATTATTTCTGAATTTTCTGGTAGAAAATTCCAGACGATCTTGGTCTGTGTTTTCACCGCCAGTAGACTCTACTGACCCGAAAAAAATAAATTTCGAATCACAAAATAAAACTTTAATTTTATAACTCAGTTTTAATCATTTCTATGATTTTATAAATTATTTATTTCTAAATAAATTTTTCGGGTAAAAAATTTTACGAATAAAAATACGATCGGTTTTTACAGTTACGAAACAAATGGAATCGGAACGAGCCAAAATATTTTAAGTCTGATTTTCTGAAGAATGGAAGAGATTTGAACATCGACTTGACACTATAGAATCTCATCATCACCTTCCAAACCATAAATATGCTTAATTTGACAAGAAACCATCATATGGTCAAAAATACATATTTTATTGCCAAAATTGGAAAAAATCTACTCCTCTCCTCTAACTCTTGCTCACACTTCTCCATTTCTTTCCTTCATTTTTGCTTCTTTATTCACTTGTTCCTCTTCAGCTTGGGTTCTTCATCTTCACCTCCTCATCACCAACATCCTAAGGGTATAATCTCTCTACTCTTCATCTCTTCAAAAATATGGTTCTTGCATGCATGCATGTTGATTAGTCTATGTTGCATGTTCATGTTTTAGGAAAGGCTTTAGAAAATTATACTTGGGTTAATCTTTTAAGATTGAAACTGAGTTTTTATCACTTAATACTCTCCAAAGTTTGTTTTTATTAACATGCATGTCATTGCCAACTTGTTGCATGTTTATAGTTTAAATCAAAAAATTTAAGAAAACTACTTAGAAAAGTCCTTTTAGCATGGAATTAATTTTTATGAGCTCATATGCATTTCTACTACTATTTTAAGAATTTGCATGTCACAAAAGAGATTTCCTCGCCTATTTTTTTAATGGTGGTCGAAACCCCACCTAGAGGGAGTTGGTGTTTTTGTTAAAAATTTTACATGCATGTTGATGATTTTAACTAAAAAGTTTAAGAAAAATACTTGAAATAATCTTTTAGACATAAGACTAATTTTTATAGCCTCATACATCATCTTTATTATCATTTTGTATGATTGCATGGCATAAGAGAATTTTCCTAAATGCATTTATATAGGAAACCCTATGGAAAGGGAAAATAGTATTTGATCATTTTTAACATGCATAAAATATAAAGATTTATATTGGTTTTGTTTTAAAATTTTTAGTACTTTAATTCCCATATTGATTTCATGAAAGTTGATAAAAGTTGAAAAGTTTTTGTTTCAATTGATTTTTTTGAAACTTACTCCAAAATATCACTTTATTTACTTGAATGTAGCTAAAAAAGTTGAAAATAAAATCCTAGCCCATTTTAGTGTGGGCCGAAATCTACTCCTTGGGGAGGTAGATGGATTCAAGTTTTATCTTGAGGTAATAGACCTTGATTTTGCCCCTATGACGTTTAAGGATCGTTGATCCAAAAGCTTGTGAAAAATGGAATTTTTTATATGGCCGAAATGCATACATGAGGGAAAGTAGAATATTTTATAAATTTTAACTTATATTTCACACTTGATTTTATTTAGATTTTCAAGTGTAGGATCGACGCGGGTCCGTTTTCTCTAAATACGGAAAATTCGTATTTTCCTTATCCGACAATTTGATGTAAGGGGAGAAAGGGTGAGGGATACTTACTTATGATGACTATGTGCTCTTGTGATTGTTTGTATGTACTTGTTGTTATTGTTACTGTTTTTGTTAATCTTGTGATATTATGATATACTTGAATTATTCACATGCTTTTTTGTTTGATTTTTTGTTTATGAATATATGATTAATGTTGGCAAATGTTATACTTGTGGTAGTTATGATTGGTTGTTGCATGGAAGCCTAACCCTTGGTTAGAGCTCAATTGATAATATAAGATAGCTTAAGAAAAATTATGAAGAAAATCACAAACAAAGATTTCTTTCAAGTAAGATTTTGATAAAAAAGAAAGTGAAAGTTTTTGGAATTTTAAAATAAATTAAGTAATAAAAATTTATTAGAAGAATTATAGGATATTAATCTAACAACATTTTTAGAACACCTTATAGTCAAAAGATCAAAGAGAAAACAAGTTTTTCTTAAATAAAATTATGTTCCAATGTTTCCTTCCTAAATAAGGTTTCTCATAATTTAAGAAAAAGAAAGAATTTTTCCAAAATATAAAGATCATTTTTAAAAATAAATAGATTTTTTTACGAATTTCGTAAGAAAATTAAAGTTTTCAAAAATGAACTTCAAAAAAAAAGTTTTTTTTAAGGATTTTAAATATCCGGTAAGTTGGATAAGTTACGGCAGTTTTCGTTTTGGGTGTGGTTTTCACTAAACGAAAAAAAAAGAACATTGAAAAGTGAACCTAGTAACCGAGACGTCGGCTGCTAGTGTTTGAAAACACGTGGATCTATGATTCGTGCCACGATCTTATGGACGGTGTGTCCTAAGAAAGTTGTTGTGGACTGTGTGTCCTCTATACGTTGTTGTGGACTGTGTGTCATATGAAAGTTGTTATGGACTGTGTGTCCCATCTACATCGTGACAAACGTGGTGAAACCGAAGTTAATGGTGAAAACTATTTTTCTATGACCGCAAGGTTCTAGGCTAGTGCACGGGCCTAGTACTCTTGTGATTGGACACTCGGACTATTATGTCCTGTGTAAAGTCTGTTTTAAAACATTATAAATATTTGAGGATGGTCGTGAGCGTTGAACTCCGACAAAGGGAAGAATGAAGCACAAAGAAAAGCCACGAAAATAAAATGTTTTTACATGCATTGGCAGACGTGCTCAAATTGTTTTGTGTGAGTGCCTCGAAGGGAGAGGTACTTCATGCTACGTTGTTTCATTGTGCCTTGATGGAAAATGAAGTCCATACGACTTGGTTGTTGTGCCTTGTGTTGACAGCCTGTTATGGACATCCACACACGTTAATCATTGTGCCAGGAGTTTTGGGCAGTGCTGTAGAAATTCACGTTGTGCCATGTGTTGGTAATTTGAGCCTGATCAACTCACTGTTTTCAAAACGAGGAAGTTGGGGTCTCCGGAGACTAGGACAGAAAGTTGATATAGAAGTGTCATGTTTTCAAAAACAACGTTGAAGCATTGAAACTTTTTTTAATTATGAATATCATGCTGAATATGAACATCTATGTGTATCTGTTGTTTTGTGAGGACATGTGTGACACCCTAACTCAGGTCATCACATGGTTACCCGTTTACGGAAATAAAACTTAATTTGCTGGTTACTTTCGGAAAATAATGTTTTCTCAACGTTCATCTTTTCAAAATATGGTGATAATTTTTTTTTTCCTTTTAATCCTCAAGACAACAACAACGAAATCAAACCACACATAATTACATATTGTATATAAGTTATACAACTATACTGCCTCATATATTTTCACATCTAGATCATTATCAGTTTAGTGACTCTCAAAACATAACATAACACAATAGAACCTAAGCTGGTCGTATCTAACTGACACTACCGTCAACCTGAGCAGCACAGCATGTCTCGAACTAGACAGCCTTCTCCTTTTGTAGAAATCTTATCCCTTGTGCTACTCTGATATGTTTGTAAGGGTGAGACGCCAATATATGGATTTAACACGATAACTAAATGCTCGCACAAAAGAAGACACATACACATATACATAAACATTTCAATTATAGCATACAGTTTATCAATGGGTTTCACACCCCAAACATCATCATTGGAAAAAACTATGCATGAACACTTCTATACATCATCTAAACATTCACACCTAATCTCCGGAGACCCCCAACGTCATTTTAAAATGAGCTGATCAAGCTTGATTGCCAACAGAGGTACGTCGATTTTTTTTTTTTGCCAACAGAGGCACGTCGATTTTACCATAGCCCACTGTCCGGAACAGTGAGAACGTCGATTTATGGATTTTTTTTTCATTGTACGTCGATTGCCAAGGGCACAATGAACACGTCGATTTCATGAATATCATAAGATACCATGATTCCATTGTACGTCGATTTCCCAAAGGCACAATGAATACGTCGATTACATGAATATCATAAAATACCATGATTTCATTGTACGTCGATTGCCCAAAGGCACAATGAATACGTCGATTACATGAATATCATAAAATACCCTGATTTCATTGTACGTCGATTGCCTTGAGCACAATGAATTTCATTGTACATCGATTGCCCAAAGGCACAATGAACACGTCGATTTCAGGAATATTATAAAGATACCATGATTAACAAATACGTCGAGACATGAACATCCTCAAGATATCATGATTAACCTCGTAGGCACGTCTGCCAAAATGCATGCAAGAAAAACACTTTGTTCTCGTCGTTTTCTTTGTGTTCAATCTTTATTTGTCAAAGCTCTCAAAAGCTTATGACCCATCATCGTTTTAAACATCTTTACAACTTTTATTAACAACACAGGACCTCATAGCCCGAGTGCTCAATCACGAAGCCCTTAGACCTTGCAATCAGTCTTAGGTTCGTGGTGATAGAAAACATCATAAATCTTTTACCGTCGATTATTACGTCGTAAAGTAGACACACCGTCTACCAACTAGACACCAAGTCTATAACATCATAAGAACACTAGTACCCCAATGTTTCGGTTACTAAGTTACATATCGTCGTTTACGTCGTTTTTGTCTGTGATAAACAAATCCAAAATAGGATAACGTCATAAGAACACTAGTACCCCGACATCTCGGTTACTAAGTTCTATATCATCCTTTACGTCGTTTTTCGTCTATGAAAACAAATCCAAAATAAGATCTCCGCAACTTATCCAAGTTACCGGAAATACGTCATTGAGTAAACTCATTTACAGAAAATCTTTTCTACTTGAAATTCGTTTATAAAACATCCAATCATCAAGAACTCTTTTACTGAAACTTCAACTCTAAAAATTAAATTAATTCTTAAGTTAAGTACTGCTGTTTTTAAACTTTCACCATAAATAATTTCGAAACTTGCCGTCGTTTATCATTTTCCAAGAAAATGTTTTTAAAGTCAAACTTTGACTTTTTATTTTATATTATTTTATTTTTATTTTTATTTTTATTTTTATGTTTATTTTTATTTTTATTTTTATTTTTATAAAGTATTTTTGAATATTAATTTCACAAAATAACTTTTTATAATATTTCGGAATTTCTTGCGTAAAAATTAGCAGTACTAAAAAAATTTCACGGTTACGTTCTCACCGTGACTCATAAATTTCTTTTACACTAATAAATCCTTAAAATAATAGTATTTCTCAAAAACTCATTATTTTTCAAAATAATATTTTCCACCACTATTATATTCCAACATTCCCCATAAAACGTTGAATATAATTTTCACAGCTTATTAAATCTTTTATCTGATTAATCGGTTGTGCACTGACCACTGTCAGGCTTCTCAAACAACATTCAACAACATCACCATAATTATATCACCAGGCAGATCATGCATCATAGCAACATAATATACTACTGCAGATAATTAAATCAATTAAAAGCAGATTAATCACCGATGCACAGATAAACAACACAACGTAAGCCATATAAACAAATAATCACAACCACATATAAATCATATAAACCACACTACAAGCAAATAGTTATTGAGAAAATCCCTCAGGTAAGCTCCCCTTACCTCTTGAAGACTTGAACTAACGGTTTCAAATAATCTCCCGATTTGATCCGGTTTCCTCCGTCAGCTTTAGGTTAAACCAACCCAATTGATTCCTTCATAACGAATTGCAACCAAAATAAATCAAAATCAAACAACAACACACTTAAATCAATAGGGGTAGGGTTCGGCCTCTTCTAAAATTCTAGGTTAGGAATGTTGAAATTTTTTTAACTTAGGGATTTATGATCCCTAAGTAACTTAAACCTGATTAAGTCCTTAATCTAAGATCATGAACCAAGAACATGAACTAAAACTCATCTAGTTCCAAGAACTAGGGTTTCTGTTTTTCTCAATATTTTAGGCTAGAGGTTTTAAAATTTCTTCAACTCTTGGATTTAATCAACATACAAAACTTAGAGTTGGATTCAAGTGTCACAAACAACTTTTGAATCACAAAACCATTAAGTGCTCATACCTAGGGTTTCGGTTTTGATGAGATCAATAGGTTAAAGTTTGATTTTTGATCTTCTATATACTTGAATACAAGAACTATCAAGATATAATCATGAATCAAGACATGAAAATGAAACAAAACCTAAGAACACAACTTTGACCTAGGTTCGGCCATGACCAGAAATCAAAGTAGGAAATTTCTCATGATCTTATTCTTCTAGATGATGAAAATAGAGATGATTATAAGATCATAGCAATTGGTTTCATGTCAAAAGGATTTTTCTAGAATTAGTTATGAATTTTTGAAGTTAGCTTCATAACTTTGAGTAAAATAAAGAACATGTTGATCTAAGCCATGAATCTACAAAAGTTGTGAAGAGAAATGATTTAAATGACAAGAGAATAGGTTGTTACCTCTTTATGATCCAATAAAAGAAAGATTTGGATGATGTTCTTCACAAATTTCTCATGGTGTTCTTGAGAAACTTAAAGAGAAAGATGAACATAGTTAGGGTTTAGAACAGTTTTAGTATTTTGGGTAGATCTCTCAACATACTTATCCGTTTTGGATGATCTTTATGTCGTTGGAAATAAGAGTGAAAGATGAACAACTTTCATGTTGAAAGTTTTTCTAGATTCAAAATAGAAACTGGTCAGAATTGCTAGGCAAAATCTGACGAATTATGAACACTTTGAAGAAGCTTAGGTTTTCAATAAGATAAACATGGAAATGAAAGAAAAAGTGCCTTAATGAAAAAGACAACACACTTAATGAAGAAGGCAAGAGTGAGCCGTGAGTTTTGGGTAAGGTTTTGGTCAACTTTTCCAATGGCATTTGCTTGCAATTGTCATAAAAAGACAAGGGCAAAATGGTCATTTCATAGCAAAATTTCACTTTATCATAAATGTGCCATTATGGCCATTATGACACGGATAAACTCGCCATAAATGCTCGTCAAGTCGGTCAAATCCATCATATCTGCTACATTGCCGACTCCTCGATTCATCTGGCGCAAGCTTTCCTAGAGATATCTCGACGTATACGCCCGCAACAAATATAATATTTTAATTTTTTACCAAAATTTTCAAAACTTCCAGTATCGTAGTAAATACGATAAAAACATTTTTCATCTCGTTCACGACTCAAAATTAGGTCTTCTGAGCAGTAAACTTTTACTGTCAGTGAAAACGCAGACCGGGTTCCGTCTGAATTTTCAACCCAAAACATCATCCTAATCCTAAGATATAAAACATGACAGGAAAATAACAGTATTTCATCCAAAACAATTTTCTAAGTCTCGGATAAATATATATTTATATATTTATCACCGATATTATGAAGCAGCGAAAATCGGGGTGCTACAACATGTAGTCATCATAATTCATCCATATATTGATATCTGTATTACTCGGGTATAGATGGACCCGACAGAGATCCAGCTAGCTCACGTCAGGACTCGGGCCATTCTCTTTGAGAATGCCCAAGACCCAGCCACATAGAACTTCCCTGCGGGGACCCACATCGCGGCATACAGGCCCCGTGTGTACAATAGATGGCACTAATGGAGCTGGAGCTCAGAGACGGACTCACTCAGTGGAGACCATACATGTCACACTGCCACCCATGGAGATCTACCTACAGCGTTTGACGGACTTAGGGTTTCTAATCCTTGACCCTCCATCTACTCAACCTCAACAGGAGGTTGCGCTCGCTTCGCCCATCGAAGAGGATCCCGAGGGGATTTTTGAGGAGGAGGAGGAGGGGCTTTTAGAGATGTTGGAGGGGGAGGAACAGGCAGAGATGGTTGTGGGGAGGAGCAGGTAGAGATAGATGTGGGGGAGGAACCCCGGTATCACCCGTTCGGAGATAGCGAGGACGACGATGCTCCTGGTGGAGGAACTGAGGTAGAGGTGGCCTCACTTGACGCACCGCTAGAGCATAGGATTGACCATCACGGTCTTCCCAACGGGTATCACTAGGTCCACCAGCTATTAGGAAATTTTGGGGTAACGTGTGATGAGTGTGATTTCACCTCATTTTCCATGTACATTTCTGCATGCATTTGCATATAGTTAGGCCATTTTAGTGTTTATTTTGTTTAGTTTTTCCTTTGGAACGGATAAGGTGGTATTGTGTGTTGTTTTGCAGATATTCATGATTAAATGCCCAAGAATTAGCAAGTATGAAGCTTGGATGACTTAGAGCTTTGAAAGATAAGAAATTGAGCCAAGCAGAGAGTATCACGGCCTGGCCAGTGATGGCCTCACTACCGTGAGGAGCGAAGAGTCAAGAAGAATTGAGCCAAAAGTCAGAAGCTGTCACGGCCTAGCCGTGATGGCTGTCACGGCCGTGACGTGTCAGCTGTGCCAGATCTCCAAAAGTCAGAGACGATCACGGCCTAGCCGTGATGGATAGTACGGCCGTGATGAATCAGTTGGAAAAGTCAGAGACGATCACGGCCTAGCCGTGATGGCTATCACGGCCGTGACCTGTTTGTTGGAAAAGTCAGAAAGGATCACGGCCTAGCCGTGATGAGTATCACGGCCGTGATGAATCAGTAAATGAAGCGGTGCCAAGTCAGAAACCATCACGGCCTGGCCGTGATGATGGTCATCACGCGGCGTGACCGCCACGAGTAATAAAAGAACTGAATGAAACGAGAAGAATGGCAATTCGAAAACCCTAAAGAAAAATCCTCTCTTCTTTGTGGGCTGTGTGCATCATTCCATGGAGCTCTCCCCTTTGTTCATCTCTGTAATTATTCCTTTTGTTTTACTTTCAATTATGTGTAGCTAAACTCCCCTTTTGTTGGGGTTAGACTATTGTTATCTGAACTTGGTTGTAATATGACTTGAGATTAATACAGTTTCCTTCTTCTTTATGAGTATATAATTCTATGCTTAATGCTTTCCTAGGCTTGATCATCTTAGGAATGATTAGTTGCTTTAATAGACAATTGAAAGATTGATGTTAAAGTATGCTCATGAATTATATGCCAAGTAGTCCAAGAATCTAGACATAGGTGTTGGCTACTTGCAATCTTATGAATCTTGTTCTTAATGCAATTTCTCTTATTAATCCACCTAAGACATTAGGGTTTAATTTGGGATTTTAGGCTCAATGCACCTAAGACATTAGGCTTGAGTATATTAGAAAAGATTCGATTGTCAAAAGGGGAGTAGGAACTGTGTTAGTTATCATTTCATAACAACCAAGGGAGGATTAGCTTAGTTTAACCCCAGCAATTCTATCTCATTGTTATTCATCTTTCTGTTTTCACATTAACTGTTTGAGAAAAATCCAAAAAGAACAAAAATATTTTCTTCTTGTTTGTTTGCTAGATGTTAGAACAACCTTCAATCCAAAATTCGATCGCCTAGATAGTAGTCAAATTTGCGAAGTGGTAATTGTCCACGATCCCTGAGAACGATATCCGGTCTTACCGTTTTTATTACTTGCAACGAACCGGTACACTTGCCGAGTCCGTGTCAAGTTTTTGGCGCCGTTGCCGGGGATCGGTGTGCCAATATCACGAGTACCAAAGGGGACTCCTAATTTAGGCATTTTATTTTTTTCCGTTTTCCTACTTGTGTTTTTCGTTCTTAATTTACGTATCTCTCTGTGTGAATTTCTGCAAGTGTTGTTTTTCTGTTTGTTCTGTGCTACTCCGTTTGTTCAGTGTATGCGAGGTACAATCGACCCAGGTGAACTCCAATTCGAACCTGAGATCGAGAGACTCTGCAGAAGGAATAGAAAGAAAACCAAGGCAAGACAGAACAGAGAAAGAGCATCTTCTAGTAGACAAGAGCAGCAAATTGAGTTACCCAGTGTGCAAGAACCACAACTTGAAATAGCAGCTGTCACCATGGCAGAAGAGAATGTACCAAGGAGAACAATGGGGGACTACACTTCCCCTAGAGTTGATAGATGTGGAACTCTGATTGTGAGACCTGCAGTGGCCTGCAATAATTTCGAAATCAAGGCCTCACTCCTCCACCTTGTGCAGCAAAACCAATTTGGAGGGTTGGAGAGTGAAGATCCTCATGCTCACATTGGTACCTTCATTGAGCTGTGTGACACCATCAAGTTAAATGGAGCTTCCGATGAGGCCATTCGGTTAAGGCTTTTCCCTTTCTCTTTGAGGGATAGAGCCAAGGCATGGCTTCAATCTCATCCTCATGGAAGCATCATCACCTGGAACGACTTAGTCAGCAAGTTTTTATCTCAATTCTTCCCTCCGTCAAGAATGATTAAGCTGAGGTCATAGATCAATGCCTTTGCACAGAGGGATGGTGAGTCACTATATGAAGCCTGGGAGAGATTCAAGTCCTTACTCACGGCTTGTCCAAATCATGAACTAGAGACATGGCAGCAGGTTGCAACTTTTGTTAATGGGCTCAACAGGAATTCAAGAAGTATGATTGAAGCGGCTGCAGGAGGTACATTGAGTCAGAAGACACCGGAAGAAGCAAAGGACTTGATTGAGAACATGGCTAACAATGACTATCAAATGCCTAGTTCTCGGTCAATGGTCAATAGAGGTGTTCTAGAGTTGGATGAAATTGGTGCCCTCAAGGCACAAATGGCTATTCTTACCAAACAACTGGGGTCGGTTCAACTGCAGAACTCTCAAGTACAAGCTGTTCAAGTTCAAGGTGCCTCAGTGTGTGATTTCTGTGGAGGCAACCATGCAAATGGAAACTGTGAGATCAACGTGGTTGGAAGCTCGGGACAAGAAGAGGTAAACTATATGGGCAACCAAGGGCCTAGAAATGATCCCTACTCCAACACATACAATCCGGGGTGGCGCAATCATCCCAACTTTAGTTGGAGACAAGGGCAATGTTCAAATACTCAAGCAAAGCCTCCTCAAGAGAGTTCAAGCAAATTGGAGAGCATTCTAGGCCAGTTCATGCAAGCCACTCAAGAGACTATGAAGAATCAAAATGCCTCCATCAAAAATCTTGAGCACCAGATAGGACAGTTGGCAAAGCAAATGGCAGAAAGACCTCAAGGACAATTCCCAGGAGATACAGAGAAGAATCCGAAGGAAGGTTGCATGGCAATTATCACAAGAAGTGGGAGAGTGTTAAATCCACAAGAAAGAGAATGAGAAGAAGAGGCAAGAGGAGCTAGAGATGATAAGGTACAATTTGAAGAGGTAAACAATGAAGAACCCAGAAATCCCCAAGATACTACCTCTATTCCTACCGGTGTAGAAGCTGAAAAACCGCAGAAGGAGAAATTAGTTGATGAAGAATTTGCGAAGAAGAAGACTAAAAGACAGATTCTGGAAGAGGCTGATAATCCCAAGGAGCTGCCCCCATATTTCAGAATCCCGTACCCCCAACGGTTGAAGAAAGAGGCAAAAGACCAGCAGTTTTCTAAGTTCCTGGATGTATTCAAAAAGCTACAAATCAACATCCCGTTTGCTGAAGCTCTACAAAGAGATGCCTTCCTACGCAAAATTCATGAAAGAGATCCTTACAAACAAAAGAAGGTGGAAGGAGGAGACAGTGATGCTTACTGAAGAGTGCGAGTGCTATAATTCGAGGAAGCTACCAAGAAAGATGAAGGACCCGGGTAGCTTCACTATCCCATGCACTATTGGTCATGTGAACATTAGGAGAGCATTGTGCGATCTAGGCGCAAGTGTCAACCTTATGCCGTTGTCCATTTTCAAAAAGCTGGGAATTGGTGAGGTAAAACCAACAGGAATTTCTCTTCAATCGCGGACAGCTCCATTACATATCCCTATGGTGTTGTGGAAGATTTGTTGGTGAAGGTGGATAAATTAATCTTTCCAAAGAGACTTTGTGGTTTTAGATATGGAGGAGGATGCTTGAAGTTCCACTCATACTAGGGAGACCTTTTCTGGCAACTGGTCGGGCTTTGATAGATGTGGAAAAAGGCCAGTTGAAATTCAGAGTGCAAAAAGAGGAAGTAACTTTCAATGTATTGGAAGCTATGCATCGCACGAGCAAGGAAGAGGAGTGTTTCCGCATGGAAGTGGTGGACACATAGATAAGGAAGTCATTGCACATCAACACCACCCCTCTATTCCGAGAAGAAGGAAAAGCCCAACTTGAAAGCAAATCTAAAGCTATGCAAAACAAATGATGCATCAGTTGGTGAGGAAGTTGGTCCCGCTCATCTTGTGAAAAGTAACCTCCACCAGGAAGGAGTAAGAAAAAGGGCAAGAGGCCTTGAGCGAAAAAAGGCAAAGCGAAGCACAGTTGTTGGCCTTTTAAGAAAAATCAGCTCTTTACAGGAGTTTCATGGAAGAAAAGTGCTCTTGCAATTCTATGTCCAGCAGATCCCGGTTAATGAAGGAAGTATCTACTCGTCAAGCTAGTGACGTTAAAGAAGCGCTTATTGGGAGGCAACCCAATCTTTATTTTTTTATATATAATTTTCATCTTCTCTTTTGTTTTTGATTTCCCCTCTTGAATAATTTGAGAAGCTCAAGAGGTTTGTTAATAGTTTGTTGAGTGATTCCAGATGTTGAAGGAAGGAGGAGAAGAAGGGCAAGAGGAAACAAAACCAGAAAGCATGTGATTCAGCACCACTACCACCGTGTGAGTTGTTCCAGTTTTCTCCCCTCTCTAAGCTTAATTATTTACATTGAGGACAATGTAAGTCTTTAAGCTTGGGTTAGGGGTACTCTTCTTTTCTTGCATTGTAAATATTGCATCCATATATGCATTGTAAATATTGCATTCATATAGGCTTAAGTTGCATGATCGCATGATTCGGTTACCCCTGCTTAGATTGAGCATATGATAGTGAGAGCTAAGTGCCAATTTTTCTGTGATAGTGAATTTTGGACCCTGATTTTCTATTCTTGTAATTTGGCTTCATTAAATATGCTTGAGATGTTCTTGGATAGTTGATGATTAGCATGTGTTTCTATGGATTTGTGTTCTCACTGGTTCTTGAACTGATGAATGTGAGCTTTTGAGCCATTAGGGGGCACTCACTAAATCTGCCCCCGTTCTTTGTGTAGAGTGTTTTCCTCTTGGACTGTTTTTCTCTAGAACTTGACTTGAAACCATTTCGAAACTAGAAAATTTTTGGAAACATTTTTGAAAATGATTGAGGCAATAGGTATTTTTTCCGGCCTTCTGAGCTTTGAATGTGTAAATGCTACCCTTAGTTGCCCAATTTTGAGCCTGAATGAATAACATGCTTTTCTTGGTTCCCTGAAATGTTGTGTTAAATATACTTATGAGGGACCTTCTAAAGTACTGTGCAAAAATGGGTTGGAAAATGTAGTTGAAAGTTTGGGATGATGAAAAGAAAAGATGAATCTGAAAAAAATTTTACTTCTCTTGAATTGCAAAATCTCCCCTTATCCAAAAAAAAAAAAAAAGAGAGAAAAAGAAATAAAAATGGGGAAGGGGATGACAAAAAAGGAATGAGAAGTAGAAAAAAAAAATTTAAAAAATGGAAGAATGGTGGAAGAGTAAACTGAAACCCAAAGAAAGGTATTTTAGAAGGTCGTGCCTTGCAATGCTTGATTGTTTGTATAGCCTTTTGAAATTTCCTGTTCTTGAAATTCCCACCTGAAAATTGATCCCATGGCCCCATTACAACCAAAGAATAAGACCTCTTGATTCTTAGATGTTTTCATTAATAAAGTGAAGATTTGGTTGATAGTCAAGCTTATGGTAGGAATCATTCTTTGAGGAAAATGGAGTGAAATGTCATATTCCCTTAACACTTGAGTGAGTGAGGCAAGAAAGAGAACCAAGCAAATGAACAAGCTTGGGGTGAGCTTCAAGTGAGATAGAGTGCCCGAATCAGTGAGAATGTGAGTCTAGGGAAACTAAGCCCCTAATTGGACTTGAATTGATTGTCTCTTGCTGAAATAATTGACTGTCTGTTGCTTGGATCATTTTATTCGGGTTCTTAGTTCACTATCATTGTCCTGGTTGTTTTCATCGTATGGCCTTGGTTTTTGCTTGAGGACAAGCAAAGTCTTAAGCTTGGGGTGATTTGATGAGTGTGATTTCACCTCATTTTCCATGTACATTTCTGCATGCATTTGCATATAGTTAGGCCATTTTAGTGTTTATTTTGTTTAGTTTTTCCTTTGGAACGGATAAGGTGGTATTGTGTGTTGTTTTGCAGATATTCATGATTAAATGCCCAAGAATTAGCAAGTATGAAGCTTGGATGACTTAGAGCTTTGAAAGATAAGAAATTGAGCCAAGCAGAGAGTATCACGGCCTAGCGTGATGGCCCTCACTACCGTGAGGGAGCGATGAGTGAAGAAGAATTGAGCCAAAAGTCGAGGAAGGCATCACGGCCTAGCCGTGATGGCTGTCACGCCGTGACGTGTCACCGTGCCAGATCTCCAAAAGTCGAGACGATCACGGCCTAGCCGTGATGGATAGTACGGCCGTGATGAATCAGTTGGAAAAGTCAGAGACGATCACGGCCTAGCCGTGATGGCTATCACGGCCGTGACCTGTTTGTTGGAAAAGTCAGAAAGGATCACGGCCTAGCCGTGATGAGTATCACGGCCGTGATGAATCAGTAAATGAAGCGGTGCCAAGTCAGAAACCATCACGGCCTGGCCGTGATGGTCTGCCATCCTGGCGTGACCGCCACGAGTAATAAAAAAGAACTCGAATGAACAGAAGAATGGCAATTCAGAAAACCCTAAAGAAAAATCCTCTGCTGCTGTGGCTGTGTGCATCATTCCATGGAGCTCTCCCCTTTGTTCATCTCTGTAATTATTCCTTTTGTTTTACTTTCAATTATGTGTAGCTAAACTCCCCTTTTGTTGGGGTTAGACTATTGTTATCTGAACTTGGTTGTAATATGACTTGAGATTAATACAGTTTCCTTCTTCTTTATGAGTATATAATTCTATGCTTAATGCTTTCCTAGGCTTGATCATCTTAGGAATGATTAGTTGCTTTAATAGACAATTGAAAGATTGATGTTAAAGTATGCTCATGAATTATATGCCAAGTAGTCCAAGAATCTAGACATAGGTGTTGGCTACTTGCAATCTTATGAATCTTGTTCTTAATGCAATTTCTCTTATTAATCCACCTAAGACATTAGGGTTTAATTTGGGATTTTAGGCTCAATGCACCTAAGACATTAGGCTTGAGTATATTAGAAAAGATTCGATTGTCATAAGGGGAGTAGGAACTGTGTTAGTTATCATTTCATAACAACCAAGGGAGGATTAGCTTAGTTTAACCCCAGCAATTCTATCTCATTGTTATTCATCTTTCTGTTTTCACATTAACTGTTTGAGAAAAATCCAAAAAGAACAAAAATATTTTCTTCTTGTTTGTTTGCTAGATGTTAGAACAACCTTCAATCCAAAATTCGATCGCCTAGATAGTAGTCAAATTTGCGAAGTGGTAATTGTCCACGATCCCTGAGAACGATATCCGGTCTTACCGTTTTTATTACTTGCAACGAACCGGTACACTTGCCGAGTCCGTGTCAACGTGGTCTGAGTAGCGTCTCTTATCTTTTTGGAAACTAATCTTGTTAACTGTTGAACTTTATTTTGTACTTGGGTAATGTATCTTTCAACTTGATCACTCTATACAAATTCTGTCAAAAAAGCATGTCTCTATAAAGGCCTAAGATTAATGAAATGAAGTATCATGTGTTATTCCTTTTGCATAGATGTTATTTTCTTAGAAAGGATAATGAAATTTTAGAAAAACTACTTTGGAAATTTTCAATTCCCAAAGAAAATCGACGACTTTTAAAATGTTTTAGTGGTAATTAATGTGATGCTCGAGTGAAGGGTGTCACAGAACATATGAACAAATCAAGAACTCACGAATAAATCACAATGGCCTGGAGCTTGTGGAATCACACTGCCCTCAAGGGTTTATCCACGTGGTGCTCAAACCCTCAGGATACAACAAGCCCCTTTCGGCAAATGAATCGAGGTAACAGAACAGCAAGAAAAATAATAAAGATGAAGCAGGTAATGTAACCCAGGAACAGATGAGAAGAAGAGAGTTTGTTTTTTTTAGAAAAGAGAAAATATGCTCATCTAAATTAAATTCGGGTGGTCACTTAATATATCAGATCAGCACTTTTAAAGTTCAAAGTACTGCCATTCACATATTGGATATATAAGAGGGTTGAGCTAAGATGTACCACCCATATTTTATACCACTCATTACACCACCCACATGTCAATACCTCAACCAATCATTTGGACAATTAGACCATTTGACTTTTCAACAGGCCAAATGTTGAAACTAAAATAAGTATTTGTAAAAAAATACATTGTATTTTCGTATTTACTTATTAACCCAAAATTTTAAAAACAAAATTAAATGACACATTTATTTTATTATATATAATAAAATATAAAAAATAGATCTTTTCTTTTATTTTCGTCAGAAACTTTCTGAGTTTTCATGGTGAGAGCCTCGTATTTTGTTAATAAAAAAACATTTATTTTTGGTTGAAATAAAAAAATATTATTTTAATATAGGTGAAAGTTACAAATACAAAGAATACACACACTATACTACAATATACGGTCTTTCTATATTTTGACTACACAACAAATACAAGCTCAATGGTTGAAATTTTGACCAACCATGTGGTAAATTGATTGGCCTAAATTTTGCCATTTGGATAGTATAGTATGTGGTGTAAAATATGGATAATGCACCATAGACTCACCATGGATATGATTGTATAAAAAAAATATGATAAGATTGCAACCACACTGAGCATGCAGCGGTAGTTTTGAAACTGGTCGAAACATGGTCACGGTGCTAGACGTTAGAGCATATTAAGCAACTAATTCTTTTCGGATAAATCAAAACAGAAAAGAATTTAAACTGACCAACTTAATGTGCACACCTGATTGAAGTGGTTAAAGACGTGGTCAAAATCTGGAACTTGGACGGAACAAAAAAAAATGGAAACCACTTCAGCATACAATTATGAAAGTTGTTAGTCCAATAAGGTATGTTTAAATGCAAGTATGATCTGTTGAGAAGTTAGTTAATTTCAGTTAGTGTGTTAGTTGTAAAAGTAGTTAGTTTGTTGAGTTGGTTTAGTCCATGTGGGACTAACTTACAAGTGTATAAATACATGTTAAATGTGAATAAAGAAAGCAGTGTGTGTGTGAAGTTTTTCAGAAACCATATTGCCTTCCACTTCTCTATTCTCTCTCATTTTTGCTTTTCTCAATTCTTGAGTGATTAGTGAGGAACTTTGTTTGAGTGAAGAACCAGTTCCAACAGTTGGTATCTAGAGCACAGTGTAAAGGGATCTGTGCAAAAAGGCTGAGAAAAGGGATCTGTGCGAAAAGAGAGAAGGAACCATTTTCTTCGAGTGACAAAAGGATGACTGGATCAAATGGTTCGTTCCCTGCCAACTTGCCCATGCTTGATGGCAAGAACTTTGATCACTGGAGCAGAAAGATGGAAGTCATTTTTGGATTCCAAGAAGTGCTTGATTTGGTGAAAAACGGAATCCAAGAAGAGGGAGCATCGAAGGCACATGAATCTGCCATCAAGGAGATCAAGAAAAGGGATAACAAAGCTCTCTTCTTGATCCACCAATGTGTTGACCCCCCCAATTTTGAGAAGATCTCCTCGGCCAAGACTTCCAAAGAGGCTTGGGATATTCTCTGTGGTGCCTATGGAGATGGTGACAAGGTGAAAAAGGTGAAGCTGCAAACTCTTAGAAGGCAATATGAGATGCTGTTGATGACTCAGCAAGAAACAGTGGCAGAATTCTTCAACAGAATGCAGGCCCTAATCAACTCGATGAAGGCTTGCAAAGAGACGATTTCTGATCAACAGGTGGTTGAGAAAGTGTTGAGGTCATTGACTCCTCGGTTTGACCACATTGTGGTGGCAATCGAAGAATCAAAGGACCTTGAAAAAATGAAAATAGAAGAACTGCAGAATTCACTTGAGGCTCATGAGCGAGAGATTGAATGAGAGGTGCAGTGACAAAGTCCACATGCATGCACTACAGGCACTGCAAGCACTACAGGGACAAGCCAAAAAGGGAGGTTCTTGGAACAAGAACAAGAAGGGGAAAGAAAGATTGAAGAATCAGAAGTGGAGGGGCTCAGATGATGGTGTCAGTAATGCCTCTGATCACAACAACAATGAAAACAGAAACAAGAATTCCAAAGGCAACCAAAAGGGTGGCAAGAAGAGGTTCAACAAGAAAAACATCAAGTGCTACAACTGCCAGAAGTATGGCCATTTCGCTGATGAATGCAGAAACAAGAAGGTAGAGAAAGATGAAGAAACACAACTGGCACAAGATGGGAATTCAGACTCTGATGATAATGTGCTGCTCATGGTGACAACCAAGATTGAGAATGACTCAGATGATCAATGGTACTTGGACACTGGATGTTCAAACCATATGTCTGGCAGAAGGGAGTGGTTTGTTGACCTGGATGAAAGTGTAAGGAGCAGGGTGAGGTTTGCTGATAACTCAGTGATCACAGCAGAAGGAGCAGGAAAAGTGCTGATACAAAGAAAAGATGGTGTGCAGGCTTGGATAACAGATGTTCTTTATGTGCCTCAGATGAAGAATAACCTGTTGAGCCTGGGACAATTGGTTGAAAAAGGCTATTCCATGAGCCTGCAGCAGAACCAAATGAAAGTGTTTGATACTCAGAAGAGACTAATCTTGAAAGCTCCTTTGTCAAAGAATAGGACTTTCAAGATTGGAATCCAAGTATGTGAAAAGAAGTGCTTTGGTGCAGAGGTAAATAATGCAGACTGGTTGTGGCATTACAGGTTCGGGCACTTAAACTTGAAAGTTTGGATTTGTTGCAGAAAAAGGGCATGGTTCAAGGCCTTCCACAAGTGAATCAGCCAAAACATGTATGTGATGACTGTTGTTTCAGCAAGCAGCCAAGAAAGGTGTTCAAGCATAAAGCTCCTCACAGATCAGAAAACAAACTGAATGTGATCTATTCAGATGTGTGTGGACCATTTGAGGTGCACTCCCTTGGAGGTAACAGTTACTTTGTGTCATTCATTGATGAGTACACTAGAATGCTGTGGATTTATCTTATCAAAAGAAAGAATGAAGTGCTGCCTATATTCAAAAAGTTTGTAGTAATGGTGGAAAAACAAAGTGGAGAAAAACTAAAAGTGATAAGGACTGATGGTGGTGGAGAATATGTCTCTAATGAGTTCCAAAGATTCTGTGAAGAAGCTGGCATAGTGCATGAAGTGGTAGCTCCCTATACTCCTCAACACAATGGAATTGCTGAGAGGAGGAATAGGACCATATTGAATATGGCAAGGAGCATGTTGAAAGGCAGAAAACTACCAAAGAATCTATGGGGAGAGGCAGTCTCAACAGCAACCTTCATTCTTAACAAATGTCCTACAAAGGGTCTTGAAGAAATCACACCAAAGAGGCTTGGACAGGGAGAAAGCCTAATGTGTCACAATTAAGAGTATTCGGTTCTCTATGCTTTAAGCATGTGCCAGAACAAATGAGAAGGAAGCTGGATGATAGAAGTGAGCAAATGATCTTCCTTGGATATCATCCAACAGGAGCCTACAAGCTCTATGATCCAAGGAATAAGAAAGTCATGGTGAGCAGGGATGTGATCATTGATGAGACCAGATGGTGGGACCGGGAGCAAGGCAATTCCAAAGAATGTAGTAGTGATGAATCTGCATGATGAGCAGATTACTCGGTCGAGAACCATTACAAGTGACTCAACCCCAGAAATCTCGAGAGGACTAGACAGCCACCTCTAAGGTTAAATGACTATGAGATTGTGCTGCACAATGCTTTGTCAACACGAGAGGGAGATTTGGTACATTTAGCACTCCTTGCTGAAACAGAATCGGTAACTTTTGAGGAGGCAATTGCTGATCAAAAATGGGTTGAAGCTATGAAAGAGGAGCTGAGTTCAATCGAGAGGAATCACACTTGGGAACTGGTGGAGTTGCCTCAGCAGAAAAGATCCATAGCAGATGAAATGGGTGTATAGAATCAAGATGAAACCCGATGGCACAGTTGCAAAGCACAAGGCTAGGTTGGTGGCCAAGGGATTCCTACGAAAACCAGGAATAGATTACCGGAAGTGTTTGCACCAAAGTGGCTCTGCTAGAAACAATCAGGTTAGTAACAAGAATTGCAAGTCACAAAAACTGGTCAATGCATCGCTTAGATGTAAAGTCAGCATTTCGAATGGACCTCTAGAGGAAGAGGTATATGTGGATCAGCCACCTGGCTTTGAAATCGATGGAAAGGAAGGAAAAGTATACGAGACTAAGGAAGGCTCTGTATGGACTAAGACAAGCACCAAGGGCATGGAATAAGAGGATTGATTCTTTCCTCATTAATCGAACTTCTTGAAATGCACAAGTGAGCATGGTATGTATACAAGAGTCTCACAAAACAAGAATCTAGTAATTGTGTGTTTATATGTAGATGACTTACCGATCACCGGGAGCAATGATGATGAGATTCAGAAATTCAAGGCAAAATTGATGGCTGAGTTTGAGATGTCGACACTGGGCAAGCTGACTTATTTCCTGGGAATGGAGTTCACTCCAACAAGCAAGTGGAGTTTTCCTGCACCGAGGAAATATGCAACGGACATATTAGAAAAATTCCACATGATGGATTGCAACCCGACAAAGAACTCCGGTTGAAACTGGATTGAGGTTAACAAAAGGTAAAAATGAGGACCAGGTAGATGAAACAAAGTATAGGCAATTGGTTGGTTCCTTGAGATATCTGTGCAACTCAAGACCAGACCTTGCTTATGGAGTAGGCCTCATCAGCAGGTTCATGGAGAAGCCCGGAATCTCCCACTATGCTGCAGCCAAAAGGATATTAAGGTACATCAAGGGAACACTTGACTTTGGCTTGTTGTTTCCAAATAAACTGATGTGTAAAAATGCTGAAATTGTGGGATACACTGATTCTGATTGGTGTGGTGACAAAGAGGATAGAAAGAGCACTTCTGGTTATGTCTTCATGTGTTGCAACAGTTCTGTTTCTTGGTGTTCAAAGAAGCAGAACATAGTGGCCTTGTCCTCCTGTGAAGCGAGTATGTGGCTGCATCCTCGGGGAGCCTGTCAAGCATTGTGGCTTGAGGTTCTGTTGAAGGAGCTGAACCTGCTGGGATCCAAACCAATGAAGTTGATGGTAGACAACAAGTCAGCAATCAATCTTGCAAAAAATCCAGTTGCTCATGGAAGAAGCAAACATATTGAAACTCGTTTCCATTTCCTAAGAGATCAGGTTGGCAAAGGAAACTTGGAGCTGGAATATTGCAAGACTGAAGACCAGATTGCTGACATATTCACTAAGCCATTGAAGATTGAAAGGTTTAAAATTCTAAGGAGCAAGCTAGGAATGTGTTCTCTAGCAAATCTGAATCAAGGAAGGTGAACTGAATGTGTAAAGGGCAGGAACTGTGTTTGTAAATGAATTAGCTACAATTCAGATTTTACTTGTTGTAATTAGTTGAGTGTTGTATTGTGATATGCTGCAAATGAATGTTGAAGCTTGGGTGCCAACATAGTTGGGATGCTTAACTTCATAGTGATGCCTTTGCATATCATGAATTAGTGCAAACTGAAATTAAGGGAGGTGTGTTGAGAAGTTAGTTAATTTCAGTTAGTGTGTTAGTTGTAAAAGTAGTTAGTTTGTTGAGTTGGTTTAGTCCATGTGGGACTAACTTACAAGTGTATAAATACATGTTAAATGTGAATAAAGAAAGCAGTGTGTGTGTGAAGTTTTTCAGAAACCATATTGCCTTCCACTTCTCTATTCTCTCTCATTTTTGCTTTTCTCAATTCTTGAGTGATTAGTGAGGAACTTTGTTTGAGTGAAGAACCAGTTCCAACATGATCAAGTCAAAATAAATTGTTGTAAAACAAGATATTTTCTGGTAAGTTTTTTCTCAATGACAATATTATTTTCACAAAAATTAATTGGAAAAAATAATAAAAAACTAACCACATTTATTTTATACTTATTGTGTGATAATATCACAACCAAAATGAAACATTAAACTTTTGAAATATCCCTAATTATCCAACAGCTTCCACATCTGAATGTCTTGATTGCTCACTCTTTGTTCTTCAGTAACACGTAGGTACATTTATAACAAGATTTTGACAAGCAAGAGATTGTGTACATATAATCAAGATCAGGTATGGTTAAGGTTTTCCATTATGCCCATTCATTCGAGGATATTTTTTTTCTAATTCGTAGACCTCCAGAAGATGGAACAAGAGTGTAGAGATACTCCTATGATGATATAACAATAATTATTCAGTGAAAAGTCAAGTAAATAGTAAATTTGAAACTATGATAGTTTCCATGATACATCTGGACACAACTATATGAAAATGATATTATTGTCAAAGAAATAAATAGAGAATGAGAAAGTTATATACATTGTTATTATCATGAAAAGGAGAAAACTATTCAATCATCTAGAAAAATACTTTAAAAAATTTGTAAACTAAGCAATAAAAGGTGTATTTTCTATTTAATCATCAAGAAGTCTGAAAAGTTATATTATTCAAGCACATTCTTTTACTAGACAAATATGAAAACAAATTTTGTTTATTCACCCATGCAACGCACATGTCTACATCTAGTTTGACAGAGTTTAGAAATACAAAGTGAAGTTAGCAACAAAAATGAGATGGAGTAGATGGCAGCCTCCACAATTTTTTAGTTACTTCTACTTTTCTTTGCAACAAACACAATTAACTATTGTTGTAAATCTTGTATTTATTGTATTAGGCCCATTAATCAGGCCCATTAGGTTTAGTGTTGCCTATATAATCTTATTAATGCTTGTACTCATTACAACATCAATAATATTCAATATAATTTTCCACATGGTATCAAAGCTCTCGGTCTTAGGGGTCTCGCTTCCGCACAAAAAACCCTAGCTGCTTCTTGCAGATTTTTCTATTGCCTTGCATTGTTTGGCACCTATTTTTGTGCCCTATTTCATTTTTTAGATGTTGCCAACTACTGTTCAGCGACATTCAACCGCCATCTGCCGCCGTTAGCCATTGTTCAACCCTGTTCGCTACCATCCATCGCCGATCTTGCACCGGTGACCCTCCCATTTTTCACCGACCCAAAGCTGTCCAGGACCCAGAAGCTCGTGGCCATCAGACGACGTATGCTCCGCTGCAGCTCCGGCCACTCTCAGGCACGTGCACTACAAGAAAAAATGGATTTAGCGAGGGCCAAAGGTCGTCGCAAATTGCAAAAATCCGTCACAAAACACATGTTTCTGACGGATTTGAGACGGCCACAAATCCGTCGCATATAGGGTTGTCGCAAACGGTTTCTGACGATTTTTTTAATGGTCGTCGCAAGCCGTCACAAATATTCAGGAATATTAGCGACGGTCTGGCTGTTACAAATCATCCACATTAGCGACGGCCAGGCCATCGCAAATCATCAGACATTAGCGACGGCCATGCCATCGCAAATCATCAGACATTAGCGACGGCCAGGCCGTCGCATATTGCTACAAATATTTTTTTTATAAAATATAATTATTTAATTAATTAATTTTATTTATTAATTTTTTAAAATATGAATTATTTTTAGTTAATAATTTAACATTTAATATAAAATTAAAAATTAATATAAGCTTTAGTTATTTTTTTTATTAATTATAATTTGGACTATAATATTATAAATAAATAATAATTTTAAATGATAAATGAATAATAATTGTTAACGATAAAGGAAATTCATAACTAAAAGCAAATTGTTTTGACAAAGAGTGCGTACATCATACAAAATGGAATATAATCCTAAAGAAACTAATAACCCTCCCTATAGCCCTGCATTAACAAATCTGTAAAGGATTGATCCTCCTCATCACTGGTCTGCCGATGACCCTCAGGCTGGGACGGTGGCAGTTGGGATGACGACGACTGTGATTGAGGGGTGCTGTGTAGGTGTTGGTCCTGCTGCGACTATGGCTGAGGGGTACTGGTTCCTAAACGCATCATGAGCTCTCTTTGTGCAATTGCCATCATCTGCATCTGCTCCATCATGTGTTTGACGCGTAACCAGCTGTCGATCGATCTCATCCTGAGCTGCTAGTTGTTGTCGTATCTCTACCATCTCTGCAGACTCTTGAGACTAGCGGGTCCGACTAGACGATGCTCGACTCTGTTGAGTGAAGATGATGGAGCACCCGTATTGATAGTTGCCAGCGAGGTCCCCCATACCATATATACGACCCTTTTTCTTGCCGCCAGCAACCTCGACCCATGTCTGCAACTCCAATTGGGCTTCAACCTCTGGGTCAAGTCCGGTGGTGGGGGAAGATGAGGCTGTCTGAGACCGAACCTGAGACAACTTGGCCTGATAGTCCGCCTATCATTAAAATTAACGCACATCATCATACAAAATGACCATAATTCTTAAATATAAAATAAAAATAATTTCCAATAAAGAGACATGTAAATCACCTGAGTGCGTCTAGAGCGCTCATCTACATACTCACCGGTACCCTTCCTAGTATGGGTTCGAGCATGAAGCTCATCCAGCTTGACTCCACGTCCAAGCTCTCTAGCCTATACCAAAAAAACTTGTTGATATTTGAAGTAACACATTCTAAATATAAATACGTGTAAATGAATTAACAAAATATGATATTTGAACTTACAAGGCGTCGAGTATGCTCCTGCTTACTGATGTTGCCACCAGTGTGCAAGCTCCCACCCTTTTCTGAGGCCCTGTTGAGCTTTGCCTGGGCGGATTTTTTGTTGAATTCAAGTGTAGCCCAGTAAGCACATAGCTCCTCCCAAATGGGTGGGAAACACCATTTAGGACATTCTCCTTTTTTCCGATATCTCGTCAACAACTCGGAGAGACGTTTTCCCGCTTTATGATGAAAATTTTGCTCCACAACATCATGATGCTCTACTCTCCAAGCTGCCTTCTCCTGTAAATTAGCAGAATAAAATATTTTTTAGGATACTAATAAACTAAAGAAACATTAAAACTAACTAAAAAATGGAAGTAAATTCAATTGTACAAAATACCTTAAAAGCCGTAAAGAATCGATCCCGATCCTGATCGTCAAGGTCGCTATAAGTTTTCCAGGCATGATCAAACTGATATTTAACCGCATACGTGACGACATCTGCAGATTTTCTTGACGTAAGGGACCTTATCAATAAAAGATGGAGAACAATCAAATACTCATACATACAAATATGCACTCAACAATAAAATAACATTATTTGAGATATTTCTTACCCGTTACCAGTCGGGGTAACAACAACTCGACCATCAGACATAACCTAAATCCCCTCATCATTTGATATAGGCGGTGTATATCCATGACTCTCCTTGCCGTCACCATCAGACTGATGATCACCATCCATGGGTAAATCCACCCATGATGCATCTGGCTGTCTGGAACCCTTTCCATGGGTCTGAGTCGGAAACCCTGGGGTGGGCATCATCGAGATCCTAATGGAGGTGTCCATGAACTGAGTGGATGGAGCAACAGGTCGGTAGGGAGGTGTTGGAACATGTGTAAGCATGGGTGTGGGCGGTGGACGTGGTGTAGGAGTAACAGGTAGGGGTGGTGGTGCCATATCATGTGTAGGCATAGGTGTGGGCGGTGGGCGTGGTGTAGAAGATGTAGATGGGAGGGACACGAATCCGTCATCGATTGTCTGTGTCACGAAGAGGGGTCGACCACTACGACGTTCCCCTCCAGTAGGTGCCTTACCCTTTCCCTTACCATTAGTCATGTCTATAGTGAAAAATGATGCTAATAATAATTAATTAAAAGAAACCAAAACACATTTTCAAATAATGGAAATTGATAGTAATAATTAACTTAAATTAACCAAAAACACAAATTAGTAAATAATGGAAAATGATGATAATCATAACTAACTTAAAGTTATGACAATGACAATACAACTTAATACAAAATATATCACTAAAATAAATAAGCTAATTATTATTTAGAATTTGAGCCACTGTCATATTCATAGTCATCTTCATCTTCTTCATCTTATGTTGAGTCGTCTTCTTCAACATCTTCATACGGAATGACTTGATGTCAAGTTGGAGGTGTCCACTTCTTCCCCTACAACTTCTGTGTCTTGTAAACATGGGATTGGTTCAACTTCAATTACTTCATCTGTATGTGACATTTCATCTGTTTGATATGGCTCATCCAACTCTGAATCATCTATTTCAATGCGACCCCTTGGGTTTGTCTTGATTAATCAACACACCAACCTCGTTTTTCCATTAGAGTTACTGGATAAGGGACGTAGTATACTTGTCTCACATTATGTGACATGATAAACGGATCAAACATGTGATATCTTCTACTCATTTGGATGTCCACAATATTATATTTTTTTATTCAAATCAGTGCCTCTACTAGATGGATCGAACCAATTACAGTAAAACAACACTATTCTCTTAGGGTAATCTAAATAACGATATGACAACTCATATATGTGTTGTATCACACCATAAAAGTCATCTACAACTCTGCCTGACTCACCCTTTACGTAAACACCACTATTTATTGTTGTTTTGTCTTCTGTCCATGATTGAGTATGAAAATTGTACCCATTCACGAAGTATGTGTGCCATTCTTTGACTTGTGTCAGAGGACCATCAGCCAAGTTTCGTAAATGTTGATTAATGACAGTAGGTGCCTCATTGTAAGCCTATTCACAAAGTTTAACGACATGTTTTTATCCACATACATAGTGGTGAATAATAGAATGATAAAGGGGAAGATACTTACTTGTTGCTTAAACCATTTTAGAAAATCTTCATGAGTACGAGCAGATGCATCATGAGAAGACAATAATGCACTGAACATATATGGATAACATCAATGACAATTAACATATGATATTGAAGGAATAATTAAAAATTATAAGCACATACGTACTCATGATATGGTTTAACCTCGGTACAATTGATCAATATATGAACATGAGCTGAGAGCCACTCTTCCTCCTTTAAATAATGTGTCAACTCTTTTTCGGAATGACGACCGGGAAGACAAAAAACTGATAAGGTTCCAGGTAGTATGCCACTTTCATTTTCTATTTCGTTCCTTCTAGTTATTGGCATGTGACATTTGATGAGTCTAACCCCAAAAGGTTGGGAAAGGATTATGTTATTGATGATCTTGCAGATTCAATTGAGAAAACTCTCATAGAAGAGAAACAGGACAATGAAGAAGATGAAAGCTTAAAGAACGAATCGCTGCAGCAGGGGCAAACAGAACAACAGCCTGGCCTACCAAAGGAATGGAGGACTATCAGATATCATCTAATTGAAAACATCATTGGTGAAATTACAAAGGGGGTAACTACTAGACAATCTCTTAGAAATGTTTGTAATCATATGGCATTTGTGTCTCCAGTAGAACCTAAGAACATAGATGATGCTATAATTGATGAACATTGGATGATGGCTATGCAAGATGAGTTAAACTAGTTTGAAAGAAACCAAGTTTGGAAACTAGTGCCTAAACCTAAGAACTGTCAAGTAATAGGTACAAAATGGGGTTTTAGAAATAAACTAGATGAAAATGGTATAATTGTAAGAAACAAGGCTTGATTGGTAGCCAAATGGTATAACCAAGAAGAAGGCATAGATTATGATGAAACATATGCACCAGTAGCAAGATTAGAAGCTATAAGAATGCTACTTGCTTATGCTTGCATAATGAGATTTAAATTATATCAAATGGATGTTAAGAGTGCTTTCTTAAATTTATTTGTACAAGAGGAAGTTTATGTTGGTCAAGCACCTGGTTTTGAGAATAATGAATTGCCTAACCAAGTTTATGAACTGTCTAAAGCACTATATGGCTTAAAGCGAGCTTCTAGAGCTTGGTATGAAAGGTTAAGTAATTTTCTCATTGAGAAATGATTTAAAAGAGGTAAAGTTGACACAACTTTGTTCACTAAGAAAAAGGCACACAACATTTTACTTGTACAAATATATGTGGATGATATAATTTTTGGTGTCACTAATGAGCATTTGTGCAAAGATTTTGCAAGTCTTATGCAGAGTAAGTTTGAAATGTCAATGATGGGTGAGCTGAAATTTTTCCTTGGACTGCAAATAAAGCAAACTAAAAATGGAATCTTTGTTAGCCAAACCAAGTACTGCAATGAGTTGATCAAGAAGTTTGGCATGGAAAATGCTAAGGAGATGGCTACTCCAATGAGTACCTTCTGTTATCTGGACAAAGATGAGCAAGGTAAACCTGTTGATATTTCTAAATTCAGAGGTATGATAGGCTCGCTACTTTATCTTACTGCTAGTAGGCCAGATATCATGTTTAGTGCATGCATGTGAGCTAGGTATCAAGAAAATCCAAAAGAATCACACTTAACAACAGTTAAAAGGATAATTAAGTATCTGTTAGGAACAAAAGACATGGGATTATGGTATCCCAAGGGAGCTACATGTACGTTAATTAGCTATTTAGACTCTGATTTTGCTAGTTTGTAAACTAGACAGAAAGAGTGCTAGTGGAACTTGCCATTTACTAGACTCTCATTAGTATCATGGTTCAGTAAGAAACAATCTAGTGTGGCTTTATCCACTGCAGAGTCTGAATATATAGCAGCTGGTAGCTGTTATGCACAGGTTTTATGGATGAAACAACAATTAGTTGATTATGGTGTGCAACTAAACCAAGTTCCTATTAGATGTGACAATACAGGTGCAATTAACCTAATTGAGAATCCCATAATGCACTCTAGAACTAAACACATAGAAATCAGACATCATTTCATTAGAGATCATATACAAAGTAGAGAAGTTGAGATTGAATATGTTGATACAACTAAGCAACTTGCTGATATCTTTACCAAGCCCTTGAACAAGGAAAGCTTCTTCTTCATTAGAAGAGAATTGGGCATAATCGATCAATCATATATCTAATCTCTAAAGAAACGGGAGAAAATCTAAAAAGGGGAGGAAAATTAATGGGCGCACTTATGCTTTGATTTGTCCCTAAACCTATCCCTCTATCCTGAACAATTTCATATGCTATGTTTTGAATGTTTAAAATGCTTACCTTCTCTATTGCTTTGAATGTTTCTTTTCTTCACCTTTTTGATGATGCCAAAATGGGGAGGAAAAAGTAAGATATAGAGAAAGCGGATAATAACAAATTATACATGAGAAAAAGTATAATATAAAGAAAGGAGAAAATAACAAATTATACATGCATATGTTAAGGGGGAGCTAAGGAGTTTATAAGCTTACATGATTAATAGGGAGTAAATCAAATTATGCTCTGTTAATACTCTGTTAATATTTTTTTTGCTCTGATATACTTCTGCTGACTGCTTTGATACCATGATATAAATCTGTCAAAACACTAAGCATCTGCTACACTTATATTCTGAGCTTATAATTTGTTAAAAGGTTTGTCATAATCAAAAAGGGGGAGATTGTTAGACTCAATGACTGAGAGATTTTGATATATGACAAATACAACTTAATGTGTATGCAAGTGTTTAGTGTCAAATTGTAAAGACATGTATCGAGCAATATTCAACAAGTTCAGTGAGCAATCAAATGAGAATATTCAAGGAAGAACTTGGAGGAATCAAAGAGCAAGGACGAAGATAAAGGAATCATCAAGACAAGAGATTAAATGAAGAAATTAGTGTTAAGTCTTAGATGATTTGTAAGAGAAGAAATCTCTTATTCACAAATAGCTCAATTAAGAAAGATGCATGAAGAAAATCATTTTTAATAACCTGCATTAAAAGGAATAAGTTTTCATTAATGAAAATAATTTTTGGAAATAATAATAGAAGCGTTCGTCCAACATTGGAATAATATAAGTGCTCGTCCAACATTGGGAATAATAGAAGTGCTCGTCCAACAGTGGTAAAAGCTCACGTCTACTAAAGTGACAGAAGCTCACGTCTACTAAAGTGACAGAAGCTCACGTCTACTAAAGTGACACAAGCGCACGTCTACTAAAGTGACGGAAGTGCTTGTCCACTAAAGTGATACAAGCGCTCGTCTACTAAAGTAATACAAGCGCTCGTCTACTAGTTGGAGCACGTCCAATTACTTTGTGTTAGTACTCCCATCTGCTGACGTGGCAAATGGACATGGCTGTTTTTTTAAGATGGACGCGGCTATATTTCCAAATGGACTCGTTATTTTGTGGACGCGAAATCTATAAGAACTATTAGAATCTTATCTCAAGAATGAGAATCAAGAAAACAGATTCTGTTAAATCATATCCAAATTTGTTTTGATTGATCCCATCGACTATAACTTGTTTTCTATATAAAGAGGGATCAAAGGAACACTTTTACATATATCATAACATATCACAGTTTTATGAAATCATTTTGAGAAATCAATTGTGAAAATCATTCATCATCTTCGTTGAGCTTACTGAGAAAAGAGTGCCTCAATACTCATAAGTGCTTCAATTTGTTTTATCTGACTATTGAGAGTTAGGAATCAACTTTTGTTTTACTTTCGATTGTAAAGAGAGAGGGAGTCTCTCAGTGATTAGGGTGAGGTATCCCTAAGGTTGAACATTGAGGCTCTTCAAAAGAGTGTGGTATCTCGAGGTGAAGGAGTGCTCTGTGGCGTAAAGGTTTTTCAATCTACCTGGAAAAGCTTGTGTGTTAGTGTGTGAAATCCCACAGGTGGAGTTGGGACTGGATGTAGTTCACAGTGGTGGTGACTGAACCAGGATAAATCTGGTTGTGTGGTATTTCTAAACTCAAACTCCTTTACTTTCTGTTTATGATTCAAGAACCTGCAACTTTGATGTTTAAAGTTCAAGTATAATTTTTGTTCTTGATCTGTATAAATTGTATCTTGTTATTACTGAGTTATTGAACCTGAACCTATTCGTTATTAATCTTTCTTATCCTCATCACCTTCTATTCAAGATTTTGTAAAAACCCTTCATCGATTTTTTAAAAGATCCTGAGAACACAAATCCACAACTCTGACTTATAAAGCTTTGTGAAAAAGTTTTAAGAGGGAAACATTTGTTTTGAAAAACCAATTCCCCCCCCCCCCCCCCCCCTCTCCTCTTGAGTCATTGAAGCCAAAACAACAATTGGCATCAGAGCTAAACTCTTAAGTTTGGCTTAACAGCTCTAAGAGTATGGCTTACAATGACTGTTTAAATGAAGGGGCTTCCCTTGCACGCCCGTCTGCCTTCAATGGATCTGAGTATATCTATTGGAAGGAAAGAATGGTAATCTTTCTTGAGGTAGCAGGTGTTGACATATAGGATGCAGTAGAAAATGGACCATTTGTCCCCTCTATTGTAGATGCTAATGGTGCTCCAAGAAATAAGCCTAAAACTAAATGGAATGAGGATGATAAGAAAAGGATTCAATATAATACACGTGCTAAGAATATTATAACATCTGCTTTAAGCCGTGATGAGTTTTTCAGGGTTTCAAATTGCAAATCAGTAAAGGAGATGTGGGATACATTACAAGTAACATATGAAGGAACCTCAGATGTCAAAAGAGCAAGAATGAACACCTTCACACATGAGTATGGGCTGTTCAGAATGAATTGAGGAGCACCTAAGACAGAAATGCAAAAGAGATTCACACACATCGTAAATCAATTGACTGGTCTTGGAAAGACAATCTCAAATGAGGATCAAATTAACAAATTCATGAGATGCTTGAGCAGGGAATGACAACCTAAAGTCATTGCAATCTCAGAATCCGGAGATCTCTCATCAATGACCATTGCCACACTGTTCGGAAAATTGCAAGAACATGAATTGGAGTTGAACAGACTAAATGAGAGTGAAGAAACTGATAAAAGAAAGAAGGGATTGGCTCTAAAATCACAAGTCAAAGAAGTAGAAGACAGTGATGATGATGATGATTCAGAACAAGAGGCTGAATCTGAAGAAGAGATGGGATTTCTATGAATGTGGAAAGATTGGCCACATGAAACTTGACTGTCCAAAACTGCAAAAGAAGGAAAAAACAGAAAAGTTTGACTCAAAGGACAAGAAGTGGAGAAAGACAAGAAAGGCCTACATTTCTTGGGATGATAATGATCTAGATTCCACTGAAGAATCTGAATCTGAGGAGGCAAACTTGTGCTTGATGGCCAGCAATAACACTGATTCAGAAAGTGATGTAAGTTCTAATTATCAACCTTCTTATGATGAATTACAAAATGCTTTGGAAGAACTTCATAGAGAATCCATTAGACTTGCTAGATTGCTAACTAAGTCTAAGAAAACCATCACATGCTTAGAGGAGAAAACTTCTGTTTTAAAAAAAGAGGTACATCAATTAAAAACAGAAAATTGTGCTTTAAAAGAAATACTAGCTACTGTCTTAGATGCACCTATATGTGATAAATGTCCTAAGTTGGAGAAACATATAAATCATTTGAATGGTGATCTATCTAGAGTTACTAGTGATAAAGAAATCTGGAATGCATCTAGCTGTACATTGACTAAAGAAGTTGAAAAACTGAAAAATGACTTAGCCAAGTTCACAAATGGTAGAGATAATTTGGATGCATTGTTAGGACAGCAAAAATGAGTTTATGATAAGGTTGGAATAAGCTATAAACCTAAGATACATGAGAAATCTTTCAAGAAATTTTTTGTTGCACGTATGACATCAAACACACCATTTGTTAAATGCTATTTCTGTGCTAGAAAAGGTCACACAGCTTCTACATGTCATTACAGAAAATCTGCTTATAATGAGTCTAAATATATATGGGGTCCTAAAGGAACTAATGCTCCAACTAACTCAA
Source organism: Sophora flavescens (assembly GCA_030762895.1). Taxonomy (NCBI): domain Eukaryota; kingdom Viridiplantae; phylum Streptophyta; class Magnoliopsida; order Fabales; family Fabaceae; genus Sophora; species Sophora flavescens. Next base: position 148,453,821 of record CM061063.1, read on the forward strand.
AAGGACCCAAACAGATTTGGGTACCTAAAGCAAAAACATGATTCTGTTTTGTAGGTGTGTTGGAAAGCCAAGAATGTGAAATGGTATCATGACAGTGGATGTTCCATGCACATGACTGGAAACAAAAGCAAGTTCATTTCCTTTACCCCTAAGTCGAGTGGTAGTGTTACCTATGGAGACAATAATAAAGGGAGAATACTTGGCATTTCCAACATTGGAATTGACTCAACAACAATCATTGAGGATGTACTATATGTTGAGGGACTGAAACATAACCTATTAAGTATCAGCCAACTATGTGACAAAGGCTTCAAGGTAAAATTCAATTCCAATAGTTGCTTAATATAAAATCAGCATGATGAAAATTTGAAATTAATTGGACATAGGACAGATAACATCTATATGCTTGATTTAGACAATATCTCTTCAAATACTGCATGCTGTCTTATTTCAAAAGAAGAAGAGAATTGGCTTTGGCATAGAAGAATTGCACACATTCACATGAACCACTTGAATAAACTGATTCGTAAAGATCTTGTAATTGGCTTGCCTAAACTAAAATTTGTGAAAGATGGACTATGTGATGCATGTCAAAAAGGAAAGCAAGTTAAGGTCTCTTTTAAACCAAAGAACATTGTTTCAACAACTAGACCCTTGCAACTTTTACACATGGATTTATTTGGTCCATCTAGAACCAAAAGCTTTGGTGGTAACTCGTATGCATTGGTAATAGTAGATGATTACTCTAGATATAAATGGACATATTTTCTATCTCATAAGATTGATTCATTTGATGCATTTAAGAAAATGGTAAAAATGGTGCAAAATGAAAAGGATGTAAAAATTGTTTTTATAAGAAGTGATCATGGGGGAGAATTTCAAAATGAAGTGTTTGAAAACTTTTGTGATGAGCATGACATTCAACATAATTTTTATGCTCCTAGAACTCCACAAAAAAATGAAGTAGTGGAAAGAAAGAATAGATCATTAGAGGAGATAGCAAGAACTATGTTGAACGAATCTAGCTTGCCAAAACATTTTTTGGCAGATGCTGTCAATATAGCCTGCTATGTGCTAAATAGAGTATTGATAAGACCAATCTTAAAGAAAACCCCTTATGAACTTTACAAAGGAAGAAAACCAAACATAGCACATTTACATGTTTTCGGTTGCAAATGCTTTGTTCTTAACAATGGAAAGAATAATCTTGCAAAAATTTGATGCAACGGCTGATGAAGGAATTTTCCTAGGTTACTCCCTATCTAGTAAAGCATTTAGAATATATAATAAGAGAACACAAACTATTGAGGAATCTGTGCATATGACATTTGATGAGTCTAACCTCAAAAGGTCTGGAAAGGATTGTGTTATTGATGATCTTGCAGATTCAATTGAGAAAATTCTCCTAGAAGAGAAACAGGACAATGAAGAAGATGAAATCTTAAAGAACGAATCGCTGCAGCAGGAGCAAACAGAACAACAGTCTGACCTACCAAAGGAATGGAGGACTATCAGAAATCATCCAATTGATAACATCAATGGTGAAATAACAAAGGGGGTAACTACTAGACAATCTCTTACAAATGTTTGTAATCATATGGTATTTGTGTCTCAAGTATAACCTAAGAACATAGATGATGCTATAATTGATGAACAATGGATGATGGCTATGCAAGATGAGTTAAATCAGTTTGAAAGAAACCAAGTTTGGAAACTAGTGCCTAAACCTAATAACTGTCAAGTAATAGGTACAAAATGAGTTTTTAGGAATAAACTAGATGAAAATAGTATAATTGTAAGAAACAAGTCTAGATTGGTAGACAAAGGGTATAACCAAGAAGAAGGCATAGATTATGATGAAATATATGCACCAGTAGCAAGATTAGAAGCTATAAGAATGCTACTTGCTTATGCTTGCATAATGGGATTTAAATTGTATCAAATGGATGTTCAGAGTTCTTTCTTAAATGGATTTATACAAGAGGAAGTTAATGTTGTTCAACCATCTGGTTTTGAGAATAATGAATTGCCTAACCATGTTAATAAACTGTCTAAAGCACTATATGGCTTAAAGCAAGCTTCTAGAGCTTGGTATGAAAGGTTAAGTAATTTTCTCATTGAGAAATGATTTAAAAGATGTAAAGTTGACACAACTTTGTTCACTAAGAAAAAGGCACACAACATTTTACTTGTACAAATATATGCGAATGATATAATTTTTTGTGCCACTAATGAGCATTTGTGCAAAGAGTTTGCAAGTCTTATGCAGAGTGAGTTTGAAATGTCAATGATGGGTGAGCTGAACTTTTTCCTTGGACTGCAAATAAAGCAAACTGAAAATGGAATCTTTATTAGCCAAACCAAGTACTGCAATGAGTTGATCAAGAAGTTTGGCATGGAAAACTCTAAGGAGATGGCTACTCCAATGAGTACCTCCTGTTATCTGGACAAAGATGAGCAAGGTAAACCTGTTGATGTTTCTAAATTCATAGGTATGATAGGCTCACTACTTTATCTTACTGCTAGTAGGCCAGATATCATGTTTAATGTATGCATGTGTGCTAGGTATCAAGCAAATCCAAAAGAATCACACGTAATATCAGTTAAAAGGATAATTAAGTATCTGTTAGGAACAAAAGACATGGGATTATGGTATCCCAAGGGAGCTACATGTACGTTAATTAGCTATTCAGACTCTGATTTTGCTGGTTGTAAACTAGACAGAAAGAGTGCTAGTGGAACTTGCCATTTACTAGGAAACTCATTAGTATCATTGTTAAGTAAGAAACAATCTAGTGTGGCTTTATCCACTGCAGAGTCTGAATATATAGCAGCTGGTAGCTGTTGTGCACAGTTTTTATGGATGAAACAACAATTAGTTGATTATGGTGTGCAACTAAACCAAGTTCCTATTAGATGTGACAATACAAGTGCAATTAACCTAACTGAGAATCTGATAAGCCTCTGGCTCGACTAGTTTTATAACTAGTAAGACCATGGCTTTTGTACTAATTACTCGAGTTTAACCTCGTTTTCGCCCAAATTTGGATTTAATTGTCCTCAAGCAACATTTTGAGTCTCTTAAGTAGTTTTAGGACATTTTAGTTAATTTTGAGTCAAATAAAGCATTTACCGCTATTTCATATTTTCAGGCTAATAAGAAAAGCAAAAAGGGAAGGACTCTTAAAGCAGAAGCCATCACGGCCAGGCCGTCACTGGTCACGGCCGTGATGAGCTACCCCTGAAGACCAGAAAGCATCACGGCCCAGTTGTGATAACCATCACGGGCATGATAAGAAGACCCTGAGGACCAGAGACATCACGGCCCAGCCGTGATACCCATCACGGGCGTGATGAGAAAACCCTGAAGAACAGAATTGATCATGGCCCAGCCGTGATGGAGGTCACGGCCGTGACAGATCAGCACCCATGGACAGAATTGATCACGGTCTGGCCGTGATGGGCATCACGGCCGTGACAGACTAGAATTTGAATGCGCGCCCTTGGCAAAATACGTCACGGCCGTGATGCGAATCCTGATTTATAAAAGGCACCAGGGCAGACGCAAATCATACAGAATTTTCACTGTTTACAGTTTATTCCAAGGGTTTGTATTATGTTTGGGATGGAGTACTAATCACCAGGGTTGAGGTTCCATAATTCCCAATAAATTTGCTTGTATCTTTCAATATTATGCTATATGCCTTGTTAGCTTAATTCAAGTTGTATAGAATAAGTATTGATTAATTTCGATGATTCTATGTTCCTATACCTTGATCGCGTTTGCTTAATTCGCGTGTGTTTGTCGTTTTTGCTTAATTCACGCGAGCTTCCATCCGTTTGCTTAATTCGGAAATTAGGAACATATATCTCGTAGTGTCAATTGCGCTTGTCTAATTGCTTCTACAATCGAAAAGAGATTAGAATCCTCTTAGGGCATGGAATTAATGTGAATCAATGATAGTTGGGAAACCGAAACAGCAGATTAATCGTTTCAGCTTATTGATAATCACTTAATTGCACTATTTTCTTAATCAATTCTTCTCTCATTGAATCTAACCCCCCCCCCCCCCAAAAAAATGATTTGTAGGTTAATAATAATCCAAGAGTCCTTGAGATACGATACTCGAGTCATCGTGCCCTAACTATAGTTTTTTTTAATCACTCGTTTTTGACCCGTGTGCGACAGCGGATCAGAATCCCATAATGCACTCTAGAACTAAACACATAGAAATCAGACATCATTTCATTAGAGATCATATACAAAGTAGAGAAATTGAGATTGAATATGTTGATACAACTAAGCAACTTGTTGATATCTTTACCAAGCCCTTGAACAAGGAAAGCTTCTTCTTCATTAGAAGAGAATTGCGCATAATCGATCAATCCTATATCTAATCTCTAAAGAAACAGGCGAAAATCTTAAAAGGGGAGGAAAATTAATGGACGCACTTATTCTTTGATTTGTCTCTAAACCTATCCCTCTATCCTGAACAATTTCATATGCTATGTTTTGAATGTTAAAAATGCTTACCTTCTCTATTGCTTTGAATGTTTCTTTTCTTCACCTTTTTGATGATGCCAAAAGGGGGAGGAAAAAGTAAGATATAGAGAAAGGGGATAATAACAAATTATACGTGATAAAAAGTATAATATAAAGAAAGGATAAAATAACAAATTATACATGCATATGTTCAGGGGGAGCTAAGGAGTTTATAAGCTTACATAATTAATAGGGAGTAAATCAAATTCTGCTATGTTAATACTCTGTTAATATTTTTTTGCTCTGATATACTTCTGCTCGGATTGCTTTAATACCATGATATAAATCTATCAAAACACTAAGCGTCTGCTACACTTATATTCTGAGCTTATAATTTGTTAAAAGGTTTGTCATGATCAAAAAGGGGGAGATTGTTAGACTCAATGACTAAGAGATTTTGATATATGACAAATACAACTTAATGTGTATGCAAGTGTTTATGTCAAATTGTAAAGACATGTATCAAGCAATATTCAACAAGTTCAGTGAGCAATCAAAGGAGAATATTCAAGGAAGAACTTGGCGGAATCAAAGAGAAAGGACGAACATCAAGGAATCATCAAGACAAGAGATTAAATGAAGAAATTAGTGTTAAGTCTTAGATGATTTGTAAGAGATGAAATATCTTATTCACAAATATCTCAGTTAAGAAAGATGCGTGAAGAAAATCATTTTTCATAACCTGCATTAAAAGGAATAAGTTTTCGTTAATGAAAATGATTTTTGGAAATAATAATAGAAGCGCTCGTCCAACTTTGGAATAATATAAGAGCTTGTCCAACACTGGGAATAATAGAAGCGCTCGTCCAACAATGGTAAAAGCTCATGTCTACTAAAGTAACAGAAGCTCACGTCTACTAAAGTGACAGAAGCTCACGTCTACTAAAGTGACACAAGCGCACGTCTACTAAAGTGACGGAAGTGCTTGTCCACTAAAATGATACAAGCGCTCGTCTACTAAAGTAATACAAGCGCTCGTCTACTAGTTAGAGCACGTCCGATTACTTTGTGTCAGTACTCCCGTCTGCTGACGTGGCAAATGGACGCAGCTATTTTTTTAAGATGGACGCGACTATTTTTCCAAATGAACTCGTTATTTTATGGACGCGAATTCTATAAGAATTATGAGAATCTTATCTCAAGAACGAGAATCAAGAAAACATATTCTGTTAAATCAGATCCAAATCTATTTTGATTGATCCCAACGACTATAAGTTGTTTTCTATATAAAGAGGGATCAAAGGAACACTTTAACATATATCATAACATATCACAGTTTTACGAAATCATTTTGAGAAATAACTTGTGAAAATCATTCATCATCTTCATTGAGCTTACTGTGAAGAGAGTGCTTTAATACTCATAATTGCTTCAATTTGTTTTACCTGACTATTGAGAGTTAGGAATAAACTTTTGTTTTACTTTTGATTGTAAAGAGAGAAGGAGTCTCTCTGAGTGATTAGGATGAGATATCCCTAAGGTTGAACATTTAGTCTTTTCACAAGAGTGTGGTATCTCAAGGTGAAGAAGTGCTCTGTGGTGTAAAGGTTTTTCTAGCTACCTGGCAAATCTCTTGTGTTAGTGTGTGAAATCCCACAGGTGGAGTGGGGACTGGATGTAGATTGCAGTGGTGATGACTGAACCAAGATAAATCTAGTTGTGTGGTATCTCTAAACCCAAACTCCTTTACTTTCTGTTTATGATTCAAGAACCTGCAACTTTGATGTTTAAAGTTCAAGTATAATTTATGTTCTTGATCTGTATAAACTGTATCTTGTTATTACTGAGTTATTGAACATGAACCTATTCGTTATTAATCTTTCTTATCCTCATCACCTTCTATTCAAGATTTTATAAAAACCCTTCATCGATTTTATAAAAGATCCTGAGAACACAAATCCACAACTCTGATTTATAAAGCTTTGTGAAAATTTTTTAAGAGGGAAACATTTGTTTTGAAAACTCAATTCACCCCCCCCCCCCCCTTTCTCGAGTCGTTGAAGCCAAAACAACACCCATTAGCCTGATGTCTCAGCTCCAGATTCGGTCGCCTGCAGTACAACTTTAAGTCCATTCTAGCCTTATCGTTGTCTTTGGTCTTGCCATGCACGTTCATCACAGTGTTGAAAATGTTGTCAAAGAAATTTTTTTCAATGTGCATTACATCAAGATTATGCCTCAATAAATTATCTTTCCAATAAGGAAGATCCTAAAATATACTTCTCTTTGTCCGATTATGCCACTGCTCGTAACCATCTAATCTGAAAACCCCAGCTTCAGTATCTTTTGGCAAGTCCCTGACTCTACTCCAAATTTGTTCTGGTGTCAACCTCGGAGGCGGTCCATCTGTTTCAACAACCCCCTTCCTGAAGGCGTTCTTGTTCCTTCTAAATTGATGATCGTTTGGTAAGAACCTGCGATGGGAGTCAAACCAGGACGACTTCCCCCGATATTTTAAGGTAAATGCCTTTGTATGCTCCATACAATGCGGGCATGCAAACTTCCCATGCGTCCCCCAGTTAGACAACATGCCATACGCAGGGAAGTCATTAATTGTCCACATTAACACTGCCCTCATTGTAAAATTTTGTTTCCGGGAAATATCGTACGTCAAAACACCATTCCACAACCTCTTCAGATCATCAATCAAAGGTTGTAAGTATACATCAATGCTAGCCTTTGGATTAGATGGTCCTGGAATCAGACAAGTCAAGAACATTTATGGCTTTGACATACACATTTCGGGAGGAAGATTGTAAGGGGTAACAATAATGGGCCAACGTGAATAAGGCGATGCTGAGGCTTGGATATATGGGGTAAAGCCATCCGAGCATAGCCCAAGTCGTACATTGCGAGGATCCACGGCAAAATCGGGATGCACCCAATCAAAGTGCTTCCATGCTTCACCACCAGAAGGATGACGTAACACTCCTGCATTCCTCCTATTCTCATGGTGCCATGTCATTTTTCCCGTAGTCTGCATCGATGCAAACATCCTCTGTAATCTAGGAATGATTGACAAGTAGAACATCGACTTTACCGGAACTGGTTTCAGATTACTTCTACTTGCGTTGCACTAACGATATCTTGGCACGTGACAAAATCTGCACTCAACCAACACGCCATCATTTTTGTCGAATTCATTATCGTAAAAAATCATACACCTATTTTGACAACAGTCAATCCTCTTGGACTCCAATCCCAACTTGGACACTAACCTCTTCGCATCATAATAATTTTTGGGTAATCCTCCTTTGAAAGGCGTCCCAGACAAAACCATTTTGGTAATGAAATCCAAGCCCAACTCAGGTATGTTCCAATTGGACTTGACAGACAACAGTTGAACACACAACAATAACATCGAGTCGGGGGACCCTTCCCACAAAGGCTTATTTGTCTCTGTTAGGAGATTATAAATTTTTTGTGGTTCAGCATTAGGAGGCTCTTCTATATTATTTGACTCAAACGATCCGGGCATCATGAGAGCGTCACACACCATCTCCTGCATGGAAACAAAATGATCTTCATATCTAGCTTCTGCACTACTACTTGAACCACCAGTGCCAAAATCAAATTGATGCATTTCTTCTCCATGATTTGTCCAAATCCAGTAATTAGGCCTAAACCCAACTTTATACAAACTGACCCTCACATCGTCTGAACTCTTAATCCGGGTACAGTCACACTTAACACAAGGACATCTAATCCCCCCACCCCACCCCCCACCCACCCACCCCAAATTGTTATAAGTATCTTGCTGACTTGCCTTATTAATAAATTCTTCAACGCCATCTAAAAAAGATTGTTTCAATCCCCCCTCTACGCAGATAAATCCTATCCTACATCCAAGTACGATTCGAAGGAACAAATTCCATCCTCTGCATTTGCACCAAAAAAAGATTACTATATTGAAAAACTATTTTGGGCAAACTCAGATATATCCAAAAAACAACACATGAATGCTTCACCTTGCAGAACTGCTCCCTTTCTTTAATTGGTATGGCCCTATCACATTCAAGAAAAAACTTTTCAACACTCCTATAATAGTTACTCATCACTTCTCATGTCTCATATCTGACGAAATTTCGACGGCATTTCCCATTGGTCTCCAAGTACATGACTTGACTGGGGTGAGATATCACAATTAAGTATGTACCCAGAGAACAAATGGTACTGCGTCAGACCGAATTTTCATCGGATACATCACATAAGAAATAATGAATAGCTATTATACTAGTAAAGAAAACGTTTTTTCTTAAACTGTCCCACTTAGACAATTCGAGGTCCAATATCTAGAGCTTAGTGACTCGCAGGAGTACACATGCTCTAAAATATTGCACCTCAAACGGGTAACTAAGGTTTTTCTAGACGATCAACTCATTTAGAAATATAGCTATTTATCGCTATAGACAATTTATAATATCCATAACATACTTGGATACCAAGTACCTAGGATAAATGTAATTACTCAAACTAACCCCTGTACTTTGGTAATAAATAGCACACCACTAGCTACAACAAAAACTACCCCAACTTGTATACCCATGCTGGAAGCATAAATAACCCAAGGAAGATGTACCAGAATTTTCAGTAATAGAATAATAATTAAAAAAATATCATCAGCAATAACATTTGACTAAAATTTCAAGCTAAGTCCAACAGGCTTTACCAACATGTTAGTGCTCTAAAGAAATAGTTGATTGAGGTTACTTATCGAAATCTTTGAGTTTCTAAGAAAGCGAGATCGGAGAATGTCAGAGATAGTGTCTTGTTCTCTGCTCTCTGTATCAACAAACTTTACTCCGGTTCCAAGAACTAATTCAATTCCTGAAACAAAAAGGAAAGCAATCACAAGAATAAGATATTTGGGAAAGGAAATATTCTTGTTCACTTAATAGACAAGCCTGAGTTCCTGTTCAGTAGGAATCATGACAAACTGATGACAAGATTTAGAGTTTTAAAATAGAAAAAACAGAACTCCTTTTCTTCTTAATTTGAGTTGAAGTATTTCATCAAATGATTAGAGAGAAACGAAGATGAAAGACTTTTCCTACTTGTTACATTGGGGGTATCCCCTTAAAAAGAAGAAAAGTAACAAAAAAAATTAATTGGTAACAACCTTCATACCATGTTCAGAAATAAAATTTATTTTTTGTGGACTATGCAGACTAATGAATGGATTAATTTAAGTTAAAGGATGAATATATTAGCATCTAAGAAAGAATATATTTCTACTAAACTCAAGTACTCCTGTCAGATGCAAGTGGTGATGATAAAAAACAATGTAACATTCAAAGCATTAGATAACCAATGACATTACATACCATTAAGCATCAATTTCAACCTACCGGTATGGTTAGCTAGAATAAAAGAACCACCGCAGAATATATTCAAAGTATCATCTCAAACTAAGAAAGACAAGGCATAGCCTAGCTAAAGCACAACACAACATGATGAAAAAAAAATATAATTACCATGTTCTTTATACCATTTGGGAGTCAATCTTTCCTCATTTGTACCAACACAAGTATGAAAGGACAGAAGCCGTGCAGGAGCTATACATTACAAATTTATTTCAGCAATAATTCATTATGGAAGCATCAAGATCATAGAAAATGAGAAAACAAGAAACAAAGCATTAAATCCTCCTATTGCAAAAACTATCCTAAGCTCTCAGTTCAAGCCTCGAACCTTGATTTTAAATGTCATATGTCAAGTGATTGAATGTGGCAACACTAGTTTGCTGTCTTGTAACATTTGTAACTACTGGTCATTTTGAAGAAAATCCAAAAAGTAAGAGATCTAAGTTGTGATTGTTAATTCCGACCCTCATTCTGAAGTGCTAAAGACTTGTATCATTTTGAATTGTTGATAGAAACTATTCTTACATGTATTAGCTTGGTCTAATATGTGTTATTGAAGTAGCTATTCTTCATATATTAAGAGATGTGGTGTGAATCCATGGTGTGGTAAAAAAAATCCATGGTATGATTATAGTTTTAGGATGCTGACATAAAACTACTGCATAAATGCTCCAGGAGCAACTACATTTCAAAGAAGCAACAAGATTGTAAAACGATGTATATATGAACACAACTTCAAGCTTCTAAATTTTCAATTAAAAAAGTATTAAATACCAGAACCGAATACAGTTTACTTCTCCATACTTCACTATTATATTGTTCTAGAATATGAATTGATAATACACCCATAAAACAGGGTAAAAAGTACATAAATAAAGAAAGTAAGAAGATACTATTAAAAGATGTTTAAAAATTAATCTCCTCAGTACAGAAATTATCTCTATAATATCAAATCAGAAAACTTGGTACCATGAAGTATTCAATTATTTATTATTATGTAACTTATGAAATTAATAATTACACATGAAGTATTCAATTCACTTCCAGAGCATTGATAATTTATTTCTACTAGGAACTTTAACTAAACTAGCTTCCATGTCTAATCTTTTACATTGGTTTTACTATAAATTCCTATGAAGATAACAAAAGTATATATTGCCATCTAATCTAGCAGGTGTCTTGCCAAAAAGCTTCTGCAAACTAGCTAGGAAACTAACTAAATGCTTTAAGAATTGAGCACATGATATATTTCCAATTGAACATTTTCTACTGCTGTATATTCTCCATTGTGTGGTATTTTCTCCCCTAGCAAAGATCCACCTTATATGGATTCTGTCTACCCTGTTTTCAGGTCCTGCTTCACATTTTTCTATAATCCTATTTGAACATTTTGTATACATTATCTCTTTTCTATGAATTACAATTACCTACCAGTCTTCAATTCCACATGACTTAAACACTATATAAAAACCCAATAAATTATAAAAACTTGGTAATAAAAACTTAATCAAATCAGAAGTTAATGATTTGTAGCAAACACAAAAGGGAGGGGCTAACTAGATACCTGGTGATGAAGGGTCGGACAACAACCGTGCCATCGTTGTGGCGGACGCCGTGGCGGAAATGAAGGGAGCAGGGGAGACGCGACTGAACAGAATAGAGAATGTAGCAGATAGGAGGCACGCGAGGGACTGAGCAGCTGTGGGAGAAGAGGGTGACGACGGTGGGAGAAGAGGGTGGTGACGAGTGGAGACGAAATGTAGCAGAGAGGTGGAGGCAGAGGTGGAAACGAAGTGAGGGAGGGGAGGGGATGAAACGTGAGTGAGCAAGGAATGGGGCTGAGGGTTTAACTTCTAATTTGCGACAGGCCACCGATGCCAATGGCCGTCACAAATGCATCCATAGGTTAGCGACGGCTAATGCTGTCGCAAATATACATCCCATCATAACTTGAATCTTGATTAGCGATGGCTAGAACTGTCACAAAGTTAGCAACGGTTTAAGCCGTCGCAAAACCCCAGTTCCAATTTACCAATTTGTGTGCTTAAATTTTTACGGAAAAAATGTGCTAATATTTGTGACAAAAAAGCCATCGCGAAAGCAAGAAGCCGTCGTAAAATGAAGACGTATCAAATGTTATGGTTTGCAACGGCTTTGACCGTCGCTAATAAAAATATTTCTGACGGATTTTAGGCCGTCGCTAATTTGACAAATTCTTGTAGTGGTGTAGGCCACGCGTCGCCTTCTAACCACTGTTTCGTCATGCGCTTCTCACTACAGCATCGTCGGACCTTCGCCAAGTCCGTTTAAGGGGTTCAAATCATGATCTGAGGACATTTTTTCATGAGTCTGTTTGAAGCCTCGTTCGTTCTCGTTGTTGTTACGTTTCTGAGTTAATTCAAGAACAGAAAATCAGTTTTTTTTAGTAAGCCCTCTGGATTTTCTTCTCTGGAAATAACTAGTAAGAGTGTTTTTTAGTAAGCCCTATGGATTTTCTTCTCTGACAATAACTAGTAAGAGCTTTTGCTCCCGCTCCTTTATCGCCTCTGGTACTATCCCTAAGGATGATTGGATTCTTGACTCTGGTGCTACTGATCATATGACCTATCATTCTAAATTGTTTTCCTCATACACATCACCTTCTAGTATTCATTATATTACTGTAGCTGATGGTTCTCAGACCTGTGTTGTTGGTTCTGGGAATATTGATCTTCAACCATCATTTAAACTGAAAAATGTGCTATATGTTCCCGAACTCTCCAACAACTTAATTTCCATTCATAAGCTTACTTAGGACCAGAACTGTGCAGTAACATTTTTCCCTTCTCATTGTGTTTTTCAGGATCTTGCCATGGGGGGGGGGGGATTGGAGTTGCTAAGGAACAGGGAGGTTTGTACTATACGTCTGATGAAAGATATGGTCAAAAGGTGCAGTCTTCCTGCTTACAGTCTCAGTTTGAGTCTCACTCACCTGCATCACAGGTCTGGCTGTAGCACAAGCATCTTGGACATCCTCCTTTTTCTCTCATCAAGTCTATGTTTCCATCTTTGTTTTTACAACAGTCCGTTGAGTCTTTTTTAAGTGTGACATTTGTCAGTTTGCTAAACATCATCGTGCTACTTTTCCTTCTAGTTTTAAGAAAAGTTCTGAACCATTTGATCTTATACATTATGATGTTTGGGGACCAGACCCTATTTCAGACATTTCTGGTGCGAGATGATTTGTTTCCTTTATTAATTGATGATTGTACTTGAGTAACTTGGCTTTTCTTGATGAAGGATAAATCAGAAGTACCCCCAACTTTTTGTTCAATTTTATCATATGGTGCAGACACAATTTGGGAAAGGCATTAAAAGATTACATTCAGACAATGGAAAAGAATATGTCAATCATAGCCTTTCAAGTTTTAATAATAAACATGGTACCATCCATGAATTTACTACTATTTTTTTATATATATTGCATGGCAACGAGCTTCACGGAGTGGTTTCATATGGCACATGCTCGACTTCTAATCCTCAGTTGCTACTATCACAAAAGCTCATTGATTATTATAGCCTATCAAATCAGTTGCTGACCTGACAATCCTTAGCCACGTCACCACTTAACGGAACATCTTGACGGCATTCCAAAATTTTAAAAGTTAAAAACACAAAAAGCAAACGAAAAAATTAAGATAGGGACCAAAACCAAAATTAGCTATTTTTGTTGGGATTAATAAGTTGATTAAGCCTTTAAAGAATTATTGCTATAAACTTTATAATTTCTAATGTAACATTATTTTTAAAATTAAATGTTAACAAATTAAACCAATGAAACTTGTAACGTGTTGTCATTTTAAATTGTATTTTATACAAATACTAAAACACAATTAGTTAATTAATAATAATTAAATAAATTTTAAAATAGAAAAAGCTCGTGGATTGCACGAGATATTTTCTAACTTAAAATAAGTTTATGTATAAAGTGAGCAAGTTAGAATGTATTTATCCTTGAATTATTTAAGAGTTTTTTTTTACTCAAATAAAGATGGTTATTTCATTTCATTAGCAATGCTAGAAGCAATATAAGTTGGAATACAACTGAAATTTTGGTCACTCAGAACAAACTCAACTCGAAAGTTTGGATAATTACTAAGAACAACTCGGCGGTGCTGCAAAATAATACCAAGCTCATTGTGCATTTCTCTAGGCTGGACAACAAGATCAGCTACCACTGTACTATCAGTCTAAAAAATAACGTGAGACAAGTTCCAAAGAGTTTTATCTCTTAAACTTGAACATGTTTCTTAAATTCACCAATTATATTAGATACATAATGTATTAAAATACTGAATATATCCTTACTAGTTTACTTTACACCCAAACTGACTTTAGAAAATCTTTATCGCTTTTAGCCTGCATCGATCCATTAATTAATAATTACCTGCATTCTCTTTAAATTCTTTTTACATAAACTTAGATGCTTTTTCTTATTTTACACAACCATAATGAATAAATTATGTTCATACTCTAATTTAAGGAACACATTTACGATAAAAGATAATAATTTCTTATGAAGTTTTTTTTTTTTGACAGAGATATTTCTTATGGAGCATTTTTTTTTTGACAGAATATTTCTTATGAAGCTAAATAATTAATATTACATATTTCCATACGATTGCGCTTTACTACTTATGTCTATCTTATTTAAATTTTTAATTCAATTTATAAAATATATACTAAATTATACAAGATGAAATTGTCTACATAACACATTAGTTAAATCAGTAATCATATTAGTAAAACATTTTTTTTTACATTCTTGGAAATCATCGTTTTGGTAACGTAGGATTCTAATGCAAAAACAGAATAAAAGAGAAGATAAATTTTTTTAAATGGTCGTATTATTAAACGGGAATCTGGCAATGATATTTTAGTTTTTAAATTTTTGCTATATATGTTTGTGTGGCTGTTTCTGTCCAAAAAACATCAAAAGAAAATTGATTTATTTTAATTGAAACTTATCTTCAAATAATGCTAAAGGTTTGGCCTATATATATGCGTATTAGGCGCTTAATCTAGACCATATTGATTTCCTTCAAATCCCTTCGTCCGCACATAACACACTATGGTTAGTGACCTTATTAGTTATCTGCATTTCCTTGTCTACAAATAACTAGTTTTATCTTTCAAATTTAACGTATAGTATCTTTATTCTACAGGATTTGCTTTTAATTAGCTTGTTGATCTTTACTATTGCATCATGCAACTTGTGGGCTGCAAATGGGGAGAGTACCTTTGACCTGCTTGCTTATGGTGCCAAAGGAGATGGCCAAACTGATGATACCCAAGTACATATATACTCTTTAATAAGTTCCTTAATTTCTTCTTTTTAGTAACCATTTTATTCTTTAAATTAAAGAAAAATGTTATAGAATAATTTGAATTATATAAATAAATTTTTTTTTTGCTAGAATTGCTTTTATAGTACAATGTTTGTAATACATTTGATCATTTCTTCTTTTATTTTTTTTATCTTTTCGTGTGTGTGGTATGTATGTATATATATATATATATAGATAGACAGATAGATAGATAGATAGATAGATAGATACCTTTCGTACCTATATTTTTGTATATGTTTATCAATAATGTCATTTTTCCATAGGCTTTTGAGAAAGCATGGGAAGCTTTGTGTGGAGCAAGTGAAGATGAAGGAACACCAACGCTTGTGGTACCAGATGGGCATACATTTCTTTTGAAACAAAATATATTCAATGGTCCCTGTCGATCCAAACAAGTGCATATTAAGGTACAACAATTAGACTCCGTGTGTCAAAAAAAAAAAAAAATTAGACTCCGTGTCCAATCAAAGAATTTTTTTTTGAGTAAAAAATCTAAATTGGTATTTTTAAAAAATGTGTTTTTAATTTAATATCTGAAAAATAAAAATCTCAAATCGATGTTTAAACATTTTAAATATCAGTCAGATCGATCATTTTTATAAGGGATATACCAATGTTTGTAAAGAATTTTTTTATCATAAATTCTTAGAAATTATTTGAGATTTATTTTTAATTTTCAGATACAAATTTGAATATTTAATCATTTTAATATGGACCTCTATTTCAAAATTAACTTTGATAATAGCACAACCATGGCTAGAATATCTGGTATTCTAGTTTTTCTGCACCAAATCAAAAAGTTGTAGTATTAGTCAAAATAGGTTAGGTTGGATATTTTTCACTTATCGAGAAAAAGTAATGAATAAGTTGGCTAAAATATCACTAATTACAATTAAAATAAATGAATTCTCCAATATTAATTAGTATAAGTTTTCAGTGTAATATATACTTAATTGCTTTTACACTAGATTAACTTTTATTGCTTGTGGATGTAGATTTTGGGGAACCTACTAGCTCCAGAGAGAAATGCGTGGGGAGCATGTTCAAAACACTGGCTTCATTTTATAGGCGTAGGTGGCATGACAATTGATGGATCTGGAGTTATAAATGGTCAAGGACAAGCTTGGTGGGGAAATGTAATGACATATTAAACAATTACATATATATTGTGCTATTTGCATCATCAAATTAATATGAATCCTTAATAGCAATTTCCTAAACATAGTCAATAATCTAATTCTTGGTGCTGTGCCCAATTATTTGTAAGATATATTAAGCATCTAACAATACATGATTTTCAATCTTGCAGCTCACTGAAGGATGCAAAGCAATACCAACGGTTAGAACATTTTCCCATAAAAATAAAATTTCAGGATAATAAAATGTGAGTAATAAAATTAACTACATGTTCAATGTTTGTTTTGTAGGCACTTTTATTCTATAGATGTGATGATCTACAAATAAGTGGAACCACTCATATTAACGGACCAGGATTTCATATATATGTAGTTCATAGTACTGACGTAAGCATCTCACATGTTAATATATCAGCACCTGAACACAGCCACAACACTGATGGAATTGACATCTCAAACTCAGAAAGAGTTAACATTCACGACTCTATTATTGGAACTGGTAAAGCTTCACACACACATTTATAATACTTTTATATCCCTCTATGTTGAATACATGATTTTAGTTAGATTAATGATTTGCATGTATAATTTTAAGATCTGTTTTTATATATAGGTGATGACTGCATTGCTATCAAAGGTGGCACTCGATTTCTCAACGTTAGCCAAGTTACATGTGGACCTGGTCATGGCATCAGGTTTGCAAAAAAAAAAAAAAACTCACCTGGAACGTAAATTATATGTCTAATTATTTACCTTGTTCAATATTCAGATTTGAATTCCATTCTATGGGCAATTAGGAATAATATTATGTGAGTCCTACCTACATATCAACGGAACTAGCCATATTAATAAATTTAAAAATAAAATAGAGAAATATATCTTTCGTTGGGGGAAAAAACAACTTATTTCTATCATTAGAGTCCTTGGGAGTGCTACCAATACACTTTTTAACACTATTTTTCGTTTTTTCTATTGGTTAAAATTTAAATGAGTTCTGCTATTTTGTGAGTCTCACTTCAATTCTGTATAGTCCCACATTAATTTCAACTGATAGGAAAGAATGTGTTTGGAAAGAAGCTCTTAAAGAATATGTTGTTAATATTTTTAGTATAGTCGAGTAGTCTTTAGACAACACCTAAAATTGAAGATTTGCAACCAACATGGTGTGCCACAGTTGGTAGATAACTGTATCCTTAAGCATGTGGTCAGGGGTTCGATTGCTAGCTTATACGTATGGAAGATCATCTGTTGGGAGAGGTCAACCCCTTAAATGAATCTTAGTACCTCGAATGATTAGTCTCTGGCTCCCGCATGGAAGATACCCGATTTCACCCAAAAAAAAATTGAAGATTTGCTATTGAATATTTCCTAGCTAGATCTGAAACATATATAGTTAATTGCATTCAATTCTTGCATTCAGTGTGGGCAGTCTAGGGGACGATGGAGGAGATGAATTCGCAGAAAATATTCATGTCTGGAATTGCAGCTTCAATGGAGCTGATGGCGGACCTAAAATCAAGACATGGCCAGTAAGGCTACAATTTTGAAATAAGAGAAAATTTTTATAAGAAAGCTATATATATATATATAGTTATTGTATCTTGAACTCCATTAACAAAAGTTCTCTTAATTAATTTCAAGGGTGGAAAAGGATATGTCAAGGCAGTCACCTTCGAGCATATCACAGTCAATCAAACACGTTATCCTGTATTTATTAACCAACATTACATGGGCACTCCTGAAAAGGTTAATATTTTTTTTCTCAATATTTATTTGTTTTGTTTATGGATATAAGAATAATTTCATTTCTCATAATTTGATATTGCAGCCGCAAGCATTAAAAGTGAGTGATGTCACATTTAGTGATATACATGGAACATGTGTCGACGATAACGCAATCGTATTGGATTGTGCGAAGATAGGGTGTAGTAATATTACATTGAATCAGATCAATATAACCTCAATGGATCCAACGAAACCAGCTTCTGCAAAATGCAACAATACTCAAGGCTCATTTACGAATGTTTCACCTCCTGTATCTTGTATCAATCAGTGAAGAAATATGTCTAGTGCGGATAAATTAGAAAGGTCAACCGACTTCCATTGTTGAGTGTTCTGTGCGAAGTTAACTTTCTAAAATTTCAATTACAATACGTTGGGCAACAAATGCTTGATGCTTGTTTGTATCTCCTTAGTTGTTTTGGTCTTTAGATGGTGCTGGTTGTTGTGTGGTCTTTTGTTTTTTCTGGTTGTTCTTTCGGTATCTTTTCCTGGTTTTTGAGTTAGGGTAGTGTAATAATCATACTGTTATGGTTTGTAACAGTATTATATTTACTCCCTCCTTTTAGTTACTTTTGTATATGGGTTAGAGTACCTTGTACTCTCTTCAATATACTTTTGGCTTACCAAAAAGAAAAAAAGTTATATAAAACTATCGTCTTTATGGCTCGAGATATGAATCTTCTTGTATCATTTGAATCTAGCTAATTCAATCGTTATTAAATATTAATAATTAATGTGTATCAAAATAAAAATTGATATTTTTCCTAACATGTGTAAATAGCTATTTTATAAATAAGGTGAGAGATAATATATTTCTAAGAGGATTTTTTTGCTAATGAATTATTTCGGGAAAAAAAGGATGAATATAACTTTTTTAGAAAAGCTATAAACATATAATAAAATAATATAAATATGTTAAATTTAAACTCAATAATCATGTACGAGATATGCTATCATAAAACTTTATTGTGAAAACATCATAATCATATAAGCATGCATCTCATTTATTAAGAACAATCATAGCTTGATAATCTTATGATCTAACAACATGTTAGCTTATCAAACACTACTAGAAAAGACAATTTAGCAACTGAATTTAGCGACGGAAAAGATTCAGTCGCAAATAGTGACCGAATTAGCGACAAAAAATTTACTCTTTGAAAATGGTTGCTAGAATACATTTAGTGACTGATTTAACGACCAATTTTATTGGTCGTAAAAAACTGGTCACTAAATTACAAATTTCAAAAATTATTTTAGTGAAACATTTAGCGACCGTATTTAGTGGTCGCAACTAAGTAGGTCATTGAATCAGTCTCTAACTCAAACAAAATTTAGTAAATGAATTATTTAGCAACCGCATTAACAAATCGATTGCTAATTACTTAAATGCCTAAATCAGCACACAAATCCATTTTCCCCTTATTTCTCCACTCCAATCTTTGCATGCACGCATGACCTAAATCCTATTTCTCTCTCCATATCACCGCCATCGCCCTCTCTGCTTTGCCACCATCGTTCCCCTCTCTCCTCCGACGAAATTTCTTCTTGGGTCCCATTGTTCCAGTCTCATTACGGCATCCCTCAATGCCACCCTCCAATCGAGATCGTCTCCTCAGGTCTCTCTCCTTTCCTCCATTTTTGCCTCAACGTAAACAAAAAAAAAATTCAGAAAAAAGTGAGAGTGAAAGGGAGAGAAGATGGAGCTTTGGAGCAAGGGTTTTTTGATGGAGAGGAAGACGAGGAAGGAGAGCTAATGAGGATATTCTTGCTCTAAGAATTAGGGTTTGTGCAAAATGAGGTAGGGGCTTTAACCCTCTTGGTATTTTTAAACCTTGGGTTGTTTCTTATTTGAATGCTTAGGGCATGTTTGGTTTGTTTTTAGTTTCCTGTTTTCATTTCCTAATTTCAAAGATAATTACAACTAAACTAATTACAAAAATGTTACCATGTTTTTATTTTGTTTCTTGTTTCCAAAGATTTGCACAAGAAACAATGGAAACAAAAAAAAAAAATTCCAGTGTTTCATGTCAAATCTTTCGAAATAAGAAACATAATGAAAATAAGGTGATAATTTTGTCATTATTTTAGTTATAGTTATCTCTGAAATTAAGAAATGAAAATAGTAAACTGAAAATAAACTAAATAGGCCCTTAATTTGCGAGGGATTGTTCATTTTCATGTTTCAAATTTGTTGAGTTTGACAATGTGATGAATACATATGTTCATTCATATGATTTCCTCTTTATTCGTGTGTTTTCTCAAAAATGAGGAAGGAAGGAAATTAGTGTCTGCTACATCTCTTCATACGTGCTTACAGAAATAGAGTGTCTTCATATTAGCTTTATTGCCAAAACTTCATCAATATTTTATCTTTAGTTAGATTGTTTTATGTTGAGTTTATTTATTATGCTAGAGTATCCTGTACTGAGTGCAGTTTCAAATAGTGGTTTTATAGGAAGTAGCACATGGAAGGATTATTATATTGGTGGAGAATTCTATTGTAAAGAGCTTATGATGATTATATTTCAGGTCTGTCGATTCTGTCAGCAGCAGGATGAGAATGTAAGCATAAAACTATAAGTTGTAATTTTCCTAGGGTTCATCGATGCAGAAAACTACACTAATAAGGATCTTAGATATTATGATTCTCACATCTATGATTAGGGTTCAAGAATTACCTGGATCCATAGCCTTTATAGTTCTTTGATTCTTGGAGATTTCTCCCATCTCTTCCTTCCTCTTAGTGTGCCTATGATGGTGTAGACACTTTCAGTTTCTCTTTTCTGGTTTTCTGATGATAGAAGGAACATATGCCTTTCTCTCTTTTTGTCCCACTATCAATTATCTGAGATGATAACTTCCACTCCAGAATTTGATCAGTTAATGAGGGAGAGGGGAGGGATTTAATTTTTTGAAATTCAAAATTAACCACTCACTAACTTTAATTACAATTAGGCCAAACAACCATCACATTAGGTCAACCTTTATTTAAAGCTAGTCTTTTAGTTACATGGGCCACTAATAATAGATTATTAAAAATAATCTAACAATCTCCCACTTGGCCCATGTGACGACTTGAAGATTCAACAATAAACCATAATTAAAACTATCAAGTCATCATCTTTAATTGAATTGAAATGATTGGATCATGTAACACCCCGATTTTTACTGTTCTTCAATAACAATATATATATATATATATCCGAGACTTAGAAAATGATTTTTGGAAAACTAAAGTAATATTCATATTATACTTATTTTTATAAGGTTACAATTAAATTTTGGGTTGAAAATTCAAATGGAACCTGATCTGCGTTTTTGCTGACAGTAAAATTTCACTGATCAAAAAACCTAATTTTGACTCGAGAACGAAATGGTTCCATTTTATATCCCATTTCCAACGATATTGGTTATTTTGAAAATTTTCAAAATAAATAAATTATTATACTTTATTCGAGCGTAAAAACCTAAATCTGGTAATCGACGGAGTCGAGAATGGATGTGCATAGACAAAACCCGACGGGATGGATGAAGACAATGAGTCATCCATAATGACTCATGGGGGTTGACTCACCTAGCATTTAATGCATGTAATGATGAGTTTAAGTGTGAAAAGACTAAAATACCATCAACCTAACCTATCCTAGTTAAATAATAACCATGGTTAAGGCAAGACAACTTCAAATTTGCTTCTTCATCTTTCTTGTGGTGCAAAATCAGCCACACCTCCTCAACATCATGTCCACTCATTTATCATGATTCCTTTTAAGAGGGAATGACTTTTATACCCTAGTCTTTTGTGTAAATTCCAAGCTTGTCCCTATGTGCTTTTACCATTTTGTCCCCAAGACAAATTTGAAGGACAAAAATATCCCCTCACTCCCTTAATTTCGTGCAGCCCCTCCCCCTCACACTTAGTCATTTTTATGATAAAACTTCATCTTCTTCATCACTTTCTCTCATTTTTCTCAAGAACACCATAAGTGATTTTGTGAAGAACTTGGTATTTTCTCTTAATTTCTCCAAGCTACAAGAGGTATAACTTCCTCTCCATGATCAATCATGTCTTCTTCGTCATTGATTTCACTTGTTTCATGCCATGATCATCATTTGAAATTCTTAGATCTAGATATTCAAAAATTTCTATAAAATCATAGAAAAATCATTTTGATGTGAGATCAATTTTTATGAACTCTATATGATGTATATATTGATTATCCAAGAGCATGAATCAAAAGAAAATTTCCTCCCTATTTTCTTATTGTTGGCCGAAACTAAGCTCAAAGGGAGTAAATGGGTTTTGCTTCAATTTTTGTGAAGTAACACTTGATTTCACCCTTCTATTACCTATGTGTATTGAATCCAAGAGATTGAAATAAAATAAAATCCCTAACCTATTTTTATATTGATGGTCGAATTTATACTCTAGAAGAGTTGAATGATTTTGTTTCAATTCTCAACTTATGACAATTTTCCTTAACTCTATACTACTCTAGGTTTATGGATCTAAGAGTATGTGAAATTTTGAGATCCCTAGCCAAATTTGCTAGCTTTGGCCGAATCTGCACTCATGATGAGTTAGATGATTTGGTTTTGATTTTTGAGTTATGATCATAGATCTTGCCTTTCAAATACTTTAGGATTATTAATCCAAGAGTTTTTGAAAATTGGAAATCTCTAGCCTAATTAATCCATCATGGCCGAAACCTAGCCATAAGAATTAGGTGATTTTAGTTGTTTTATGTTGTTAATTTTGTTGTGCTTTGTTGAAGGATAAATTGTTGTGTGAATGTTGTACATTGCGAAAAGGAAATCGGGAGATCGACGAGAAAGTTTGACAAAAAGAACTGAAAACTTCAAGAGGTAAGGGGAGATTATCTGAACGATTTTTCTGATAGCTATATGCTATCAGTGAGTAGTCTGTAAAATTTATCTGAGCTTTGTTGTGATTGTTTGGATTTATTTGACGTGGTTGTTTTATCTTCTTTCAATTATCTGCTTTGGAGTAATTATCTGCAGACGTGTGGTATAACTTTGATGCATGTTAAAAATTGTATGATATGCTATAACGTTGACGTGGCAATTGTATTGAAATTGATTGTTGATTGAGAAGCCTGACAGTGATCCGTGCTCAATTAATTAACGAGATAAAAGCTTTAAAAAGTTTGATGAGGAATATCAATTATTTAATTGATGAAATATTGAAAAATAATATTATTTAAATATTTGATTTATGGAAAATGAGAAATAATGGAAAATACTAATTGTAACATCCTAGTTTTTATGGTTTTTCAATATCGGTAAAATATATATGTTTATATTATTTTTATTGGAATAATAATTATTTGGACATTTATTTTTGTTTATTTTATGATGCTAGATCTTGAGTAATTTTATTTACTCTTTTAAAATTATTTTATTAAGTGCATCAGCACTGCCTTATTCCAGGAGAAGTACTTTTACTAGACAATAATGTTATGTTATTGTCACTACTAGTACTTATTTAGAAAAATATTTTAAATGATATAATTGAAAGAAAATTATTTTTATATTTTATTCTATTTATTTTAGATTTGACAATAATTTGGTTTGACATTAATCAGAGATTAAATATTGGATCGTTGATTTTCTTAGCTGATCAATTCAACTATCAATCTCTACTTTATTTCAAATTTTGATATATTTGTCACCATTTATGTTTAGATTCAAAAACTAAAAACGTGTTTATTTTTTGTATGCTTAATATTTATCACTCATTTTATACCCATCCACCAAGTACATGAAAAATTAATAAAAGGAAGCTCAAATCCCCTCCCTTCCCCGTACATGCTCGCACGAACCCCTTCCTTACTCTTTCTCTTTTTATAGCTCAATCTTCTTCCTCCTTCCAAAGCTGCTACTTATATATCTAGAAACTCTAAACTTCCTCTCACTAACACAGCCACTTCCGACCAGCGTCTCAGCCCCATCATGGAGCGTCACCGTCGCTCGCCGCTTGGACCAAAGGAGACGATGCGCGTTCTGTTTCGTCTGGTCCTCCTTCGGGTCGCGTCATCCGCCGCTAGCTCCGCCTGCAGCTCGTTGCCGCTCGTCGTCCGGTCGCACTGGTAGGGAGGAGACCACCAAGTACCGAGTTCCGCCATCCCTCGAAAGTGCTTGTCTGTTTGGTTCATCCTTCGCCGCTGTCACCGCATGAAAACAGAGCTCCTCCGCCGTCTCCGTCGCGTCGTCGCCGTCGCGGCGTCTGAGTCATGACAGCCACCATCCAGTTTCATCTTCTTCCCTGGGTGAGTTGGAATTTCACTCATGTATTTGTTTAAGATTCAAAACCCCAAATTTGATTTTTGAAACCCTAACTTTTCATTTTACCCAAATCATGAAATTGGTTATGTTTTAGTGCAATTACGACTTTTAATTGATAATTTCTAAGTTCAGTTTCACGATTCTCTAATCAAAACAAAGTTTCCCCAAAATTGTATTATGAACCTTGAGCCCCAAAATCTGATTTTCTTTGAAAGTGGCTCTGATTTGTGAAATTAAGCGTTCAAATCCAATTAGAGTGTGCGTTTGATGATGAGTAATTGATTGCTTTATTTTCTGGCTGTTGTAAAATGTTTGGACTCCCACGCTGGGACGTTGATGGTGATTGTCTTGCATTGAGAAGCATGTCTTGCGTTATTGGGAGCTGATAGGGTTTAAATTGCACAAGTTTCAAGGGGTTAAAGGAACTCGGGGCATCATTGTGAGGGAAACTAGTTGTTGAATGCATCAAGGAGAGGATATTTTCTAGTCTTCAAAGGTAAAGGGAGTTTACCCGAAGAGTTTTAGTAGTTACATACTTATTGTTGTGTTTGAGTGTATGTTAATTTTTAAATCTTTGTAATGATGTCTTGCTTGAATTGTTTAGAGTTTGATTGAAGTTTTAATGTTATTGTTTGTTGATTATATTACTGTTTTGCTTGACTATGATTGGCTGATGGCATGTCACTGGTCATTACTTGTTAATCAAGATTAAGACATTAAAGCACCTTAACTCGGAAATATCGAAAAAGTGGTGTTTTGTTTTCTTTGGAAAATGAGAAGAAAATCCTAAATGATGAAAGTGTGAAGATAGAACAAAGTTAGGAAAGAGAGAAAAAGGGAAATATCAAAATTCATGAAAAGGTTTAAAGAATTTTTGAAAAGAAAAGTCTTTTGAAAACAAATATTTTCTTTTAGGTTTTACCAAAAGTTGTTCAAAAAAATGGAAACATTTAGAGAAAATGCTCTCTTTGATAAATCTATTTACAAGAGTTTTGTATTTGGTTCTAAGTTGAGAAAAATATTTCACTGGTTTCCTAAGTTTTCAGAAAATGGATTTCTAAAAGAAAACAGTTTTAGTGAAATAGTATTTCTAAGAACGAAAAGTATTTATGACACAAAAATTTAGAAACTCTTGAACTTTTGCTTTTTGATTTAGTTTTCACTAAACGAAAACCTCTAGAAATAGAGTGAAAAAGAAAGGACCTGGTGCTCCGGATTGACGGGCTATAGAGTTCTTGTTGTGAGTTTTGAGGAAAATAAAGGACCTAGTGCTCCGGATTGACGGGCTAGAGTTCTTGTTTTGAGTTTTGAGGTGCTCCGGATCGACGGGCTAGAGTTCTTGTTTTGAGTTTTGAGAAAGTAGAAAGGACCTAGTGTTTCGGATTGACGGGCTAGTGTTTGGGATGTTGGAATTACAGAGGAGACTCTGTCGAAATTTTTATAAAAAAAGAATCGATTTAAGTACTTATATAACTTATTTTCCGAAAGTAAACCAGCAATTATTATTTTATTTTAATATGTTATTATGAAATTAAGCTAGTCATGTAATCCCAAGGGGGGTGTTACATTAGTGGTATCACATCTAGTCGAGTCTTTCGGGAACCTTGAGGAATATGTCTGTTATGTTTTTGTTGTGTGATCTCTGATTGGTCACTGTTTGAATTGTTTCCTTATCGAAACAATGTGTGTGGCTTATAAGTATTTTGTTTTCTTGATGGGTTTCCACTGGTGCGACACCCCTTTTTCAAGGTATCACATTTAAGTAACTTGTTGCGGAAATGCACTCAATAAAATGTTGCTGGTTGTTTTCGGAAAATATAATTTTCTAGTTACTTATCCCTTTCAAAATTGGTGATAATTTTTTTTTCATTTTCTTTTACTCCACATACAATCCAACACCATTAACTTAATATACAACTATATAACATATATAGGTATCATAAGAGATTTACACTTAGACCTTCACATAACAGGTCATCTCCCAAAGTCATAACATAAGAAAATAAAGACGTAATTGTAACGTAGTGGTAATCTGGAATCACAACTCAAAAGAATGACTCTCAATAGCGAAACATCCAGACTAACAAAATACCACTACTCCATAAGATACCAAAAGTCCTACAGCCGGTCAATACTAGTAAACGGTTGGGAAGACCACCCTGGTTTTCCCTTCCTATCAGGATATCCGGTGAGGATATCTCTACTTCTGGAACTATGGAAGTATCAGAACTTAACAGTTCGTGATCTACGAGAAAACCGGTAAATAACCAGAGAGGTGGTAAAGGTATCTCCACCGTCAAAGTCTGGTACATACGTGATGTAGGTCCCGAATTATTACCCTCAACGATACAAACTAGTCTGGTGTAAGTAGCATTCCTAGCTCTCGTGTTGATCACCCAAGCCTCACCATTGTCGGCATTCACACAGATCAAGGATCTGATCCTTAAGTACGACAGGTTTGTCTCATCGGAGTTCATCTGTACTCATATATATACACATAGTAGAGGAAACAACAAACAAATATGCAAGGGTGAATTACCAATATATGAGTTTTGACAAGACAACCTCATGCACGACACACAAGCAGCATATACCATGTATTCACAGCATACAAAAATTATCTAAACAGTAGAATAATTTTATCAAAAGGGTTTCATACCCGACAGTCATCGTCATTTTATAAAAATGCACGACACTTCAATATTCAGGCTCTATTTTGATACCTAGTCTTCGGAGATCCCAACTTCTTTCAAATGAGCGGATTAGGCTCAGAATCACGTTCATCTCAATCTCATGTGACCATTGCTCAAACAGCTATTGCAACTATTCACATGATTCCTCTGTGACAACCACTCAAACAGCTATTGCAGTTGTACATTGGTTACATTTTCAGATAATCTACCTCAACCTCATGTGACCATTGCTCAAACAGCTATTGCAACTGTTCACATGACTCCTTTGTAACAACTACTCAAACAGCTATTGCAGTTGTACACAGATACATAACCACTCAAACATCTATTGCAGTTATGCATAAATATTATCCGACTTTGTATGATAGCCACTCAAACAACTATTGCAGCTTAGTCATACGGACCGTTGTGACAATTGTCCAACTATTGTTGTAGTCATACATATAGTAAATCATTGGTCCACATAGAACACAATAGTTACTGCGATCAATGATGTCCATAACCTATTGCATCACTCAGAACCTCAATAGTCATTGCATTAAATTGTAAACAAAGTCCAGTAAAGATACATTGGCTCACTCATAATCCAATGATCAAATGGAAACATAGTCCATCAAAGATACATTGATCCACCGAGGACTCAATGATCATAACACATGGCATGTCTGCCAAAAATGCATGAGCAAAATTTTTATTCTCGTTTTGTTTTCTTTATCGTAATAATGTTTCCTTGTCGAAGTACAAAGCTAACAACCATGCTTAATTTCTTATTAAGACTTTCCACTTAAACAAACATAGGACACACAATCCAAATGTTTTAAAACTTAACACATGACACACAGTCCGAGTGCTCAATCGCAAAGCCCTAAACTGATGCACTAGTCTTAGGCTCGCGGATATGGAACTCATATTTTCCACATCAACTTAGGACACACAGTCTACAAAATCATTGCAGGACACTCAGTCCAATGACACAGATCCCTGATCTACGTGTCCATAGAACACTAGAACCCCGACGTCTCGGTTCCTAGGTTCATTTATCCTTTGTAAAACATTTCGCTCAGTGAAAAACAAATACAAAACCAAACCTCTGAAAACTTATCCAAGTTTAAAAGAATAATTTCACTGAATAAAAATTCTCTTACAGAAATCCTTTTCTGTTAAAACATTGATAAAATATGAAAATCATTGATAAATTCTTTTCTTTCCAACTACTTCATTTCTGAAAATCGTTCTCAATAAACGTCAACTTTTTTTTAAAGTCCTTTCTAAATAAAATAAAATAAAATCTCTCTCTCAAAATTTCTCATAAAAATATTTTTATAACTTAAATGACTTTTCTGTCATAAGTAATTGTTCTGACGGCTATATTATGTTATTTTCGGAACTTAATCACTTTAAATAACATTTTATAGTAAAATTGAATTTATTTTGGAAAAACTAGCGCCTGTGAAAAATTTTCACAGTTCCGCCCTTACTGTCACTTATTGACACATTATCCACAAAAATATTATTAAAATAATATTTTCCCACTTTTTTCTCAAAATTCCATAAACTAATCACTTTGATTAATTATTCAAACTTATTAAACTTTTATCCTCAAATTATTTTAAACACTGACCAATGTCAGGTTTCTCAATCCATCACTCAACAAAAGATATTTTCATCACAGAATAGCATGACATACATCCAATTCATGGCATGCATCACGATTATAATTTAACAATTTAATCATAATTATGTAAATCCACATATCACATAAACTCAATTACTCAAGTAAGCATTTAATCAATTCAACAATTAACAATAAACCATTTAAAATCACAAGACATTACTATAGACAATTTACAAACAACTCCAACAATTAGCATGTGATTATCTT
Organism: Sophora flavescens; assembly: GCA_030762895.1. Classification (NCBI taxonomy): domain Eukaryota; kingdom Viridiplantae; phylum Streptophyta; class Magnoliopsida; order Fabales; family Fabaceae; genus Sophora; species Sophora flavescens. The sequence continues at coordinate 148,482,913 of CM061063.1, forward strand.
AAACTCCTTAGGCATACTCCCCTTACCTCTTGAAGATTCAAGTATTTGTTTCACGAACGATTTCCCGATTTGATCTCTGTTTCCTTCGTACATTCAGGATAATCAACAACGATTTATCCTTCACAACAAATCATCACAAAATTAATGAAAATCAAACAACAAAACTTTCTAAATCATATGATAATGGTTCGGCCTACTCAAGATCATTAGGCTAAGGATGTTAAAAATTTTCTAACTTATGGAATTATGATCCTTAAACATGATGGAGACTTAATCAGTGATCATGAACCAAGGACTTTGAATGAAACTCATCTAGTTCCAAGACTAGGGTTTCGGTTTTTCACAAAATAAAAATCTAGGGATTTTGAAATTTTATCAACTCTTGGATTCAACAAACATATATATATATATATATATATATATAGGTAACATACAGTTGGATTTAAGTGTCACAAGACAACTTTTGAATCAAAATTCATCCAACAACAAAATTTAGGGTTTCGACCCTTTTGGAATAAATAAGCTAGGGTTTGATTTTTGGTTTTCAAATCACTTGTATACAATATCTATCATGATATCAAGAGATTAAATCATGAGTCATGGCTTAAAGTTGAAACAAAATCCAAGAACACCCATTTTGAGAGGGTTTTGGCCTATCTCAGAAAATTAGGAAAGAAATTTCTCATGATCACATGCTTCTAGATGATAGAGATGATTATGAGATCATAGCAATTGGTTTCAAGTAAAAAGGATTTTTCTACAATTAGTTATGAATTTTTGAAGAAAGCTTCATGAAATTGAAATAAAATGAAGAACATGATGATTCATGTCATAAACTCATAAAAGTTGTGAAAAGAAAGGCTTAGAGTAACAATATTAAGAGAGGTTAGCTCTTGATGATCAAAGAAGAGGATGATTTGGATGAAGTTCTTCACAAAATCAAGCTTTGTGTTCTCGAGTTCTTAAGGCAAAAGCATGAGTTTTGGAGAGAAAATGATGAACTTGGAGAGAAAGAAGTCGTGAAATGAAATAAAAAAAAATTGCCTAAGTGTTGTTGAAGATGGTGGAGCCGTGAGTTTAGGGGCTTTTTGGTCCAAAATCTCAACGACAAACTTGTAAAAATTATGTGAAGCTAGGGGCCAAATTGTCCTTTCCAAGCAAAAATATCATATTGTCATAAATGTGCCATTATGGCCATTATGACTCGAATAGAATCATCATAAATGCCCATCACATCAGTCACATCGGTCATCTCAGCTCCGTTGGTGACTTCCTGATTCATCTGACGCAGGTTTTCCTAGAGATATCTCGACGTTTTCGCCCACAGCAAATATAATATTTTAATTTTATGCTAAAATTTTCAAAACTTCCCGTATTGTAGCAAATACGATAAAAAAAATTTCATCTCGTTCACGAATTAAAATTAGGTTTTCTGAGCAGTAAACTTTTAGTGTCAGTGAAAATACAGAAAACGGCAGACCGGTTTCCGTCTGAATTTTCAACCAAAAACTTTCCCATAATCCTATGAAAATAAGTATAACATGGAAATGACCTTGATTTATCCAAAATCATTTTCTAAGTCTCGGATAAAAACATATATGTTTATATATTTACTACCGACATTAGAAAGCAGTGAAAATCGGGGAGTTACAACTGGTTTTACCTTGTAGGAAACCATAGCTAGTAAGTTATGTTTTGGTTTATGTGTGACACATTTGTGTATCCTTTGGGATTGTGTCAGACATTTGATGCAGTGTGCCTGTTGTAGAGGATTTTCCAAGAGTGTTCCCTGGAAATGGTATAGGTTTGCTGCTTGCGTAGGATATTAATTTTTGATCGATCTAGTTTCTAGATTCGGTTTGATCTCAATAGCCTTGCGTGTGATGTCAACTACAACGTTGGTCGAGTTAGATGACTCGATTCAATTGAAAGATCTGTGGTCTAAGCAGCTTGTTGGACTGAGTGTTTTTCGTAGGAAGCACCAATGTTGTGTGATGGTTCGAGACACCGCGTAGATTTCTGGCAAACTAAACAAAATGATGATCAAGAATGAGTATTCTCTGCCATGCGTAGTTGATTTGATAGATCACTTGCGAGGAGCTGTTGCCTTCTCAAATCGATTTGAGGACGGGTTGTCACTAGATTAGAATTGGGACCTATCAAAGATTTTTGCATTGTTGGCTCTGCTTATGAGAAAATAATCAACTCTTCACATGTTTGAGAGACTGACTAAGTTGTCCGTGAGAGTGCTCGATTCAAGGTGACCAGCCTAAGAGTGTCTGGAAAGACCTGTGTGCTTGTTGGAACTAAGGCGAATCAAATTGAATTTTCGACCTTAGATGAGTGTCTCATGTGTAAGAAAAACTCTTCACTGTGCTTTTCGATTCTTGCGAATTTTCAATTTGACAATTTGTCTCTTGAGTTCCTATGGTTGTATTAGACAATCACAGCCATGGTTATCAAAATCGTACGATTTACGATTTGACTCTTACAGTTCGATACGAGTCGCCGGAGAAACGATGCGTATCAATGGTTGAATCGAAGAGTCACCGGAATCGCACCATGAATCGACGGAATCGTACGATTACTTGTTCTGACTCGTGAATCACTAGATGGAGAACGATTCACACTGCTGCAGCTTTGCAGGTTGTGCAATCGGGATCTCGATTCCGAAGTCGGGTCTGTCGCAACCTAGAACGAAATCTGCACTGCTGTAGGTGGGTTGTGAAGTCCGGTGGTCACCTTGGGTGGTGCGATAGGTGGTTCCTCTTGTGGCTCACTCAATCGCACTATTGTAGGCAGCCATTGTTATGCTTGTTAGTTGTATCCCTTCTCTCTCTTCTGCAAAGTGACGATCTGTTTTCTTCTTTCATTATTATTATTATTTCTTTATTGGATTTGGATCAGATTTGTTTCATTTTGGGTGGGCTTCTTATGGACCTAGTTTTTTTTTGCAGTGGATAGGTTAAGATCCTTTCTTCAGTTTTTTAAACAAAAAACCAAAGATATACAAATTATAAAAAAAAAAATTATCCTTCTATTTCATACTGTATGTGTCATTTTTCTTATTTATTAGCTAATAATAGTGTTAAATACTTTAATCTATTAATGAAAATACTTAATTATGAACTTGTGATTTATGAATTTGTTTTGTTTTATTCATATAGTGAAATATACACACATTATATCAATTATATGATATATTTCAAGTTATTTTTCATTGTTTGTGAATCTTATGATTCGATACGATTTACGATTCAAAAATTAACCCAACAATTCACGATTTGAATTGCGATTTGACAACATTCACAGCGGTGAAGTTTGTAAGTGTAATACAGATTTTCTGATTTTGATTTGAAATCTGTCAGAACTCATAAATTAATTATGCTAGTTCTTTGTACCAAGAACGAATTCTCTTGGGATTAGGAACTATTAATCCTTTGATTTCCTAAGTCAGCTGGAAGTTCTTGTGAAAGAAGGAACTTTATTAGAGTCATGGTTGTAAATATGTATTAGCTATGTATTTTTACACTTACGAACCTAATTGAAGAATCTTTTTCATACTGGATGTTCCGGTATCTTTCAAATTGATGGAATTCTTCTTTATGCTTTTGTAAAGGGTGAGATCAAGAAATTTCTTTTCTTGAAAATTTCTTTTTGTGATCTCCAAGACCATGTCTTATTGTAGTTCGAAAGGACTTGTCACCCTTAATCAACTTCACCCTACGTATTTTTCCAAACGACATTGACATGTGACCTACCTCAAGAGTTATGAGGATGGGTATCTGATTCATATCAGCAAGTAAGAGTTAGTCGAGTACAGTGAAAAAGAGATAGTTTGACGTCAGAGACCTCCCTTGCTAAAGATGTTGGCATCGCAATGAAGGTTGTCATGGGTTACCGAGTATCTTCAAGAGTTTTAATTAGTTCGAGTGATCATGGACAGGTTGATGAAGTCAACACATTTTTTACTTGTTAAGATTCACTATGCGGTGGAGAAGTAAACCGAAGTATGTATCAGAGAACTGATCAAATTTCACGAAGTATTATCAAGTATCGTTTCAAATGAAGACCCAAAGTTTACCAACGTTTGTCGGTAAGGTCCACTCTAAGTGTTGAGGACCAAGTTGAGTCTAAGCTGAACAAATCATTCTCAACTCAAGTGGGTGAGCGAGAAAATGATATGATCTTTAGGAGGTTGGTTTGGGAGTAAGTGTAGTATTTGACTACGATCAACCCTTTAGCCGAATGGACAAGAAGTGATGAAAGTTTTGTTGAGGTATAATTATGACAAGTAAGATGTGAATCCTTAACGATCAATACCAGTGAGTGAGGAAACTATTATAAATCAAATGTTGATCGAAGCAGAATACCGTTAAAGGAATGTAGGGTAATGATTAAGGTTTGTGGTTGAGATTAGTTGTATGAGTCTGGAGATTTATAGGAAAGTGTCTATAGTAGTTTTTCTCTAATGCTGAACATGAGCAATAAAGAGGAGTTCTTGAGTAAAATTAAGTTGTTAGAAAAGTTCAAGATTTATGATTTTGGATAATTCAAATTGAGGTGATTCCTTTTTGGTTGTAGTTACATGAAGGGGGGTAATCATGTTCCTTAAGATTGAAATGTATGAATTTAGTATAACCTAGAAGAGTAGGCTACACCCAAAAGGACTGAATACCTTGAGTATGAAGTGATGCATATTATGGTAAAGTTAGTTTGACCTTGGTGATAACTATGATAGTTAGATGGGTGGAAAGCAATTTTTCTAATAGACCAGTAATTGAGAATAGAAGTGATTGAGTTTTGTTTTGCTCTTAATGTGGGAGGAGCTAAGATAAAATGCCATGGATTGTGGATATATGTGGTGGTAGATAATTTCGTGGATGAAAGAGAAACGACGTAACAATTGATTTTGTTAAGGAGTTAGTAATAAGAGGAATGAAGCGATTGAGAATGCAACATAGAATCTAGGAAAGGAACTGATGTGTGTGCTGTGAAAAAGTGGAAATCTTAGTTTAAATCTTGGTGTTAAAAGAGAGAGTTAAGAATGTAGAGGAAATTTTTCTAATGGATTAGTATTGAATGAAGAAGAGATTAAGTTTTAATTATATCTTTATTTGTGGAAGATTAGGATAACATGGTTAAGGACAAGGAGAATATGAATTGAGGATAAGCAATTTGATGTTGAAGATAAATAAAACGAAGACTAAGTATGAATTTCGTTATTAAGTTATGAAAGTCATCTAAGGGAAAGTGAATACGGGAAGTATAAAGTAGAATCTTGGGATTAAGAGGTAATTACAAGATCCTGTCTAGTTTCGAGTCACGAAATTTCGAGGACGAAATTTTTTTAGTGGGGTAGTAATGTAACACCCCGGTTTTTACGGTTTTTCAATTTCGGTAAAATATATCTGTTTATATTATTTTTATTGGAATAATAATTATTTGGACATTTATTTTTGTTTATCTTATGATGCTTGATCTTGATTAATTTTATTTACTCTTTTCAAATTATTCATTAAGTGCGTCAGCACTGCCTTATTCCAGTATAAGTACTTTTACTAGACAATAATATTATGTTATTGTCACTGTTAGTATTTATTTAGAAAAATATTTTAAATGCTATGATTGAAAGAAAATTATTTTCATATTTTATTCTATTTATTTTAGATTTGAAAATAAATTGGTTTGACATTAATCGGATATTAAATATTGGACCGTGGATTTTCTTAGTTGATCAATTCAACTATCAATCTCTACTTTATTGCAAATTTTGAAAGTATATATTTGTCACCCTTTATGTTTAGATTCAAAAACTAAAAACGTGTTTATTTTTTTTAGGCTTAATATTTATCACTTATTTTATACCCAACCATTAAGTACATGAAAAATTAATAAAAGGAAGCTCAAATCCCCTCCCTTCCCCGTATATGCTCGCACGACCCCCTTCCTTACTCTTTCTCTTTTTATAGCTCATCTTCGTCCTCCTTCCAAAGCTGCTACTTATTTCTCTAGAAACTCTAAACTTCCTCTCACTAACACAGCCACTTCCGACCAGCGTCTCAGCCCCATCATGGAGCATCGTCGTCGCTCGCCGCTTGGACCAAAGGAGACGATGCGCGTTCTATTTCGTCTGGTCCTCCTTCGCGTCGCGTCATCCGCCGCTAGCTCCGCCTGCAGCTCGTTGCCGCTCGTTGTCCGGTCGCACTGGTAGGGAGGAGACCACCAAGTACCGAGTTCCGCCATCCCTCACAAGTGCTTGCCTGTTTGGTTTGTCCTTCGCCGCTGTCACCGCACGAAAACAGAGCTCCTCCGCCGTCTCCGTCGCGTCGCCGCCGCCGCTGCGTCTGAGTCTTGACAGCCACCATCCAGTTTCATCTTCTTCCCTGGGTGAGTTGGAATTTCACTCATGTATTTGTTTAAGATTCAAAACCCCAAATTTGATTTTTGAAACCCTAACTTTTCATTTTACCCAAATCATGAAATTGGTTATGTTTTAGTGCAATTAGGACTTTTAATTGATAATTTCTAAGTTCAGTTTCATGATTTTCTAATCAAAACAAAGTTTCCCCAAAATTGTGTTATGAACCTTGAGCCCCAAAATCTGATTTTCTTTGAAAGTGGCTCAGTTTTGTGAAATTAAGCGTTCATATCAAATTAGAGTGTGTGTTTGATGATGACTAATTGATTGCTTGATTTTATGGCTGTTGTAAAATGTTAGGACTCCCTCGCTGGGACGTTGGTGGTGATTGTCTTGCATTGAGAAGCATGTCTTTCGTTATTAGGAGCTGATAGGGTTTAAATTGCACAAGTTTCAAGGGGTTAAAGGAACTCGGGGCATCATTGTGAGGTAAACTAGTTGTTGAATGGATCAAGGAGAGGATATTTTCTAGTCTTCAAAGGTAAGGGGAGTTTACCTGAAGAGTTTTAGTAGTTACATACTTATTGTTGTGTTTGAGTGTATGTTAATTTTTAAATCTTTGTAATGATGTCTTGCTTGAATTGTTTAGAGTTTGATTGGAGTTTTAATGTTATTTTTTGTTGATTATATTACTGTTTTGCTTGACTGTGATTGGTTGATGGCATGACACTGGTCATTGCTTATTAATCAAGATTAAGACATTAAAGCACCTTAACTCAAATATCGAAAAAGTGGTGTTTTGTTTTCTATGGAAAATGAGAAGAAAATCCTAAATGATGAAAGTGTGAAGATAGAACAAAGTTAGGAAAGAAATAAAAAGGGAAATATCAAAATTCATGAAAAGGTTTAAAGAATTTTTGAAAAGAACAGTCTTTTGAAAACAAATATTTTCTTGTAGGTTTTACTAAAAGTTGTTCAAAAATGGAAAAATTAAGAGAAAATGCTCTCTTTGATAAGTCTATTTACAAGAGTTTTGTATTTGGTTCTAAGTTCAGAAAAATATTTCAGTGGTTTCCTAAGTTTTCAAAAAATGGATTTCTAAAAGAAAACAGTTTTAGTGAAATAGTATTTTTAAGAACGAAAAGTATTTGACACAAATTTAGAAACTCTTGAACTTTTGTTTTTCGATTTAGTTTTCACTGAACGAAAACCTCTGGAAATAGAGTGAAAAAGAAAGGACCTAGTGCTCCAGATTGACAGGCTATAGAGTTCTTGTTTTGAGTTTTGAGGAAAATAAAGGACCTAGTGCTCCGGATTGACGGGCTAGAGTTTTTGTTTTGAGTTTTGAGAAAGTAGAAAGGACCTAGTGTTTCGGATTGACTGGCTAGAGTTCCTATTCTAGTTTCGAGGAAAGATAGAACCTAGAATTCCGAGACGTCAGACTAGTGTTCGGTTGTGAAGGAGATTGTGAATCATGGATTTTATTGATAAAATCCTATTTGAGTATTAAAGTTTAATTTAATACTTGAATAAAAGTAGTCGAGGGCGTAAGCCTTGACGAGGAAAGAACGATGCGAAAAAGAAAATGAAAATGAGAACACCTTGTTTTAGATGCATAGTCAGGCTTTTATGCCGTTGTGGCAGACGTGCCATTGTGCATTCGAGCTACAGCTTCACAAAGGGTGAAGTGACAAACTGAATAGTTACGGACCAAAGACGGCTCCTTTAGTTTTTGGGTCTTCAGGGACATTCGGGTTCAAACTCCACGAAATGCTTGGGGCTTTGCAACCTCTTGTCGTGGAAATCAGCTACCCTACTCGAAATGTACTCAATCAGGAACTATTCTGTATTATTTAGGTCAGATGCGATACCCCAAAACAATTCGGGATCGGACCTAAATTGAGAGGCCGACCCAAAACACGCGAAACAATTGTGTTATGGCCATTATCGTGATCCTATCATGCTCGACGAAGGGAAGTTAGGATCTCCGGAGATAGTGAACTAGATAGTGAATATTGAAGTGACATGAAATGTTTTACAAAATGCATTTGATTGTCGGGAATGGATCCGTGTGTTTATGATTATGATATATTGTATGTCATTGTGTGAGAGTCGTGTATGTGACTGCTATGATAAAACTCATATGTCGGTATCTCACCTTTGCATTATTTCTGTTTGGTTTCTTTTGTGGTATTTTGGTTTAAGTGTACAGATGTTGCAGAGGAATTCTCTGTCTCACTCAAAGGGATTGGTCCCAACTTTTGAAGAAAGTTTATTTACTGGAATAACCATGGAGTCTTTTTCCAGTAAGAGTCTCATAGTACGATCGGCTTAGGTTATTGAGTAAATTTTATTTGGAAAAAGTCATAGTTAAAGGTATTATGACTCAGAGTCTTTTATTGGATTTCTGTTATGTTTCAGAATGCTTATGGCTCAGAGAGCCTTTCTTTTTGATGAAAATGTAAATATATTCGCAGGTATTTTGTTTGGGATGTTGGAATTACAGAGGAGACTGTTGAAATTTTTATAAAAAAAGTATCGATCTGTATTTAAGTACTTATATAAATTATTTTCCGAAAGAAAACCATCAATTATTATTTTATTTTAATATGTTATTACGAAATTAAGTTAGTCATGTAATGCCCGGGGGTGTTACGCTAATATTTTAATGATTTATCGGTGTAAGAGTGATCAACGAGTAATAGCGGACGTAACCGTGAAAAAAATTTAGTGATACTAATTTTTACGAAGGAAATTCAAAAATAAAATAATAAGTTATTATAAAAAGTTAATTTTCAAAAATAAATTAAATATTATGTTGAGAAAATTATTTTAAGAGAAAAGGTCAAATTTTGACTTAAAACGTTTTTAAAATGCTAAACGACGGATAATTCCAAAGATATTTACGGAAAGCATTTTTAAAAACAGCAGTATTTATTTGGACAGAGAGTTGGTCTCAAATGACTTCTTTTTCAAGAACTAAAGTTTCGGAAAAAGATTTTCATAGGAAAATGAATTTCTTGGTGATTTGATGGTTTTATAAATGAATTTCAAACTAATAGGATTTTCTGTAAAAGAGTTTTACTCAACGGAGTTATTTCCGACAACTTTAAGTTACGGAGATTTTGTTTTGGATTTGGTTTCACATAACGAAAATGATGTAAACGTTGAAACGTGAACCTAGTAACCGAGACGTCGTGATACTAGTGTTCTGTAACAAAAGCACGTAGATCTTTGATCAGTGTTACGGTGTTATGGACTTTATGTCCTATTTATAGTGTAATGAACGTTGTTAAAGGTGAATGTTGTTTTCTTATCACCATGAACCTAAGACTGACGCATCAGTCTAGGGATTCGTGATTGAGCACTCGGACTATATGTCCTGTGTTGACGATGAAAATCTTAAAACGTTAAAAATGTTGAATGGTCGTGAGCATTTGTGCTTCGACAAGGAAAGAATGAACAAAAAGAAAAGTGACGAGGAATAAAATGTTTTACATGCATTATTCGGCAGACGTGCCTATGGTGTTATTCATGGTATCTTGATGGACATGGTATTCATGTTACGATGTATCATTGTGCCTTGATGGACAATGAAAACCATATACGATGATCATTGTGCCTAGTTTTGGATAGTGTGCTATGGTAAATACGGTGTGCCTTATTTGGCAATTGAGCTTGATCAACTCATTTACACGAATTTGGGATCTCCGGAGATTAAGTACAAAATTTTAGACGGTGAATATTGAAGTGTCATGCATTTATTTTACAAACGACGATGACTGTCGGGTATGAAACTCATTGATAAACTACTTGTTTATTCCTGAGAACTTTATGTTGTTATGACTATATATGTCTATATGTTTTTTTTTTGTGTCGCGCATGTAGTTATCGTGTTTAAATTCATATATTGGTATCTCACCCTTGCATATATCTTTTTTTTTGGGTTTTGCTGTTGTACCTTAGTACACGAGTACAGATGGTGCAGAGGAGTTCCTAGCTTCACTTGGGGATATTAATCCCGATCCTTGGAGAAGTTAGTGATAATGGTGAGAATTATGGAGGTCTTTCCAGGGAATGTCTTGTAAAACGACCAACTTAGGTTTTTGTTTGGGGATGTATATTTGAGAAGTTTAGTACGGTGTCTTGATAATCTTCATATGGTTTATAAGGAAAGACTTTTTTTTTAAAAAAAATTTGTACGTTGTGGAAGGTTTGATTATAAATAAAATCGATGTATGTGTGTTGTCAAATATAGTGTGATTTTACTATTGTGTTGTGTGCACCATTTTTCGAAGTATACCGAAAGAAAAAACTTTCCTACCCAAGTTTTTATGACTTAAAGTGAATAAATTTTCAAAAGCAACCAGCAAATTTCTTTTTAATTTATTTCCGCACGTGTTCACAAGATAATGCCCAAAGGGGATGTTACAGATCATGGCGGTCACAAATTATCAAACAACTTGATTCCTTCCATGTATCACAAATCAACTCAACTCAAACAACTTTAAATTGTGTCTTTAATGTCTTCTCAAAGACATGTTATGTTATCACACCAAAACAATACAAGTATACCTTATAACATGGATAACTAGAAACAAAGCAGAAACATAACTTTAATAGAATTCGCAAGTGTCATACAATACGAGAATTACAACCATACATGTATACATATATCACACTATAATGTTAACAAGGACTTATCCATAATGCCTATTCTTTCAACATGGCCAACGAAATATTTTGGGCAGCAGCCCTTTGGTTAACGGATCCGCTATCATCAAATCTGTACCAATATGATCAATTGACAATTTATGTTTCTGTACTTCTTCTTTAATTGACAAGTACTTCAAATCCATGTGTTTTGTACCCTTCGAATACCTGTTATTCATAGAGAAGAAGACAGCTGCAGAATTATCACAACAAAACCTTAGCGGCCTAGCTATACTGTCGACAATACTAAGCCCCGAGGTAAAGTTCCGCAGCCATAATGCTTGAACCATGGCCTCAAAGCATCCCACAAATCCTGCCTCCATGGTAGAAGTAGCTATCACAGATTGTTTTCCACTCTTCCATGATACTGCTCCTCCAGCCATAAGAAAATAATACCCAAATGTGGATTTTCTTGAATCCACACATCCAACATAGTCCAAATCCGAGTAGCCAACCACTTCAAGGTGATCTGACCTTCTATACGTGAGCATGTAATCTTTGGTGCCTTGTAAGTACCTAAGAACCTTCTTTGCAACTTTCCGGTGATCGATTCCAGGATTACTTTGATTTTTGAGACACCCCGTTGTGCCATTAAATTAAAACCTCATTAATTAATTTCTTAATCTTGTGCTTAACGTTAAAAGTATATATGTCGAAATACGTAAAATTTAAAACTTAACTATAAACATACAACGTATGAAATTTAAACCATTACACCATATATAACTTACATACACACCATATGTTTATGCATCAGAGTACCAAAACACTGTCTAGGGTATCCCGATAGTAGGATCCCTTGCAGGTGCATATTTAAACAAACTAATATTTGTGGAAATATAAAACGTCTTAAAACACACTGGCCATAACTTCCTAAACTCAACCACCCGAATTCACAGCTCGTCCTCCTGCATCTGGTTCATACGGAGTCTCATCCAGTTCCTCGGTAGCTAGTTCATCCACTGGATCTTCTTATACGATCACATGATAACACATATACCAAATACAGAAAATTGGGGATAAGAAACAGTTCTATCATCAAAAGCAGAAAAGAACCATAGCATATCATATAACAACAGTCACAGACACACATCACTCAAAATCAACAATCATCCTTACTTTACGATATCATCCTCTACCCTCAAACTCATGCAATCTAACATTTATGCTGATGTGGCCACTACCACTCCTTTCACACATTCCTCGTTGGGAATGTCAGTCAGCCATTCAAGCGACGCGTTCCTAAATCCAGTGCACAATCTCTTCCATGATGAGAATGCTCATGAAAAGCAACGACACTATAGCTTCACATTTTACCCGGTGCACACCCTTTCCACTCCCGAGGATGCTCATGCAAAGCATTGACACTATAGTTGCACAACCTAATATCTAAGTTGGAACAGTCTAGCGAGAACTTCGGACCTCGTGTATTCCAAACGCACGATTGTGAACAACAATGCAAACATATGAATCTCACTGACTCGCTTCAATAACAACCTAGTGCCTCAAGCTTCCATCATAGCCTCAACTCGCATTCTATGTCACATCTCATCTATAAAATAATAACTTTAGGCTAGGCACCTCAAAGTCACATTCAATCCCTCACCCAGACAAAATATCTCCGAACAACACATATGTTTACTTAAAAATCAACTAATCATATTATCAAACCAGACAGATCATGCATAATACAATACTCATAAAATATTCAAACAACAAAATAAAACGTCACATGCAGTAGAATACCTCAACCAATGTATCACAAACAATTTAATAATAAATAATCAGGCATCCTCAAATATTATAAAATTATCCTAATGGCGATAAACCTACAATCCCCAAATTATCATTGGTATTAAGGAAAAGTTTATAGTGTGACTTTGGTATTGTCAATTACTCAACCACTAGTAGGGTTTAGGTCACCTTACACCATTACTATAAAATATACTACTTATCGATTCGGACGACATGATGATTCTTTCCCCCACCTAAACTTATCACCAGATTCACGAACTTTCCGATCCTCATTACTACACCACGATTATCAATTAACCTTCAAGAAAATCAACACAAAAATTAATTAAGAAAACAAAATTCATCCTTGACCATAAAAGGCTAGGTTCGGCCATGACTCAAAAATAGGGCTAGGGTTATTTTCTCAATTTCATCTTTTGGATCCTAGTTACTAGAGTATTAACTAACATAGATCAAGTGTTACTAGTTAAAAATATGAAACAAAATCCTCTAACCTCTTATGTTAGGGTTTCGACCAAAGGGAGTAAAATAGACTAGAAATTCCTTTTGCTCACATACTCTTGGATCTAGAATCCAGACACCGTAGATAGTTCAGACAAGTCATTTTCCAAGTAAAAATTGAACAAAACTCATTTTGCCTACATCTATAGAAATTCGGCCAAGCCTAAAAGAATTAGTTAGAAACTTCATTTGTTTTCAAACTCTTGGATTTAGAATATAGAAATCCCAGATAGCTTATAACCAACCTCATCTAAGTTAAAAATTGAACAAAATCTCATTTGCCCCCACATACATAGGTTCGGCCCTCAATATAAAAATAGGGAGGAAATTTCTTTTGCTTCCAAGCTCTTAGATGATCAAAGTTGAAGTCATATAGAGTTTTAGAAATTGATCTCACATTAAAATGATTTTTCAACAATTTTCTAGAATTTTTTGAAGATCTAGAACTAAGAATTTCAACATGATGATCATGGCATGAAACAAGTGAAATCAATGAAGAAGATGAGTTTGATGATCAAGGAGAGGAAGATATACCTCTTGTATGATGAAAAATTGAAGTGAAATGGCCAAGTTCTTCACAAATCAACTATGGTGTTTCTTTAGAATTTTGAGAGAAAAGTGAGGAAAATGAAGAAAAATGGTCAAGTGTGGGAGGAGTGAGGGGCTGCGCACACTTTGCTGAAGTGATGAGGTATTTTGGTCAAAATTCACTTAGGGACGCTCTTGGAATTACATAAAAGGCTAGGGGTATTTTAGTCTTTTCACACTTCAACTCATCATTACATGGTGAGTCACACCATGACTCACCATGGTGACTCACCTCCATGAGTCATCATGGATGACTCGTATCTTCATCCATTAGCGGGTCCCGACAGTTCCCTATTCAGCTCCGTCGTTTACCCGAAAAAATAAAATATTTCATTTCCGATCAAAAATTTTCAAAATAACCAAAGTCGTTGGAAACGCAATATAAAATCTAACCATTTCGTTCACGAGTCAAAATTAGATTTTCTGATTAGTAAAATCTTACTATCAGTGAAAACGCAGACCGATTTCCGTCTGGATTTTCAACCCAAGATTTCACCGTAACCCTCTACCATAAGGTAGAGTATGAATATGATTTTGTTTTATCCAAAATTATTTTCTTGGTCTCAGATAAAAAATAATAATTATATCTTAACTGGTAATACCGCGTATATAAAAAAGCAGGGTGTTACAATATCGGCCTAACTTTCCAACAACAAAGCTGATATCCTACTGAGTGCATGTTTGAGCATACATCAAACTCTCAAGCATTGATGCATAGGGAATAGATTACATTTCCTTTAGTTCCAAATCATTTCAAGGACATTGCATTTCACTAAATTTATCCCCTTTCTGAATTGGAACAATCCCCGCGGAGCATTTTTTCCATTCTAAATCTCTCTAATACCTTATTGATATATCCTTTCTGAGACAATCCCAACAATCCTTGTGATCTATCACATAATATTTCTATCCCTATCACATAGGATGCCTCACCCATATCTTTCATTTCAAAGTTATTAGAGAGAAACTTCTTTACATCATGTAACAAAACAACATCATTGGCAGCAAGCAAAATATCATTAACATATAAGACCAAAATTATGAATTTGCTCCCACTGGCCTTCGTATAGATACACCGGTCAACAGTGTTCTCAACTAAACCATACGATGTAATGGTATCATTGAACTTAATATATCATTGTTTGGAAGTCTGCTTTAGTCCATATATTGACTTCTTTAATCTACACACTAGATTTTCCTTTCTTAAGGTAAAAACCCTTCAGGTTGGTCCATATAAACTTCTTCCTCTAAGTCACCATTCAGAAGGCCGTCTTTACGTCCATTTGGTGAAGCTCTAAGTCATAATGAGCCACCAAAGCCAAAACAATCCTCAAAGAGTCTTTCTTTGAAACTGGAGAGAATGTCTCTATATAATCAATGCCATCCTTTTGAGTGAAACCTTTGGCGATGAGTCTATCTTTATATCTTTCAATGTTGCCTTTTGAGTCATGCTTGGTCTTAAAGACCCATTTACAACCAACTCGTTTTGAACCTCCAGGTAACTGAACTAGATCTCATACCTTATTGACATCCATTGATTTTAACTCTTTTTTTATAGCATTGAGCCACTTTTCAGAATTGTTACTTTCCATGGTTTGTCTAAATGAGACTGGATCCTTATCAATGCTTAAGTCACATTCATGTTCAAGTGAGTAAACAACATAATCGTTTGAAATAGCTGGCCTTCTTTGCATTTCAGACCATCTTAATGCTATGTCTTGTGCTTCTTCTATCACTTGTTCATTTGTGACTTGTACATTATCAGTTGGTTCATCAACTATATGTTCATCATGTGGGTTTTGAATATTATTTTGTTGTCTCTGTGTGTTATATGACTTTAATACAACAAGAGGGACAACAATCTGAGGAGAAACCTTAGGTGAAGAAGATTCACCACAATCCTCCATAATATCCACCTTTCGTGATTTCTCACTCCCACTGAACTGGCCATTCTCAATAAACCGAGCATTACTAGACTCAACTATTTTCGTACTATAATTAGGACGATAAAATATGTAACCTTGACTTTTCGGGATATCCAATAAAAAAATCACTATCTGTTCTTGCTTCAAACTTCTTTTCATACGGATTATACAGCTTTACTTCTGCTGGGCAACCCCAAATATGAAGATGCCTTAAGCTGGGTTTCCATCCTGTCCACAGCTTATAAGGAGTCTTAGGAACTGCCTTACTGGGAACCCTATTAATCAGATATGCATCGGTCTTTAAAGTGTGCATCCACAATGATAAAGGTACAGTACTATAATTTAACATTGACCTAACCATATCCATAAGAGTACGATTCCGTCTTTCAGCTACACCATTCTGTTGCGGTGTGTCAGGCATAGTATACTTGCAAATATGCCCCGACTTTCAAGAAACTTTGCAAATGGACCTAGACATTATCCACTCTCATTAAATTTTCCATAATATTCACCACCTCTATCAGACCTCACAACTTTTACTTTTCTTTCCAGCTGCCTTTCTACCTCATCAAAGAACAGCTTGAGGATGTCCAGAGATTGAGACTTTTCATACAACAAATATAAGTAACAATAGCGTGAGTAGTCATCAATGAAGGTGATAAAATACTTTTCACCGCCCCAATATGGAACGTCAAAGGGACCACAGATATCAGTATGTATCAATTCTAGGAGTTCACTACTTCTTGTAGTTGAATTCTTTGAGATGTGTTTGGTCTGATTTCCTTTAATGCAATCCAAACATATATCCCAATCATCAAAATCCAAATGAGGTAATATTTCACTTTTCATTAGCCTCATTATCCTTTCTTTAGATATGTGACCTAACCTCTGATGCCATAAATAAGCAAAACTCTCATTATGCACATTACGCTTACTACTAATAACATGTTCAACATTAAACAGAGATTCCATAAATTTAACATCAAGATTGAAACGATATAAACCATCTATTAAAGTACCAGATCCGTATTAGTACATATGTTTATATCATGAAAACACACCATGTCCAATATTAAAATTAAAACATAAGTCATCCAACTTTCCAACAGAAACTAAATTCCTAGCACATCCAGGAACATATAGACAACTTTCTAGATCAAAATGGCAACCACTATCCAAGATCAATCTGTATGTCCCGAATCCTTCTTTGAGTGCCTTCATTATGTTCCCCATATACAAGAACTTTTCAGTTCCTTTTATGGTTTGGATCGAAAGGAATCTCTGCATAATATGTGACACATGAGTAGTTGCACCAAAGCCTAACCACCAGGTGTTATAAGGAACTTCAACAAGATTTGATTCAAAACTTACAGAAACATAATGTTTACCTTTCCTTTCAAACCAACTCTTTCTTTTTGGGTAATCCTTCTTGTAATGGCCACGCTTCTTACAGAAATAGCACCTCTTTTCTTTTTGGACTCCGCCTTCTCTTATTGGGACATTGCCCCTTTTCTTATCCTTGTTACTCGGTATTGCCTTGCTGGTGGTAGCTCCATCATGAGTCGACAAGTGAATGGGGTGATCCTTTATCTTCTTCAACCTCCCTTCCTCTTGAACCAACATGGCCTTGATTTCTTAAAAATTCCATTTTTCTTTAATGGTGTTAAATTTCACCTAAAACTGGCCAAACTCAACAGGAAGTGAGTTGATAATGAATTGAACTAGCAAAGTCCCATTCACC
Organism: Sophora flavescens; assembly: GCA_030762895.1. Taxonomy (NCBI): domain Eukaryota; kingdom Viridiplantae; phylum Streptophyta; class Magnoliopsida; order Fabales; family Fabaceae; genus Sophora; species Sophora flavescens. Next base: position 148,500,497 of record CM061063.1, read on the forward strand.
TTCATTCCCATTGACCTCAACTTTGCTGCTAGATTTACCATACTAGTCACATGATCATGAATGGGCCGAGACCAGTCAAATTTCTTTGTGGCAGTTCAATCATCGAGTTCCCCATAATGGATTTATTAGTAATATCAGATTGTGAGTACTCCTTAATCAATTTCATGAATTCCCTTGCATTTCTGTCTTGGGCAAAGATGGCTTAACGTTTTCAGTCATAGACATCTTCATTAAGCTCAAACTCAGCCTATTAGACTGCTCCCAAGACTCATAAAGAGACTTGTCAGCTTCCGTACTGGACTCCATAATGGCTGCATGCATCTCATCCAACACTAATGCCAAGCCCAGGTCCATAACACCAAGTTGAAAGTTGATTTGTTCGGACCAATCAGCATAGTTTAGACCATTGAACTTAACAAATCCATTGCCCAAACCAAACATATTAAATGAAGCTGCAATCATTCAAACAAGTCACAAATTAATGCTTCGAGCATAAACTTAAAGGATTTGAACTAATATAAAATTTAATCATGTATCTAAGTTCACCTTTGGGTAATACTTAAATGCATTCATATATCAATAATGATGCTAAACAAACATACTTTAATGGGAAATCAACCATACTATTCTTAACATGCATGTCATCTTTGGATAAACAAGCACTTAACAAGTATGTCATAAAACATTTAATATCATTAATTATAAGTAATGATCCACCTTTGGGTGATCTATATATGCCTTATAATAATGAATTTCAACAAACCCAAACATGTTATCCACATAGCATCACAAACACAATACAATCATATAATTTGGAATCATAAATTTTATGAATTTGACCACCTTGATCATTAACAAAGCCTATCTTTAATATATAACTAGTGTAGTTGCCCGTGCGATACGCACGAGCATCCGTTAAATGATTATTTTTTTAATAGTTTATTATAAATAATTTCAACATGAACAACATTAAATGTATTATTATTTTTAATATAAAATAATACTATTGTGTGCAACAGTTGGATTCATATATTCAATAGTTAATGAATAACATGCTATATGACAAATTTGTATGATAAAATTTTTAATAGGTTTTATAAAAGCTTAACTTTTCATTACGGATATGAGTTCATGATATGCAATATGTTAATCTTTTATGTTTATGAAAATAATACACATTTCCATGATATTATATGTTATTGTATTAAACATTTATATAACAACAACAATAAAAGATACTTTGATGAGAAGAAAGCAATCATACTTTGATATTCAATACTATTTTAAATATGTATGATCCTGTTATTTAGGGTAAGTTATAATATTGGATTGTTATGTTCAATTTAAGTATAAGATTATTTCTTCTTTTATTAATTTTTCGTTTTCCGCAAGTTTTTATTTTCCATAAATTTTTATTTTGTTTTCTCGTAAGTTTTTATTAATCTGAGACAATGATTTTATTTTTTCATAAGAAAGTGACACGTGTCACCCATTTATTCGTCCACAATAAAATCATGCTACCATTTAAATTTAAGAAAATGCCCTAGTATGAATAACACAATTAATTAAATAATTGTTTTAAAAAAATGTCGAATCTTGTGAGCTCGTGGTTGACTGGTTTTATAACTAATAAAAACCTTGGCTTTGTACTAATTTTATATCATTTTCACCCAAATTAGACTTGATTGTCTTTAAGTAGCATTTTGAGTCTGTAAAGTATTTTTAGGTTAATTTAGCTGATTTAGAGTTAAATAAAGTACTTATGCTATTTTCTGTTTTCAGGTTAATAAAAAGGAATAAATCTGGAGCTTTCGCCCCGCGAGTAGGCATTCGCCTAGCGAACCAGAAGGTGACTGTTCCAGAAATTTGCCATCCTTTCTGTCTCGCCCCGCGAAGACTTGACTCGCGTCGCGAGTAATCCAACCCTGAAGACCAAAAGTCAGCACGGTTTATGCATGTTAAAGGTCACGGCTGTGGCAGTTTGGAAATTGAAGAGTTTCGCCTCGCGAATGATAAGCTCGCCTCGCGAGAATACCAAAAGTTGAAGATTCACCTCGCGAGACAGCGTTCGCCTCGCGAGTTCGCTGATTCCAGATTTTGTATATAAGTCAGTTTTAGACAGAACTGAGGGAGGGCTAGTAAGCTGGCTAGTTTTAGTCAGAGTAGCTAGTTAGTCAGTAGTTTATTTTCTTTTCTTTTCTTTTGTGCTTAAGTCTGTAATGGAGAGCTAGTCTCCTAGATTAATCTAATGCAATTGGTTTCCATTACCACACTTGAGGTTGTGTATTTCCAGTTTTATTTGCTTTTCTCTTTTCAATGCCATGCTATATATTTATGTTTGTTATTTCAGGAGTGTATAGTATTGTGTTGATTCATTTCGGTGATGCTATGTTCTTATACTTAATCGCGTTTGTTATTTCGCGTGTGTTCATTCATGTTCGTTTAGTTCATGAGGGCTTAACCCCGTTTGTTATTTCGGGAATAGGAACATACATCCGTAGTAGCGAATTTCGTTTGTTATTTGTTGCTACAACCGGGAGGGGATTAGAATCTGCTTAGGGCTCGGATTTATATGAAGCGATGATAGTGGGAAACCGAGAACAGTAGGTTGATCGTTCTTTAGCTTATTGTTAATCTTTTTCAACTGCTTTGTTTTCATTACTCTGTTTTCTGCTTGTTTTCTTTATTTTATTTCAATCCAACCAACCCCCCAAATCTGACCTTTACTGATTTTCTGTTAATAACAACAACACCTAAGAGTCCTTGAGAGACGATATCCGAGTTGTCGCTTCCCTATCTACATTATTTTGTAAACGCTCGTTCTTTTTGGCGCGTGGCGACAGTGCGACCAAAAATTGGCGCCGTTGCCGAGGACTCTTGTTGTGTTATTAGCAGAAAATAAATACACTTAAAAAAAATAGTTTTTTTTTCTCTGAATTAGTTTTGTCTGCTTTGTCTGGTTGTGATTCTTAGTCCATGGATAATTATATGCAAAATTATGTGCCTAATGTTTATTATGAGCAACCATGCATGTATTATCCTGATTTTGGTATGCCACCACCATGCATATATTATCCTAACTTTTCCGGAAGTTATGAGTTTAGCAGTGATTTTGACATGTTTGGAGTGAACAATTATCCTAGCCAAGTGACCACCTTTGCACCTTCCGAACCTTCACTAGAGGACCTATTCAAACAGATGACTGCACAAATGGAAGAAATGATACAACAAATGGAAGAGAACAATCAACGGTTGGCACAACAAAATCTTGAATTCCAACAGAGGATGGAGGCAAGTAATCTTGAATACCAGAGGAGAGAAGCTGAATCTCAGAAGTTATCCATTCTAATTGATCAAATTGTCGCCAATTCGGCTACACTGCTAACTCCACAGCCCCTTGAAGAACATAAAGATTCACAGATGGTTATTCTTGAAGATACTTTTGCTGATGATTGTGATAATGTTTCTATTGATGAACTGTGTTTTGAATCCCCTGATTCTAATGTATGTGCTGATTGTACTGACACTGCTTTGTGTATAGACTGTTTTGTTGAAAGGTATGTTGAGCAAAGCATCCATATAGAACAGGAGACAGATGAGGTTGAGGGCCATGTTCATACAGAAAATGAGGATTAGGAGGACATCTGCTTCACCGTGCTTGAGGATGATGAAGAACCTTTGGAAGTAGATGATTCAATTAAATCAAATGCATGTGTTGAGAGTAATGGGATGGATGAACTAATTGCTGAATTTCCAGACATTCAGAATTTTACTGATTCATTTTATTGTGATATATGTACTGACTCTACTAACCCTAACCTTTGTGTGGTGTGTGCTGAAATTTCTGCATGTATAGCAGGTGATGAATTTGTTAGTGCAGTGAATGAAGAAAATGCAGAAGTTGAAGCAGCACCAGTAACCCCAGCTACCTATCTGCCACCTCCCCCTGTGGAACCACCGGTGATGGAGTTCCAGCCTTTGGATTTGTCACTGTGGCCATTTCAAGAGGTTGAACCCCACTTCTATTGGGAGGACTTTATGGACAAAGTTGAGAAAGAGGTCATCTGTGACCCAAGAGGGAGTGAGAAGTCCGCCGTACTCGGCGAGGTCATCATAATTGTCAAGTGCTCACCCCCATATCAAGGCTGCAAGTTATGGAAGCATGGAATGAACTACCACCCTTTGGCTATCACTTGGGCCTTATGTTAAAAGCAATGGGATCCTGGTGGAACCACCCCTCAATGAGTTTCTCTGAACCTTGCTTCTTTTTAATTTTCTTTTCCTTGCTTTATTTCCGCTTTGTTTTCAATAAAGCTCCTGAATAATTTGAGAAGCTCAGGAGTTGTGTGAGTCTGGTATTGGCAAGTTTATTGGATTTTATTGATTTTGCATAGATTGATTGCATGTCATGTGTTGACTGTTTTCCCCCTAGGATTTGAAATTTTTTTGAAAAATGATCCCCATATGATTGAAAACTGAACTTTGAGATTTTGTTATGATTGCATGATTTATGATAAGTTTGGGGTGATAGGAAGCACACACTCGGGATAGAATCTCTGTCAAACAATTTGCAAATAATGTCCAGGTGAGGTTTTGAGCCTCCAACATGTTTTTGACTGTGTGAAATCACTTTTAAGTTGCACTTTCCCGAATTTGCTTGAATCTCTTTTTGGTTTGCATGATTATATGTTTGCTTCAGATGATTTAGGCATTTTCCTTGTAAATAACTACTTAACCTAAAATAACCAATTCCTAATGCATATTCCTTAGTTAGCCCCATTGAGCCTGATTAGCCTGTTAATTCTTGTTAACCTTATGTTACAAGCTAAAATCTGGAAAAGCCCATGTTAACCCGATCTTAGGATTAGGAGAGCATGGAATCTTGATAAGAGAATGGTTGCAAGAAACTAAGTTTGGGGTGGCTACAAGGTGACATGTTGTTTGGGATTGAGAAAAAATACAATAAAAAGGTTAGAGCCAAAGGCTTGTAAAAAAAAAAAAAGAAAAAAGAAAGAAAGAAAAACAATAAAAATAAAAAGTGTTGAAATAACAAGGCTGTAGTCACCCAAGGCAAAAAGAAGAATGAGAAAAGGAACTTGAGTGGAATTTCAATGTTTTGAAGTGTTTCATGCTCTCTTAGTTCCTAGGGTCTTCAGCCTAGTATCCTTTGTATATCCTACCCTTAGCCAGGCCTCATTACAACCCATAAAAGACCTTTTGATGTTGCTTGCATGTTTTCTGTGGGGACCATTTTGAGATGAAAATCAAATTTATGGGAAGTGCTCTTAAAAGTGAAATTGAGAGAAATGTTAATAGCCTGGACACAAACTGAGCGATGAGTGAACACTAAATGCCCTTGTGAGGAAGGCAGTTGTTTGAATTTGGTGAGCTCCCTCTTGTGTGTGACTTGGATCCCCTGCTTAGATTAATGATTGTTTGAATGATGAAATTCTCAACTGTTTAGAGTAAATGAATGTGGGGGTTGCTTTGTTTGTAAGGGGGGGGGGGGGGGGCATTGAAGTATTTTGATAAATTGCTTGAAATCTGTGCGAAAGTTGATTGAATCCTTTGAGCTTTCCAGGTCTTGAGTCTTTTTATGTTTTTGAGTTTTAGTTTGCTTGGGGACAAGCAAAGTTTAAGTTTGGGGTATTTTGATGAGCCTCTGGTTGACTGGTTTTATAACTAATAAAAATCTTGGCTTTGTTCTAATTTTATATCATTTTCACCCAAATTAGACTTGATTGTCTTTAAGTAGCATTTTGAGTCTGTAAAGTATTTTTAGGTTAATTTAGCTGATTTAGAGTTAAATAAAGTACTTATGCTATTTTCTGTTTTCAGGTTAATAAAAAGGAATAAATCTGGAGCTTTCGCCCCGCGAGTAGGCATTCGCCTCGCGAACCAGAAGTTGACTGTTCCAAAAATTTGTCATCCTTTCTGTCTCGCCCCGCGAAAACTTGACTCGCGTCGCGAGTAATCCAACCCCGAAGACCAAAAGTCAGCACGGTTTATGCATGTTAAAGGTCACGGCTGTGGCAGTTTGGAAATTGAAGAGTTTCGCCTCGCGAATGATAAGCTCGCCTCGCGAGAATACCAAAAGTTGAAGATTCGCCTCGCGAGACAGCGTTCGCCTCGCGAGTCCGCTGATTCCAGATTCTGTATATAAGTCAGTTTTAGACAGAACTGAGGGAGGGCTAGTAAGCTGGCTAGTTTTAGTCAGAGTAGCTAGTTAGTCAGTAGTTTATTTTCTTTTCTTTTCTTTTGTGCTTAAGTCTGTAATGGAGAGCTAGTCTCCTAGATTAATCTACTGCAATTGGTTTCCATTACCACACCTAAGGTTGTGTATTTCCTATTTTATTTGCTTTTCTCATTTCAATGCCATGCTATATATTTCTGTTTGTTATTTCAGGAGTATATAGTATTGTGTTGATTCATTTCGGTGATGCTATGTTCTTATACTTAATCGCGTTTGTTATTTCGCGTGTGTTCATTCATGTTCGTTTAGTTCATGAGGGCTTAACCCCGTTTGTTATTTGGGAATAGGAACATACATCCGTAGTAGCGAATTTCGTTTGTTATTTGTTGCTACAACCGGGAGGGGATTAGAATCTGCTTAGGGCTCGGATTTATATGAAGCGATGATAGTGGGAAACCGAGAACAGTAGGTTGATCGTTCTTTAGCTTATTGTTAATCTTTTTCAACTGCTTTGTTTTCATTACTCTGTTTTCTGCTTGTTTTCTTTATTTTATTTCAATCCAACCAACCCCCCAAATCTGACTTTTACTGATTTTCTGTTAATAACAACAACACCTAAGAGTCCTTGAGAGACGATATCCGAGTTGTCGCTTCCCTATCTACATTATTTTGTAAACGCTCGTTCTTTTTGGCGCGTGGCGACAGCGCGACCAGATACCGTCGGTGACACGTGTCACCCGTTTATTCGTCCACGAAAAATCAAGCTACCATTTGTTTTAAAAAAATTATCTAATATTTAACCATTTTATAAGTTGTTAAATTCATCAAACATGAAGGTGGAAATAAAAAAAAAGTCAAAAAGCAGAAGACAATATAATAAATAATAATACAATAAATAAAATAATAATCTAAATAATTTTATTTTAAAAAATACAGAGACCAAAAATCTACGTAGGCACGGCCCATAACATTTGGCGTCAACCTTTTAGTCCACAGTAAAAGAATGACACGGTTAAAAATATAAGAAGGCACATCAAGCTACCATTTGTTTTAAACAAATTATCTAATATTTAACAATTTTATATTTAAATTGTTAAATTCATCAAACACGAAGGTGGAAACAAAAAAAATTGAAAAAAAAAGGCAATATGATAAATAATAATACAATAAGTAAAATAATAATCTAAATATTTTTTATTATAAAAAATCCAGAGGCCAAAAATTTATGTGGGCACGGACCGTCACATCTGGCGCCGATCTTTTTGTCCACAGTAAAAGAATGACACAATTGAAAATAAGATAAGGCCCATGAATGAATTTTACAATAATTAAAATAATTAAATAAGAGAAGGCCCATCAAGCTACCATTTGTTTTAAACAAATTATCTAATATTTAACAATTTTATATTTAAATTGTTAAATTCATCAAACACGAATGTGGAAATAATAAAAAAAATTGAAAAAAAAGAAGGCAATATAATAAATAATAATATAATAAGTAAAATAATAATCTAAATGTTTTTTATTATAAAAAATCAACAGGCCAAAAATCTACGTGGGCACGGCACGTGACATTTGGCGACGGTCTTTTCGTCCACAGTAAAAGAATGACACGTTTAAAAATAATATAAGGCCCATGAATGGATTTTACAAAAATTAAAATAATTATATAAGAGAAGGTCCATCAAGCTATCATTTGTTTTAAACAAATTATCTAATATTTAACAATTTTATATTTAAATTGTTAAATTCATCAAACACGAAGGTGGAAATAATAAAAACAAAGTGAAAAAAAGAAGGCAATATAATAAATAATAATACAATAATTAAAATAAAAATATAATTTTTTTTTATTATAAAAAATCAAGTGGTCCAAAAATCTACATGGGCACGGCCCTTGACATTTGGCGCCGACCTTTTCATCCACAATAAAATAATGACACGGTTAAAAATAAGAGAAAGCCCATGAATGGATTTTATAATAATTAAAATAATGAATTAAATATTTATTATTAAAAAAATGCCAGAGGTCGAAATTATATCTGCACCCTTCCCGTGACACGTGTCACCCATTTATTCGTCAATAGTAAAAACATGGTACAAATGTATTTTAAGAAACGGCCCTAGAATAAATTACACAATAATTAAAATAATTAGTTAAATAATTATTATTAATAAATGGCAGATGACAAAAATATATGTGGGCCCTGCCTGTTACACACGTCACCCGTTTATTCGTCCATATAAAAATAAAGCTACCATTTATTTTAAGTAAATAATATAATATTTAAAAATTTAATATTTAAATTGTTAAATTCATCAAACCAAAATGTTGAAATTTTAAAAAGAAAAACTGAAAAAGAGAAGGCCATATAATAAATAATAATACAATAAGTAAAATAATTATGTAAATATTTTTAATATAAAAAATTCGAAGACCAAAAAATTTAATGGGTCAGGCGCATGACACGTGGCATCCGTTTATTCGTCAAAAGTAAAAGTAAGACACCATTCAATTTAAACAAATTATATAATCTAAAAAAATATATAATTTGGGCTGGGACCACCGTCGACACGTGTCGTCATTCAATTCGTCTACTGTGACACAATGGTCAAAAAGCTGGATCAAAAGTAAAAGCAGGACACCATTCAATTTAAACAAATTATATAATCTAAAAATATATATAATTTGGGCTGGGACCACCGTCGACACGTGTCGTCATCCAATTCGTCTACTGTGACACAATGGTCAAAAAGCTGGAGCGCATTTTAAAAAAAGTTTAAGATTAAACAAAGTTTTAATAAAAAGAGTTTAATTAATTTTTTTTGTAAATAAATAACTTTTTTTTAAAAAAATTCGAAAAATAATTTAAATTAAAAAAAGTTAATAGAAGTTAAATACAATTTTTTAAAAAAGTTTTTAATAAAATGTAAATTTATTTTTTTAAAAAAAAATAAATAAAAACCATTTTTTAAAAAAAATCCAAAAAAAATCAAATAAAAATTAGACTGTGTGCGCAGTAAAAGAATTAGACTGTGTGCGCAGTAAAAGAATTTCACTCTCAATTCTAATATATATAAGTGTCGTGTTTAACGAAATTAGGTCCGAATTTGAAATTTAGGGTTCATATATATTGGCAAACAATCAACCCTGGAAATCATAAGTTGTAGTTTTCCTTGGGTTCATCAATGCAGAAAACTACACTAACAAGGAACTTAGATTTTTTTCGATGAATAAATATTTTATTAATAAATATCCAGCTTAAGCATCACAGTGATCATTTTCCCCACCTTCTAGGAAGGGTCGAAGGGCTAACACACTACCATGGATCTTAGATATTATGATTCTCACATCTACGAAGAAGGTTCAAGAATTACCTGGATCCATAACCTTTATGGTTCTTTGATTCTTGGAGATTTCTCCCATCTCTTCCTTCCTTTTAGTGTGCCTATGATGGTGAAGACACTTTCAGTTTCTCTCTTCTGGTTTTCTGGTGATAGAAGGAACATATGTCTTTCTCTCTTTTTGTCCAACTATCAGTTATCTTAGATGATGACTTCCATTCCAGAAACTGACCAGTTAACGAGGGAGAGGAGGCATTTAGTTTTTTGAAATTCAAAATTAACAAACCCGCCCCCCCCCCCCCCAACTAACTTTAATTACAATCAGGCCAAACAACCATCACATTAGGCCAACCTTTATTTGAAGCTAGTCTTTTAGTTACATGGGCCACTAATAACAGATTATTCAAAATAATCTGACAGAGAAGCCGACCTGTTTTGTTTGTGGAACATTAGATGATCTCTGGGTTTGCATGATTTGTGGATTTATTGGATGTGGAAGGTAACTTATTAGTATCAGTTCCCCTGTTTTCACTGACAACTTGTGTTCAAAATCCCCTAATTAATATATTAAACAATAACAACTTGTTGTCCTTGATAGTTAATATTAAACAAGTATGCATCTCTGGTGAACACAAACCGTACGGCGTATGCTTTACTGCTTTTTGACACTTTATTTCATGCAAATAAAATTGAGGTGATTCGGGTGAAGTTGGGTTTTACTTTTTCTTTTGCTGTTGACCGTATTGGTAGAGGTGGGGGAGTAGCGGTTAATACGCGTAGGACTTTTTCTTGTCAAATTTTGAATTGTTCTTCCAACTATATTAATATGGAGGTCATTGAGATTGATAGAAATTTAAGCTGGAGATTAACAGGCTTCTATGGTTATCCAGAGAGAAGTAGGAGAAGAGATTCATGGAAGCTCATTCGTAACCTTGCTTCCATGTCTTATCTTCCTTGGTGTATTATTGGCGACTTTAATGACATGCTTGAGTCCTCCAATAAGAAAGGAGGAGCGGATCATCCAAACTGGTGGTGCATGATTGTTCTTTATTTGATCTTCCTCTGGTTGGATATCCGTATACTTGGAGTAGGAAAAGTGTAACATCCTTCTCGAGTGCTACATTGTACGTGACATTTTAAGGCCGAAAAGTAATTCAATTAAATTTCACTGTAATAAAATGGGGTAATTTTTTTCTTTTTCACAAAACATCAATATAAATACTTGGAATCAAGTAAATGTACAATACAATATTTTGTAACCATAATTAAGGTTATAAGTTCAAAAATCATTTACAAAAAAACCTAACCCGACTCATAAACATAAAACATAAAGATACCCAGACCCAACATAAAGCTATGGAGACGCAGCTCCTAAAATACAAGATACTTGGAGTCGCAGCTCTATAAACGGTAACACTGACTCCCAGACATCTCAAGTTGACCAAACTAAAATATAAAAGACCATCCTCTCTCATACACTGTGAGAAGGACAAACCCAACCGACGAGATCTAGTGGAAACTCTACTTGAGTCCACTACTGACGTCGTCACAAAAGACATCACTATAGCCGTTACAAAAGTAGCTCTCTGACTGAGCCCTTTCCCTTACCAAGGAGAAAGTCATAGCCTACAGACCAACGACAATCATGCCTGTCTCAAGAAAAGAAAGGTCAGGCATGACATAAAACACAAAGATCATCATCTTGGACCATCTGAAAGCTAGAAGACGTCCACTAGAAACTCCAACCTATCGTTTGCAAACTCGAACCTCAACTTCTATGATGAATCAACCAAGTGACATCTTGACATCTCAGTCTTCTCAAATGAACACAGAAGGCACATAGCCAGCCGACATAGGCAATATAAAATAAGGAGGTGAGATTCCCAAACATCACAACATATGGCAGATATGAAAATAGCATGACACGGCATATCATACATTCATATCCATGTAAACATATATGTTAGCCAAACAATCCAGTATATATAAGTAACAGATAACACGTGCATGAATAGTCAACAGTACACAATATCAATGTAACCACAATCTCATAAAGCATGATTGGACACTGTTAGTTCATAGAGACACGAGAATAGAGGTAACTGATTGAAACTGCATAGACCCATACCTACACAGCCTCAAGGAAGATTTGACCCTAACTCCGGAGCTAAGAGAACATTCGGAAGGAGTGATTAGAGAACATGTTTCACAGCTGCCAATATTAGGCATCTTGTGCGTTCAATAGTAACAGCCACATAGTGGTACTATAATTGATTGTGAAACACTCTCGATAAACTTGACCGGCTAGCATCTAGTCGTTGATATCAGTGTATTGCATGGAACACCACGACCAAGAAGAATCACCAACTGGCCATTCATGACCCTCCTACCCTGACCAACCCCAAGACCATTTAAGATCGTCACTAGCACGTCCTTATGCGCACATGCATGTCGGCTCAACTTCCTAGGCACAAAGGCCTTACGGAACATAGTATCAACTATATGTTTAGGCAATAATGTCGTTAATGGCGTGTGCTTTCATATTTATCTACCGGATAAATTTTGGGGTTCCTTATGGAAACCAAAAGCCATTTGTTCGTATTTATCCACCAGATAAATTTTGGGGTTCCTTACGGAAACCAAAATCCATTCTAGAGGCACAACAGACAGTACCAACCTGTTGGGAATCATCCCTCATTGGACTATCCATGTTTCAATGCTTTAGTTCTGTACTGACCGAGGAGTAAAACTCGGCCATCGAGCTTGGATGCCCGATCCGATAAAGGCAGGAAAGATAAGATCATGATACTATCTCAAATAACCTTATCTGGTTACAAGATATAAATCCCGCCATTTAAGAAAATCATATATCTCGGAGAAGATTTAAAGAGATAAGAGAGATAAACCCAATCTCTAAGAGATAAGGGGATCTTATTATAAAAAGAGGAGAACCCTGAGAGAAAGACACTTTTAACTTACTTAGGTGAATCTCCCTTAAGCGTATTAAAGGAACCATGTTGACCAAGAGACTATCGAAGAGTCCTTGTCCACTGGTTTTCATCAGATACAAGATTAAGGGATTGAGATCACCGTATGGCCAAGGGTTGAACCTAGAACTACAGCTGGCTTTGATTCCCCATAGGATACGTAGGATCGGAATACAATATTCTGTCAAGCCATAATCTAAAGCAACCCATGTGTTCACTCTTGGTTTGACGTTCTATGGCGAGATTCCGGCAAGTCGGATCTCGGCAGGAAAAACTTTTCCCGATTCCATAAGAAAGAGTAATGGTGACTACACGGAACGGACCAAGGGGAAGGGTGAACCATGTTGATCATGAGACTTCAAACACAAACCAGAACCATGACAATCCCACGCCTCCAACCCTCAATGAAGATAACCCTCAGCTGGGAGAGATTATGGCATAGTTGAGGCAGCTGCGTCAAGAAAATGAGAAGATTCACACGCAGAATCACAAGCTACTAAGAGCTCAGAAAAGGGAAAGATCGACAACACTTTCTCGTGCGGAGGGGACTATCCAGAAAGAAAAGATAACTGACAAACGATCGAGATTGCCCTTCACAGATAACATAGACGAGGTAATCATGCCTAGATATTTTAAGCCTCTTAATATTGATAAATTCAATGGCACCACTGATCCAACTGAACACGTAGAATCTTTTATTTCTTTTGTTTACTTGGTGACCGATTTGGAAGCCGTCATGTGCAAAATTTTTCCAATTACTTTGCAAGGCCCTGCCTTGACCTGGCTTACCAATCTTCCACCTCGGTCAATTGATTCTTTTGATATGCTTGTAACTAAGTTCACTGCACAATTCACAGCGAGCCGAAATCATGAAAGGCACTCGATCTCGCTGGTGAATTTTAAACAAGAAAAAAATGAATCGCTTAGAGATTACATGTCTCGTTTTAGTGCTAAACAAATTTTAATTCCAATTATGAGCTCAGAACTCTACCTCCATACCGTCATGGGCGGTTTGAAGCCGGGCCTTTCTTTGAGTATTTATCTCGAAAACCACCGAGAGACTTTGAAGAATTGCAGGAAAAAGTAACAGGTTTCATGAGCTCTGAAGATATGGTAGAATCCAAGAAGAGGGAAAGAGGTTTTGAGGAGAAGAGCTCGGTCCCGAGCAACGAAAGAGACAGAGGGGCCAATCCACAGAGGGCCCAAAAGAGCAATGAAAGCGGGTTCTCAGAGAGGCAACCCAGGTACCAGTCCTACACACCGCTAAACCGATCCAGAGCAACCATTATCCAGGAGGTGTGTAATGCCGAGTTACTCTCACCTTACCTCGGCCGTCTAAAACTCCTAATATCTTGGAAGTAAAGAAAGAGTGTAAGTAGCATCAAATCTATGGTCACTCCACTGAAGACTGTAGAACAGCCCAGGAAAAAATTGAGGACTTGGTACAAGCAGGCCGTCTTTACCGGTTTGTTCGTCGAGATGATAATGGAGGCGGACGAGCTGGCCGACAACGTGGAAGACGAGGTTATGACAATCGTAACCGAGATGCGAACCAACAAGGTAACAATCATAATGGAGACCAGGTACACCACCAGAGGGCTCCTAATGATGAAGCAGGAGGAGGAGGAGTCAGAAGAGTCATTAATACTATTTCAAGAGGTTTCGCGGGAGGAGGTATAACGAGTTCAGATCAGAGGCGCTATTGTAAAAGCTATCCGATCTGCCAACTCGGTGTCTAGAAACCCTACAAGGTCGAGACCTCCCATTACTTTCTCTAATGATGACTTCCAAGGGAAGGATCCTAATCAAGATGACCCGATGGTGATAGCGGTAGAATTAGCCAACTACCCGATCAAACGAACACTTGTTGGTCAGGGCAGCTTGGCCGACATTTTGTACTTTGCAACCTTCAAAAAGCTTGGAATTCCTGAAAAGTTGATAAAAGAACAGGAGGACAAGCTAATAGGGTTCGCCGGAGAACAGGTAAACACCCGAGGTTACATAGACCTCTGGACAACATTTGGAGAGGGAAAGCTCTCCCGAACCATATCAGTCAGGTATGTTATCATGGATGCCAACAAGTCCTACAACATCCTTATTGGAAGACTGACATTGAATGAACTTGGAGCGATTGTCTCAACCCCACACCTCACCATTAAGTTCCCAGTCGAATCTGGGGAGATAGTTGTTGTCCGAGCTAACCAAAGGATGGGCATACAATGCTATGTGGATAGTTTGAAGGTTACCCGAGAGCAGAACATCACAAAGGATGCCGGAGATGATAAAGCATAAGTGGTAAGCTCGGTCGGTTCAATTAGCTCAGCAAGTTTGGTCAGTATGTTTGAATTGGATCCAAGAATGGAGATGTATGAGTCCAGGGCTGAACCAACAGAGTCTTTAGAGGAGTTCCAACTAGGAGCCCGAGCGGAACAGTGCACCATGGTCGGCAGTCAGCTCGACCCCTTGGTCAAACAACAGATTCAAGTTGTTCTAAAGAAGAATGCCGACTTGTTTTCTTGGAAGACATCGGATATGCCTGGCATAGACCCCAATTTTCTGTGCCATAGGTGATAAGCCTCTGGCTTATCTAGTTTTATGACTAGATGAACTAGGGTTTATATGCCAATTTATTCGAGTTCACTCTCGATTTTGCCCGAATTTGCCTTGTTTTGTTCCTAAGTTGGACTTTGACTCGTTTTGCGTCTTTTGTGTAGTTTTTAGGTTATTTTGGATAGAATTACGCTTGTGGTTGCTTGTGTTGTTTTCAGATCCATAAGTGAAGCTTTAAGAGTTAAGAAAAGTGAAGAATATGAGCCAGACAGAGCCCATCACGGCCTGGCCGTGATGACCATCACGGCCATGATCAAGCAGAGCGGAAGGGGCAAAAGTCAGAAGCTGTCACGGCCTAGCCGTGATGTATATCACGGCCGTGACCTAAAACCCACACAAGTCGAAGTCGTCACGGCCTAGCCGTGATGTCTATCACTACCGTGACAATCCAGGAGGCAAAAGTCGAACTGTCACGGCCGGCGGTGACACCGTCACGGCGTGACGAATCGGATGGTGGAGACGAAGCTATCACGGCCTAGCCGTGATCAGCCTCACGACCGTGATGTTCAAGAACTGAAAGCGCGCCCAACCCAGAATGCGTCACGGCCTGGCCGTGATGGCCATCACGGCCGTGACGCGTGGCCTCCCTATAAATAGAGCAGATCGTAACGGATTTGAGAACCTTTTGGATCGAGAATTTGCAGAGATCTTTTGTAACCCTTATTCGGGATTTCTTCTTCTCTTCTTTTCTCTTAATTCATAGGCTTAGGATGAATTCCGATTGTACGTGCGTTGTTGTTACTGTACATGAGGAACTAATCCTCTTGTCTAGGGGATCGATGAAGCCACCCATGGCGGCATAGTGTTCATGTAATGTAACTCTCTCTCCTTTAATTCAATTATGATTTTCCAATTCTGTTTTCATTGTGTCGATTATATGCTAGCGTGATCGACTAGTTAAGCGTGTTGAGGCCTAGCGGCGATTCGCGTTTTAGAACTTGAATTGGGAACATCGGTCGAGTATTGCACGAGAGTGAGTAGGAGATCGATGCAACCCATAGGGAACAAGAATTAATAGAATTCGAGATTAGGGTTAAGAGACCTAGCAAGTAATTAACTCAAATCATCGAATACGTCCTAATGAGCACGGAAGTGGATTTAGGAGAATTTAGGGGTCCCGGTTGACATTAAAATTGAATTTAGGGAGGAGAATATCATCACTTGGGTACTTTGCATGATTGGGTAGGTGGATTCGAAACCTTAGATGCTTTTAAATTTCTGAATTCATTCACCTTAGCTTTAATCGATTTGTTAATTGAATTGCAATCTTAATCTCTCTCACAACAATTTTCTTCGCTTAACTGAACCTATTGAATTTCTTACGAAATTAGTCGAATTGGTAACCCAATCCTTGTGTTCGACCTCGGTAGAATCTAATCCTGATAAGTGCAAAGATGTCATTGGAATGCAGAGCCCACATAATGTGAAAGAAATACAGAGGCTAGCTGGCCGATTAGCTTCTCTATCTCGCTTTCTCCCAAAATCTGCAGAAAAAGCAAGACCTTTCTTTCAGCTTCTGAAAAGATCAAAGGAGTTTACTTGGACCGAGGAGTGTGAGAAGGCCATTAGAGATCTGAAACTTTTTCTAGCCTCTCCCCCGATCCTAACTCGGCCACAGCTCGACAAAGATCTGTACTTGTATATGTCTGTCAATGATTACGCAATCAGTGCAACAATCATCCAGGAGGAAGAAAAATAACAGATGCCGGTGTATTACGTTAGTAGAATTCTGAAAGATCCAGAAACACGGTATCAAGTAATTGAAAAGCTTGCCCTCGCTTTAATCATGGCAGCTCGGAGGTTACGACCTTACTTCCAGTCACACCAAGTTATAGTCAAAACAGATCATCCAATAAAGCAAGTGCTTAGAAAAGTTGATCTAGCAGGACGAATGATAGCTTGGTCAGTGGAGTTGTCAGAGTTCGGTTTGCAATATGAGCCGAGGGGACCGATGAAAGCACAGTGTCTCTCCGACTTCATTACTGATTTGTCTTCAAAGTCGAATTCGAAATCCTTCATCTGGCTTCTATATGTCGATGGTTCATCTAACTTGAAAGGAAGCAGAGCTGGAATAATTATTGAAGGTCCTGATGATCTAGTCCTGGAGCAATCCTTGAAGTTTAGGTTTACTGCTTCAAACAATCAAGCAGAATATGAAGCCCTTATTGCAGGACTGATGCTAGCTAAAGAGGTTGGGGTCAAAGAGTTGAAGTGCCGAAGTGACTCGCAACTTGTAATAGGACAAGTCTCGGGTGATTATCAAACAAAGGATCCCCAATTAACCATGTATCTTTGTAAAGTTAATAGTTTAATTTCATAATTTGATAATTTTACTATTGAACATATACCTCGTGGGGGAAATTCCAGGGCAGATCTGTTGTCTAAGTTGGCTAGCACCAAAAAAGCTGGCCAGCTAAGAACTTTCATTCAGGAAAATCTCCCTAAGCCGAGCATAAAGAGTGCCGAGGTAATAATGACCGAGCACTATGATCGGGGCTACATGACACCGATTTAGGAATATTTAGCCTCGAACAAATTGCCCAACGATCCTAAAGAGGCAAGGAAAATACGTCTGAAATCTTGCCATTACACCATCCTAGATGGATACAGAAGAGGATTCTCCATGCCCCTACTAAAATGCATAACAAAGGAGCAGTCCGAGTACGTAATGGACGAGATGCATCGAGGAATCTGTGGAATGCATTCAGGTGGCCGATCTCTAGCAGCTCGGGTTCTGCGAGCAGGTTTTTACTGGCTGACCATGAGATCAGACTGTGTTCCCTGGACTAACAAGTGTGAAATTTGTCAGAAGTTCGCCAATGTTGCACGAATAAGGTTTCCAATGTTGCCAATGTTCGCCAATGTTTCCGAAGAGCTCCATTCCTTGTTCTCACCGTGGCCCTTCACTATGTGGGGGATGGATATTGTCGGTCCCTTCCCGGTTGCTAAAGGCCAAGCAAGTTTTTGCTTGTAGGGGTCGATTACTTCACTAAGTGGATTGAATTTGAACCATTAGCTACAATAACAACTAAATGGGTTCATAATTTTGTGTGGAAAAACATCATATGCAGACATGGCCTACCTTATGAGATTGTCACAGATAATGGAAAGCAGTTCACTAATAAAGGACTCAGAGAGTTCTACTCCAACCTCAGAATTAAACATAAGGTGACCTCGGTTGAGCACCCACAAACAAATGTCTAGGCAGAGGCCGCCAACAAAGTCATTTTGAATAAGCTCAAGAAAAGGTTAGGAAGATCAAAAGGATCATGGGTTGAAGAATTACCGCGCATCATCTAGGCTTACCATTGTTCACCACAGTCATCGACTGGTGAAACGCCATTTAAGCTAACCTATGGAATCGATGCAATGATTCCAGTTTAGCTCGACGAAATTTCTTTCTGAAGGCAAAATCAAGACCAAAATAAGAATGAAGAAGAAGTCCTAGTTGAGCTTGACATGGTTGAAGAAATCCGAGAAGAGGCAAGAATCAGGGAAGAACTATGCAAGTAGAAAGCAACTCGGAAGTACAACTCAATGTTGCAGCCAAGGGAATTTATGCAATGTGACTTAGTACTGAGACTACAAAATGATGCAAGAAAAGACTCCAAAGAGGGTAAGCTCGCAGCAAACTGGTCTGGCCCATTTAGAATAGTTGAAAGTCTAGGAAATGGTGCTTACAGGATAGAAGAATTGTCGGGAAAGGCTGTTCCAAGAACATGGAACACTTCCCATCTTAAGTTTTATTTTAGTTAAAAGTATGTAAGCAGGTGATGTACTCTTTTTCCTACCCCGATATTTTTCCCATGAGGTTTTGGCTGGGAAGGTTTTAATGAGGCACACCCGAGAAAATAAATAAATAAAATCTATTTCAGTTGCAAGAATACTGTTATATGGTTAAGAATTTATTTATGTTAGAAATACTAAAAATGTCGAGCCTAAAAAGGTTGACAGAGCTAAAATCGACCAAGTTAAAGTCAAAATGCCGAACGTAAAAAGGCAAAAACTAAAAACCTAAGGAGATAATCCGAGCTAAAATCGACCGAGCTAAAGTCGAATGACCGAACCTAAAGACGTAAACAATGCCTAAAAATATAATTGAAAACCTAATGAGGTAATCTGAGATAAAATCGAAATGTCGAGCCGGAATGGCTGACCGAGCTAAATTCGAAGAGCCACGCCTGATAAGGTAATTAAACATGAGCCTAAAAACACTGATCGAGCCAAAATCGACCAAGTTAATGTCGAAGGATCGAGCCTAAAAGGCACTACAAAAAAAGCTTATTTAGCGACAGAAAATAGTGACCGAATTTGTTGATTACTGTTTTGCACCAAAATAACGACCGATTATAGGATCTACATGAAACCTGGTTATAGTTGATATCTGCGACCAAAATAGCGACCGAAAATAGAGCATAGCAGAGTTATCGATCGCTATTTCGGTCGCTAAATAAAGGAAAGTAAAAGTCAAAACTTGCTGATTTTTTAGCGACTGAAATGGTGACCGAATTAAATGTAACGATTAACTTTTATTTATATTTGCGACCGATATTAATTCGGTCGCTAAATGGCGCGTAAAAAATTAAAATAGAGCGTGTTAGTGACCGATTTTAAATCGGTCGCTAAATTTATCAATTCAAATTTCAAATTAACCCAATTAGCAACCGATTTAGCGACCGATTAATTCAGTTGCTAAAAATAAAATCCCTAAATCTCGATTTCCTTCCTCTCTTCCCCCATTTCTCTCTTTTCTTCTCTTCTCTCTCACGCGCAGCAGCTCCTCCCCCACAGACCTTCGCTCTCTCCGATCGCCTCCAAGATCCTGGCAAGGCCACCACCAACACCACCACAACATCACCACCATAAGTTCTCTATTGCTTTGTGTCTCTTTCTCATTCTCTCTTGCTCTCTATCTAATTTCTCTCTTTCTCTCCAGCGCACCCTCGGTGAGCCACCACCGCACAACCCCGGTTGAGCCACCACTGCTCCACTTCCTCATCCCCTTGCCGCATCTCTGTTCATCACTAAGGAGGTAAAATTATCATCCCTCATTCCTCATCTTTAAGGTTTGTTGTATTTCTACTGTGATGGGATGGGTCATAGTGTCTAGTGTTTTGTGTAGGTTAAAATTTCCATTCATTCAATGCTTTTGTGATTGTCTATTTATGTTGATGCCAATTCATGATTTGGATTTTTAATGATAACAAGAATACAGAACAGAAATAGATAGGCTTTGGATGTGGTTTGTTTGATGTTGGGAATAAAGGGTTCAAGGATTTTATAGTGAAAGGGACAACATCACCAAGGACATACACTACAACATAGTAGACTTTTAATAACGCACCTTTAATAGCATTTCCGTGTGGAAATGCTATTAAAAGTGATGGGGGACTTTTAATAGCGTTTCCCTAAGGGAAACGCTATCTTAGGTATCACCTAAGATAGCGTTTCCGTGTGGAACCGCTATTAAAAGTGTCACTTAGGAAAAGATAGCGGTTCCACACGGAAACGCTATCTTAGGTGATACCTAAGATAGCGTTTCCTTCAGGAAACGCTATCTTAGGTATCACCTAAGATAGCGTTTCTGTAGGAAACGCTATCTTAGGTCTTCCCAAAGAAAATTAGACGCGCGCCGGCCTTCCCTCTCTGCTTTCTTCCTCATTTTCATTCTAATGTTTCCTTCCCTCTGCATGCCATCTCTTTTTCTTCCCTCACCTTCGCCATTGCTCGCCGCCGCTTACTCCGAAAGAGAAAGAACTTAAATCATACCATTGTAGTTTTAGTTTCACACTTTCATAGTTTAGAGAGAAAGTGTGTGTGTGTTCTGTGGAGTGGAAGATAATCAAGCTCTAGAAGGAGACAACACAAGGAAGAAGAGTGGAAACAAAGGGATACCCATTGTTTTTCTTCTTCATTACAATAGTGGGTTGGTGTTCCTTCCGCTTATTATGCTTGTTGTTCCTTCTTATTGTCCTTTTGGGTGCATCTCTCTTTGTTTCACCATTTTACATTTTGCTTGTTCAGATTCTTTTTTTGTGTTTTGTTTTTTACTCTTTGTGGCATTTTTTGGGTTCTATTATTTCTCTCTATCGCTTGTTAGGTATTGTCCTTTTTAAGACATTGGATTTCTGGATTCCTGCCTCTATATGAATAAATGTCAATTTTTTGTTTTTGTTTTTAGTTGATTGCTAGTGAAGTCATGTCTTCTGAGTGCTGAGCTTCATTAATACCTTGCAAGGTGAAGCTTCTTGCTCAAGTTTGTATTTTTAGGCTGTCTTAGTAATGAGTCATTGAGGCTTTGATGATTATATCCCAAAAGCTAAAATTTCACAATTTCATGATTTTTTTCTCAGAGAAGCTGTTTATTTCCCATTTCTCAATTCAATTTTCAAACTCGAATAACATAAGCTCCTCTCGCATTCGGAGCCATATCTGGAATGGTAAATAGATTTTGTATGGTTGATTATGGTTATGATTTCTAATGCCGGAGGGATCAAAGTACAATTGGCTTCATGTGTCGTTTAGTATGTCAATTTAATGTTTAATGCTGTTTGTGCTTGATGCGATCCACACTATAGAGCAAAGTAGTGCTTGATTTTTAAATATGATTAAGTCTCATACTAAGAGCTTCACACTGCTCTCAGGGTCCGACACGACACACGAGGGCGCATTCCCTGGTTGAACCCGGGTCCAAGTTTGCAGCTTTAGTGGAACCCACTTCCAAGTTCACAGTCTGTGTTCAGGTGATTTTCTATCATTTACAAATTTTATTTCCGGACATTCTTAATATTTGTGGGAGTGTGTTTTTATCCAAGTTCACAGTCTGTGTTCAAGGTTTTATTTTACTTGCTCTTTAATTTTCGGTTTGATTGGTGTTGAATGGAATGTGACTTGTTTGTGTGTCAATCATTATTTGAAAATATGAATATGGATTGACGGATTGACTGTATGCATTTTGAACCTAATGCTGCTGGTATCCTGTTTTGTTTTGTTTCAATGTTTTTCGGAATGTGAAGAATGGGTTCATATGTTTGTTTTTGTTGCTTCAGTTTGTTGATCCTTTCCCTTTATATATCATTTAATTTAATGTTCTGTGCTCAGATTTTGGTGTTTTTAGAGAGTGAGCAAGTTTGCCTTAGTCCTATGCCTAAGTCCTAGTTGTTATGGATCTCATCCAATGTGTATTGTGTATCCCCTGATCTGATGCCTTGATCCTTATTTATAGAAATTGGGAAGTTAGAGTCCCAAACCAACTCAAAATATGATCTATTTCGGTTTCTTCAGGTCCAAGTAATGCGCGTCACGGCCGTGATGGCCATCACGGCCAGGCCGTGACGGTCTCTGTTATGGCCGTGAAGAATTTCACGACTGGGCCGTGATGTGCTCTGACTTGTGGTGGTTTTGGGTCACGGCCGTGATGGATATCACGGCCAGGCCGTGACGGTCTCTGTTATGGCCGTGAAGAATTTCACGGCTGGGCCGTGATGTGCTCTGACTTGTGGTGGTTTTGGGTCACGGCCGTGATGGATATCACGGCCAGGCCGTGATGCACTCGACTTCACCTTTCTTCTTTTTCAGTTTTGCTCGATCATGGCCGTGATGGGCATCACGGCTAGGCCGTGATGGACTCTGTTTGGCTCATTTTCTGCACTTTTAAAGCCCTATCTTTATCCAAACTTCATCATGGTTGATCTCGAGCATTTTACCCTTGATATCTGCAAAAACAACACACGAAAAACCGCCTTACCCGCTCCAAAGGAAAATTAACCTAAAATCTAATAAAAATATTCCTAAACTACATGAAAATGCATGCAAAATGATAGACAAAGATGATGTGGAATCACACTCATCAACAAGTCGACACTCGGTTCCTTCAAAGAATACTCAGCGACAATGTGTTTTGTTTGCAGCCTTTCATTCCTTTAATCAGTATACATTGCATGTATACCTCAACCACTCTAAACTCAAAGTAAATATGTTTAATAAATATTTTTGTAGATCGGAAAAGCATGGATCGGAAATGGATGTCTCGCCAATCGTTTAACGAAGGAGTATGAGGATGGGGTGAAAGAGTTCATTAGTTTTGCAGTTCGGCATGCGAAAAACCCTAATACAATCATATGTCCTTGTTTAGATTGTTGTTATGCAAGGCGAGTTAGTGCAGCCGATTTGGAAGAACATTTAGTGTGTAATGGAATCGATCAAAGTTATACATGTTGGACAAAACATGGTGAGACAAGAGCTGAGTCTAGTGAAATGAGGAATCGTGTGAGATATTCATCATACGATACCGACACAAATACTTATGAGGGCGATCATTTTGAAGACATTGCAAATGCTGTTGAAGAGGATCTTCGGGATTGTCCACAAATGTTTGGGAGGTTGGTAAGTGATGCAGAGCAACCATTGTATGATGGATGTACTAAATTCACAAGATTGTCGGCGATGTTAAAGTTGTATAACTTGAAATCGGGCAACGGATGGACTGATAAGAGCTTTACGGACTTACTCACACTATTGAAAGACATGTTGCCGATGATAATGTGCTTCCTAGTCGGACATACGAGGCTAAACAAATGTTACGCTCTATTGGCATGAGCTACGAGAGGATACATGCTTGTCCTAACGATTGCATTTTATTTCGGAATGAATATGCATCGTTACGTATGTGTCCTAAAATGTAATGCCTCACGATATAAGAAGAAAGAATCAGATCCGAGAGAAGGTTGTGTGGTATTTTCCCATAATACCCAGATTTAGGCGCATGTACCGTAGTTCCGAAGATTCAAAGCACTTGACATGGCATGAGGATGAAAGGATCAAAGATGGCAAGTCATGCGGACCCGGCAGATTCTCCGCAATGGAAGAAATTTGATCATGATTATCCCGATTTTGGGCAAGATTCAAGAAACCTACGACTTGCATTGGCTACTTGTGGATTTAACCCGCATGGTGTTCAAAGTAGCTCTCACAAAGACATGGCCTGTGGATTTTGGTGATTTACAACCTATCCCCATGGCTATGCATGAAGCGCAAATTTATGATGTTATCTATGTTAATTTCTCGGGCCCAAACAACCAGGAAATGATATAGACGCTCTATTTGACTCCTTTGATTGAAGACTTGAAACAACTGTGGGAGACAGGTGTGGAGGTGTATGATGGGTATAAGGAAGAAAGTTTCAATTTGAGAGCTATGTTGTTTGGGACAATTAATGATTTTCCACCCTACGGTAATCTGTCGGGGATATAGCATCAAGGGTCAAGTGTGCATGCCCTATATGTGAAGAGGGTACTGATTGGATGCGGTTAGAACATTGTAAGAAGAATGTCTTTCTTGGGCATCGTAGATTTTTGCATCCAAGTCATCATTACCGGTGGTGGAGAAAGGCGTTCAATGGGAACTCGAAAGAAGGTAGAGCGCCTTCACCTTTGACGGGTGATCAACTTTTTGAAAAGGTAAAGGATTTGAATATCCAATTCGGTAAACCTTTTGCGAGAGATATTGTCACAAGAGGGTGGAAGAAAAGGTCGATTTTCTTTGAGTTGCCATATTGGAAATCATTATATGTAAGACATTTCCTCGATGTGATGCACGTTGAAAAAAATATCTCGTGATAGTGTCATTGGTACGTTACTCAATGTGCCAGGGAAGACTAAAGATGGCATCAATGCAAGGTTGGACTTGGTTAGTATGGGAATAAGAAGAGAATTGGGACCGACGAAGAAGGGTAAAAGTACATATCTTCCTCCCACTGCTTACACTCTATCTAGAAAAGAAAAAACTGTTTTTTGTAAGTTTCTTGAAGGAGTTAAGGTTCCTAAGGGTACTCTTCAAACATTAGGAACCTCGTATCGATGAAAGATCTCAAGTTAAAAGGTCTAAAGTCCCACGATTGTCATGTTCTCATGGAGCAGTTGATACCCATTGGTATACGGTCTATTTTACCTAACAAAGTGCGGGGGCCTTGACTAAACTCTGTTTCTTCTTCAAGGCAATTTGCAGCAAAGTGATTGACCCTGGGAAGTTGCCATCATTGCAAAGAGAAATTGTTGTGACTTTATGCGAGCTTGAGATGTACTTTCCACCTTCATTCTTTGACATAATGGTTCATCTAACCATTCACCTTGTTAGAGAGACACAACTGTGTGGGCCAGCTTATATGAGATGGATGTACCCGATTGAGCGTTATATGAAGATATTAAAAGGGTATGTGAAAAACCGATCACGACCAGAAGGTTGTATTGTTGAACGGTATATTGTCGAAGAAGCTGTTGAATTCTGTACCGAATACCTATCCAATGCTGAATCTATAGGGCTGCCAAAGTCTCGTCACACATGGAGAATGATGGGGCAAGGAATTACTGGAAATGAAATAGTGACTATAACAAGGGCAGAATGGGAGCAAGCACACTTATATGTTCTGCACAATGTCGATGAGGTTGAGCCATATGTTGAAAAACACAAGGACATGCTTAAGAGTTTGTATCCAAATAAGAATCAAAATTGGCTAACTAGAGAACACAATCGTTGTTTTATAACGTGGCTAAGAGATCACATTTATGCAGAGTTGACTGAAAATGATACTTCAGTTTCAAATAGATTGAGATGGTTAGCCAAAGGTCCAAGTTTGCATGTGTTCTCTTACCACGGTTATCAAATTAATGGGTACACATTCTATACAAAAGAACAAGATGGTCGGAGTACAATGCAAAACAGTGGTGTGACTCTAGTAGCTCAGTCGATGCATATCTCAAGTGCCAAAGACAGAAACCCGATATATGCAAATATGTCATACTTCGTCATTGAACACATATGGGAGTTGGATTACACAAAGTTTAAGGTTGGTGTGTTTGGTTGCAAGTGGGTTGACAATAATAACGGTGTTCGATTGATGAGTCGTGGTTCATGCGGGTGGATCTTAATAGGGTGGGGTATAAAGATGAGCCTTTTATATTAGCATCTCAAGCTCAACAAGTGTTCTATGTCACTGATCCAGCTGATATGAAAAGGTCCATTGTTCTTTTGACTAACAAAATAATTACTAATGTTGATGATCAAGACCATCGAGATGTTGATATTGAAGATGATCCTTTCGTCGGGACATTACAATCACTTGAGATTGATCCAACTAGGGATGATGGTATGTATATCGTAGATGATCATGATGAGGGGCTTTTGGTCAATCCACCATTTCGTACTAATAAAGGACAAACAAATCTCAATCAAATGAAGAAAAGAAAAAGGTTGACTTAAACATGTATGTAGTGTTTGTGTTTAAATGAACTTTCCGATCCTTTTATATTATAGTTAGCATCTTCCGTAATGCTAGTGTTGATTTTGTTATTCATAGTTGTTTTATATTTTGCATCAATTAATGTTATATTAATGTCCATTGATGTTTTACTTGTATCTAATATTTTTGTAGGTAAATGGCATCTTCAAGTAATTCTAGTGATGCCAAAGCGGCGAGACGTGGGCCAACAGATTATGAAGGCGGTCATCCGCCTTAGGAGTAAAGGACAAAAATTTGATGTAATTTACTTACTAATCTAAGGATTTCATAATGTTGTTTGATATCTAGATTTAATTACTTTATTATTTTTATTAGGTTGAATGGAATTCTTTGGACCAACCTATTCGTGCTAATGGTAAAATATTGAAGAGTTACATTGGGGCCGTTGTTCGGCAAACGGTCCCAATTATTTGTTCTAATTGGAAGGATGAAGCTTTGGATGGTTTCAAAGAGAGCATATGGGCTGATGTACAGGTAATTGTTAAAATTTATAAATTATATTGTAAACTATGTAAACATACTTACTTTGACACGTTGTTTATATTGTTTTGCGGATGTCTTTTAATGTTGATGAATCTAGGAAAAAAATTGTACTTCAGGAAGTCGGTAACCTACATAGGGCATTCAGAACTAGATTGACCAAAAAATTTCTAAGAGATGCCAACGGAATATCAATGAGGAGCCTCCATCAAAATATCCACACATATCAAGGGATGAGTGGACAGATTTTATAGCAATACGCACAGGAGATGCTCAATTCCTGGTATGTTTAATATCACGTTAGTCCTTATAATTTTATAGCAATACGTACATAAGACATTAACCATGTATTAATATTACTTATATGTGTCTGAATAGAAATTAAGCAATTAAAATCGCAACTTGGCGTTAGATCCTGCATGCCCTTACAAAGCATCACGTAAGGGGTATGCTGACATTGAGGATGAATTGGTATGTATATATATATATATTTAACTGCATTTGTGGTAAATATGACTTTTAAACTGTTTGGTTAATCTATATTATCTCAATATACAGATACAGGAGGCGGGACCAGAAGTTAAGAAAATTAAACGCCATATTGTGTGGAGGAAAGCCCGCGAGAACAAGGCGGGTGTAATTGACAACAAAAATACGCAGACCGTGTGGAATAAATGTGTTAGTAGACTAACGATTACATTATCAATTGTTATTTTCATATGATAATATATAATAATTTTAACATTTGCATTTCACCAATAACTATGTGTCAGGAGGAACTGTCACAGTCTGCGGTAGAGGGAGAGATAGAAGACTTTGGTCGCCAGGATATTCTTGCCAAAGCCATAGGTGTGCCGTAGAACCCCGGGCGTGTTAGGGGTGTGGGTTTCAGCGTCTCACAAAAAGATTACTTCCCACCCGAAGGTCGTGCAAGAAATAACTCGGAAACGAAAAAGTGGGAGACATTGGTGTCTCAACTCTCGATAGATTGAACATTTTGGAAGAAAAGTCAAACAAAAGGATGATGAGGAGAGGCAGGCTAATTTCACAGCCCAAGCAAGCGTCAAAGATAGTTGCACTCTACCATCCGGCAAAGAGGCTTCCAGAGGTAATGCATGCCTTTTTTTTTTACTAGTATTGCATTCGCAGCTTAAATACATTCAATTGGATGCCTTAATTCACAGACTTATTCATCTATCATTGGATTAGGGTGTCAACTCATGTCAGCTATATTTATCGACCCCAAACTATCGTATGGTTGCTATGGGTAAAGTATACAATGAGCCAGGTGTTACACCGCACACCGGGACCAGTACCCTTAACCATGTGAAAGTTGGAGTTGATGTTGCAACCGAGGGGGATGCGCCATTGCTTACCTATCGTTGATGCGGATGTGATGACAATAGGAGATGCAATAGGTACTTATGTGGCATGGCCAATTGATCTCGTGGTTGTAATTAATATGGTATGTAATTGCATTTTTCCACCTTTTCATATACGGCATATATGCATTACATTAGTTGATCACTAACTGGCATATTGAAATGCAAAATTTCCAGGCACCCGCAAAAGCTAAAGGCAAGGGCAGAGTGTCTGGATATACAAAGGAGTCAATTACAACCCCAGAAAATAAAGGAGGCAACTCGAGGTCAACCCACCTACAAATGGTTCAACTACAACTTCTCCGGAATATTTGAATTTCCTTAAAATACATGAACGAAAGAATATGAAAAATGCTGACCAATTGTACGTAGAGATGGAAGAAAATATTTTTGGTCACCATTTCATTGAGATGC
Source organism: Sophora flavescens (assembly GCA_030762895.1). Classification (NCBI taxonomy): domain Eukaryota; kingdom Viridiplantae; phylum Streptophyta; class Magnoliopsida; order Fabales; family Fabaceae; genus Sophora; species Sophora flavescens. Next base: position 148,529,204 of record CM061063.1, read on the forward strand.
TCAATACTGAAAATATCAGAGAAGTTGTAAATCATAAATGGGTATCTGCCTCCGTTATTTCCGCATATATCAGGTAATAAATCAGGTTTAAAGTGTACAATATTTTTTTAGTCTTTCCATTTAAATATTGATGTATGTCATTGGTGTAATCCATTTTTATATTTTAATTGAAGGTATTTGTATGAAGAATTGTTGCTTCCAAAGGAAATAACGAGGAGGTTTCTGTTCTTGTCCCCACACCAAACAAATACATACGGCTACTTCGGGAGGGATTCACAGACAACGTATCTAGCTGACCGGTTTGCAACTAAAGAAAGAGAATATCAGCCCTTGTTTTTAGCGTCGTGCAATGTTGGGTGAGTCGCTTATCCTATAGGACTTAACTCACAATAATGAATTACATAAAAGTTGAGGTGCTTAGGATTTGTTATCTCAACATTTTTGTAGGAATCATTGGGTGCTGTGCGCGATAAATATTGTTGAAGAGATTATTTACTATCTGGATCCCTTGTATGTTGATCCTAGGGATCGCCTGCACTAAAGAATCTGTCGATATGTAAGCATGTTTTTATATTTCTGATTTTCTATGATTCTGTTCGATACGTGAGCATGCGTGTGTTTGTGATGATTGAAAATATGTTTCTTAATGAAGTCTGTTTGATTTTGTGATTAGTGGTTTGCAAGTTTATCGCGCAAATATCGGAGCTAAGGTGCCGCGTTTAAAGGCAACCAACATTAAATGGATTCGAGATACGGTATATTTGCAAAAACTTAATGCGCAATTACATAAAAAAAACTATATTGATTTACTATTTTATTTTTTATAGTGCCCAAGACAACCCAACAGGACAGATTGTGGGTACTATGTCATGCGTTTCATGAAGGAGACTATCTTGCAGAACCAAGTTAAAATACCAATGGCGGTATGTTGTTTACTTAGCTTTTAACTGTGACTGTTCAAATGTTTTAGCAATTGTAACTTAATTTATTTAATTTTTATGTCGCAAGATTTCCCGACTTCAAATGCTCCACATACTCCACTGCTCACCTATCTCAAGTCAAGGAAGAGTGGTGTCGCTATATTGTTGAAAAGTTCGTTTGATTATGTCAAATTGATCACGATGAGTTGCAGCAATACTCATTGGTATGTGAATAATGCTTTATATTTATCAACCCCAAACTATCTATGTATTTGTTTTTCCTTGGTACATGCCTTCGAGTTGATGTGTCATTGCTAGGAGAAAATAAGTTCAAACTTTTTATTTTTGTTACACTTGGTTACTGCTTGATTTGCATTCTGTTTCTTGCTACTGGAGTATTTACCTAATTAGTCTGCTGTATCCCAATGTAACAAAGTTAGTCTTTGTGGTGGAAATGCAGATGTATGCTACTGAGTATTTGGATCACATTTCGACACATTACTTTGGTGTTGTCTTGGTCTCATGAAAAACAAACAGAAGCTGTAAATGTAGATTAATTGTAGATGTATGTTGGTTTTCTGATTTTGGTTTCTTAAGGATTGAGATCTGGTATAGTTGCTGCACTTTGATTTTGTCTTACTCGTGTGAATTTGAATACTTTAGAAACAGAGTGGTGTACTTATATCTGGTTATATATATATATATAGTTGCTGTATAGAGTGTTGCACTTGATTGTATAGTTACTGGTTTGCTGCACAAACACATGCAGTGCTGCATTGAACACTTATATTTTGAACACATTTTGAACAATTGTGTTGACTGCAACAATTGTGGTTTTTTTGTGTAAATATGCAGGAATAATGGATGTAAAAGTTAAGAAATAAAATTAAAAAAAAAGGGCTTTAGATAGCGTTTCCTTGTACAAACGCTATCTAAAGTCAGACTTTAGATAGCGTTTGTATAAGGAAACGCTATCTAATGTCTGACTTTAGATAGCGTTTCCGTGTACAAACGCTATCTAAAGTCAGACTTTAGATAGCGTTTGTATAAGGAAACGCTATCTAAAGTCTGACTTTAGATAGTGTTTCCGTGTACAAACGCTATCTAAAGTCACCTATTAATAGCAGTTCCTAAATGCTATCTTTGCTAACGAGTTTTAATAGCGGTAGAATAGATAGCGGTTACAAACGCTATTAAAAGGCATACGGAAACGCTATCTAAAGTCTAATCTGTTGTAGTGATAGTTGATGATGGGTCTGTGAACATTCCCTTATGCAAAACACATGTATATAGCTTCCAATTCTTTGTTTTGATTGATGTTGTTGCTTATAGATGGTACTTGAATCAGATACAATGTGGTAATGTGCATCAGTTTTATTCAATTATGGTTGTGTGACTATGTGTTGTAAGTTGTTTATGTAGGTTTTATTGTAATCCCCTGTTGAATAATTTCACTAAGAGGTATATAACACTTTAATACTGGAAACTTTGTTATGGGTTGTTGGTATGGTTCATAATAAGTACATGTTTGACAAGGCATTGACACAATTGAGAAAAATTAATATTGAGGCAACAGATTGTTTGTTAGCTTGTAAGAGACTTAAAGAGTTGTGGATGAGACTCACAAATGATCCTAAGTATAAATCAAACCATGTAACTAACAATGTATATAAATCATGGAATATAAAGTTGGCTAGTGATTATAAGAATAAAAGCATTTTGTTAATGCTAGAGTCCGTGACTACCATGACATGGTCTTATTAAACCGTATCTTTTGAGATGTCTAAGTCACATGTGAATTGAATTTAATCACTTATTTTTGAAGACTTTGAATTGATTTGTTGATTGTTAGTGAAGAGCTTAGCTCAATAGGATTCTGGTTGTGTCTTAGGTAGATTAGAAATGATGCATGTGGTTGCAATTGAATATGTTGTTTGTTAGTGGAGAGTTGAGCTCAATAGGATACTGGTTGTGTGCTGGTAGATTAAAATTGATGCATGTGGTTGTAAACTTTATATGTTGTTTCTTAGTGGAGAGCAGAGCTCAATTGGATGGATGTGTCAATTCTATGCCTTGATTGCCATTAGTGGAGAGCAGAGCTCAATAGGATGTGATCTTGTCAAAAAGGCGGGATGCTTGTTGTGTGTTACTAATTTAGAAGTTATGCATGTGTTTGACAATTATGTGTTACTTGTTAGTGGAGAGCAGAGCTCAATAGGATGTTTGCTACTATATTTTATCTAAGTTTGTATTGAAATATGCTTCAATATATATTTGTTGAAGTATACTGCAATCCTTATAAGTCAATGGTTTTATTTTCTGCTAGAGTTAATTATTAAGCTACGAAAGCCTTAGTTTCCTATTTGAGATTCAATATTAATGAGCATGCGTACCTTCTCAGGGCATGCATGCTCATTCAATATTTTGGATGTGCTTGAAGGATTCTTGAAGTTTGAGGTTTTTCTTTAATTCTGCCTTAAGGTCAAGGTCTTAGATAATGAAGGATTAAGTATAGGGTTAGATAAAATGAAGGGTGGGGCACAATTTGCCAGGCACATGACGTGCCGTCATCATTCAAACATTATTCACATTAGAAAGCAGCTCTGTACACAATATTATGAAAACAACTCTGGTTTTCTACTCATTTGTTTCACTAGGCAATGGAGTTTTCCAGAAATAGTTGTTGATGACCATCCTTACTAGGTTATCTAGGCATTTCCAGTAGGAAAAGTCCTCTCTATGACCATCCTTCAAAACGACGTAAAAGCATCTGCTTTCCTGAAAACTACTATGTTTGCTAATCTGTAAAGCTGCATGTGAAGTTGCATTTCTTTGTTCTATTTTAACATGCTAGTATGCTACATGGATCTTTCCATCTTTTCTTATTATCACTTGACGAAGTTTAAACATATGACTTGTTTTCCTTATCGTTTTATCAGAAAATGGATCCGACTAAATGTTTTGAGACAGCCATCCATTTAGACTAGGTACAGTATCTCATCAACTTAAGAATAACGATCGGATTCACGTAATGATGGTTAAGGCATAAACTAATCATTACTAAATTGTTCTTGTGTATTTGCAAGATTTGATTTCAATCCCACGATCATTCTACCATCGTTGGGGAAACGAAATACCGCGTGTTGTGACTATTGAAGACAAATGCGGAAATCTGTTCAATGGGAATATAGTAATCCATGAGTATCGCCCATATTTTGCAACAGACACAAATGGTATCAGGGAGTTGTATTTGTTGTCCACTGGTGTATTGGCAAAGTTTAAGTACCTTGGGGGTTCTCGCTTCTACATGTTCATTCCTTTGGAAGATTGATGAGTTTTGATATTTTGATTAGTACTTATTAATTGTGGTGTGTTTTTATGTTTTGATCGTTAATTAGTACATTATTAAACTTTTTTTTTACAAACAATTATTAAACTTGCGTTAATTAATGTATGTGTTTTCTTGATCATATTGACTGTGGTGTTTTGGATCGTTAGTACATCATATTTACGTTTTCTATTTATTCAAAAAAAATATTGGTGTATTTTGTTTATATCAGAAATTAAAAATCAATGGGGTAATAGTTGAAAAACAAAATTTGGTCGGTAGGATTAAGTTACAGGAAATTTTTTATAAAAAAAATTCAAAATTTACGACCGAAATAGCGACCGAATATCGTTCACCAAATTCGGTTATTTGAGCATGCGACCAACTATACGGCGACCGAAATATATAATTTTGTGACCGAAATATTGGTCGCAAATTTGCGACCGAAATACAAATTCGGTCGCTAAACATTTCGCTAATATAGGTTAACAGTAACCAACATTGGCGACCGAACTAGCAACCGATTATCGGTAGCTAAAAATGGTTACCAAAACAATGCGACCAACCGTGTAGCGATCGTTTTTTATTATTTAGCGACCGAAACTACGGTCGCCATTTCGCAACCGAATTATTATTTCGGTCTCTAAAAGCTTAGCGACTAGGTTATCAGCCACCATCATTAATCGATCGCTAATTTGGTCGCTAAATTAAATAGCGACCGAATTAGAAAGTTTAGCGACCAAATATACCGGTCTTTAAACAGTTGTTTTTTTGTAGTGAGGTAAGACCTGAAGCCTACTGTATTCAAAAATCTAAGGAGGTTATATTCATAAAAAAAGGGGTCGAGCTCGAAAGGCTCGAATAGGCCTAGTAACACGCAAAACCATAAAAGACGAGATATGAACAGAAAAAACTAAGAAAATTTTCTAAGGTTGAAAGATAAAGCAACTCGTCATCCAAAGACAACACATAATTCTCATAATTTAAAAGGGCAAAGCCTAAAGTACACAGGGTTCCAAAATAAAAAGGGCATTGCCCTAGGAACGAAACACATAATAAAAGAGATGCCTAAGTTACTCATGGGCATCCCCATGAGCAACGGTTCCAACAAGAGTAGAATCGAGGGCACCATCAGCACCTGGAAGAACAACTGCACATGGATCAAGCGCAGCCATTTCGCCTTCACCACTCCCTCTCTCCTCGACAGCATGCTCTTCAACATCTTCTTTTTGGACATCATCTCGAATCTCCTCTTCATCTTCGAGCTCGGACAGAGGTACCATGACTCCATCCTTGTTAAAGTCCTTGTCCACATCAGTTCGGGAGAAGTCAGCGTCCGGGTTGAAGCATTAAAGCTGCTTTGCAGCTCGGGAGAATCCATTGACATGCTCCTTCATGATGGTGTCTTCGGCTTTACTCAGATCGTCTTGAAGCTTGCGGTTAACCTCCCTCTCAGCCTCTAAGGATTGTTGTAATTGAGCAAAGGAAGCATGAGAGTCTTCAGCGGCCTTCTGCAAGCTAGCCTTTTCTACCCTCTCTTTGTCCAACTCAGAGTGAAGGGAAGCCTTGGATTTCTCAAGCTCGAGTTTTTGGGACTTAAGCTCGTCAATAGCTCGGGCTTGCTCCTCAAATTTGGCCACGACCTGAGACAGTTCATCCCTTACCAGCAAAGCTCTGGCAACATCCGCCTTCATCAACTCCATCTTTTTCACATTGTTAGAGAGCTCATGACTCCCGAAGCGGACAATGGAGGCGAGTCGAAGGGCATACGCCGCAGCAGCCTCCATGCTCACATCAGTTCCCTGCTCCAGCAAAAACCGAGCATCCGCTGGCTTCAACACTTGCTTATCAATAAGGGGTCCAGGGTTGAAATCATTCCCCCAAAGTGAGCAGATGCCGGGGTTACAATTCCCATTATACCATTTGGTGTCTGAGGTCAAATCGGTCACAACTGGAGCCTTTTCATCTCTCCTTTCAGCAGCAGGAGTCTCTTGGGTCACCGGGAGGGGAGAGGCACTTCCTCTGGGTTGAATGTCTGCCAGGGATCGTTTGGGGAGACGTATATTGAGGTCGGCTGCCTCAACAACTTTCTTCTTCTTACCCTTCACGTCGGCAGCAAGAAGAACTGACCCGCTAGCATCTTGATGAACCGATTTCTTCAATAGGGCCTTATAATTGAATTTCCCCATAATCACTGCAAGAAGGAGATCGGTCAGAATATAGTAGTTACAATATTAACAGGTAAATTAAAATACCTTTAAATAAAAACTAATTACGATCAAAATCGGCTTGTCAAGTGGAAGAAGTGGGAAGTTTTAAAAGCCTCCCACAGGGTAGTGGCCGAGGAAAAAGCTTCAGAATCTCAACATCGATTCTTTCTTGAGCTATCATAAAACCGAGGTCAAAGCTAGAAAATTTGGAAGGGTGGGGCTGCCAATAGAGAGGGAATTTGGAGATTCTGCCCGAGTAAAAAAAGATAGACTCATTCCCCTCGGTAAGTCGGACTTTAAAAAAGTCCGACTCGAAGAACTTGTAGGAACTCTTGTAGAGTCTGATAGGGCGACTCCACTCAGTGAAATCCAACCAACTCGGTCCCCGAACCTAACCTTGTAAAAATGCAGAAATTTAGGTGCAGTGGCCACCATCCCTATTTGACCACTAAGAATTTGAAAGGCTTTCAGAAAGGCCCAGCTATTTAGCTGTAACTGGGTAGGGGTAACATTCATGATCTTTAGAACATCACACTCGAAGGGGGTGAAGGGAAGAGTGACACCAATCTGCTCAAATAAAGTTTTGTATAAATAAGTAAAAGCTGGGTCCGAGGGAGGAGCTTGTAGAAAGATATGTTCATTATCTGAACAAGGTAAGCACTCTACAGCGCCACGGGAAACATCAACTTTAATGGCTTGAAGTGAATCAATAGTTCTGAAGTTTGAGTGAAATGCCCTAGCATTTGGCTTAACCCAGAAATACCTAGGGATAATGATATCTGGGTAAGGAACTCTGGGCATCCTAGAAGCACGCTTGCGTCACTTCGGGGCAGTTATAGCTTCAGGAGTAGCAGAGCTACTCTTATTAGAAGAGGAGGAGGAAGAAGCCCTAGAGTTACCCCCATTACCCTTCGAAGGAGACGGAGAAGAATGGGGAGAACCCCCAACTAGGTTTATCTTGGGTTCTATAATCTGAACCTCAGAGGAGGCATTTTGAGAAACCTCGAAGGAAGGCTCCATGGATGAAACAAACAGAAGGAAACAATGAAATACATAAGAAGATTAGAAGGCGTACCTGGAAAAAAGGAGAGAGTACAAAAATGCTTGGAGAAAAAACTTGAAGAAGAAAAGTATGAATAAGAAGGCAAGTGAGGCCCTGAATACGAGTTTCCTTCAATTTATAGCAAAGGCAATGTCGTTCCAAGAAAAAATTATAACGTTACCTTTTGAAAGTAATAATGACAGCAGTCGTGTGATGGAAGGGAAGCGTCTCTTCAAAAACCACATCAATTCGGCGAGCTAATAAAAGACACCACGTGCCCAAAGAGCTCGTAAAACGCGCGGTAGCTACCAGGGCCTTGATTAGCCCTAATATAGGTTGAAGACGAGGAGCAGATCTCGATAGTGATGCCATAAAAAACACGCGGCATTAGCAAACCCATACTTTCAGTCAGCTCAGTGCCCGAGAAACTGACATATTGATATAAAAAGATGAAACGTCAAAAGGCACCCTATAGCTCGGCTCGGTGGCTCGGTTCTCACAATGAAACTTTTACGCTCTTCCGAGCTTAAAGCTCGGGGGGGGAGTTGTATATGGGTCGAGGTACCAAGATCGACTGTGTATGGGCCGGGGTACCAAGATCGACCACCGAGCATGCCGAGCTAAAAATCAATAGAGGTCGAGGTATTAAGATCGGCCACCAGGAAACCCAAATAATTAAAAGAAAGGATTGTTGGACCTACTTTCCAAAGCCACTAAACTCGAATGTTAGTCGAACTATAGAGATCAGCCATCAAACTGTGGCAAAAGGGGGAGAAGTCTTACTCAATAAATCCGGAACTCTCCAGAGGTTTCTCAAAAGAATAAGCTCGGCTCCTATCATGAAAACTTTTACGCTCTTTTTAGCTCAAAGCTTGGGGGGACTTGTGTACTGGCCGATGAGTAAAACTCGGTCACCGAGCTTGGATGCCCGATCCGATAAAGGCGGGAAAGATAAGATCATGATACTATCTCACATAACTTTATCTGGTTACAAGAGACAAATCCCACCAATTAAGGAAATCATATATCTCGGAGAAGATTTAAAGAGATAAAGAGATAAACCCAATCAATAAGAGATAAGGGGTTCTTATTATAAAAAGAGGAGAACCCTAAGAGAAAGACACTTTTGACTTACCTAGGTGAATCTCCCTTAAGCGTATTAGAGGAACCAGCTTGACCAAGATACTATCGAAGAGTCCTTGTCCACTAGTATTCATCAGATACAAGATTAAGGGATTGAGATCACCGTATGGCCAAGGGTTGAACCTAGAACTACGTCTGCCTTAGATTCCCCTTGGGATACGTAGGACCGAAATACAATATTCTGTCAAGTCATAATCTAAAACAACCCTTGTGTTCAATCTTGGTTTGACATTCTACGGGAAGATTCCGGCAAGTCGGATCTCGACAGGAACAAGTTCATTATGAAGGTTGGTCATTCGTGACCAACTCAATTATGCCTCTTTAAGTTCATTCTCGAACAGGATTACTTGTCAAGCAAGTAACCTTAAAATACTCTTTTTCATTAAGTATTATGGATGTTAGGATGAGTGAATCGTCCTTACTTTATGAAATATGGTCTTGCTCCACCATGAGTCATAATCATTAAGTTTTTGTTTGCACTAAGCCATCATCGACTTAGATTTTTCATTTAACTTGAAATACTAGTCTTGAAAACCAAAACCACTTTTATCCAAAATCAAAACCCTTTGTCTAAAACCAAATCATTTTGGAAGTAATATTGTCTCATAGGTATATTGATACCAAATCCTTCAAAACATTATTCCAAAACCTGAAAAATATTGGAAGACAGTTTTTCCCTTTTTACTTGATTTAGGGCCGAAACCCCCTAAACTTTCAAGATAAGCTTCCTTTACTCAAAATCATCAATTATCTAGGTTCTAATACTCATTTTAAGGTATTAAAAAATATCAAATTAGGGTCTTGAATAACCTTTCACTCAAAAGTCGTAAAACTTGACCAAAAGCTTCTAAGTTTGAAAATTGGGAAATTCCTTTCCATAAACTCTTTGATTCTAAAGGTTAATAATTCATTTTCGAATATTAGGATACTTAGTTAAGTGTCAAAGACAGTCTCCACCTCCCAAAAATATTGTTGGTCGAATTATTTACTTTTGGTTTATTTTATCATTTTGAACTCTTTAAAAACTCAATTTCATTGTCTCTTGAAACATGATTTTATTCTTTTAGGACCTAAACAATTGTGAAAGTCATTTTTGAAATCAATCGAACACTTTAAGATGGTTTTAAATATTGTAAAAACTGTTTTGGAAAAATAAAACTTTCTTCTTGTTTTCATTTATCCTTAAAACACTTATTTTTTCGGTTTCTAAAGTATCACTTGGGCAATTCAAAACATAACGTACGATCAAAATGTTTCTCAAACCATTTCTAAAACCTTAATCAAAAACCAGAGTTCCAAAATAATTGTTCAAAACTAATCCTTTTTCCTTTATAGATTTGAAACATTCATTTTTTTACTTATGGATATTAATGTCGCTTAAGTTTCAAGGACTGGAGTTAAACTCACATTTCCATTCACACTTGGTCAAAAGCCAATCACAATCAAAGTGAAGGTTACACTTCACCAAACAATCTCACAATTATTCATACGCATCAACATATCATGTTATATCAAATAACCACAATAATCAGTTTATTTGTAATAATCAACTATTAAATCCCTCACTTTGATCCAATTGATGGTTTTCAACATGATAGAAATCATTTTCCAACCAAGCAATCACACCAATAAACATGAATCAAAAACAATTAACCACTACAATCATGTCCTCATAAGGGACTAAATAAACAAAATGGATAATCTTTGGATTAGGATTTCCGACAACCAAATAAATAAAGTCATCTTCACATCCACCAATATGGTGTGATGTGGTTCACTCCCCCCTTACCTCTTGTAGACAAGGGAATATCGTTTCTTTGGTTTTCAACAGTCAGACTTGTACTGGCCGAAGAATGAAACCCGGCCACCGAGCTCGAATACCCGACCCAGTCCGAAAGTTAAAGATAATAAGATCACCTAATTAAGGGATAGGATATTGATATTATCCTTAATTAAATCCTGATATTATCTGAAATAACCTTATCTGGTTAAAAGAGATAATATCCCTTAAATTAAGGAATCACATCTCAAAAGAGATTTAAGAGATAGAAAGAGATAAATCAGATCTCTAAAAGATATGGGAATCCCATTATAAAAGGAGGAGTACCCATGATAGAGACTCACTTTTCACTGAACTCCGGTGACTCTCTCTTAAGCGTATTAGAGAAACTAGCTCGACCAAGAGACTATCGGACAGTCCTTGCTCCCTAGTATTCATCAAATACAAAATTAAGAGATTGAGATCACCACGGCCAAGGGTTGAACTGAGAACTACGTCTGACTTTGATTCCCATCGGGATACGTAGGACCAGAATATTACGTTCTGTCAAGCCATAATCTGAAACAACCCCTATTATTCACCAATATCAAGATTTAATTAAGGATAATATCAATATCCTATCCCTTAATTAGGTGATTGATCAGTGCATTTGAATATACCTTTTATAGCATTGAACTTGGTGTTTTTGGATGTGCTTTGTACCCAATATTTGATTCTTAACATGTTTTCATATCTTTGGGTCTTAATTGGGCTTTAATGAATTTCTTAGCCAATTTTCGGATTTTAGTGCATCCTGACCCATCTCCCTTCTGCAGGCCATAACTTGGGCTATACATGTCCGATTTGAGTGATATTGGTGGCGTTGGAAAGCTAAGAAGCAGATCTACAACTTTTATGTTTAATGATAAGCCCAGTTCTGACGTTTGGATGGTCTAAAATTCTAATTACCAAAGCTGTCCAGATTAGTGCGGGAATTAGAATTATTGTTGTCATATCTCCATGTAATCAATCATTAATGGGCCAATTAATTCCCATTGGGCTCTCTAGGTCAGACATATTAGTTTACCTTAGGATTATAAGTAGCCGGTTTTGAGACCTTGTTTATCATCTTTGGAGAGGCGGCTGCTCATAGGGTTTTGTCTCTCTCCTCCTCACTCTTCAATTCTTATTTTGGTTTAAGCCTCCTATGGAAGGCTAAATTCTTAGATTGATTCACTGGTTAGGGATTTTTACAAAGACCTTGAGGTTTGGTTTTCAATGTTAATTTCGTTTTAGTGATTCTACATCTTTTCCTTTTAATTCTTCATCTCTTTATCACTGTTTGCAATTTCCTTTTTGTGTTTTGATGCTTAATCACTCAAACTCGTTTTTGCATTACAATCTAATTATAAATCTGAATTGAGATTATTCGAAGCATTTCAACGCTTGTTTTGATTTGTTATGATAAGGGATTAATAGGATCTACAACGCTTAGTGTAGGTTTGATTGAATTCGGTTTTCAAATTGATTATGGTTTTGTGACGTTTGTTCCATTATTATAATTAATCAAATTCTGTGATGCTTAATCCAATAGGAATTCGTATAGGATTAATTGATGCTTAATTGATTAATTATATGATCAAACAAGAATAGAATCATGAAAAGAGATTAAATCCTATGAAACCAATGATAGGTCCAAGTGAAATTACCTTAAACCAGTGGATTAGTTGATTTGATATATTGACTTTCATCTCTCTTTTACAATCTATTTTCTTCTCTCATTGAATTCGAAAATCCCCCCTTTTTCTCATTACTTTGCATGATTCTTGTATTTGGTTAATTAAATCAAAGATCCTTGCGAGACGACCAAGGTTATCACCTTGTACTACAGTTTTATATTTTGATTCATTTGACCCGTGTGCGACAGCGGATCAAATTGGTGCTGTTGCCGGGGATCCTTGATTTTTATTAGCCATAGTAGGAATTCAAATTTTTTTTAAGACTAGTTTTCATCTTTTGGTAGTCTCATAGTTATAAACAAAAAAAATTAAAAATTATCTTTTGTGGTTTTTGTTTTTTTGTAGCTTACCAGGTTGTGTAAAATTGCCTATTTTGTGTTTTTGTTATTTTTTTATTTATTTTGTTGTGACGTTTGGAGCTTATACGTGAGTGTCTTGAGCTTATATGTTTATATCATATTGATGGTATTGCACATTGTGATTGTTGTGGTTGTGAATCTTAGTACTTCCCATGGATAATTATATGCAAAATTATATGCCTAATGTTGATTATGAGCCATCATCCATATATTATCCTGACTTTACTGGTGATTATGAGTTTAGTAGTGATTTTGGCATGATTGGAGTGAATGAGGTGCAACTTTTCTATTCTGGCCAACATGGTGGAGAACATGGCAGCTTGGATGAGTTAGCTTCTTTGGTACATCAATTGACAATAAGCCAGTATCAATATCAGCCTGACCCCACACCAGTCCAACCCAGTCTGGAAGAATTGGTGCAACAAATGGCAGAACACACTCTTGAATTCCAACAGAGGACGGAAACAAGTCTTCAGAAGTTGGCCACTCAAATTGGTCACCTTGACTACACTACAATCACAACATCTCCTTCAAGAGCATTCAGATTCACAAATAGATATTCTTGGCAATACTTCTTCTGAGCATGATTTTGATAATGATGTCAAGAATACTATTGTTGATGAACTTTGTGTTGAATTTCCAGATATTCAAGATTTTCCTGATTCTATTTTATGTACTTCATGTGTTAACTTTAATGATGCTATTTTGTGTGCAACACACTACAAAAAAAACCTATTTAGCGACCCAAGATTTCGGTCGCTAAACATGATAATTCGGTTGCTATACTGTATAGCGACCGAATTAAGGGGGTAGCAGAAACCCTGGTCGCTAAATGTTTAGCGACCGAACTTATATTTCGGTCGCAAATCTGCGACCGATATTTCGGTTGCAAAAGTATATATTTCGGTCGCCGTATAGTTGGTCGCATACCCAGCTCGCCTAATTTGGTGACCGATATTCGGTCGCTATTTCGGTCGCAAAATTTTTTTATTTTTTATTTTTTCCTGTAACGATCCTGCCGACCAAATATAGTTTTTCAACTATTACCCCATTGATTTTTATTTTCTGATATAAACAAAATACACCAATATTTTTTTTATATAAATAGAAAACATAAATATGATGTACTAACGATCCAAAACACCATAGTCAATATGATCAAGAAAACATATACATTAATTAACGCAAGTTTAATAATGGTTTATAAAAAAAAGTTTAATAACTACTAATTAACGATCAAAACATAAAAATACACCACAGTCAATAAATACTAATCAAAATATCAAAACTCATCAATCTTCCAAAGGGATGAACATGTAGAAACGAGAACCCCCAAGGTACTTAAACTTTGCCAATGCACCAGTGGACAACAAATACAACTCCCTGATACCATTTGTATCTGTTGCAAAATATGGGCGATCCTCATGGATTACTATATTCCCATTGAACAGATTTCCGCTTTTGTCTTCAATAGTCACAACACGCGGTATTTGTTGTCCCCAACGACGGTAGAATGATCGCGGGATTGAAATCAAATCCTGCAAATACACAATAGTAAATGATTAGTTTATGCCTTAACCATCATTACGTGAATCCGATCGTTATTCTTAAGTTGATGAGATATTGTACCTGGTCTATATGGATGGCTGTCTCAAAACATTTAGTCGGGTCCATTATCTGATAAAACGATAAGGAAAACAAGTCATATGTCCAAACTTCATCAAGTGATAATAAGAAAAGATGGAAAGATCCATGTAGCATACTATCATGTTAAAATAGAACAAAGAAATGCAACTTCACATGCAACTTTACATATTAGCAAACATAGTAGTTTTCAGGAAAGCAGATGATTTTACGTCGTTTTGAAGGATGGTCATAGAGAGGACTTTTCCTACCGGAAGTGCCTAGATAACCTAGTAAGGATGGTCATCAACAACTATTTCTGGAAAGCTCCATTTCCTAATGAAACAAATGAGTAAAAAACCAGAGTTGTTTTCATAATATTGTGTACAAAGCTGCTTTCTAATGTGAATAATGTTTTAATGATGACGGCACGTCATGCATGTGCCTGGCAAACTGTGCCTAGCCCTTCATTTTATCTAACCCTATACTTAATCCTTCATTATCTAAGAGACTCGCTTTTAAAATTGGCAATCACAATATATAAACACATAAGGAGTTAATTTAACTCATATAAATATTTGCTAAAAGGTTTTTCAACCACTCAGCCTCATTATCAGCCACACTTACTCTCCTGTCAAAACTCTTTGCTCTCCCTGTAATTTTACCTTCTCTTAAGCAACCCGTATCATATTCTTAATTTTCTATTTCAAACAAATCTCACATATCTCATATCAAAACATATCTTCCACAAATCTCAGTATTAAATATAAAATATGAATCTATTAACAAGATTAATTACAAATTAATGTCTGTAATATCAGTCTCAATCGCTTTTATCCACAATTTCTTGCCATTATCTCTACATCTCTACAACACATCTCAACTAATGTCACCCCTTCATATACCTTTACCAATTCCCCCAAACAAGTATTTATAACCCATAAGAATTAAACTTGACAAGTAACCACTAACCACCATAATTTTTTTTATAAACAAGCAAGTCGTGTAAATAAGAGTACAAGAAGTGTTCTAACCCGATACATCATTACACTTAACGGTCCATTCTATAATCAACATAAAATGGATTAAAACCAAAACCTGATTGCACTCAAAGCAAAACTAATTGCTCTCCACACAATTAATCTTACTTTCTACAAGCAATCTTTATCATATACTTGGTTTCTTATTTTAAACAAATCTCACATCTCATATAATGACATCTATTATATGTATCTTAATATTCATTACATGATATAAATATATGAATGAAAATTGAAAACCACAGTAATTTTTAAATAGGAATTTACATCAAGATTAATCACAAGTTACATTAGAAACAATGAAAAGGTGTTCTACTCAATCACAGTCACCTATATCACAACTCACAACTCACATGAAATACACAAGTAGCTCTTCTCAGTAGTAAGCAATAAAGCAAGCAATGAAACAATGAAGCAAAATAAAAAATGATACATAGAGAGTCCATGCATGGTTACCTCAAGGCAGAGCAGGGAATGCACAAAATGAGGAGAGAAGAGGGCAGGAGGAGCTCTGTGCGTACGTGGTGACCGGAGAGCTGCGTACGTGTTGGTAGCCGGAGTATGGTGGCCTGAAACAGAGGGGGGGATTAAAAACAGAGCAGGAAGAGGGGAAAGGAAGAGAGGAGAGGAAGAGGGAAGAGATGGAAGAAGAGGAGGAGGAGGACGGAGACTTACCGGAGACGGCGGTGGTGGCGGTGCGCACTGCACGGTGGTGGCGACCTGAACGCGAGGGAGAAGAAGATGGGTGAGGAAGGAAGAGATGGCATAAATGAGGAAGAAGGGAAAGATTTCACGATTTTATGGATTTATAATTTGGCGACCGAAATAATCGGTCGCTAAATCGGTCGCCAATCACTTAAATAAAAAATGGTCGCTAAATTCGGTCGCGGGATGAGTTAATTTGAAATTTGAATTCATAAATTTAGCGACGGAGTATTCAATCGGTCGCTAACACGCGCGATTTTAATTTTTTTACGCGCCGTTTAGCGACCGAAAAAATATCGGTCGCAAATGTAAATAAAATTTAACCGTTGCATTTAATTCGGTCGCTAGTTCGGTCGCTAAGAATACATAAAATTTCAGACTTTCAACCGTTGCATTTAATTCGGTCGCTATTTCGGTCGCTAAGAAGGAATAAAATTACTGACTTTTAAGTTCCTTTATTTAGCGACGGAAATAGCGACCGATAGCCCTGCTACGCTCTATTTCGGTCGCTATTTCGGTCGCAGTATTATCTCTAATCACTACTTCATGTAGATCCTACAATCGGTCGCCAGTTCGGTCGCAAAAAGCAATCGAAAAATTCGATCACTATTTTCGGTCGCTAAACAACCTTTTTTTTGTAGTGACATGTGTTGAAATTTCATCCTTTTTAGGGTATGAGGAGCAAAAAGTGCATATGGAACATGAGACACATGAGGTTGAGGACCCTGTTCAGCCAAGAAATGTAGACAATGGGGATCATGTGGACATGCTACCCACAAAAAGAATACCCATAAAAGATGGTGATCATGTCATGATGGATGATGCAACATTACTTATGTTAGAGGCAACCACTAAGGCTTTTATGGTTGATAAAGGCTGGCTCAAGCAATTTGGTGAGAAGTTCTTAGAGCAAGCATTGGAGAAGCGCTTGAGCCACAATGAGACTTGCTGTACTACATTCTATAAGGCTTTTTCTCCCCCTTTCTATTTTATTTTTCGTGTCCTCTATGTGAATGAATTTGTTCTTGTTCTTGATTTTAATATGTTCTACATTGAGGACAATGTAGAATTCAAGTGTGGGGGAGATATACTATGTTATGATGTTTTTAAATTGTTTGTTGAACTTTGTTGGCATCTGTTTCTTTTGTTGTTTATGTTATTTTTATCTATTTTTAAAATAAAACGAAAAAAATTGTATTATTTATTTTTGGTGTTTTAGTGTTTTAGGATTTTATTTATATTGTTTTTGTTTGGTTTGCTGTTTTAGGGTCTAAAAAAAATAAAAAAATAAAATTTGATTTACCTTTCATTGAAATTTGTAGTATGTGTAAGGTGTGAGTGATTTCACTATTCTTGGACTATAGGTTTTGTGGCATGATATGAATGACTTTCTTGCATTCTTAGGTTTTGTGATAGAAATTGGTCCTTTGTGAGATTTGAGCCTTAAAATGAATGGAATACACCTTGCCATTCTCTTTCCTTCTTGTGTGATTTCGCTCATGATTGTTAGTTAATTACTCTAGAACTTGACTTGACTCTTTTTGAAACTTCTTGTTCACATGCATGTATTGAAGTGATCTAGGCAATTTTTGTTCTTTTTTTAAACCACTAGCCAAATAAGCCAACCTTAAAATTATCCCCTTGATAGCCCTTTGAGCCTATTTATCTCATTCTTTGTTTTATAGCTCATTACAAGCCTAAAAGTGAAAAACAATGATATGACCCAACCTTAGGGGATAAAACAGCTTTGCTTTGAAATTCTTTTGGAAATGAGTTTTTCATAAGTACGGGGGGACTCAAAAGTTGGGGCGTGCTACAATATGTAAAGGTTGTTGCTTGATTAGAAATTTGGCAAGTGCAAAAAAAGAAAAAAAGAAAAACAATTGGTAGTGATGCAAAAAAAAAGTGAAAATAATGGACAAAAGTGTGAAGATGGAGAAGTGGATTGGAATTGTATTTCACTGAAGTGCCCTCTCATTGCTCTCTCATGATTATTTAGCAATTAATTTCCTTTGCTCCTCTATCCTCTTGGGTTTATAGCTTAGTTATCCTTTCATTTATCCCACCTTAACCTTAGCCCCATTACGATCTTAACAAAGTCCTTTTGATCTTTATATGCATGTGTTTCAAGTGTGGATGTTAGAGTCTTTTCAAGCTTATGGTAGTACTCTCTTTCATGATGTGCTTTGAGTGTAAGCACTAGCCAACACCTGAGAGATTGAGAGAATTTTATATCTTGTGAGGATTCTATCACTTTTGATTCACTCTTGGTTATTCTATTCCCTTGATCGTTACTTTGAATGTTGTAAGATGTTGTTCATGATTGTCATGGTTCCTTGAATCCTGGATGAGCTTTCACTTGCCACTTTGCATTAATGGAATTCATTGGAAGTGCATCTTTGCTTTCATTCATTTTGTTTTTTTTTCAAAACTTTTATGTCTTGACCATGAGTTTTGCTCGGAGTGCAAAAGCTCAAGTGTGGGGGAATTTGATCAGTGCATTTTAATATACCTTTTATAGCATTGAACTTGGTGTTTTTGGATGTGCTTTGTACCCAATATTGGATTCTTAGCATGTTTTCATATCTTTGGGTCTTAATTGAACTTTAATGAATTTCTTAGTCAATTTTCGGATTTTAGTGCATCCTGACCCGTCTCCATTCTGCAGGCCATAACTTGGGCTATACATGTCCGATTTGAGTGATCTTGGTGGCGTTGGAAAGATAAGAAGCAGATATACAACTTTCATGTTGACTGATAAGCCCATTTCTGACGTTTTGAAGGTCGAAAAGTCTAATTACCGAAGCTGTCCAGATTAGTGCAGGAATTGGAATTATTGTTGTCATATCTCCATGTAATCAATCATTAATGGGCCAATTAATTCCCATTGGGCTCTCTAGGTCAGACATATTAGTTTACCCTAGGATTATAAGTAGATGGTTTTGAGACCTTGTTTATCATCTTTGGAGAAGCGGCTGCTCATAGGGTTTTGTCTCTCTCCTCCTCACTCTTCAATTCTTATTTTGGTTTAAGCCTCCTATGGAAGGCTAAATTCTTAGATTGATTCACTGGTTAGGTATTTTTACAAAGACCTTGAGGTTTGGTTTTCAATGTTAATTTCGTTTTAGTGATTCTACATCTTTTCCTTTTAATTCTTCATCTCTTGATCACTGTTTGCAATTTCCTTTTTGTGTTTTGATGCTTAATCACTCAAACTCGTTTTTACATTACAATCTAATTATAAATCTGAATTGAGATTATTCGAAGCATTTCGAACGCTTGTTTTGATTTGTTATGAGAAGGGATTAATAGGATCTACAACGCTTAGTGTAGGTTTGATTGAATTCGGTTTTCAAATTGATTATGGTTTTGTGATGCTTGTTCCATTATTATAATTAATCAAATTCTGTGATGCTTAATCCAATAGGAATTCGTATAGGATTTATTGATGCTTAATTGATTAATTCTATGATCAAACAAGAATAGAATCATGAAAAGAGATTAAATCCTCTTAAACCAATGATAGGTCCAAGTGAAATTACCTTAAACCAGTGGATTAGTTGATTTGATATATTGACTTTCATCTCTCTTTTACAATCTATTTTCTTCTCTCATTGAATTCGAAAATCCCCCCTTTTTCTCATTACTTTGCATGATTCTTGTATTTGGTTAATTAAATCAGAGATGCTTGCCAGACGACCAAGGTTATCACCTTGTACTACAGTTTTAAATTTTGATTCATTTGACCCGTGTGCGACAGCGGATCTGTGATCTTATTATCTTTAACTACTGGACTGGGCCGGGTATTCGAGCTCGGTGGCCGGGTTTCACTCTTCGGCCAGTACACAAGCCCCCCAAGCTTTGAGCTAATAAAGCGTAAAAGCTTTCATGATGTTAGCCGAGCTCAGGAACTCGGTTTCATCTTTTTGTCTTTAGGCTCGCTGAGGTGATTGGCCGAGCTTCATACTTTATATATATATACATCCTCCAACTCGGTGAGCAGCTCGGGTGACCGAGCTTGATGCTTTCGGGGTGCCGAACTCTATATCTCGGCTCATACAAGACTCCCTTTGACACCTTGCGACAGGTGCAGACAACTCCTAACGGTTTCCGAACAATATAAAACCTGCTTCCCCAAGCAAACACAACCACGACAACATCCCGGAGAGGAGTCAAAACATTTTCAACAATAAGACAAATCAGACAAATAGGTACCCATCATCAACTACTCACTCTAAGTTGATTTAAATACTTCATTTCACAAAATATAACCAATTTCAATAAAAATCAGTTTTTGGGAAAATTAAGATTCATCATCAAAATTGGGGAAAATAGATTTGACATAAGAAATGCGAAATCAATTTGTCAGTACATCAATTAACAGTCCCAATTACATAGAAACATTGTTAATTTCACAAAAACATAACCAATTTCAAATAAAATCAGATTGGGGCTTTAGGTTTCATATCATAATTTGGGGAAAACCAATCTACTTAAAGAATGGTGAAATTGATTTTGGGAAACACTAATTCATAGTCCCAATAGCATAAAACAATGTTTAATTTCAAAATTATAATATGAAATTAAAGGATTAGGATTAGGGTTTGCAAACTGATTTGGGGCTTTTTGAAACTAGAAGAAATTAGGGGTAAACACTGACCCAATGAAGAAGAAGATGTCATGGTGGCTGATGAAGGTCTGGCGCGGCGGAGTACAGGCGGCTCCGGCGAAGTGGCAGTGGCCAAGCATGAAACCAAATAGAAAAGGGGTAAGTTTCGGGTATGATGAAGGAGTTGAAACAAACTAAAAGAGGTGGAAACAACTACGAACGGCGGTTAGAGGCCTTACCATGGCGGCAGCGATGTTGACACGACGGAGGAAGGCAGCAGCATGCTCACGACAGTGACAAACCGCTATGTACAACGAGGAACACGAACCAGACGCGGGGCTCACATGACTGTCCTCTCTCTGGCGGCGGTCAAACGATGCTCGACGGCGGCTAAGGGTAGCTAGGCGGCGCTGGTTTGGTGAGGAGGAGGAGGAAGATGAACTTAGAGAGAGGAAAAGAAATGTGTGTTTTTTGCTTTGAGAAGAAGAAGAGAACGTAAAAATAAAGAAGGAGGGGGTGGCTATCGTGTAAAAATTAGGACCAGGAGAGAATGTTTTATTTTCTTTGTTTTCTTTTTCTTTTAGTTAGTAGTAGGTAAAATGTGTGATTGAGATAGAGTTTAGAAAAAGAATAATAATATTGACCCTTGGATCTAAAAATAATTAGTGACAAATATAAAATCTAAAATTTCAAATGATTGAACTGGTCAACCAAGAAAATCAGTGATCTAAAATTAATCTCCACTTAATACTAAACTAATTTATTTTCAAATATAAAATTAAATAGAGTAACATCTGAAAATAAATTTCTCTGAATCATATTATTTAAAAATATTTTTCTATTCATAGAATAATAGTGACAATAGTGTAATATTATTGTCATGTAAGTATGTATACACTGTAGTAATACAGTACTAACACACCCACTAAAATGATTTTAAATAAGTAAATAAAATTACTCAAACTAAACCACGTAAACGTACATGTGAAAAACTGGGATGTTAAAAAAAAAAAAAGAGAGAGAGAGAATCAATAATTATAGTCGAAGAAAGAATTGACAAACCTCTTGTTACCAGGGAGTAGTGGATGGATCTTTTTCCAAATGTTATTCTTCGTAACTCTCTAGCCTCCATTTCAGATCATTCCCCTATTCTTCTTTAGACTTACGGACAGTGTTGCGCCTCCTAAAAGAAAGCACTTCAAGTTTGAAAATAGTTGGTTATTTGAGAGCTCCCTTTGAGTCACAGTTCATGATAGCTGGGCTAGTAATCCAGCAAGTTGCATTGTTGCGGAGATTGACAAATGTGCTGCGGGTATTGATCGCTGGTCGAGGAAGGTAAATCCTCAGTTTCATAAAGAGATTGGCAAATGCAGGAAAGAGTTGGAAGCGCTTAGGTGGCTGGAGGATGAGGCTTCGGGTTTGCTGTTCAATGAGAAGAAGGATAGACTGGCAATGCTCTTGGTCCAAGAGGAAACATATTGGAAGCAGAGAGCAAAAACCTTTTGGTTACGTGATGGAGATGCTAATACAAAATATTTCCATGCTATTGCGTCCTCAAAAAAGCATAGAAACATTATTAGTAAGCTGAGGAATACGGATGATGAAGTCATAGACAACGACCAAGAGGGACTTTGTGATGTTGCGAAAGATTCCATTACAAGCCTCTTCCAGGATCGACATAACTACTCTTATGGGCCTATAATCAGGGAAGCGAGTAGCAAGATTAATGATGATGATAACTGCCTTCTATTGCTGCCCTTTACAGAAAATGAGTTTCCGATTTCCATCTCAAATGGATCCCGATAAAGTCCCAAGCCCGGTTGGTTTGAATCTAACTTTCTACCAGAAAGTTTGGGATATTTGTGGGGGAGTAGGGGTGATCCATTTGTCCACCATCCATCCAATAATACAAATGGATTGGATGATTGGATTATTTTTTTTAGTGGATGGTTTATGATCCATCCAATATTTTTTAAAATCCATTGGACCAACAATCAAAATGTAATGGATCAACTTTTATCCATTCTAAAACCAATTTATTTTTTCATATTATTTTTCACCAAATAAAAAAAACCTTCATTTGTAACAAAAAAAAACACTCCATCTAATTTTCTCTTCCGTTCCCTATTATTTTTTCTTCAATATTTTTTATTTTATTTATTTACTTTTTATTTTCTTTTTTTTTGTTATATTAAGTATTAACTAATTAATTGTTCTCAAGCACCAGTAGTAGTCCACGTTATCACGTACGTTTTCTTTTTTCGTTGCCTTTTTTTTTATGAGGAACTTTAAAAAAAAGTATTAACTAACTGAAAGCCCAGAAAGTCGTAACAAGTTTCGTAAAACAATGTCATGGAACGTCGTAGGAAAACAACATCTGTAGATGCACATAATCAATAACTCTCGTATAATAATAGAAAAATGATCGTGAGATGAGTATAGAGAGAGTAGGAAAAAAAGGAAGAGAGAAAGAAATGGTAGACAGAGGAAGAAAGACGAGAGAGAGTGTGAGATAGAGATAATATTTTAATTTTTTTTACAGATTATTTTATTTTTAAAAATATTTTATGGATGGATAAAAGAGATATAAAATTATTTAATTTCTTAAAATAAATTTTAGTGGATGGATTGGATATTCATCCATGAAAAGTTGTTAATGGATTGATCAGATGTATTTTATTTAATGAATCATGGATGGATTGGATTTTTTTTAATGAATTTTTAATGGATTATAATGGATTAATGGATTGTTTTTAATCCATCCGTTATGATACGAATAAAAATTTATCCGATCCATCCATTTGCCAACCTTAGTGGGGAGGATGTTTTTAAGGCAAGTTGTCACTGGCTGGAAACATGTACTTTTCCTTTGAATCTTAATGACACCAATATAGTTTCGATTCCTAAGGTTGAGTGTCCAGAATCCATGAAGGATTTACGCCCTATTTCCCTTTGTAATGTAGTTTATAAAATTCTCTCTAAAGTTCTTGCTAATCGAATGAAGAGAGTAATTTCTAGATGCATTGCAGAGGAGCGAACCGCTTTTACTGAAGGTAGATTTATTCTTGATAACGTTCTTGTTGCTACAGAAATTATCTACTACATGAAGTGTAAAAGAAAAGGAAACTGATGTGAGATTGCTTTGAAAATTGATATTAGCAAGGTCTATGACAAAGTTGACCGAGGTTTCCTAAAGTAGATGATGCTTCAGCTTGGTTTTAGTCCTCGGTGGGTTCTTGGATTATGCTATGTGTTACCTCAGTGAGTAACTCTGCGATGGTAAATAATGAAGCCGTGGGTCCAATCAACCCTGCTAGAGGCTTCAGACAAGGTGATCCTCGTTCACCTTATCTTTTTCTTATTTGTGCGGAGGGTCTTTCTACTCTTATTAAAAAAACTGAGTTGAGAGGGGATATCCATGGTGCAAAAATTTGTAGAAATACTCCGGTAATCCGGTAATTTCTCAATTATTATTTGTCGATGATTGCTTTCTCTTTTTTTTCGAGGTACACAAAATGAGTGCAACGCTATGCAAAATATCCTAAAAGTGTATGAAGAAGGTACAGGCCTTGCGAATACTTTGTCTAAATCAGAAGCTTTCTTTAGTGATAATCTCCAAAGTGACTTGCGCAGATCTTTATCTAGCTCCCTTGGCGTCAGTGAAGGATTTGGGCAAGGCAGGTACTTGGGCCTACCATCTATTGTGGGCTGCAACAAGAAATCTGTTTTTAATTTCATAAAGGACAGGGTGTGGGCCAAATTGAACTCATGGAGTAACAGGAAATTGTCCAAAGCTGGGAGAATGGTCCTTCTTAAATCAGTGGTGCAATCCATCCTAGTTTGTATGAGTATTTATCTATTTCGTTTTTCTCTAACTGATGAGATTTAAAAAATGATGAAATCGTTCTGGTGGGGTTCGAATGTGGGTGAGAAAAAAGGTACTAATCAGTTGAGGTGGGATAAAATAGTTACAAGAAAAGAGGATGGTGGTTTGGATTTCCGAAATGTTCATGGTTTTAACTTGGCAATACTAGGGAAATAAGGTTAGAAATTTATATCTAACCCAGAAGCTATTGTGAGCTGGGTCTTCAAAACTAAATATTTCCCCGATGATAATTTTCTTAATGCTAAGATTGGTCACAATCCTAGTCATGCTTGGCATAGCATCTGCAGTTCCAGATCTTGTTGAGGGATGGTCTTAGATGGAAGATTGGTGATGGTAGTAAAATTAAAGTTTGGAATGAACCTTGGTTGAGGAGTGAAACTTTAAGTATTACTAGCCCTTGCATTAATCCAAACCTGAGTAATATCCTTGTGCGCGACCTGTTCATGCCAGGTAACACATCCTGGAATGCCCTCCTAGTTAACACTATTTTCGATCCTCGTGTGGCAGCTGAAGTCCTTAAGATTCCTTTGTGGCATCCAAATGCCGAGGACAAGCTTATCTGGAAATTCTCTAAAGATGGTTTGTATTCGGTTAGGTCTGGGTATAGAAGTTTCTTGGATAGTCAGCCCAATGAGGCTCCTCGGGTGGAAGGGGATTGGAAGCTTCTGTGGGATATCCATATTCCTCTACATGTGAAGCTTTTTATTTGTAGATCATGTAGAGACTGCCTACCAACCAGAACAAGATTGAATAGCAAACAAGTCCAGTGTCCTACTGTGTGCGAGCTTTGCAGTTCAGATTTGGAAACATGCTGGCATATTATCATCTCTTGTCATAAGAAGTTTTTGACTTGTTTTCATAAGTCACTGGGAGAAGTTTATGAAATTATCATAAGAGCTTATGCATTAAATACCATCTCTGTGTTTTCACTATTCGAATCTCTCATGCCCCTTTCTTTTTTTTTCTTTCTTTAAACGCTTATGGCATAAACTCTTATGCGATTAAGTCTTATGTGATAAGCTCTTAATTAAGTTGTTTACCTAAACGCACCATTTGTTTCTAACTGTCGTGCTATGTTACCTTCCAGTTCAAACTTCCAAGTTAAGTTTATTCAGAAACAAGCTAATGTAGTAGCTCATTGCCCGACAAGGGTAGCTATATTTAATGTTGATCCTCATTTTTATAATTATTGCCCTACTTGTATTGAACCTTTCATTTTCAATAATAAGAGTTCAACTTGCTTGATTCAAAAAAAAAAAATTAAATTAATTCAAATACTTATTTGCTACCACATTTTATTCAAAAATTTTATTTTTAAATTAATTTAACTACTAACTATCTTCTATAATATCTTATTCAAATAATTAAAAATTACTGCTATAAACTTTAATTATAATTTCTTTTTTGAAGCAACTTTATAATTTCTAATGTAACATTATTTTTAAAATTAAATGCTAAAAAATTAAACCATTGAAACTTGTAACATGTTGTCATCTTAAATTGTATTTTATACAAAATACTAAAACACAATTGATTAATTAATAATAATTAAATAAATTTTAAAAATAGAAAAAGTTCCTGAATTGCACGAGATATTTTTTAATTTTAAAAAAAGTTTACGTATAAAGTGAACAAGTTGGAATGTATTTATCCTTGAATTATTTATTGAGCAGGATACAAATATATGTATCATTAGTTTTTTTTTTGAAAGATATATGGAAGAATTAATGTCACGTGTGTGATAAATATTAGTGGTGGTTTAATATTTGAATGAAAGGACATATTGTTTGACATTTGAATGAATGGTTATGACTCTTGGAAATGAGTCTTATGAATGAAATGATGTATTGCTTGATGGAAGCAATTATAAAAGGAAGGAAATGAAACATTTCCCTATCTCTGCCTAGAAAGAAAGTCTCCTAATTTCCATCAAAGTTAGAGGCATAAAGAGAAAGGAAAGAGATAGAAGAGTTTTCATTGTTGATTGAAGTTCAAACAAAGAAGTATTAACATTTAAGCATGGAGAAAGGTTAGTGTTTATATTCATCTTATTAGTGAAGACTATGAATTCTTAAGATCCTTATTAATGGCTTATGTATGATAGAGTTTACATGTGGTATCAGAGCATGTGTTAAGGAATTTATAGTTTTCCATTGATGATGCTTGGTTTTAATCCATGAATCACTACAAAAAAACAATTGTTTAGCGACCGTACTTTTCGGTCGCTAAACCATGTAAATCGGTCGCTATTGGTTTTAGCGACCGAATTAGAGACCGATTTATGATGGCAGCTGAATACCTGGTCGCTAAAGTTTTAGCTACCGAATTATTATTTCGGTCGCTAATTAGCGACCGTAAATTTGGTCGCTATAAAATAATAATCGGTCGCTATTAGGTTGGTCGCATTTTTTGGGTAACCATTTTTAGCGACCGATAATCGGTTGCTAATTCGGTCGCTAATTTTGGTTACTGTTAACCTATATTAGCGACGGATTTTCGGTCGATATACATCATCTGGAAATCTTAAATAAAGTTTAGCGACCGAATTATTGGTTTCTAATTCGGTCGCTAAACTGGTTATTATTAATTTTTTTTAAAATTTTGTTTTTTATAATAATTTTTTTTCTGATTTTCTTTAAACGTTAAAAAAATTACTAATAAAACACACCAAATAACTTATGAAATATACAATCATAAAAAATAATAAATATATATAAAAAGAATAATCCAAAATGTCGTACAAGAATCGTTTAAAGTAAAAAATATGGAGAGAAAAAATCAGTCATGATGAGGGGGAGATGGAGGAATCCAATCATCCTCAGCGTCCGTACCACCGACGCGTCACGCTGGGCGATCGTCCTCTGCGAGAGACATCGATGGTGGCGGCGGAATCGAGGAGGAGCGCGGCAGCGCACAACCGCCGTCGAGCATCATCCTGAGCAACTGGAGTCTGGATCCTCATCTGCTCCAACACCAGCCGCAGAGTCTAGCCCTGCTCGATGCTCGCCTGCATCAGCTGCTGGTGTGCCCGAGTCAACTGTGCAATCTGGTCCGCCATCTGCTGCTATCTCCCGCTCTTCTCCCGAAGCTCCTCGTTCAGCTGCGTGATGGTGTCCTGCATTTGGTGGAACTGCTCCTGAGGGACGGTATCGGCGCAGCAAGGAGCAGGCGTGCCGGACGATGAAGCGATGAACTCGGCTCCCAGGTGTCCGAGGCCATACACGTGCCCCTTCTTGTTCCTGCCCCCGACGACCTCCAAATAAATGGCATTATCGTCGACGGAGACAGGAGAGCAGCCATCACCAGTCAAAGCCTCATCTTGTGACTGTGAGGCACGTGATATGGCATCGTCCTTCTTCTCGTTAAAGCCCTCCTACAAAGTATAGTTGAATAGATTTAGTTAAAATAATTATATCCAATATTAACAAATCATTTATAATAAATTACAAGTAAACACTAAATTATTTTTTTGCTTACAACATAGTTACGGGCCTTGTCGTTGACCCATGTCCCCGACTTCAACTTCTTCGTCCTCTCCACCAACTCCATAGCAGTTGGGGCCCGCTGTTTCTGTGCTTTCTGCACAGAATAATATAATATTAAATTCATAAGAATAATTAAAAATGAAAACTAATTAATTAAATAGTATATTAAGTCAAAAGTTTAATGTATTACCAGCTCGTCGTAGTGGGCGGCGGCTGATTTAGACCCACCGGTCCAAGCACATGCGCCACCATCAGAAGCTCGATTACGCCGAGCTGTGGCCTGGATCTCCTGGAACTTCTCGCAGCCCAAGATCTGGTCCAGCTGCCTCATGATCTCAGGATCCACCCACCTCCCCTTATTCTGCCCCTTCCTCAGCTTGTTCATCAGATTCTTCATAACCAGTGAGCCTTTATGCTCAAATATGTCCCTGACGAGAGCCTCTAAAGCTAAGTCCCACCTATACTCTTTCTGCAACTTACAGTTGTTAGGAAATTCGTGTGTACATATATATAATGTAAATTTAATTTAAAAAACTTAATAAACTGTTACCTTAAACTCTAGAAACAACTGATCCCTATGGCCCAGTGGGATGGCCTTCCATGTAGGCCATGGACCATCAAACTTGCGTCGCAGGATCTTCGAGATCGAATCAGAAGGGCCCTTCGCGGGCAGAAAGCTGCAGCAAAATTAGAGCATTAATAAATGTTATAATTAAATTTTAAAAACAAGTAAATAGAGATTAACGATACTTTATATATATTAAAAAATTAAATTAGCATACTCGCTATCCCCCCTGGGGATAAGAAGAATCTTCCTGTCGGATGGACCACGACTCTCCTGTCCCGAAGATGATGATGGTCCTATCGTCGTAGGTGTGGATAATGAGGGTGCAGCCTGTGTCCCGACCACATGAGGATGGGTGGGGGGTGCAACTCCATCACCCTGAGGTGTCCCGTCAACAGAGGTGCTGGTAGGATGGTCTCGATCCCGAAGGTCGTGGGTCGGCCGGCGAAGGGACTCTCGCAGCACGACCTCCACGACGACCCCTACCTCTGGAGGAATCTGCCATCTGTGAAAAAAATGAAAATATGATTACACAACAGTGTAAATAATACAAAAATAAATTACCTAATAAGTAGAATGACATTCACACAATGAATTATGACATAAATAAATTACCTAAGTAGAATCTCCGTCACTAAATTCACCCTCAGTCTCATCAGTATCACTTGATCGGAATGTACCTTCGCTAGATGCGTCCAACTCGGATTGATCCATTAACTCTCTTTCAACTTCTTCCCCATTTCCGGAAATGTCCGCCAGAGAATTAACAATAATGTCCGGCGTAATTTGCAATGGTACGTGGGGTCTTGAAAACTCATCATCTTGGTACGGAGCATCTTTTTCAGGCTGGTTGATTACATTATCAGTAATTATATTGCGAGCCTTTATCTTAATAACACCCAACCAGCCATGATGTCCTTCAGGATATGGCGAGTAATAAACCTACTCTGCATGTTGTGAAAAAATGAATGGGTCGTACGCCTTATTATACCTTCGAGACAGCCTAACTTGAACAATACCATAATTTTTATCTATTTTTGTCCCTACGTCAAGAGTAGGATCAAACCAATCACACTTGAAGATAACTAATTTCATCACGGGGAAACCGGTATAGTCGAGTTCAAGGATGTCAGTTAGAACCCCATAGAAATCATCCTCTACATTGCCATCAGTGGCTTGCACACAAACACCATAGTTACACGTCTGCATTCCTTCATTCCATGTTTTTGTGTTAAATTTATATCCATTGACAATATAAGTATTCCATGATGTAACCCATCTGTTAGGCCCCCATGCCAAATTTGTCAACAATGGATTTTGAACATTGTTTTCTCGATCTAGTACCTAAACAATCAAATATTATATTATTCTTATACATGCTATATATTTAAGGAGATAAAATGTATGCTTCAAAAAATGAAGATGCTTAACCTACATATTTACTGAACCACGTAGCAAAGTGAGAAGTAATTTCTCGATCAACCTGATCATTTGAAATGTCAGGTTGGAGATCCCTTAGAAAATTGCCATACATCCTACATATGGGAGATTAACAGCAGGACGATTAATAATAATAAATGTCAATTGAACTTATTAAAGACGTTGTAGAAACTTACTCTAAATATGGCGCCACCTCTTCACAATTTTGAAGGATATACAGATGAGCATCATTAATGTCACGCTGCTCCAAGAAATATCCTTTTGATTTGCCACTAAATCTGCCCGGATAGTTGAATATTGATATAGGAGGACTAGTTGAACATCCTTCGCCCGAATCAACGTTTCTAGGCATCCTTGTCCTTCTCGTGTTAACTTCGTCCGGATAGTAATAAGAGGCAAAAGTGGAAGTCTCCTCTACTAAGTATGCTTCACAAATGGAACCCTCCACTCGTGCCTTGTTCTTGACTTTGTGTTTAAGGGAGTGCAGGAACCTATTAAAGAGGGATACATACAAATAATTACTAGTTTTAGGGAAAGCTAAACTACTGCTCTCGTGTTCGTGAATTTCATATGTATTAAGTAAAATAGTTGATGTTGTTTACCTCTCAAATGGATACATCCAGCAGTATTGGACTGGGCCACCAACTCTTGCTTCGTAAGGTAGATGAACTGGCAGGTGTTCCATGGAATCAAAGAAACTCGGCGGGAAGATTTGCTCCAGCTTACATAACAAAACGGGTATCTTGACTTCCATATCCTTTAATTGATTCACATTTAGTGTTGTCGATGTAAGCTCCCTGAAAAAGTGGCTAAGCTCAACAAGTGGGTTCCAAATTTGCTTCGGTAATGCGTCGAACGCAATTGGAAGCAACCGTTGCATGAACACGTGGCAATCATGACTCTTCATTCCATGTAACTTTGCTTCCTTAATGTCAACACATCTACCCAGATTGGAAGCATACCCATCTGGTAACTTTAGTTCTTTAACCCACTTACAGACGGCCAATTTCTGTGCTTTGCTTAGTGTATAACTTGCCTTCGGTTTGATAAGTCTGCCACGACCACCGTCTTGCAACTCAAGCTCCTTCCAATTACAAATGTCAGCCAGGTCCAATCGGGCTTTATTTGTATCCTTTGTCCTCCCCTTGATGTCCATCACAGTGTCAAACACATTCAAAAACACATTCCTCTCAGTATGCATGACATCAATGTTGTGACGGAGTAACTGCATCCTCCAATACGGCAACCTCCAAAATATACTTTGTTTTGTCCAATTATGGTTGACGCCATAATCAGGAATATGTTCTCCTTGGGTTTCATGGACGAGCGGTAAGTACTGTACTCTGCGCCATACATTAGGACCAGTCAAACGTGGTGGAGGCGGTGTTCTCTCTGCACAACGCTTCTTGAATGCATTCTTGTTCCGCCTATAAGGATGATCTTCTGGAAGGAATTGATGATGACAATCAAAATATGAGATCTTTCGACTGTTTTTAAGCGTGAATGCCTTCGATCGCTCCATACATATTGGGCATCCAAGCTTCCCCGCGGTCATCCAACCCGACATCATCCCATAAGCAGGAAAGTCGTTGATCGTCCACATTAAAGCTGCTTTCATGATGAAATTCTGCCTCAAAGATACGTCATATGTCAACACACCATCATTCCACAACATTGTCAACTCATCTATCAGTGGCTGCAAGTACACATCAATCTTACCTTTTGGATTAGACGGACCCGGAATTATGACTGTTAGGAACATAAACTCCCGCTTCATGCACATCCCCGGGGGAAGATTGTACGGAGTCAGGATAACCGGCCAACAAGAGTATGCTTTTCCAGACTGCCCAAAAGGATTAAATCCATCAGCAGATAACCCCAATCGGACATTGCGAGGGTCCTGCGAAAATGCTATATGAACCCTATCAAAATGCTTCCAAGCTTCTCCATCAGATGGATGACACAAGATATCTTGCTCCCTCTCATGCTCACTATGCCACCTCATGTGAGCTGCAGTGGCCATCGAAGAGTACAATCTTGTAAGTCTTGGCACGAGCGGAAAGTACCACATCTTTTTTAGCGACCTCTTCTTCTCAATGCCCATCCTAGTGGTTGTCTTATACCGATCCGCACCACAAAATCGACAACACGTTATGCTTTCCGTTGAATCATCCTTATAGTACAACATACATCCATTCGGGCAACAATCAATTTTCAAACACCCCAGACCCAAAATTTCCACGGACTTCTTAGCATGATAAAAACTTGTAGGCATCCGATTGCCTTCTGGCAACGCCTTGGACACTGACCTACTGAGGCGATTAAAACAGCCTTCTTGCATATTGTAGTCAGATTTGATACTCAACCATTCCATGCACATCGACAACTCCGTGTACTCCTGACATCCTTCCCACAATGGAGATCGTGGCAAGACTCACGGCATATCATAGAATCTTTGAGCTTCGGGATTCGGATTCTCCTCTATGTATTGGGAACCCATTCCACCATCTTCTCCCCCATCTTCTTCTAGTACAACACCAACCGATGGTCCAGCATGATCCATTATCATCTGCTCGTATGGATTCAATTCTTCCCTCCCGTTACCACTTCCATAGTACGAACCTTCAGCCACAATCAGGTTTAAGTCAGGCAACGTCTCACCATGGTTACTCCACCAATAGTAATCAGGCATGAAGCCCTTCTCATAAAGATCGGCTACAACTCCATCCACACTTTTGAAAGATTGACACTTGCATCTTTTGCAAGGACACCTCAATTGATCACCTGCCCAGCCGTATAAATCTCTCCTGGCTAACAACAAACTCTATAAACTCACCCACTCCAACTCTATACTCTTCCCTAAGACGTTTATTCCGATCCAACCTACGATACATCCATTTTCGATTCTCCGGAATATCCATTGCTGGCAATTAAATAGCCTGACCAATCCTACAATAACACTTATATATTACGGTGCATTCCAATAACTCCATCAATCTCGTTCTTATGACAAGGTATGAACCTATCCCATTCGAGAAGAAACCTTTGTCACACTCGGCTACTAATAGTTATTCCCATATTTAAATACCTTATACTTGACAAAATTTCGGCAGCATTTCCCATCGGTCTCCAAATTACACGACTCGAGCACGGTCAGAATCACCGCGATCAAGTATGCACCAGGAGAACAAAAGGAAATGCATCAGACCGAGATTTCAACAAGTATATAAGGCATTTGAACATTGAAATGACTATTGTACGAGTGTGAAAAAGGTTTTTTCCCAAACTGTCCCACTTGGACAATTCAAGATTCAATACAATGAGCATGCATACCTTGATAAGTTATGCATGCTCAATAATATTGAATCTCAAATAGGAAACTAAGGCTTTCGTAAATGAATTATTAACTCTAACAGAAAATAAAACCATTAACCTATAAATATTGCAACATTGTTGAGTTTATATAAATTGCAGTGTAAATCAATACAAACTTAGATTAAATATTGTAGTAAACATCCTATTGAGCTCCGCTCTCCACTAACAAGTAGCAGTTAATTGTCAAACACATGCATAATTTCTAAATTATCAGCACACAACCAGCATCCCGCCTTTCGGACAGGATCACATCCTATTGAGCTCCGCTCTCCACTAACAAACAACACATATTGACAAACACATGCATAAACATTAAATTATCAGCATACAATCATACAATATCACATCCTATTGAGCTCCGCTCTCCACTAACAAACAACACATATTGACAAACACATGCATAAACATTAAATTAATTATCAGCATACAATCAGACAAGATCACATCCTATTGAGCTCAGCTCTCCACTACCAAACAAGACGATAATTCACATAATACATTACACTGAGTGTTCGAGAACTGACCGAGAGAGAAAACACACAACTGAGCAAGGATAAGTGGAGGAGCCGGTAGAAGAATATGACAAGAAGGACCTATCGTGCATAAATGAAATTATTCATTTCAACTCAAATCACTATTCTATTATGTTAAATTGTTATACCTAAATAATTTATCTCATGAATATATAATGTTAAAGCATGTGCTGACGAAAAAATAATCAATGATGCATAAAAAATAATAAGATTGCAGAGCTGAAGGTCAATTTATTTTGATTTCGACTTTTTTTTTTTAAATTATCCTTAAATCGGGCCTAACTGTTTACACAAATCGAATCAATATATTACATATCCAGTACCATAAAAAAAATGTGGATAATGCTAGAATTTCTTTCTATCAAAGAGAAGATTTTCCATGTTGTTCAATGTTCATTTTAGTAAACATGACAGTGCCCATTAAAATAGAAAATAATAGAGAGAAAACTGAAAGGTGTAATTGATTGAATGAGAAAGTTTATTACATCAAGTCATATATAAAAGTGACTTATATTATATGTAAGATAAAGCAACTGATTTGTAACTAACCACTAATTAACTATATTAATTATATGATCTAATAGTCCATCCTAGATAGACAAGATGTTAGGGTCTTAGTTAGTAGGGAAAAATTGTCATAACTCACAAATTCCATTTCTATGATTTTCTAGAATTTAAATCATAAAAATCAAGGAATATGGAAAGTTGTAGCAATTTAGTGATTTGAATGAAAAACATGAAGAGAAAGGAAGGATGATCATTGATCACTAGACAAGCACAGATATCAAAATTGGAGATTTGTTTCCCTTTATGCAAAGAGTTACAAATTTTTGAAATCCAAGAGTAAAATAAAAGGGTATGGTTCGGCCAAGTGGGGGAAAATAGGGGAGAAATTTTTGTTCATCAAATCATTTGGCAAGCATGAAGAGTATGATTATAGAAGCACCAATATTAAGTTTCAAGACTTAAATCAATGGGTACAAAGAGTTATGATTTTTCTACCATTTTCAAGCTTAATTCTTTTTGAACAAAATTAAGAACAAGCATGAAGCTAATCAACTCAACATCAATTGTAATGAAG
This sequence comes from Sophora flavescens, assembly GCA_030762895.1. Lineage (NCBI taxonomy): Eukaryota > Viridiplantae > Streptophyta > Magnoliopsida > Fabales > Fabaceae > Sophora > Sophora flavescens. The sequence continues at coordinate 148,564,046 of CM061063.1, forward strand.
AAAGGTTGGAGGAAAATTACCTCTAAGTGATGACCCTTGAGTAAGAAATCAAGACACCTTGAGAAACTAAGAGAAAAGAGAGAAATGTGTTGGATGAAAAAATGAAAATGATGAGTAACAAAAACACACATCCCTAAACTCACACACATACACTAAACACACACACATACACTAAACACACATCTCTGCACACACACACACACACACAAACATCCCAAACAGACACACACACATACACTAAACACACATCTCTGCACACACACACACACACACACACACAAACATCCCAAACAGACACACACACATCTCTGCACACACACACACAAACATCCCAAACAGACACACACACACCTACCCTATGATTTCAATCCAATTGAACACACAAACTTTAGTACACAGAACACACAACAAACACACACTCACAACACACACACACACAACACAACAAACACACACACAACACCAATGTACACACAACACACAACAGAAACAACAATGTAGAGAAAGACAACGAGAGAAACAATTTTTTTTTTGATAATCAAAGAAATATATTAAAAGAAAGAGCACAAGAAGTGCCTAACCCAAATACACAAATGTCGAAAACAGATTAACAAGACTGAACCTATAGATATTGTTACAACCAAAAGCAAAACTGAAGCACTAAGGTTGCATAATAGCTAAAAGCCAACCCCACATGACACCAGCAACAGATCAACACCACCAAGAGAACCAAAAGCCAAAAGAGAGCACAGCAGAGCAACGAAAAATCCACCCAGCAGCAAACAAATGACAGCAACAGAAAAATGCAGCCCAAAAAATAACAGAGCACACACCAGCTACCACCAAAACTAGCAACTCAAAATACTAAGCACACAACCACCATAACTGTCATAACTTAACCAGAGAATGAGCTTGGGATTCTTAGCAGGTCAGCCAGTAACAACGAGAGAAGCAATTACCTTGGTCAGTGTGAGGGAGGGCGTTGTGGTGGTGGTGGTGGTGTGAGCAATGTGACCAGAATGAGCCCTGAAATGAGGGGGGAATGATAGACAGTGACATAGTGAGACAATGAGACAGAGAGATGGAGTAGAGGAAAGCTTACCTGAGCAGAGGGGAGATGACGGTGGTGACGACGACCGGAGGTGTATTGGGGTGTTGAGGTGGCCGGATCGTGCGCCGTAGAAGAGAGAAACAGTGGGTGGGAGAGAGAAAACGCCGGAAAAAATGAGGAAGAAGGAGGTTCTGTCGAATTTAGGGATTTCAGTTTTAGCGACCGAATTAATTCGGTCGCTAATTCGGTGGCTAATCTTAATTTGAATTTGTAATTTAGCGACCGAATTAAATTTCGGTCGCTAACACGCGCAATTTTATTTTTTCAACGCGCCATTTAGCGACCGAATTAATATCGGTCGCAAATATAAATAATGTTTAAAGCATGAATTCATAAATTTAGCGACGGATTTATTAATCGGTCGCTAATATAAACACAGTTTGACCGTTGCATTTAATTCGGTCGCCATTTCGGTCGCTAAAAATTCATAAATTTCTGACTTTTACTTTCCTTTGTTTAGCGATCGAAGTAGCGACCGATATCTCTGCTACGCTCTATTTCGGTCGCTATTTCGGTCGCAGAATCAACTCTAACCAGTGTTCCATGTAGATCCTACAATCGGTCTCTATTTCGGTCGCAAAAAGGAACCTAAAAATTCGGTCACTATTTTCGGTCGCTAAATGACCTTTTTTTTGTAGTGAATGATGCCTTGAATTTTTCTTTAATGTTTTAAGAATTCAAGTAGTAATGATTTCTGCTGCATGAATGTATGATGAATTAATGGTGGTTTGTATAAAATGTAATTAAAAGTATATAGAACAGAGGTTCATCAATGACATAATACAATGAATGATTGCGACGTAAGTTTAAATAAAAATAACGGCTGTATGCTAAAACCAATTCACGACTTGTCCTGGTGGTTAGTGTCGGTTCTGCAATGTTACGAGACACGGTTCGAATTCTGTTTTGCGAATTGAAACCAATTTTTGTTTGAAACAAAAGGATACCTTGGATTTAAAGAAAACTAAAAAGTGTGTCCAGAAGGATAGAGCCCAAACCACAGGACTCAAAAGGCTAACGTGCAGACTGCTAGGCTACAGTATCAATTAATCTTTTTGCTAATATAAATTATATTTATATAACACGAACGATGCTTTGCAATTTTGTATTTGCCACTAATGAATTGTATGATACTGTTAATGAAGTGTTTGCACATTGGAATTAAAGTATGATAGATTTGTTAATCACCAAAGTGGTCAAATCTTTAAAGTTTATTTAATTCCAAATGAATGATAATTTATTTCAATTACCCATAGAATGTGATGCTATAAATGACATGATGATTGTTAGTTTATGGATAAATTGAAGTTCATTGTTATAAGGCATTTATGGATCACCCAAAGGTTGATTAGTTGTTCTTATAATTAATGGACATGATTGATAGTGATGTAAATGCACTATTAGTTTTATTTATATGTCCAAAGATAGTAAATATTTCTAGTTAGTGCATATTTCATTACCTAATAATGTTGACTGTATTAGCATCATTATGTTTGTTGTGCATTGATGTATCACCCAAAGGAGAACATTAATGTGCATTGAATGTTTAATGTTTATTGTCTGAATTTGATTGTATGTTATTTTATGACTCAAAGCATTAATGTGAAGCATGTGTTAATTACAGTATCTGTTCCTATGTCTTTACATTCGCATGCTACGTCTGTTCCAACATTTAATGGGCTGAACTTCTCTGAATGGAGCGAACAAATCCAATTTCACATTGGTGTAATGGATCTTGATTTGGCTCTTCAAGTTGAGAAGCCTGCTGCTATTACTGATGCTATTAGCAATGAAGAGAAGGCTCATTTTAAGGCTTGGGAAAAGTCAAACAGACTAAGTTTGATGTTTATGCGAATGAGCATAGCAAGTAACATTAAGTCTGCTCTTCCTAAAACTGAAAGTGCAGAAGAATTTATGAAGAATGTGGAAGAGCATTCCCAAACTGTTGACAAGTCTTTTGCTGGGACATTAACGAGTACCTTAACCACCATGAAGTTTGATGGTTCTCCTACTATGCATGAGCATGTTATTGAAATGATATATAAATATTGCAGCAAGACTTAAGTCATTAGGAATGGAAGTGGATGAGAATTTCCTTGTGCAGTTCATTTTGAACTCAGTACCGTCTGATTATGGTCCGTTCCAAATGAACTACAACACCATGAAAGATAAATGGAATGTGCATGAATTGCACAGTATGTTGGTTCAAGAGGAAACAAGACTTAAGAATCAAGGAAGTCACTCAATCCATTATGTGAACCATCAAGGAGCTGGTAAGAATGCTGATAAGAAACATGGAAAGGGGAAAGGACCACTAAAGATAAATGAGTCCCCAGTGAAGAACCGAGGAAGAAAGGAAAGAATGACAAATGTCATTTCTGTAGGAAATCTGGACATTTCCAGAAGGATCGCCCCAAACGTAAGGCTTGGTTCGAAAAGAAAGGTGAGCTTAATGCTTATGTATGTTTCGAATCAAATTTAACTGAAGTTCCTCATAATACTTGGTGGATTGAATCTGGATGTATGTCTCATGTTTCTAATACGATGCAGGGATTTCTTACGATCCAAACCATAAGCCCAAATGAGAAGTTTGTATTCGTGGGGAATAGAGTGAAAGTTCTAGTGGAAGCTATCGGGACTTATCGTTTGACCCTTGACACTGGACATCATTTAGATTTATTTGAAACTTTGTATGTACCTAATATTTCTAGGAATTTAGCTTCTTTGTCTAAACTTGATGTTGCTGGATACTCCTTTAAGTTTGGTAATGGATGTTTCAGTTTGTATAAGCATACCTTTATGATTGGATCTGGTATACTTATTGATGGTTTATATAGATTGAATCTTGATAATCTATATGCTGAAACACTTATGACCTTGCATCACAATGTTGGCACTAAACGTGGTTTAGTGAATGAACGTTCTGCTTATTTGTGGCATAAGCGCTTGGGTCACATTTCCAAGGAAAGAATGGCAAGAATTATAAAGAATGAAGTCCTTCCAGATCTGGATTTTACTGACCTTAATATTTGTGTGGATTGTATTAAAGGAAAGCAAACAAAACACACAAAGAAAGGCGCCACAAGAAGCACTCAGCTTCTTGAGATAGTTCACACTGATATATGTGGACCTTTTGATGTTAATTCTTTCGGTAAGGAAAAATACTTTATCACCTTTATTGATGATTTTTCACGTTATGGATATGTCTATTTACTGCATGAGAAGTCTCAAGAGGTGAATGCCTTAGAAATTTATGTAAATGAAGTTGAAAGGCAATTGGACAGAAAGGTGAAAATCATAAGGTCTGATAGAGGTGGTGAGTATTACGGAAGGTATAATGAAAATGGACAACACCCCGGTCCGTTTGCTAAATTCCTAGAAAAGCATGGCATATGTGCTCAATACACAATACCAGGTACACCACAACAAATGGTGTATCGTAAAGGCGTAACCGAACCTTAATGGATATGGTTAGGAGTATGTTAAGTAATGCATCTTTACCTTTATCATTGTGGATGTATGCCTTAAAAACTGTCATGTATTTGTTGAACAGGGTTCCTAGTAAGGCAGTTCCAAAGACACCTTTTGAACTGTGGACTGGAAGAAAACCTAGTTTAAGGCACCTGCATGTTTGGGGTTGCCAGGTAGAAATAAGGATTTATAATCCACAGGAAAAGAAAATGGATGCAAGAACAATCAGTGAATATTTCATTGGTTATCTAGAAAAGTCTAAGGGGTTTAGATTTTATTGTCCTACCCATAGTAAAAGAATTGTTGAAATTGGGAATGCTAGGTTCATTGAGAGTGGTGAAACCAGTGGGAGTGAAGCTTCATGAAATGTGGAGATTAATGAAGTAAGAATACAAGTTCCTTTGACTTATGTTCCTACTACTCAAGTTGTTGTTCCTCAAATTGTTGAACAGTATAATAATCAAGAAGAACAACAAATTAATGTTCCCGAGGTTGACAACGAACCTATAATAGAACAACCACAAGAAATAGCATTAAGAAGATCCCAAAGAGAAAGAAGATCTGCTATACCGAATGATTATGTGGTATATCTACAAGATTCAGAAAATGACTTAGGAATTGATGATGATCCAGTTTTGTTTTCACAAGCCATGAATGGTGATAATGCTAATAAATGGTTAGATGCCATGAAAGATGAGCTTAAATCCATGGAACAGAATGATGTTTGGGACCTCGTAGAATTGCCTGAAGGTTGCAAGAGAGTTGGGTGTAAATGGGTCTTTAAGACTAAGCGTGACTCTCATGGCAACCTTGAACGTTACAAGGCCAGACTTGTTGCTAAAGGTTTTACTCAGAAAGATGGCATTGATTACAAAGAAACATTTTCACCAGTTTCCAAGAAAGATTCTTTCAGTGTTATCATGGCATTGGTAACTCATTATGATTTAGAGTTGCATCAAATGGATGTGAAAACTGCCTTTCTAAATGGGAACTTAGAGGAAGATGTTTATATGAATCAACCAATGGGATTCATAGAGAAAGGAAAGGAACACATGGTATGTAAACTTAAGAGATCAATATACGGACTTAAACAAGCTTCCCGACAATGGTATCTTAAGTTCAATGGTACTTGTTGTTTCTTTTTGGATTTAAGGAAAACATTGTTGATAGCGTATATATATCTGAAGATCAGTGGGAGTAAGTTTATATTTCTGATTCTGTATGTTGATGATATCTTGCTTGCAACTAATGATCTTGGTCTGTTAAGTGAGACCAAGAACTTTCTCTCTAACAATTTTGAAATGAAGGATATGGGTGAGTCAAGCTATGTGATCGAAATAGAAATATTCCGGAATAGATCACTTGGATTGTTGGGTTTGTCTCAAAAAGCATATATTAATAAAGTTTTAGAGAGATTTAGGATGGACAAGTGCTCAGCATCTCCTGTTCCAATTCAGAAAGGAGACAAGTTTAGTCTCATGCAATGTCCAAAGAATGATTTGGAACGGAAACAGATGGAAAATATTCCTTATGCATCTGTTGTTGGGAGTTTGATGTATGCTCAGACATGCACGAGACCAGATATAGGTTTTGCAGTTGGAATGCTGGGTAGATACCAGAGTAATCCAGGAATGGACCACTGGAAAGCTGCAAAGAAAGTTCTAAGATACTTGCAAGGAACGAAGGACTACATGCTCACTTATATCTAATCACCTTGAGGTGGTTGGATATTCAGATTCAGACTTTGATGGATGTGTGGATACAAGAAAGTCCACTTTTGGTTACGTATATCTTTTAGCAGGAGGAGCAATATCATGGAAGAGTGCGAAGCAGTCGGTCATTGCTGCATCCACTATGGAGGCTGAATTTGTGGCATGCTTTGAGGCCACTATTCAGGCTAATTGGCTGCGGAACTTTATTTCAGGACTTGGAATAGTCGACAGTATTGCCAGACCGCTGAAAATTTATTGTGATAATTCCGCATCTGTCTTCTTTTCGAAAAATGATAAGTACTCTAAGGGTGTTAAGCATATGGAAATAAAGTACTTTGCCATTAAAGAAGAAGTTCAGAAACAAAGAGTGTCAGTAGATCATATTAGCACTGATCTTATGATTGCCGACCCTTTAACAAAAGGGTTATCGCCCAAAGAATTTACTGGTCATGTTGAAAGAATGGGCATTATGTCTGCTAGCGAATGTTAAATTATGTTTTTAATTCATTAATGATGTATGTATGACACTCTAAGCTTATTAATGTATAAGTTTCTGAAATTTTTGTTTTCAAACTTATGTGTGCACAATTATGAATGATGATATTGAAAAACATGAATGGTCTTTAAAATGACATTATTGTTAGACATATTATGCATTTCCCATGAAAGTGTCATATTAGGAAGAAGACTAATATAGTAGTACATGGAAGGAACTATGTCAAAATAGGGATATATGACCGCCATGACTCTTATTAGTTCTTATTCTAAAATATGACTTATGATGTAACAAATGTATGAAACATTTGTCCTTACTTATGCGCGTTATGATTGATTCTTATTAAACCATGAAGTTGTATTTTGTCACATGAGCCAAGTGAGAGAATGTAAGAATTAATGTCTCGTGTGTGACAAATATTAGCGGTGGTTTAATATTTGAATGAAAGGACATATTGTTTGACATTTGAATGAATGGTTATGACTCTTGGGAAGGAGTCTTATGAATGAAATGATGTATTGCTTGATGGAAGCAATTATAAAAGGAAGGAAATGAAACATTTCCCTATCTCTGCCTAGAAAGAAAGTCTCCTAATTTCCATTAAAGTTAGAGGCATAAAGAGAAAGGAAAGGGATAGAAGAGTTTCCATTGTTGATTGAAGTTCAAACAAAGAAGTATTAACATTTAAGCATGGATAAAGGTTAGTGTTTCTATTCATCCTATTAGTGAAGACTATGAATTCTTAAGATCCTTATTAATGGCTCATGTATGATAGAGTTTACAATATATGTATCATTAGTTGCTCATTTTAAAGATAAGTTATCACGTTAAGAGTTTTATCTCGTAATCATCAGTGAATTCAAAGGTCCTATCATGCTCCAGCAACTGACACAATGACTTTGAGATCTTGGACAAGTCCTTGATAGACCTTCTGTAAAAACCAATATGGCCAAGGAAGCTTCTGATGCCTTTTACTGATGTGGGAGGGGGCAACTTTTCAATAACTTCAATCTGTATCTTATCCACTTCAATGTCATTTATGGAAATTCTATGACCAAGCACAATTCCCTCTGTCACTATGACACTTCTCCCAGTTCAACACAAGATTAATCTCCTCATATCTATCCATAATTTTCTCTAGACACTAGTGCAATAAGTGCTTTTTACGTCAATTAAAATTGATTTTTTACGTCAGAATACTGACTGACGTAAATACAGCTGACGTTAAAAGTTAAACTTTTAACGTCAGTTGAGAACTGACGTTAAATATAACACTATTAACGTCGGTTCTTTAACACAACTGACGTTAATTTTGTCAAAATTAACGTCAGTTCTTTTAAAAAATTGACGTTAATTTTGTTAAAACTAACGTCAATTGTTATCAAGAACTGACGTTAAAGGTCTTAATTTTAACGTCAGTTGTAATAAACAACTGACGTTAATAGTGTACTGTATATTTTATAAAATACTATTAACGTCAGTTGTATGATAAAACTGACGTTAATAGTATTTTTTTTTAAATTCAGTTTTAAAATATCACTCCCTTCAGCCATCCTGCATTGATAAATATCCCTAAGAATACGAATATCACACACATTACAGAATTGCAAAGGAAAAATGGAATAATGATCCATATGTATTCAGAAACAATATATATTTATTAACATAGGTTATAACTCAGAATAAATACATAAATATAAATAAAAATAAATGTATACTAAGTTTAAACTACCTATATCAATATCCCTTCGTGATGATCATCACGAGTGGCATGTACATCGTCCACCTGTGTCTCCTCGATTATAGTAGGCATGTTTGTTGAAAAAGAAGGAGCCTCAGGAATATCAAGATTTGAATCTTCATTTTCATCACTACCATTATACATGCTTTTTCCTTGGAGAACCACAGACAACCTTTTGTTAGAAGGATCAGTGATGTAGAACACTTGTTTTGCTTGGGAAGCCATTATGAAAGGCTCATTTATATGACCTAACTTGTTGAGGTCTACTAATGTGAACCCCAATTCGTCGGTTTGTACACCACCGTTACTATCAACCCACTTACATTTAAATACCAGCACCGTAAGCTTAGTGTAATCGAGCACCCAAATATCTTCAATATATCCAAAGTAAGGTCTCGATCTTTGTGGGGTTTTGTGTCCTTTGCACTAGAGAAGTGCATTGCTTCGGCCACGATCATAACCCCACTATTTTGCATGGTACTCTTGTTATCTTGTTCCTTTGTATAAAAGGAAAAGTTATTTATGTCGTATCCGCTCCAACATATGACGTTGAAGTTAGGCCCACGTGCTAGCCATTTTACGTCATCAGAAGCAGTACTACCATCCTTAAGCATTTCTTCCTTGAACCATGGTAAGAAAGTCTTGTTATGCTTGTTCAACAACCCCCTTTCGCTCATTCGAGGGTTTTCTTGATTAACTTTTCTTTTATGTTCAAATAAGAAAGGCTGAACACATTCGATGTTGTTCAATACACACAAATGTGCTTGAAGCACTTCCTCCAGATCCTTCCTATTAATTCTTAAGCCATGTGTACCCTTACCTTGACATCTGATCTCATCATGCCGAGGCTTAGGAACCCCTATAGGATCCGTGTTATGAAGGTAGTCCGAACAAAACTCAATAGCTTCTTCTGCAACATACCTTTGAACAATAGATGCTTCCGGACGATGAGGATTCTTCACGTACCCTTTCAAGATCTTCATGTAGCGCTCAACTGGGTACATCCATCTTAGAAAAACCGGTCCACATAATCTAATCTCCCTCACCAAATGAACAATTAAGTGAACCATTATGTCGAAAAAGGAAGGAGGAAAATACATCTCCAATTGGCACAAGATTGTAGCAGCCTCAACTTCCAAGTCATCCAACATACGGGGGTCAACGACTTTGCTACATATAGAATTGAAGAATGAGCACAACCGAGTAATGGCATGTCTCACATTTTTTGTAGCAATACCACGAATAGCAACGGGCAGAAGTTGTTGCATCAAGATGTGACAATCATGAGACTTCAAGCCAACCAATTTAAGATCACTAGAGACAAGCCTCTTCATATTTGAAGAGTAACCATGTGGAACTTTGATGCCCTGAAGACACCCGCAGAAACTTTGTCTCTTTTTTTTGACAAAGTATGATATCTTTGGCGGCAAATAAGTCCGCTTACCATCCTCAACAACTGGAGCTAACTGCTCTCGTATACCCATAGCAACGAGGTCGAGACGAGCATTCACACCATCCTTTGTCTTGCCCTGAATGTTGAGAAGCGTCCCGATCACACTATCACACACATTTTTCTCCACATGCATCACATCAATGCGATTATCGACATCAAGCTTGCGCCGATATGGAAAGATCAAAGAATATCGACCTCTTCTTCCATATGTTTTTCTCAGCAGCTTTACCTTTCTTTTTGGACTTGTCGAATATAACATCGATGTCCTTTACCCTCTGATAAACCTGCTCTCCAATTAAGGCCGCCGGCGCTTCTTCTGTCTCTTGGCATCCATTAAAAGCTTTTTTCATCTTACGATATGGGTGATCACGTCTAAGAAATCTCCGATGCCCAAGGTAAACCGTCTTCTTTCCATGATGCAACTGAGTGTAGCATGTGCCTTCTTCACATATAGGGCATGCTTTATGCCCCTTGACACTATACCCGGACAAGTTACCGTATGCTGGAAAGTCGTTGATGGTGCAAAATAACATGGCATGAAGCTTGAAAGTCTCATGAGAATAACCATCAACTACATCAACACCTTCCACCCACAGCGTTTTCAAGTCTTCAATCAAGGGACCTAGATAAACATCAAAGTCATTTCCCGGTTGCTTTGGGCCCGAAATCATGATAGACAACATCATGTATTTGCGCTTCATGCACAACCAAGGGGGCATGTTGTAAATTACCAACAGAACAGGCCATGAACTATGAATACTACTCATGTTACCATAAGGATTCATTCCATCCGTAGCAAGTCAAAGCCTTAGGTTTCTTGGCTCATCGGCGAAATCCGGAAACATAGTATCGATATTCTTCCATTGAATAGAATCAGCAGGATGATGAACCTTTCCATCACGTTTCCTCTCATCATTATGCCATCTAAGATTCTTCGCATCTTTCGCATTGGCAAACAATCGCTTGAACCTTGAAATTATTGGAAGATACCACAACACCTTCGCAGGAGGACCCTTTTTTCTCACATCATCAAGATCATCATCATCATCACCACCCTTCACTTTGTATCGTGATAACCCACATTTGGGGCAATCGTGATTGTCTTCATGAACACCGATGTACAATATGCAATCATTGGGGCATGCGTGTATCTTCTTATACTCCATACCCATAGGACACAATACCTTCTTGGCCTCATAGTTACGGTCAGACAATGTGTTGTCCTCCGGAAGCAAGTCTTTCAACACTTCAAGCAATTCCGTGAAGCTTTTATCGGTCAAACCATTTCTCGCCTTCACACAAACCAATTTTAGCATCGCCGACAACCGTGTATGAGTTGTACACCCTGGATATAAAGGCTTATCCGCATCACCGCACAACCTATCATACACATGAGCTCGATGAAAAGATTCTTGTCCAATATCACGGATCATGTCCTCTACTCGATCATCCTCCATATCTACGTCAACGTCCTCACTTTGGGAGACACTCGCCGTACTACTCAACAACACATCACCATGCCATATCCATCTTGTATAACTCAAGCAAATCCCTTCACAAATCAAATGAGTACGTATATCATTCACCGTACATTTCCTCGTATTCAAACACTTGACACAAGGACAACAGAACATTCCATTACTATTAGGAACATTCCTTTGAGCAAATTCTATAAATTCTCCCACCCCCTTCAAATACTCAGCACTAGTACGCTTACAAACCATCCAACTACGATCCATAACTAGATAGGTCCTGTAGATATACAAAACATATATCCAATATAAGGACAATACTGGAGATTGATAAATTTAGTTTTTGAAGATTGCCAAGCACTGGTCTCGGCCTTGGCGGTGATGTCCATCACGGCCGTAGTAACGTGCCAACCGAACTAGACCATGCCATCACAGGCGGAACTGATCACGGCCTGGCCGTGATGAGCATCACGGCCGTGACAGATCAACCAAAGAGCAACATGCACTCAAAACCAAAAATAGAGACGTACATTCCAAACAACTCAAACTCACGGTTTCAAGTTTCAACTATTGAGACTACAGTTTCAACATACACTCAAAACCAAAAATACAAAAATGTGCCCTAAATACTCACCGAGAAATAGGTGCTCGCGTGGTGGTTGGGAGGAATCGATCAGTGGTGGCCAACGTTCGATGTGGTTCTGAGAGCGAGAGGGACAAGGAGAGTTAGTGCGCGGGAAGGGGAAAGAGAGATGTCAAGTTATTGCAAAGAATGAATGGAAAGACAGAGTTAGAGTTAATAGTGTACCTCACGGTGGTGGCGAAGAAGCCCTCGCGGTGGTTGCGGTGGAGATGAGCTCGCGATTAGGGTTACTGTCTTTGGGTGAGAGTGAAAGTGAGGGTTGAGAGTGATCTAGGGTTGAGCGTGATGAAAATAGAAAAGAGGCGTGCGTCGAGAGAGAGAAGTGCGAGAAAGGCGCGCGGGTGTAAACGTTATAATCAAAAAGCAAAAAATAAAACAACATTTAACGTCAGTTTTATTAAACAACTGACGTTAAAAGTAATTGTTTAACGTCAGTTGTATTAAACAACTGACGTTAAATATTAATATTTAAAAAAAAAAAACTTTTAACCTCAGTTGTTAAATTCAACTGACGTTAAAAGTTTGTGTAAAAATCATTCTCTATATAAAGTACCATTATTCTGTATCAGTCTGTAATACTGCCTCTTCTTTTCCTCTATATTTCTATTCCTTCACAAAATGGCTCTGAGACCTGTGTTAAGAGTGACAACAGTATATGGACATAGGATTATTTACGTCAGCTATTTATTTAACTGAAATAAAAATCACACTTTTAACGTCAATTGTATAAACAACTGACGTTAAAAATAAATATTTTTTATTTTAAAAACACTTTTAACGTCAGTTTTATTCAACAACTGACGTTAAAAGTGTATAAGTTTCTGCAAAAGCATTCATTCCTTTGACTACTCTGATACTAAATTACCCATTACTGCTGTGCTACTTACCTATGCACATTGTAACCTATAATCCTCTTTATGAGCACTAAGTTTATACCTAGACTTAAAGGTCTATTTCTTCCTATATTCCTTCGGGCGTTTTCTTTTCTGCACGTTTATAATATATGATTGCCAACTCCCAATGCGCCTTGGAACCTAATGGTCTTAATGATCAATTTAATTTTTTAGCAACTTACGACGCCTAGTAACTTCATCCCCTACTCCTATAAATAGCTTCCTACCTTCCTTTAATTTTTCTGCTTCACAATATGGCTCTGCCATGGAGATTAACTTCATCACATTTCTTCCTATACCTAGACTTAAAGGTCTCTGTCTTAATGGTCAAACAACTTCTGAGTTTGAGTAAATCACATTACATGGGTGATAAGGGTGTGTAAATCGCATTATGTGAATTGCACACCATCATCCTTCTGGAGAATCAGCAGCTACAGTTCCAAAACCTCAGCTTTGGAACCAAGTGGCTGTTCCAAGAATATTGCTGAAACAGATCGAGTGCACCCTTCACTCTGCTTTGGCTCCAAATTGACTGTGTATTCAGATGGAGCATCAAGGACTTCAAGTAAGGGATGAGATGCATTCAATATTGGAGTTTCTGAGGACAGGACTGAGAAGAAAATGATGTTGAAGCAGAAACTTTTTTATATTTTAGTGCTATCTTGCGGAAATTTTTTATCTTTTAATCATGTAATTGTAACTTATGAATCGCTTCAATGAGATACGATTTGATTATACATATATAACTTGTTTTATGTTAAGTGTTTATTTATTTTAATTTGCACAAGAATTTGTTTACTAATTCAAGCTAATTAATTAAGATTAAAAATAAACTTTTTTTTTTTAAAAAAAAAGATTAGAAATAAACTGCACTATATATGGAGTGATGATCTGCGTTAAGAGTGACATCAGGGAGATGACAACGAAAGAAAGATAGGAATGAGTTGATTATTTACGTCATTTATTTATTTAACTGAAGTAAAAATCACACTTCTAACGTCAGTTTTATAAACAACTGACGTTAAAAGTGTTAATAATTCTTGCAAAACACTTTTAACGTCAGTTCATTAAACAACTGACGTAAATAGTGATTTAATATTTACAAAACTGCCACCGCCTCATTTTTAACGTCAAACATATGGTCAACTGACGTAAAACGTTCCCGTATATTACATTATTTCCACTAGTGAGATTCACCATACGATTGCGCTTTACTACTTATGTCTATCTTATTTAAATTTTTTAATTTAATTTATAAAATATATACTAAATTATACAAGATGAAATTGTCTACATAACACATTAGTTAAGTCAGTAATCATATTAGTAAAACATTCTTTATCACTTTTAGCCTGCATCGATCCATTAATTAATAATTACCTGCATTCTCTTTAAATTCTTTTTACATAAACTTAGATGCGTTTTCTTATTTTACACAACCGTAATGAATAAATTATGTTCATACTCTAATTTAAGGAACACATTTACGATAAAACATAATAATTTCTTATGAAGTTTTTTTTTTTGACAGAGATATTTCTTATGGAACTTTTTTTTTTACAGAATATTTCTTATGAAGCTAAATAATTAATATTACATATTTCCATGCGATTGCGCTTTACTACTTATGTCTATCTTACTTAAATTTTTTAATTTAATTTATAAAATATATACTAAATTATACAAGATGAAGTTGTCTACATAACACATTAGTTAAATCAGTAATCATATTAGTAAAACATTTGTTTTTGTTTTACATTCTTGGAAATCATCGTTTTGGTAACGTAGGATTCCTATGCAAAAACAGAATAAAAGAGAAGATAATTTTTTTAAAATGGTCGTATTATTAAACGGGAATCTGGTAATGATATTATAGTTTTTAAATTTTTGCTATATATGTTTGTGTGTCTGTTTCTGTCTAAAAAACATCAAAAGAAATTTGATTTATTTTAATTGAACTTATCTTCAAATAATGCGAAAGGTTTGGCCTATATATATGCGTATTAGGTGCTTAGTCTAGACCATATTGATTTCCTTCAAATCCCTTCGTCCGCACATAACACACTATGGTTAGTGACCTTATTAGTTATCTGCATTTCCTTGTCTACAAATAACTAGTTTTATCTTTCAAATTTAACGTATAGTATCTTTATTCTACAGGATTTGCTTTTAATTAGCTTGTTGATCTTTACTATTGCATCATGCAACTTGTGGGCTGCAAATGGGGAGAGTACCTTTGACCTGCTTGCTTATGGTGCCAAAGGAGATGGCCAAACTGATGATACCCAAGTACATATATACTCTTTAATTTCCATATTTTCTTCTTTTTAGTAACCATTTTATTCTTAAAATTAAAGAAAAATGTTATAGAATAATTTGAATTTTATAAATTTTTTTTTTTTGCTAGAATTGCTTTTATAGTACAATGCTTGTAATACATTTGATCATTTCTTCTTTTATTTTATTTTTTTTATCTTTTCGTGTGTGTGGTATATATATATATATATATATATATATATATATATATAATGATACATTTCGTACCTATATTTTTTGTATTCGTTTATCAATAATGTCATTTTTCTATAGGCTTTTGAGAAAGCATGGGAAGCTTTGTGTGGAGCAAGTGAAGATGAAGGAACACCAACGCTTGTGGTACCAGATGGGCATACATTTCTTTTGAAACAAAATATATTCAATGGTCCCTGTCGATCCAAACAAGTGCATATTAAGGTACAACAATTAGACTCCGTGTGTCAAAAAAAAAAAAAAACAATTAGACTCCGTGTCCAATTAAAGATTATTTTTTTGAGTAAAAAATCTAAATTGGTATTTTAAAAAATTGTGTTTTTAATTTAATATCTGAAAAATAAAAATCTCAATTCGATGTTTAAACATTTTAAATATCAGTCAAATCGATTTTATAAGGGATATACCAATGTTTGTAAAGAATTTTTTTATCATAAATTCTTAGAAATTATTTGAGATTTCTTTTTAATTTTCAGATACAAATTTGAATATTTAATCATTTTAATATGGACCACTATTTCAAAATTAACTTTGATAATAGCACAACCATGGCTAGAATATCTAGTATTCTAGTTTTTCAGCACCAAATCAAAAAGTTGTAGTATTAGTCAAAATACGTTAGGTTGGATATTTTTCAACCCTTTGTAGAAGGTGTGGGGAATGTTTCATTTTGATGATTGAGCTGGATCCTTTTAATGAAATTCCATACTTAATCGGGAAAAAATAATGAATAAGTTGGCTAAATATCACTAATTACAATTAAAATAAATTAATTCTCCAATATTAATTAGTATAAGTTTTCAGTGTAATATATACTTAATTGCTTTTACACTAGATTAACTTTCATTGCTTGTGGATGTAGATTTTGGGGAACCTACTAGCTCCCGAGAGAAATGCGTGGGGATCATGTTCAAAACAGTGGCTTCATTTTATAGGCGTAGGTGGCATGACCATTGATGGATCTGGAGTTATAAATGGTCAAGGACAAGCTTGGTGGGGAAATGTAATGACATATTAAACAATTACATATATATTGTGTTATTTGCATCATCAAATTAATATGAATCCTTAATAGCAATTTCCTAAACATAGTCAATAATCTAATTTTTGGTGCTGTGCCCAATTATTTGTAAGATATATTAAGCATCTAACAATACATGATTTTCAATCTTGCAGCTCACTGAAGGATGCAAAGCATTACCAACGGTTAGAAAATTTTCCCATAAAAATAAAATTTCAGGATAATAAAATTTGAGTAATAATATTAACTACATGTTCAATGTTTGTTTTGTAGGCACTTTTATTCTATAGATGTGATGGTCTACAAATAAGTGGAACCACTCATATTAACGGACCAGGATTTCATATATATGTAGTTCATAGTACTGACGTAAGCATCTCACATGTTAATATAACATCACCTATACAAAGCCACAACACTGATGGAATTGACATCTCAAACTCAGAACGAGTTAACATTCACGACGCTATTATTGGAACTGGTAAAGCTTCACACACACATTTATAATACTTTTATTTCCTTCTAAGTTGAATACATAATTTCAGCTAGATCAATGGTTTGCATGTATAATTTTAAGATCTATATCGATCTATATATAGGTGATGACTGCATTGCTATCAAAGGTGGCACACGATTTCTCAACATTAGCCAAGTTACATGTGGACCTGGTCATGGCATCAGGTTTGTAAAAATACTCGATATGGCAAACAATCTTGTTGAAAAGACACTTATTGTATCGTTTTAATTCTGGTTGAACTTCTAGCTTTTCCATTATGGAAATTGATTCCTATGTTCCTCTTGTATATGGGTTCTCGATATCTCTTGTATCTATTTAATACTATTTTTGCTTATAAAGAAAACGAATAATATTATGTGTAAGTCTTACATATCAATGAAGAATACTAACGAGGGTTCTTAAGGCATTGTTTAAGAAACTAAGAAAGAAGAATTTGTATGAGAAATGATGTATTTAACATTTTGAATAGTATTACAATTAGTTTTTCAATACAAACTTTCATTTAGATTCTTTAATCAATGCCCTTAAGGCACCCTTATTTCTATCATTAGATTCACCTAAAATTGAAGATTTGCTCTTGAATATTTCCAAGATATGAAACATTAAACATATAATTAATTGCATTCAATTGTTGCACTCAGTGTGGGGAGTCTAGGAGGAGATGGAGGAGATGAATTCGCAGAAAATATTCACGTCTGGAATTGCAGCTTCAATGGAGCTACTGGTGGACCTAAAATCAAAACATGGCCAGTAAGGCTACAATTTTCAAATAAGAGAAAAATTTCATATGAAAACTATATATATACAGTTATTGTATCTTAATTAAATTTCATTAACAAAAGTTCTCTTTATTTTCAAGGGTGGAAAAGGATATGTCAAAACAGTCACGTTCGAGCATATCACCGTCAATCAAACAGGTTATCCTGTTTTTATCGACCAACATTACATGCACACTCCCGAACAGGTTAATATATTTTTTTTCTCAATAATAATTTTTTTTATTTTGTTTATGGATATAAGAATAATTTCATTTCTCATAATTTGATTGCAGCCGCAAGCATTAAAAGTGAGTGATGTCACATTTAGTGATATACATGGAACATGTGTCGACGATAACGCAATCGTATTGGATTGTGCGAAGATAGGGTGTAGTAATATTACATTGAATCAGATCAATATAACCTCAATGGATCCAACGAAACCAGCTTCTGCAAAATGCAACAATACTCAAGGCTCATTTACGAATGTTTCACCTCCTGTATCTTGTATCAATCAGTGAAGTTAACTTTCTAAAAATGCAATTACAATACGTTGGACAACAAATGCTTGATGCTTGTTTGTATTGTATGTCCTTGATTATATAAAATTATTGTCCTTATGGCTGGAGAAATGAATCTTCTAACATCATTTGATTTATTTATTTATTTTGAAACAGCATCATTTGAACGATTGAATCTAATTCAATAGATATTAAATATTAATAATTAATGTGTATAAATTTCTTTTTTTAGAAAATTACTGTGAGTTTATATCAATTAAATCCAATAAAATAATTAGCATTGTTTTTTTTTTGGAAGGCAAAAAGTAGAATTAATTAAACAGGGTACAAGTGGTACCCAAACCCATACAAAACCAAGAGAAAATAAAACAGAGACTGAAAACCAAATTAAAAAAATACCAAATAGCTTGCACTACCAGAAAAACACCAAATAACCGACGACATTTTATCGACGGACACGGATTTCGTTGGTAGTGACCAGATTTCTGACGGATTTTGTCGTCAGTAACCCTGAATACCAAAAGTTTCAACAGTTACCGATGGAGCGTCCGTCAGTAAGATTACTGAGGGGTATTTCGTCGAGACACATTCATCGGTAACAATGGCAGGAAGGCGATTTTTTGGTGCCAGAGTGTTCCGATGGCTTACTCTGTCGGTAATATCAATGTATTTACCAACGAAATGTCTGTCGGAAATTAATTTCTCCATTACCGGGGGAATGTTCCGTCAGTAATTCAAAAATATTTTTGAATTACCAATGGAAAAGGCCGTCAGTAATTTTCATCGATCGTCAGAAATCTTTAATATACCAACACTGAAAACCCTCTCCCCCCACTTTCCATTTTCTCTCATATTTCTCTCTTCTTTCTGCCTCTCAGCCCCCCACCATTGCCCCCTTCTACGTCCAGTCACCACCGCATATCGACCACTCGAGACCATCGTCCACCACATACCACTCCCCACTCCTCTTCTTCTTCCTTTCTCCCACTTCCCCATTTCTCTTCTTCTTCTGTCTTCTCCACCACCATCGCAGTCGAAGACCACCGGCAACCACCGCGCCATTTTCCTTTCTCTTCCCCTCTCTGTCTTCTCCTCCGTGCCACCAACCACCGTGCCACTCTCTCCACCAGCCACCACCACCAGCCCTAGCTCTTGGTAATTAGTTTAAGTTTGTAAACTTTTAATTAAATGTTTAATGTTTGTTAATTAAATGTTGATGTTTTAATGTTTAATTGGTGTTGATGTTTTCTTGTTTGTGTTATTTGCTACAGAGTTGTTGTTACCATCACTTGCTCCTGGAGCTACCATATCTGGTATGTGACCTTTGAGGTACAATAAGAAATTCATCTTTTAATTTGTTTTGTGTATATATATGTACTGTCAAATAGTTATTGTTGTTGCTGATAGGTAGCTATCATATACATTGTTGTTGATAACTTGTTCTGAGGTTATTGTTGTTTTTAGTACATTTTGTTTGTTTGTTTGGTTATTTAAAAAAAATAGGAAAGGAAAGGTGGGGGATTTGCATACATGTTGATATATTGAAAATTTTATAAATGAGATTGAATATGCCTTTTTGATTTTGAAGTTTTTTTTTTGCAATCCTTCAATACTTGTCAACAAATATTACTTAAAAATGAAAACCAAAAACTGCAGTCAGACATGTCTCAAAATGACAACAGCTCGTTCTAAAACAATCAAAAAGAAAAAGAACACCACACATCCACGAATTAACTAGTTAAAGTATCTTTCTTTGTCTAGCCATAGGTTCTTAGCAAACTATGATGCCACATCCCTTATCTAGTCTCTAAATAAACCTCAAAATAATATGGCATATTGCAAGCAGCAACCCCAGAGCAGCAAAACAAATGATAGTTGATATGATCTCTAGGCAACCAGAGTGCTGGCAGTTGTGGATTCGTACTTCCACACCGGTGGGAGTTTCTCAGTCTTCTTGCAATAGCGAGCAAGTCGGTGGATTCTGCTCTCCACAAGAATCAACCTGAACTTGGAGTCCTTGTCCTTTATGTTCCTCTCAAGATGCTTCCGAATCGAAACAGCCTTCTTGATCAAATGGTAAAGATCCTCAAGAATCTCAGGTGCAAGTCCGTGAGCTTTGAGGATGCGGAGGATTTTACTGCCAGTGATGCTCTTGACCTGAGCAATGCCGTGAGAGTCTCAGAGAATGACACCAATCTGCGAAGGCGTCAAACCCTTCTTCGCAAACTTGCATATGTTCTCTTCCACATCTTGAGAAGATATCTTGAGCCAGCTTGGAGGTGTCCTCTTGTAAGGCAATGCAGAAGAGGATATACCCTTACCGCGACTGTGCATACGACCCATGGTTTCTATGACTGGATTGGAGCTACGCGGCTTCTGATTAGGGTTTTGAGATTGCTCCCCCGAGATGGCAGTGAAAGTGATTGTATTTTAATTATTAATACTGTAAATTAGATAAATTTTTATGCCTCAAAATGTTTACGCCTCGTTGATGTGGTTCGCGAGACACGCATGTATCAGCATCGATGTGAAGTTTACACAGGCAAACACAAGAAGGGGGGTTGGATTGTGTTTGTTAAGAGTTTTTCAAAAAATCATTTTCTTGAAAACTTTTCACAAGCAAATTCGATATAAACACACTTGAAATACTTTAAGAAAGATTAACAAGCTTAAGTTCAAATCCCCACAGTTTGTATTAATGAAAACCGTAAAAGTTAGGGATAGAAGATTTACACGAATGATTTATCTTGGTTCACCCTCTTCCAACCAAGAGCTACATCCAGTCCCTTCTACCTGAAGGTTTTCTCCACTATTCTCCAAACAGATTACAAGTATTCAACACCTCTTCAGGCTACAAGTATTCTTTCTCTACCAAGCCTCATCAGGCTCTAACTTTAACAAAGAGATTTAAGATTTTGATCTATGAACTCACTATGTGTGAGAATATGAAAGTTTAAGATCAAGAAGAATACAACTGAAAATATTCAAATGAAATTTGATCAGAGATTTGGCACTTTGAAAATTTCACAGCGTCAAGTTATTTCTTCTCTTGGGGTCTTCTACTATATATAGACATCTTCATCTTTTCTTCAACGATCTCGAGTAAGTATCCGTTTAGAGATAGAATTTAATGCTGAGATCCGTTGAGACTGATAGCTTGATATGCTTTCTGGAGAAGTGCTCTTGGTTTTCATAAGAATGCTCAAAGTAATGCTGTCACTTCCCTGTTGTACCGAAGGTTGCTTTATGGTTTTCCTTCTGTGTACTTGGTTTAACTTTACAGCAATATAAGTGCCAGAGTACAAAGGTTTGTGTTCTCTATGGTACTTGTAACGTCCTGTTTTTCCTATGCTTCTGTAGCAGTAAATACATATTTATATGTATTAAATTAAAATCATTTTCTTGTGTTGTTTTATCATATGAAGTCACGGTTAAATTTTCGGTTGAAAATTTATACGAAAGTCGGTCTACGTTTTCACTGTCGGTACAAGTTTCCTGAGTAGAAAACCTAATTTTGACCCGTGAACGATACGGTCGGTGTTTTTATGATGTTTTGTAGGATATTGAAAATTTTCGAAAATTTGAGTTCGGAAATAAAATATAATATTTATTCGGGGCGAAATACGATCGGAAACTTGAACCGGTTATACAATGGAGCAGAATAGGAGACATAAAAGGCTTGTGGTGAGATGAGGGAGTGAGGTGACTCACTAGAGGTATGGCCTAAGCTACCTCCTAAAAAGTGGTCGTGATGACACTTTTTGAAATATAACATATTATATTCTAAAAACCCATTTTTTCTCTCTCTTTTCAAACCAAACAAGGCACAAGATCAAAACTTGCCCTCCAAGCTCATTCCTCTCTCCTCAATTTCGTGCCTCTCTCACCCCTCTATAAATACTCATTTCATTTCTTCACTTCATCACTTTCTTACTTCTTCCTTTCTCTTCTAACTTCAAACATTTAAAGCTTTCATTTTTACTTGTCTTTTTACTTCAAGTTCTTCATCAAAGTTCTTCCTAACACTAAGGGTAATACTCTCATGTAAATCTTTTTACAAGTTTCTTCTTTTATTTCATAGTTTACTTTATGTGTCCTTTATGTGCTTTAAACTTCCAAAATCTCTCTAAAATGGTAGAAAACTCCTTTTGATTTGAAACCAAATTCTATAGTCTTCTATTTACTTGTATTTTATCATACTAAGATTTTGTGTAAAACAAAAATTTCTAACTCCCTTTTCCTTTGATGGCCGAATCTACCCCTTAATGGCCTAGGAAGTTTTGTTTCAACTTTCGTTAAATGATCATGTGTTTTGAGCTTCTAGATACCTCTTGATCTTAAAGTCTATAATGTTGGAAGGTTTGATAGCTTGTTGTCCTATGATGGCCAAACCATGTGATTTTAAGGCTTAGGATGCTCGTTTCAACTTTTCAACTATGATCATGGGTTTAGAACTCTTAATACATTGTGATGCCTATGAGTTTTCATCAAACAAAGAACTTTTCCTCATTATCCAATGATGGCCGAAACTTAATGTTTTGGACCTAGGATGTTTTGTTTTCATTTTTCAATATGATCATAGACTTGAGCTCCTTAATACATTTGGATGCTAAGTCTAAGAGATTGGAAAGTTTAAAGATTTCTAGCTTGTTTATCCTATGATGGTTGTGAACCTAGGATGTTTTGTTTTCATTTTCCAATATGATCATGGACTTGAGCTCCTTGATACAATTGGATTCTAATTCTAAGAGATTGGAAAGTTTAAAGATTTCTAGCCTATTTATCCTATGATGGCCGAACCTATGTGGTTATGGACCTAGGATGCTTTATTTAAACTTTCCAAATATGATCATGAGTTTCTAGCCTACTTATGCTAAAGAGGCTGAAACCCTAAGCATGGATTTAATGGGATTTTTGTTCTATCTTTGTAAAGTGAACCTTGGTTATAAACTCCTAACACTTAAGGATCATTAATCCATGAGTTGTATTCATTGTTTGAAAACCTCTAACCCTATTTTATGCCATGGCCGAACCTATACCCTCTTGGTTTAGTGTTCTTAGTTAACTTTTAACTTGTGGTATTGTGTTCATTAACCTAGACATTCATCGCGAAGTAAGCAAGGACGTTTGTGGTTTGATACTTCAAACAACAAGCACTTTAAACTTCACCAAAGGTAAGGGGAGCTTGCCTGAGGGATACTCAATAACTTTGTGCATGTGTGTATGTGAATTATTTGATTTATCTGGATCGTGTTATAATATTGGAATCGATGTTTGAATGATTTATATACTTGGACTGTTGTAGTAACTGTCTGATGTTGATTTCTTACTTGATTATTTACTTGACTGAAGTATGATGAATCATATATGTCACAGACTATTATTAACTGTTATACTGTTGACTGATATTATATTGATGATTGGTTGATGTCTGAGAAGCCTGACCTTCGTCGATGCTCAAATAACTATGAGAATAAAAGCCTTAATAAGCTTTATGAGATCTTGAAACAAATATATTTCTTTTGGAAGTTTTATTTGATTAAAGAATATTATTTGGAAACAAAATATTCAAGTAATGTATTTATTTTGATAGATGAGATTTTTAGAACATGTGTTGAAACATTTTTAAGTTAAAGGAAAGCCACCTTCTCATGAATAAGAATTTTACACAAGAGAATATCTTTTAGAGATGTGTGTTTTATGAAAGAAAAACCTTTGAGAAATATTTGACTTTATTCTATTTAGAAATGATTTTAAGAAAAAGATTTGATGAAGTGTTAAAGTGTTTTGGAAAAACGAAAGGATTTCAAAAGAAAGTAGTTTTCGTATAAATGTTTTATAAATGATTTTCTCAAGGAAAGGATTTCCTACTAAATGCTTTGAAAATATTCCGGTAACTTGGATAGGTCACCGAGGTTTTATTTTGGTATTTTTGTTTCACTGAACGAAAAGTAAGAATATGTGGAAATCGAATCTAGTTCGCGAGACGTCGCTTCTAGTATTCTATAATGTGAACGTTGATATTTGATCCGTGTCAAGTATTGTGGACCGAGAGTCCTAATCATGGTGTTATGGACTAAGAGTCCTAATCATGTTGAAACAAAACATGGATAAAATTGTAAGATGTTTTCTATAACCACAAGCCCAAGATTGGTGCATCGGTCTAAGACGTGGTGATTGAGCACTCGGACTGCGTGTCCCGTGTTAATGTTGAATAATTTCAAATGATGAAAATTATGGAAAGTCGTTAGCTTCTGAGTTTCGACAACGAATGAGAATGAACACAAAGAAAATATCGAGAACAAAAATGTTTTACATTTGCATTTATGGCAGACGTGCCCGACGTGGTTTAATGTGAGACCTTAATAGAAAGGGTATCACGTGACGATGTATTATCGTTGTTCTCAAAAGGGACAATGAGACGATGTATTATCGTTGTTCTTAAAAGGTACAATGAGACAATGTACGTGTGTCGTTGTGCCTAAATGGACAATGAGACGATGTACATGTCGTTGTGCTTAAAAGGACAATGAGACGATGTATTGTCGTTGTGCTTAGCTAGCCAATGAGACGATGTATCAAGCCTGATCAACTCATTTTGAGGATGTTGGGATCTCCGGAGATTAAGCTTTAGAGCTTGAATATTGAAGTGTCATGCATAATCTTCATAAAAGCTGACTGTACGGGTATGAAACCCATTTATATAATACTTGTTGATTCATCTATTAATATTTGGTAATTTTTAATATGTTGATGTGATGCATGTATCATGCATGTGGTTATTGTGTCCAATCCATATATTGGTGTCTCAGCCTTACAAATATATCAGGTTTCTTCTGGTTTTGCTGTTGTACCTTGGTACTCTAGAAACGATGGTGCATAGGAGTCTTCCTAATTAGCTCAAAGACTTAGTTTTAAATGGTTGAAGGAGTATTCTTATTGGGGGATGGCCACGGGGGTCTCTCCAATGAATATTTGATAGAGTGACCAGCTTAGGAGTCTGTGTTGGGTCGTATATCTGAAGAGGTTGGTAAATATAGTGTTATATGTATCAATCTGTAGTTTACGCTCTTCCCTTAGAATTTTGAAACTTTTGAGAGATGTTGTACATTGTGGCGACTGATCAGCCTCTGGATCATCTAGTTTTATGACTAGTATGACCGTGGTTTTGTGCTAATTATACCTCGTTTTCGCCCAAATTAGACTTGATTGTCTTCAAGCAACATTTTGAGTCTCTAAAGTAGTTTTAGGGTAATTTAGCTGATTTAGAGTCAAATAAAGCACTTACTGCTATTTCTTGTTTTCAGGTTAATAAAGAGAAGCAATTCTGGAATCATTCGCCTCGCGAGAGGGTACTCGCCTCGTGAGCCTGAAGCCTTGCTGTGCCAGAAATGCCATCCTCTGTCTCGCCACGCGAATCATTGTCTCGCCCCGCGAGAAATCCAGCCCTGAAGGACAGAGACCATCACGGCCTAGCCGTGATGAGGGTCACGGCTGTGACAGATTGGAATTTGAAGTCTCGCCTCGCGACTAACCAGGTCGCCTCACGAGAAAGCCAAACACAAGAGCTGTTCATAATATTCGCCTCGCGAAAGGCTGCTCGCCTCGCGAGCGCGCGGAACCCAGAATCTGTATTTATATCTGTTTTAGGGCAGAACTGAGGATCCTTTTTTTTTCTCTCTTCCTATCTTTTACATAGTGCGGCTGCGAATTAGGTTTATTATTTTTATGTTTCTTTTGTAATGGAGAACTAGTCTCCTTGATTGATCTACTGTAATCGGGTTCCGTCGACACTTGAGGTTCTGTAATTCCTGAACTCATTGCTATTCTCTTTCAATATTTGTTCTATATGTTCTATTTGCTTAATTCAGAATTGTATAGAGTATGTATTGATTTGTTTCGATGATTGTATGTTCCTAAACTTAATCGCGTTTGCTTAATTCGCGTGCGTTCAATTCATGTTTGCTTAATTCACGAAGGGCTTCACCCCGTTTGCTTAATTCGGGAATAGGAACATATGTCTCGTAGCATCGGTTTCGCTTGTTAATTGATGTTACAATTGAAAAGGGTTTAGAATCCGCTTAGGGCTTGGATTTATATGAACCAATGATAGTGGGAAACCGAAAGCAGTAGGTTGATCGTTTAGCTTATTTGATAATTATTTAGTTTGCATTATTTTCTGCTTTGTTTTCTTGATTTAGTTTCAAATCTTAAAACCCCCCAAAACTGACTTTTTCTGTTAACAATAACCCAAGAGTCCTTGTGAGACGATACCCGAGTTGTCGCTCCCTAACTACATATTTTTCCAATCGCTCGCTTTTTGATGCGTGCGCGACAGCGCGTCAGTGACTTTGTTCCAAATGCGACTTTACTGTTTAAATGTATGTATTTTGGTTTTAGAGTTATCCATGGAAGAAAAGTTTTTTATACCCCAGTTTTCTGACTTGAAAGAAAATAATTTCCCGAAAAATAACCAGTAAACTATCTTTTAATTTAAATCCACATGTGTTACGTAGTAATGCCTAGTGGGGGTGTTACAGGTGGTATCAGAGCTGGTCGAGTCTTTCGGGATCTTTGGACAATAGGTCTTTTGTGTTGACGTTGTGTTTTCTCTGAATTAAGTTTTATTTGGATTACTTCTTAGAAGTAATGTGTGTTGATACGCCTTTACACGTTTCATTTCCTGGTTGTGGCCTAACTGATTTGTTCGGTAGGTCAGTTATGGAACCAGGAGGAATGCGCAGGCGTGGTGGTCATGGCAGAGCCAATGGCGGGATGGACTTCGCTGCCCAAGCTTTGGCTGACGTTGCTGCTGCCATAGCTCTCCAGACTGCCAACGCGGCTGCCCAGAATCAACAGGAGCAGCAGAGAGCTGAACAAGCTACAGAAGGGAAGAATCTGAATGCCTTCCGACGCCAGAATCCGTCGTAGTTTGACGGGGACGTAGACCCGACTAAAGCCGATCTTTGGATCCAAGAGCCGTAGAAGATCTTTGAGCTGGTGCACACCCCAGAGGGAGCAAAGGTGCCTTATGCAATATACCAACTGATTGGAGATGCTGGATACTGGTGGAAGGGCGCCGGACAACTATTGGTAGCTGAGCATCAGGCAATCACCTGGGGAGTATTTCGCAACAAATTTCTGGACAAATATTTTCCCCGGAGTGCTCGGACAGAGAAAGAGCAGGAATTCCTGAGGCTGAGTCAGCGAGACATGACAGTGGGGGAATATGCGGCAAGGTTTGAGTCCCTTGCCAATTATTTCCGCTTTTCCAAAACAACCCCGATGAGGAGTGGATGTGCGAAAAGTTCGAAGACGGTCTGCGCTTCAAGATCAAGGGATATGTGATGCCATTGGAAATCCTGAATTTTCAAGCCTCAGTAGAGAAGTGTAGAAAAGTGGAACTAATGAGGAAGGAAAGAGGCAACAGTGAAACTGTTGGAGGACCCACTCGTTCCAAAGACCAGTATCAAAATCAGAATCAAAATCAGAAGGGGAAGCAGCATCAGAGGGAACCTTATTCCCGACCACAAGGAATTAACCAGAATCAACAAAAGAATCGTTCTAATAATTATGAATCGGGAAGAGGAAGTCAACAGAACCAAAACCGAGATCAAGTTAGGATATGTTACAAGTGTGGAGACCCAGATCACATAGCTAATGTTTGCCCACGCAAAGGAGTGAAGTGTTTCAATTGTGGACAACTAGGACACTTCTCAAGGGACTGTAATGCACCGAGGTTTGAAAAGGCTGTCAACACCTCAGGGACTGGTAGACCCACGACGAAGGCAAGACTCTACACCATGACTGGCGCTGGAGCTTCACAATATGACGATCTTTTACAATAGAAGTAGTGTTGAAAATTTCACAACTTGAAGGTCTTATGGCAGAAAGTTGTAGAGTCCTTCAGGAATCTCAGCAAGTGGATCACCAGACGTTAAGTATAGGAGTCCTATATATGAAGTATGTACTTTAATGATCCATAATTCTAAGTTTGTAATAGGATTCTAAATATAATCGTGTTCTGACGCTCTTAAGTATTTGACTCTCTAGGACCTCCTTTGTTATTAGTCTTTTCAGTAGATGTATGTTACTTATAGCATTTTGGGAATAAAGGTTTCTATAAGAAATTTATTCCAGTTCCTTTTTCTTTTTGATTGTTGTGATCAGTTTAGACTTTGGATCCAATCTTTTCCTTCCCTAGAGATGTGAATTACCCTGTTGTTGTCCAGGATGGGTATATTTTTGACAAAAGAAGATTCTCGATGAGATTTAATCTAGTCACTTTTACTTTTGGTGGAAGTGATTCCGTTCGAATTCTTGTCGGACTGATACTCTTTTAAAATGTTGGCAAGAAAATTCTTGTGGAAGGAGAAAACTTTTTAGGTCCACGTTTGTAAACGTGTACCGGTCATACATTTTTATCTCCCTGAACCTATTAAAATCTTTATATACTGGATGTTGTTGTATTCTTTTAGGATTGATAAAATTCTTTTAGATACTCTCTTGTGAGAGTATGCTTTTGGGATGTAGAAATCCTGTTTAGTTTCGAGTCACGGAATTTCGAGGACGAAATTCTTTTTAGAGGGGTAGCAATGTAACGCCCCGTTTTTCCTATGCTTTTGTAGCAGTAAATACACATTTATATGTATTTATTTTCGACAAAATCCATAGAATGATTTTAAAAAAATTAAAATCATTTTCTTGTGTTGTTTTATCATATGAAGTCACGGTTAAATTTTCGGTTGAAAATTCAGACGAAAGTCGGTCTGCGTTTTCACTACCGGTACAAGTTTCCAGAGCAGAAAACCTAATTTTGACCCGTGAACGAAATGGTTAGTATTTTTATGATGTTTTGTATGATATTGGAAATTTCGAAAATTTGAGTTCGAAAATAAAATATAACATTTATTCCGGGCGAAATACGATCGGAAACTGAACCGGTTATACAATGGAGCAGAATAGGAGACATAAAAGGCTTGAGGTGAGATGAGGGAGTGAGGTGACTCACTAGAGGTATGGCCTAAGCTACCTCCTAAAAAGTGGTCATGATGACACTTTTTGAAATATAACATATTATATTCTAAAAATCCATTTTTCTCTCTCTTCTCAAACCAAACAAGGCACAAGATCAAAACTTACCCTCCAAGCTCATTCCTCTCTCCTCAATTTCGTGCCTCTCTCACCCCTCTATAAATACCCATTTCATTTCTTCACTTCATCACTTTCTTACTTCTTCCTTTCTCTTCTAACTTCAAACATTTAAAGATTTCATTTGTACTTGTCTTTTTAGTTCAAGTTCTTCATCAAAGTTCTTCCTAACACTAAGGGTAATACTTTCATGTAAATCTTTTTACAAGTTTCTTCTTTTATTTCGTAGTTTACTTTATGTGTCCTTTATGTGCTTTAAACTTCCAAAATCTCTCTAAAATGGTAGAAAACTCCTTTTGAGTTGAAACCAAATTCTATAGTCTTCTATTTAGACAAACTGAGGTGCTTTACATGATTCTGGGAGATGTTTTCGCTATTCCCATCAAGTGCCCTTGGTACTATGATGACGCAATTACCTAGAATGAGCCAGAGGAGATGGTGGAAGAGGTTCAACAAGAGGTTATTTAATAAGTTCAAGAGGAAGACCAAGAGTTGCAAGCTGAAGCAGAGCATCACACTGAGTAAGTTGGTGACTCAGAACAAGTCCAGTAGAATTCTTTCAGGCAGGAATTGCAGCTTATGCCAATTTCTGTGGTCCATCCTGAGCAACCAAAACATTCTCTTGCTATCAGTATTATCCCTAGAAGAGGTCAAATTGAGGCTACTGCAGAATGCCTGTATTTGATCTTCATGTTTCGTTGGTATTTTGTTAAGTCTTTTAGAGCATATGGGGTGAAACCCCTGTTTCTGCACTATTGTGGTTTATGTTCTACATAGGTGAGCATGGTCGTGCTCACCTCTCAGCACGGTCGTGCTGAACTCACAGTCAAGCATGGTCGTGCTGACTGTTGAGCACGGGCGTGCTTAGTGATGAGTGTGATTTCACCTCATATTTCCTTGACATTTTGCATGCATTTCCATATAGTTTAGGCGTATTTAATTTCATTATTTGTTAGTTTTTACCTTGGAACGGGTAAGGTGGTTTTGTGTGCAGGAATTGAAGATTAAAATGCTCAGGATTAGTTATGTTGGAGTTTGTATGAAGATGGAGCTTGAAAAGCAAGAAAATGAGACAAACAGAACTGATCACGGCCATGATCGCGTAGAGCTGAAAAGAAATAATGGAAAAGTCAGAGCTAGTCACGGCCAGGCCGTGATGTTGTCCATCACGGTCGTGACATGCCAACTGAACCAGACCCTCACAGGCAGAACTGATCATGGCTAGGCCGTGATGGTGGTCACGACCGTGACAGACCAACCAGTGAAGCAATCTCCAAGGCAGAACCCATCACGGCCTGGCCGTGACAGGCATCACGGCCGTGACGTGCAATATCTGGATTTTTAAAAACTGATATTTGATCTGATTTTTGTATTTGCTTGGGATTCAAGTTACCCCACATTATAAATAGGACTCTAGAGCTCGAAACTGGGCACTTTTGGACTGCTACCCATAGGCAAAAATTAGGATTCTTTTTTCTTCTCAATCTCTTCTCTCCTCTAGGGTTTTCTTTTTATGCTATTGTTAATCAAGCTTGCTATGATTCTGGCAATGCTTGAGTAGTAGTCTTATTTCTAGGAATTGGGGCTATGCCCAAGATATGTTTATGGTGATGAATTGACGTTTGGTTCCCTGTTAATTTCAATTTTGCTTTCGATTTGATTCCTATTGCTTTAATTACTCGTAAATTCGGTGGCCACTTTTTTGCTTGTCGTAGATACACTAAGGATGAACTTAGCAGTGAACTTAGGTATCAGATCTATAAGAATCAAACTTAGGACTTAAATCACGAGAGTTAGAAGCGGTCCTTCGAGGGTTCACGAATTGTCACAAAACTTAAAGGGTTCGATTTAAATTCAATTACCATAAGAGTAGGGGTTGGTTTAATTGGGCACAGTTCTTGTAACCCAAGAGGGAGCATTAACCTATTTAGGATAAATTCGCCTTCAAAGCAAAATTTTGATAATTAACAAGAGGAGTAGTCAATTTAGTAACATAAGCAGTCTTGTTGGTAACCCAATTCTTGGAAATCTCTTTTGAATTTGAAAAACCCCTATTTGAATTACTTTCCTATTTTGCTTAATTGCAATTTTAAATTTGATTGTTACTTGATTCCGATTTCAAAAACAAAATCTTATTCCAGTTCAGTTAAATCAATTTAATAACTAATTGTTATTTAAGATCACGGTCTCTGTGGTTCGATCTCTATTTATTACTTGGCAACGAAGCCGTTCACTTACGGATTCGAGAACCATCAAGTTTTTGGCGCCGTTGCCAGGGACTGTGTTTTCTTGAATTTCAATTTAATTTGTAATTGATTTTTCTGGACATTTTATTATTATTATTATTATTATTATTATTATTATTATTATTATTTATTTATTTATTTCTTTTTCTTTTTCTAGAGTATCTATCTCTCTACCATAGGTATTTTTCTCTTTTATGCAAAGATCCTTAAGTCTTGGAAACCTTATTGAAGTTGACCCCGAGATCGAAAGGACCTTTCATAGACGTAGGAGACTACAAAGACAAAGAGAGAGAGAGAGAGAGAGGTTGATTCCCATTCCGCTCATGGCGAATCTACCGGATACCAAACCACTAAAGCACTACGCAGCCCCAAATGCTAGGGGTTTGCGAACTGGGATTGCTTCGCTAGAAATTGAGGCGGAGAACTACACTATATCGCCTCGGTTAATCGGCATGATTAGGCAACATCAGTTTGGAGGATTACCCTCGGAGGACCCGACTGATCATGTGGAGACATTCTTAGAATTCACCGATGCAATAAGAATTCAAGGTGCCCCGATCGATGCTATACGCTTGAGGTTATTCCCCTCCTCTCTGACTGGAAAGGCAAAAGCTTGGTTGAAGCAAGTGCCCGCTAATACGTTGTCAACTTGGGACCAACTAGAGCAGGAATTCTTGGAGAAATTCTTCCCTCCATCCAAGACTGCTTACCTACAAGCTTAGATCACCGACTTCTTCCAAAAGGAAGAAGAATGCTTATCCGAAGCTTGGGATCATTACAAGGGATTGCTAGAGTCTTGCCCACATCATGGACTCGAGAGGTGGTTATTAGTGCATACCTTTTACAACGGATTGGATTACTCATCAAAGGTGTCACTTGACTCTGCAGCTGTTGGAGCCTTTATGAACAGACCCCTGACTGAAGCGTTCAATACCATTGAAAATGTAGCCACCAACTATCACCAATGGGGTTCGGAAAGAGGTAATAACCCCAAAAACTTTCGGGGGGGGGGGGGGGGGGTAAGTTCGAAATGAATAGTACTGACTTAATTATGTCTAAATTCGACTCATTAAATAAACGCTTTGATAAGCTTGAAAAGGCCAATGTGAGTTCAATAGGTGCTGCTAATGTTGTTTGTGAGATTTGTGGAATGCAGGGACATGACATAATGGAGTGCCCACATGGTATGGCTCTTGAATCCGGTGCCTCGGGGGAACAAGTGAACTCTTGTCACAATTTCTATGACACGAACCCGAAGTTGCCAAATTATGCCCCCCCAAATCCTTACAACCAAGTAAGGAAGAATAATCCTTATCTCTCCTATGGGAACTACAACAACACGTTGAACCACGAATTCCAAGAAGGTGAAGGTAATAGGAAACCCGCATCGGGGTATCCTCAGGTACAAAAGTCTAAACTTGAGTCTCATATGGAAAATTTTGTTGCTACTCAAACTAAGCAGAATGAAGAATTTAGGTAACAAGGTAGGGCAGTTAATGAGGCAATAAAAGAGTTAACATCTAAGGTAGATAACTTAGCCATCCACAACAAGATGTTAGAAACTCAAATTGCCCAACAAGAGGGAAATGCAATGAGGCAACTAGGCAAGTTTCCTGGACAACCTGAAGTGAACCCAAATAATGAACAGTGTAAAGCCGTGAGTCTAAGGAGTGGTAAGAAACTTGAGAATCCCGAGGCTAAAGGGGAGAGTGATAACAAGAGTGTAGATGAGGAGGAGGAACCTACTAAGACACAACCCTTAGAAGAGGAAGAGCCTAGTGAAAAAGTGTCTAAGTATGTCCCTCCACCATCTTACCAACCTCCAATACCTTTTCCCCAAAGGTTGGCTAAGGCCAAGTTAGATAAGCAATTTGGAAAATTTCTGGAGGTCCTTAAGAAATTATACATAAATGTACCCTTCACTGAGGCGTTACAACAAATGCCCACATATGCTAAATTTCTTAAGGACATCCTGTCAAATAAGAGAAAGCTAGAGGACTTTGAAACAATGGCTTTAACTGAGGAGTGCAGTGCTTTAATTCAAAATAAATTGCCTCCTAAATTGAAAGATCCAGGTATTTTCTTTATTCCTTGCTTGATTGGCAACACTAGTTTTGATAAAGCTCTTTGTGATTTGGGGGCCAGTGTTAGTCTCATGCCCCTCTCTGTTTGCAAGAAGTTGGATATGGGTGAACTAAAACCCACAACAATCTCCCTTCAATTGGCGGATCGGTCCGTCAAATTCCGTGTAGGCATCTTGGAGGATGTTCCTATTAGAGTGGGTAAATTTTTCATCCCTGCGGATTTTGTGGTACTTGAAATGGAAGAGGATTCCCAAATCCCCATCATTCTTGGTAGGCCTTTCTTGGCTACCGAAGGAGCTATTATTGATGTTAAAAATGGAAAATTGACTTTAACTGTGGGTGATGATAAAGTTGAATTTGATTTATCTAAATCTATTAAACACCCTTTTTTTCAAGATTCTTGTTGCAGGGTTGACTTAATGCACCAAGTGGTGAAAGAAGAATCCACTCAAGCTTGTGTTTATGACCCATTAGAAATGTGTTTGATTGGTGGAGACTTAAATGCTCATGGAGGAGAAGTAAGGAATTATGCCCCCTTTCTGGAGGCTAGTCCAGAAATTTCTCCAAACAAAACAAAGAAAGAGAAACTTGAGTTGACACCAAAGAATAAGGATTTGAAAGATGAAGAAGACCCTAAGGTAGAACTAAAACCTCTTCCTTCCACATTAAGGTATGAATTTCTTGGTCCTAACTCTTCCTATCCGGTGATTGTGTAAACGCTAGCTTGAATGAGTTGGAAACTGAGAAATTGCTTAGGGAGCTTAGAATGCATAGAAAAGTGATAGGATATACAATTGATGATATTAAAGGCATAAATCCTTCTTTTTGCATGCATCACATTTTAATGGAAGATGAGCATAAACCATCCATTGAGCATCAACGTAGGTTGAACCCTAATATGAAAGAGGTGGTTAAGAAAGAAGTGCTTAAGTTGTTAGATGCGGGGGTTATTTATCCAATCTCCGATAGTGAATGGGTTAGTCCGGTGCATGTGGTTCCTAAGAAAGGGGGATGACTGTTATTCAAAATGAAAATAATGAACTAATCCCCACTAGGACGGTAACCGGTTGGAGAATGTGCATCGATTATAGGAAGTTAAATAAGGCAACAAGGAAAGATCACTTCCCTCTCCCATTTATTGATCAAATGCTTGAAAGGTTAGCTAGGCATTCATACTTTTGTTACTTGGATGGATATTCCGGTTTTCATCAAATTCCTATACATCCTAGTGATCAAGAAAAGACCACGTTTACTTGTCCCACTAGTGGAAAATATACATTAGACGGGAAATGTTTACGTCAGTTAACCAAAAGCTAGACGTTAAAAAGGAGGCGGTTGTAGTTTTGTAAATATCAGACTTCATTAATTCAATTTTAACGCCAGTTGTTGTAAGGAATGACGTTAAAAGTTAAGTGACTCACTTTTAACGTCAGTTCAATAAACAACTAACGTTAACAGTGAACATTTTAACGTCAGTTCTTTATTGAACTGACGTTAAAATGAGTCACTTCACTTTTAACGTCAGTCCTTACATCAACAGACGTTAAAGGTTATTTTAATAATTTTTTTTTCTAGTAAACGTACCCTTCCACATTGCCTTCCTCAAAGTTTCAGTTTCACTTGCTTTTATGTTTTGTGTTTCTGTTTTGAAAACTAAAATATATGTACGAAGTATAAGTTGAATCAATTACCCAAACCGGATCTCATTCTTGAAGTGTATCAATAATACAATTACAAGATACATTCAAAATTTTAAAATCCTATAAAAAGTTACATTGAAAGGGTTTAAAATCCTAAACATTTGTTGAGGCTTCGTTCCCTTCACGGGTGAGCAAGAGAGGAGAGTCGAGCAACTGAGTTTTCCAGAATTCAATGAGGAGGTTGTGTGGCAAAGCATAAGGCCACTTTTGGAACCCCTTATCACACCCGAAACATTAAAGCTACATCCCATCAGAGAGTTTTATGAAATATGCCAAAGGGAAAACTATACTCTGAATGTGACCATGTCTAGCAGTGATGGTGTTACTCATGTTGGAATCGAGGTACATGCAGATAATGTGGTCATTCATAAGCTGAGGTTTTGGAACTGTAGCAGCCGATTCTCCGGAAGGATGATAAGGTGAGCAACTCACATTATGTGATTTACAGAACCTTATCACCCATGTTATGTGATTTACACAACCTCAGAAGTTGTTTGAACATTAAGACAAAGATCTTTGAGTCTAGGAATAGGAAGAAAGAGTGATGAAGTTAATCTCCATGGCAAAGCCATATTGTGAAGTAGAAAATTAAAATGAAGGAAGGAAGCTATTTATTGGAGCAAAGGATGAAGTTACTAGATGTGGTAAGTTGATGAAAAATTAAGTTGATCATTAAGAGGATTAGGTTCCAAGGTGAATGGGTAAGTAGCACAGTAGTCAAAGGAATGAATGTTTTTGCAGAAACTTATATACCTTTAACGTCAGTTGTTTAATACAACTGACGTTAAAAGTGTTTTTAAAATAAAAAATATTTATTTTTAACGTCAGTTTTCTATACAACTGACGTTAAAAGTGTGATTTTTACTTCAGTTAAATAAATAGCTGACGTAAATAATCCTATATCCCTATCTGAAATGCCCTGTTGTCACTCTTAACACAGGTCACTCCATATATATAGTGCAGTTTATTTCTAAACTTTTTTTTAAACAAGTTTATTTTTAATCTTCATTAATTAGCTTGAATTAGTAAACAAATTCTTGTTCAAATTAAAATAAATAAACACTTAACATAAAACAAGTTATATGTATAATCAAATCGTATCTCATTGAAGCGATTCATAAGTTACAATTAAATGATTAAAAGATAAAAAATTTCTGCAACATAGCCCTAAAATATAAAAAAGTTTTGCTTCAACATTATTTTCTTCTCAGTCCTGTCCTCAGAAACTCCAATGGATGCATCTCCTCCCTCACTTGAATTCCATGATGCAAAAGTGAATCCACATTGAAATGGATCTTTGCATCTTTTCCTTCAATGGAATTCCTTGATGCATCGTCTTGAATCCACAGTCACTTGCTTCCAAAGCAAAGTGAAAGGGATGACGGGGATGAAATAAAGTTAGGGAATCACATTACGTGATTCACCCAACCTTACCATCCATGTTATGTGATTTATTCAACCTCAGAAGTTTTTTTACCATTAAGACAGAGACCTTTAAGTCTAGGAATAAGAAGAAATAACAACACCTCAAATATGATAAAGGCATATTGTGAAGGAAAAAACACGAAATATAGAGGAAAAGAGGGGGGTGTAATACAGATCGACTGATATAGAAGAATATGGTTCTTTATATAGAGAAGAGAGACTACCTGAATTTCTTGAAAACTGATCTAAAAACTTAATGCTCATTAAGAGGATTAGGTTACAAGGTGAATGGGTAAGTAGCACAGTAGTCAAAGGAATGAATGTTTTTGCAGAAACTAATAAACTTTTAACGTCAGTTGTTTAATACAACTGACGTTAAAAGGGTTTTTTTTTTAAAAAAATATTTTTAACGTTAGTTTTTTAAACAACTGACGTTAAAAGTGTGATTTTCAGTTAAATAACTAGATGACGTAAATAATCCTATATCCCTATCTGAAATGCCCTGTTGTCACCCTTAACGCGGGTCACTCCATATATATAGTGCAGTTTATTTCTAAACTTTTTTTTAAAACAAGTTTATGTTTAATCTTCATTACTTAGCTTGAATTAGTAAACATATTCTTGTGAAGAGAGACTGATACAGAAGAATGGTACTTTATATAGAGAAGAGAGACTGATTTTCTTGAAAACTGATCTATAAACTTAATGCTCGGGGGTAGGTAGCACAGTAGTCAAAGGAATTAATGTTTTTGCAGAACACTTTTAACGTCAGTTGTCTTCAACAGCGGACGTTAAAAGTTTTTTTTTTAATTTTTAACGTCAGTTTCTTAATACAACTAACATTAATTAAATGTCCTTTAACATCAGTTTTTACAAACAACTGACGTAAAATGTTGTTTTATTTTGATTATAACGTTTACACCCGCGCGCCTTCTGCACTTCGCTCTGTACATCTCTTTTCTCTTTTCATCACGCTCAACCCTCACTCTCAACCCTCACTCTCACTCTCACTCTCACTCTCACTCTGCCCTAATCGCGAGCTCATCTCCACCGCAACCACCGCGAGGGCTTCTTCGCCACCACCGTGAGGTACACTCTTAACTTCTAACTCTGTCTTTCCCGCTCATTCTTTGCAATAACTTGACATATCTCTTTCCCCTTCCCGCGCACTAACTCTCCTTGTCCCTCTGCTCTCAGTAACCACATCGAACGTTGGCCACCAGTCGAGCTCCCCTCCCCACCACCACGCGAGCACCTATTTCTGGTGAGTCTTTAAGGCATATTTTTTTATTTTTGGTTTTGAGTGTATGTTGAAACTGTAGTCTCAGTAGTTGAAACTTGAAACTGTGAGTTTGAGTTGTTTGGAATGTCTCTATTTTTGGTTTTGAGTGTATGTTGAAACTGTAGCCTTAGTAGTTGAAACTTGAAACCGTGAGTTTGAGTTGTTTGGAATGTCTCTATTTTTTGTTTTGAGTGCATGTTGCTCTGCTAGTTGATCTGTCACGGCCATGATGCTCATCACGGCTAGGCCGTGATCAGTTCTGCCTGTGAGGGTCTGGTTCAGTTGGCACGTTACGGCCGTGATGGACATCACTGCCAGGCCGTGACTAGTGCTTGGCAATCTTCAAAAACTATAGTTTTCAATCTCCCATATTGTCCTTATATTGGATATATGTTTTGTATATCTACAGGACCTATCTAGTTATTTTTATTTATACTTTTGTATTTATTTTGAGTTATAACCTATGTTAATAAATATATATTGTTTCTGAACAAGCATACATATGGATCAGTCGGATAGCCCACATGCACGGGAGGACACTGTGGGGGCTACGTAGGACTCGATCACGCCTACGCCCGATTCTAGTGTAAGTTTACATGTTATATACTATCTTTAGTCCTTCTTTTTAATGTAAGTTTATAATGTTACAACCCTCTATTTTATCATTTTTTTTGTCCATACAGACATCACAGGCTCATAGGAAACGGGGTAGAGGAGCCACCTCGTTGAAGAAACTAGAGAAGGACAGGCAAAGCGGACAGAAGCTTGAGGTGTCCTTCGATGCTAATCTAAATGCCCAGGGACCCCGTGCTAAAGAATTTAATAAGTGGGTGTTTCTACAAGCGAAGCAGCACGTAAGCATCAACTACAACCACTGGAATGACGTTCCACGGAACGTTAAGGATCAGATTTGGGAGGCTATCGCGGTATTTTACCTTTACATTCGTTTGATTTACATTATTAGATAATTATCCGAGTTATAATCCATCCAGTTGTTATGTATTTAATGTGTAGGTAGCTTGGACTGTGCCAAATGACGAGGATCATCGTCATAAATGTATGAAAATGGCATCAAAGCGTTGGAATGGCTTCAAGCATGATCTTACCAGGTACTATGTATCTGGGAAGAAGCGGCTTGATAAAATGTTCTCGGATTATCCTTGGATTGATCAGGATACTTGGGATATGTTTGCCAGGAGTCGACAGGATGGAGAATTTCAGGTTGGTTGATTAAGTTAATTTTGTATGCTTCTTATAGATCATTTAACTGTATTTAATTATTTGTTTTTGTTTGAATAGGCTAAGGCAAATAAGGGTCGACAGAATCAGGCGAAGAACTTCCACCGCCACACCATGTCTCAGGGTGGGTACCAAACTCGAATCGAGCAGATGATGGCAGATAGGCTGAGGGCGAAGCAGGAAGAGCGCTCTTCTAGGATTGAAAGAGGAGAGGTGCCTGAGGGCACACCATTAAGTCCTCCGTCGGACATTGACCGCGAGGATGTCTGGTTAGCCGGCCGCATGACAAAGATGGGATCTTTTAAAGTTGATGCCACTCGCGAAGTGGTAGATAAGATTGTAAGTAAATAATTAACTTGATTTCAATTGATATTTGTATAGATATTTGCAACACTTTTCACTTGCACGTTTTTTCATTTTTTTCATTGTAGATGGATCTTAAAGCACAATCCTCCTAGGGCTCATTCGTCCCTTCTGGACGGCGGGACGTCTTGATGACTGCTCTAGGCAAGAAAGACCATCCTGGTTGGGTTCTCGATGTTCCTGGGAACATGACCATCAAAGAATATTATGGCAAGTCTGCTTCATGAAAGCGGGTGGTCGATGAAGCATCCATTTTGGCTGACATTACTCAGCACCTCATGTCCAACCCAGCTATTACAACACATCTGATGCAAAGCTTAATATCCAACCCAGAATTCAAGCAGGCGCTTGCTAGAGAGCTTTCCTCCGTCGGTACATCCCAGGACACCGTAGGGCATGCCAACCCTTCACATGTGAGCACAAAAGAGAGTTATAGTAGGGCACATGTGGAGGACGATGAGTTGGCAGCTAGAGAGCGGGAGTTCGAAGTCCAACGCCATGAGCATGAGTTGGAAATGAAAAGGCGTGAGCTTGAGTTGGACTTCAAACGACGTGAGCTCGAAATGTTAACAAAGGTATGTACTCATTATTAATGTCCAAATTAGTCAAATAATTACTTGTGTTTTTTTTAATTATCAACAACTTATCTATTTTATTTTTCCTAAACTGAAGGCCAAGTTGACGTCGGTGTCGCTGTCACCTATCACTCGTTTGTTCTCACTTGGTGAGGATTATGCGTTTGAGATTTTTGAATGTCCATTGGAGCACGATGGATGGGTGGCACGCCTAGATCAACGGAGGATATTTTCCTTCTGTGGTGACGATCTCGGGAACGCCTGTAGAAATAACGTTTGGATGGCCAGCACAGTTTTGAGTCTCTGGTGCACGTAAGTTAATTTTAATTTTATAACTTATTTATTTTTGGTATTTTTCCATTTAATAATTTATTTTAATTTCAATATATATATTATGTAATTAACATCCACACCTTTTCATATCTTAGGTATCTCCATCGTCTTCAGCTTGATAAGGGCGTTGCATCAGTTTACGGCATCTTAGATCCGTCAATCCTTCTGCCCGATTTCTTTGCTGGCGATGCATTGAGTAAATACTTAGGGAACTTGTTGGGAGACAATCAGAAAGAATTATATCTGGCTCCCCACTGTATGAAAAACCATTGGCAGTTGTTCGTACTTCACCCGTTTAGGCATACTGTCATATTCTTATGCTCTCTCCACCAACAGCCGCCACAGGTGGTGTTGGAAGCTGTAAATAAGTAAGTAACTAATCTTAAATTTAATTTAAGTTTTAATATCAGTTGTTTTTAGTTTATTACACACATGATATATGAATTTGTTAATTTATCGACATGATTATTTGTTTATGATAGCGCGTTGAAGGCGAGTAGCATAAGTTGCGCCAACGGGAGAAGTAGGACTTCTAAGGCTAAAGCAAATCCTGTATGGAACATCCTCAAGGTTTGGTAGTTTATTTATCAAATAATTAATATTATAATTACTAATTTATATGTATATTCAACTGACATTGAAATTAATTTTGTTGGTAGTCTCGATTTCAAATTGACGGGTGGTCGTGCGGCTATTATGTGATGCTTCATATGCTGAACATAGTCTCCGCATCTATTACGGATGGATGGAATAAGGTAATATTTAAACAAATTGTTAAATTATATATTATAGTTTTGAAGATTACTTGCGTTGATGTTATTGTTATTATTTGAAAGTGTGTAGGCATTTAACGACCAATCGCCTATTCAAGAAGATGAGTTAAGAGACTTGAGGATGCGCTTCGCTGAATTCTTCTTCAAGTATGCGGCTGAAAAAGGAATTGACAAGATACCTCCGCACTACTTAGATGAATAGTATTTTTGTTAGACTTTAGAAACTAATTAATAACATGTATATATATATCCTTAGATTGGTAGTTTTGTTTTTAGACATTGGAGACTAATATATATATATATATACTTGTAGATAGTGATGTTTTTCCTATACATGGGTTTTGGTTTTAAGTCCCCCCATTGTTCCATTTTTCCTTTGCAATTCTGTAATGTGTGTGATATTCTGTGTTACTGGGATATTTACTGAATGCAGGAATAGCTGATGGGATTGATATTTTAAAACTGAATTTTAAAAAAAAAATCTATTAACGTCAGTTGTAATAAACAACTGACGTTAAAATTAAAACCTTTAACGTCAGTTCTTTATAACAACTTACGCTAGTTTTAACAAAATTAATGTCTGTTGTCTTAAAGAACTGACGTTAATAGTTTTATATTTAACGTCAGTTGTTTAACAACTGAGAAAGAGTTGCTTGCAGTTGTCTTTGCATTTGAGAAATTCAGATCATACCTTGTGGGGTCTAAAGTCATAGTGTACACGGACCACTCCGCACTAAAGCACCTCATGACTAAGAAGGAAGCAAAGCCAAGACTCATCCGATGGATTCTCCTTCTGCAAGAATTTGACTTGGAGATTCGGGACCGAAAAAGGATGGAGAACTTGGTTGCGGACCACTTATCCAGACTTGAACCATTTGAACATGAGAAGGACAACTTGCCGATAGATGATTCTTTCCCCGATGAGCAACTGTTCGCCATCTTGGGAGAGAATGCTCCATGGTATGTGGACTTTGTGAATTATTTTGTATGTGGGATTCTACCACCGAAGTTCAATTATCAACAAAAGGAGAAGTTCTTTTCCGATCTCAAGAACTACGTGTGGGATGAGCCTTACATTTTCCGCAAGTGTGCAGATAGCATTTACAGAAGGTGTATTACGGAAGTCGAGGTTCCAAGTATCTTGAGTTGTTGTCATTCCTCATCTTACGGAGGACATGCTAGTGCCTCAAAGACAGCAGCAAAGGTGCTCCAAGCTGGTTTCTATTGGCCTCATATTTTCAGAGATGCCCGAATGTTCGTGCTTGCTTGTGATCCATGTCAACGAACGGGGAACATCTCTAAGAAGCATGAAATGCCACTCAACACTATGCTAGAAGTAGAGATATTTGATGTTTGGGGAGTTGACTACATGGGACCCTTTCCTTCCTTTTGCAACAATAAGTTCATTCTTGTAGCCGTTGATTACGTCTGTAAATGGGTGGAAGCCATTCCTTCCCCAACAAGCGATGCAAAAACCGTAATCAAACTATTCAAGAAGGTGATTTTTCCATGGTTTGGAATTCCAAGGGCAGTCATTAGTGATGGAGGATCGCACTTCATTGAAAAACAATTTGAAAAACTCCTACTCAAATATGGAGTCACTCATAGGGTTGCTACACCGTACCACCCTCAGACAAGTGGGCAAGTCAAGGTTTCCAATCGAGAGATAAAGAGCATTCTGGAGAAGACCGTTTCAAGTTCGAGAAAGGATTGGTCCTTAAAGCTTGATGATGCTCTTTGGGCTTACCGTATGGCCTACAAGACTCCTATTGGGATGACACCCTTTAGACTTATTTACGGGAAGCCATGTCACTTACTAGTCGAGGTTGAGCATAAGGCCTTCTGGTCCATTAAGAGGCTAAACTTTGATATAAAGGCTGCTGGGGAAAATAGAATCCATCAACTTCATGAACTTGATGAGCTAAGATTGGATGCTTACGAGTCTGCAAGGTCTTTCAAGGAGAGAACACAGAGGTGGCATGATAAGCATATCCTTCGTAGAGAATTCCATGAAGGAGAACTGGTGCTACTCTACAACTCGAGGTTGCGGTTATTCCCAGGAAAGCTCAAGTCTAGATGGTCCGGACCATTTAAAGTAATGAAAGTATTTCCGTATGGCACCGTCGAGGTTTGGAACCAGGAACGTGGAACATTCAAGGTCAATGGACAAAGACTGAAACACTACCTTGGAGAACATCCACTTGAACAGGAGGTCGCGATTTCCCTCCTCGACCCAACATGAAAGGATTAAAAGGACTATGGTCAAGCTTAGGACCGTAAATAAGCACTTCTTGGG
The DNA here is from genome assembly GCA_030762895.1 of Sophora flavescens. Lineage (NCBI taxonomy): Eukaryota > Viridiplantae > Streptophyta > Magnoliopsida > Fabales > Fabaceae > Sophora > Sophora flavescens. The sequence goes on from CM061063.1 coordinate 148,607,851, forward strand.
AGGAAACCCAAGCTTTCTTTCCCTTCTTAGTTTGTTTTTGAATTTTGTTTTTGAATAATTGAGAAGATTTAGAGAAGAAAGATCATAAATTAATGGATTTGCTAAGTGTTTTCAGGTCAGGAAGGCTTGAAGAGTGAAAAGGACATGGAAAATGAGTCAGAATCAATCACGCCTAGGCCGTGACATAGGTCACGGTCGTGATGAATCAACAGCTGAAAGTCAGACAGTATCACGGCCCAGCCGTGATAGCCGTCACGGGCGTGACCAGAAGGCCCCGGAAGATTAGAATCCATCACAGCCTAGCCGTGATGTAAGTAAAGGCCATGACGTGAAGACCAGAAAGTCAGGAAGGATCACGGCCAGGCCGTGATAGTAATCACGGTCGTGACAGGCTAGCTGAAACAGAACAGATTCTATCATGGGCCAGTCGTGATACGCATCACGCACGTGACAAGGGATTTTCCTGACACAGAACGCGTCACGGCCTGCCCGTGATGTGGGTCACGGCTGTGACACGCTTTTAAACCAGATTTTAAAACGCACATCCTCCCCTCTGCTCAAACACGACCCAACTTTCTTCCTCCTCTCTACCTTCTCTCTAACCTCCATAGCCACCAAGCTCTCACCCTTCATTTCAACTCCTCCATTCCTTCATCTCACACTTTTAGACGCAAACCCTCTTTAACCTAATCCCACCATCTTCCTCTTCATCCACTCATCTTCTTCTTCCTCTCACAACCTCCACCATACCCATTCACCCAAAAATCTTGAAAACTCACATCCCCATGACACCCATGCTCAACCAACTCTACTCCCTTGCTCCCTAGACCTGACCCAACAAGACCCACAAGGAAAATCCTTCAATTTTGGGCAAACTCAAAAATTCCAAATTCTGAAACCCTAGCCCCTAAAAATCCGAATTTCAGAAACAATGAAAGAGGGGATGGTGAATTTTGGTGCTTTGATATTCATTGAAGAAAATCATGGCAAGAAAATGTCAAATGGCAACCGAAGCCTCACACCCTCGTACCAGAGGAAGCAGGAACCCAGGTAACTACTCTGACTGACTCTTCTAACTCTGAGACTAATGAACATGGGTATGGGATTGTTTTCAAAGATAATGTTCAACAAGATAGATTTAATATTTTGAAAAATAGGAAGATTATCCAAACAAAATATCTTGATGATGCATGTATAGACACCCTAGGCCTGACTGTTGACATCAACTGGATGTTAGAAAACATAGGGTGGAGAGAGTTTGCTCGCACCAAATACCCTGCATTTGCTGGCCCTACTCTGGAGTTATTAAGCTCTCTAAATGCAGAAATTCTCCAAGGGCCGCATTGCCTTGAGGGGCGGATTACATTCTGGCTCTTCAACCAGGATTTTGTGCTAACCTTAGCTGAATTTAATGAGATTTTTGCTTTACCTATAGGGGGTGACAGAAGATACCACTTAGGGTTTAGTGCACATAGTTTCTGGTCAATAATTGATTATGAAGGCAGGAGTTTTGACCCTCGGACATCCAAGTCCACAGCCCCTGTTAACCCAAGTATAAGATATATGCATAGGGTCATAGCCAACACCCTGTTTGACCGTGGAGAGAGTGACGGATCCGTCCGCCAGGACGAGGTCTTTATACTTTGGGCCATGCTCCACCCTGAGAGCAAGTGGACACAGGGTCATTTTTGGCTAGGCACCTCTTAAAGGTCGCCAAGAGTTCGAGTGGCACTATTGTCATTGGTGGCTTAATCACCACCATATGTCATCACTTTAACTTAGACTTGGATGGTTTTGAGGCCGCCCCAGGACAGACACGTATCACCTTGCAGGCTTGTGAGGCCATGGGGATGATCACCCAGGAGGATGATACGTACTCCCTGAAACACCCAAGGCGAAGGCACCCAATTCCTCTCCCTAACCCCGCACTTTTGGATGTAACAAATCCGACAAATTGGAAAGTGCCGGTGAGAGAGGAGCCTCGGCCTATTAGGATACAAAGGCTGTTACGCCCGGCATCGCAGGCTAGGTCGTCTGCGCACCCATCTTCTTCCTCTGCAGGTACATCGTCCGATGATCCCTATGCGCGGTTCTCGTCCACCTTTGACACCATCTTAGAGAACCAGGAGCACATCATGGAGGAGCAGCACGAGCAGAGAGTCATGATCCAGCAGCTCTATGACTGGCATCTGAGCCAGCACCCACCACCTCAGTGAGTTTTTATTTTATTTTATTTTATTTTTATCCTCCCCGGGACTTAATTATTTACATTGGGGACAATGTAAGTTTTTAAGCTTGGGGTAGGGGTATTATTTTTGCATTCTTGCATGTTGCATTCATTTAGGGTTAGTTTTGCATATGTTTTGCATGATCACATGATTAGATTGCCCCTTGCTTAGAGTATGCATCCAATTGTGAAAAACTTGGTGCCAAATGAATTGAGACAGTGAACTTTTGAACCCAATTTTTGTATTCTTGTGATAGGCTAAAAATAAAAATGCTTGAGATGATCTTTTGATAGTTAATAATTAGCATGTGGTTCCTTAGATTTGGGTTTCTCATTGATTTTAAAATACTAAATGTGAGATTTTGAGCCTAAAAAGGGTACTCACTAAATCTACCCCATTCCTTGTGATCGAGTGTTTTATCCCTCTTGGATTGTGTTCTCTAGAACTTGACTTGAAATCATTTTGAAACTTAAAAAAATTTTGAAAGCATATTTGAAAATGATTGAGGCACTAGGTATTTTTCTGGCCTTCTGAACTTTGACTGATTAAATGCTACCCCTTAGTTGCCCAATTTTGAGCCTAAAAGAATAAAATACTTTACTTGGTACCTTGATTTATTTTAATGAACGATGCTTGGTATGACACCTTTTAAAGTATTGCAAAAGGGCAAAAAGGAAGTTGGAAAATTAAATTGTGGGATGAAATATATATATATATATATATATATATATATATATATATATATATATATTTCTCTTAGGTTGAAAATCTCCCCTTCTCCAAATAAAAAAAATGGAGAAGGGGATGAGAAAAAGAAAGTCAGAAATAAAAAGTAAAAAGGAAGAAAGAAAGAAAGGTGAAAAACTGAACTAAAGCCCAAAAAGGAATTTTAGAAGGTTGTCATGCTTTGCATTGTTTGATATTTTGTTTAGCCTGCTTGAATTTTCCTTTTCTTGATTTCCCCACCTAACAATTAATCCCCTGCCCCCATTACAACCAAAATAAAAGACCTCTTTATTCTTATGTGTTTTCATTAATAAAGTAGAGATTTGGTTAATAGTCAAGCTTATGGTAGGGTACCTTCCTTGAGGAAATTGAGCAAATTGTCATATACCCTCAAACATATGAGTGAGGTGAGAAGAGTGCCCGAATTAGTGAGAGATGTGAATTTAAGGAACCTAAGCTTCTAATTGGACTTAAAATTGATTGTCTCTTGGTTTCTTATTAAATATGCCTGTTACTTGGATTTATTACTCGGGTTCTAGATTCACTGTCCATGCTCTGATTGATTATCTTTTCTGGCCTTAGTTATTGCTTGAGGACGAGCAAAATCTTAAGCTTGGGGTAGTTTGATGAGTGTGATTTCATCTCATATTTCCTTGACATTTTGCATACATTTTCAAATAGTTTAGGCATATTTAATTTGATTATTTGTTAGTTTTTACCTTGGCATGGGTAAGGTGGTTTTGTGGTGCTTGTGTGCAGGAATTGAAGATTAAAATGCTCAGGATCAGTTATGTTGGAGCTTGCATGAAGATGGAGCTTGAAAAGCAAGAAAATGAGACAAACAGAACTAATCAAGGCCTATCTGTGATGGCCATAACGGCCATGATCGAGTAGAGCTGAAAAGAAAGAATGGAAAAGTCAGAGCTGGTCACGGCCAGGCCGTGATGTCCATCACGGCCGTGACATGCCAACTGAACCAGACCCTCACAGGTAAAACTGATCACGGCTAGGCCGTGATGGTGGTCACGGCCATGACAGACCAACCAGCGAAGCAATCTCCAAGGCAGAACCCATCACGGCTTGGCCGTGATAGGCATCACAGTTGTGACGCACAATATCTGGATTTTTAAAAACTGATTTGACCTGATTTTTGTATTTGCTTGGGATTCAAGTTACCCCACATTATAAATAGGCCTCTAGGGCTCGAAACCGGGAACTTTTGGACTGCTACCCATAGGCAAAAATTAGGATTATTTTTTCTCTCAATCTCTTCTCTCCTCTAGGGTTTTCTTTTTATGCTATTGTTAATCAAGCTTGCTATGATTATGAGAATGCTTGAGTAGTAGTCTTATTTCTAGGAATTGGGGCTATGCCCAAGATTTGTTTATGGTGATGAATTGACGTTTGGTTCCCTGTTAATTTCAATTTTGCTTTCGATTTGATTCCTATTGCTTTAATTACTCGTAAAATCGGTAGCCACTTATTTGCTTGTCGTAGATACACTAAGGACGAACTCAGCTGTTAACTTAGGTATCGGATCTATAGGAATGAAACATAGGACTTAAATCACGAGAGTTAGAAGCGGTCCTTCGAGGGTTCACGAATTGTCACAAAACTTAAAGGGTTCGATTTAAATTCAATTACCACGAGAGTAGGGGTTGGTTTAATTGGGCACGATTCTTGTAACCTGAGAGGGAGCATTAACTTATTTAGGATAAATTCGCCTTCAAAGCAAAATTTTGATAATTAACAAGAGGAGTAGTCAATTTAGTAACATAAGCAGTCTTGTTGGTAACCCAATTCCTGGAAATCTCTTTTGAATTTGGAAAACCCCTATTTGAATTACTTTCCTATTTTGTTTAATTGCAATTTTAAATTTGATTGTTACTTGATTCCGATTTCAAAAACCAAATCTTATTCCATTTCAGTTAAATCAATTTAATAACTAATTGTTATTTAAGATCACGGTCTCTGTGGTTCGATCTCTTTTTATTACTTGACAACCAAGCCGTTCACTTGCGGATTCGAGAACCATCACTTAGGCAGCACTCCCAGTCCTGGGTTTGAATGATAACATGGGCGTTCTCCCTGTTGAGCATGAGCGTGCTCAAGTGCGCACCCTGCTGTTCTGGGAAGAAGGGTCACAGACCTTATTGCCACTTGTTTAGGACATTCTCATATTCAATCCTAAGGTTTTTCTAATCCATAACTCATCAGTCTCGTTAATATTGAGTTAATGTTCATGTCTTACAAATTAAAGGGGAATTAATCCTTTAGTCTCAACCACTTAATTGTCCCTAATCACTCATAAATCAATCCCTAGTGTTCTTGACTAAACCATTGCCATAATCCTCACTCATTACTATCGTTCAGTCTCATGAACAAGGAGACAACCTCCCTTAACATTGTTAATAGATTAAACGTTTTAACTTTAACGCATCACAACGTCAATCAACAACCAACACATCACAATAACATAATCATGTTAAAAGCATTCAATCATGGCATCATCACATCAATATGAACAAAACAGACAATATTCATTAACAATAACAACATGCCAATATCACCAATCCAAATAGTTAAACATCAAATAATCAATTAAGCATATAGGCGTACAACATGTTATTAAACATAAAGGGTTATGGGAACCCTTCGTCTTACGCTACCCCCAAGCCTACATACTCATACTATTCCTTCTCCACATACCTGGTATGTGGTTCGTGTTTCAAAAGAAGAAAGAGGGTCCTCTAGGGTCTCGTCTCACGGGGAAAGAACGAGAGGGACAAGGTGTACAAATCTTACCTTGTTTGAAGGTTTAAACAACGAATACGATGATCACGTCTTCGCAGTGATGTTCTCCTATCAAAGAATGGTGAAGAATGGTGTAAGAATGGATTACCTTGAGAGAGTTTTCTAGAGACGATTGATGGAAATTGAGAGAAAAATAAAAGAGAGGCGGCTCTGAGTGTTGGTACGTGATAGACTAGGGTTTAGATCGTGTTTTAGGGGCTAAAAACGGGTTGGAATACGATTTGGGCTTAAAAAGAACCTAAAACGCGTTTTCTGGTTCTGCACGTATTCGCGAGGTGAACTCTCGTTCACGGGGCGAGCCAGAGAACCAATTTCTATCAGTTGGATTCGTGGGGCGAACCCGAAAGCGCAAAGCTGAATTTTAGATTTTCACGGGACGAGCAAATGATCATGGGGCGAGGCTGAAACAGTTGAATTTGGTCAAAACACATGAAATAAGACTTGTAGATAATTCTCTTAGCTTTCCAACTCCACAAAGAAAACCTCGATCGAACATCTAGAATTCAAGATATGGCCAAAACGGTGAAACAGGTTAATTGGACTCTAAAATAATTGAACCTTCCTAAGGCTAAACCTTCCCAACATGAACTTAGACATCAAGAACAAGCATAACAAGCATATATGAGCTAAGACTAACACATTAACATTTATTAACGTAGGGTGGAATTCAGGGTGTTACAACCCCGACGTGTCGGCCTCTAGGTTTGTTTTTCATTTTTAAAATCATTTTCGTTCTGTGAAACACAAATCAAAAACAAAATTTCCTCAACTTATCCAAGTTGTCGGAAATAACGCCATTGTATAAAACTACTTTACAGAAAATCCTTTTATGTTGGAAATTCGTTTATAAAATCATCAAATCCCTTAAAAACTTATTTTCTTCCAAAAATCTTTGTTTTGAACCTTAGTTCAAAAAAATATTTTTTTGAGATTAATTCTCTGTTTTTAACCAATGTTGCTGCTTTTAAGAATACTTTCCGTAAACATTATTAGAATTGTTTCTTCGCATAACGTTTTAAAAACGCTTTAAGTCAAAATTTGACCTTTCTAGTAAAATAGTTTTCTCAACACCATAATAAAACTATTTTTGAAACTTATTTTTTTATAATAACATTTTCTAATATTTAAAAATTTCTTACGTAAAAATTAGCAGCACTAAAATATTTTCACGGTTACGCCCTCACTGTGACTCGTAATTCACTCTTACGCCGTCAAATCATTAAAATAATAGTATTTTCCACTATTACACATTTTTAACCAATCAAAACATTAAATAATATTATATTACTATATTCTACCAAATAAAAATTCGATATTTCTTATAAAGCTTTTTAACGCTTTTATCTTTTTAATTAATTGAGCACTGACCACTGTCAGGCTTTTCACTCAACAATCAACATCCATAACCATTCCACATCAACATTATAGAATATAACCCAGTTTATAAAAGGCATTAAAACACTAACAATTAACTACAGATAATCAATTAAAAGCATATAATAACAGAAAATAAATTAACTACGCAAGATAATTTAAAGACACCACAAACATACTTAAATAAATTATACAGACCACAACTAATAGCATATAGCTATCAGAAAAATCCCTCAGGTACTCCCCGTACCTCTTGGATATTTTTCTTTCCGAATTAAAATTCCGTCAAACTTCCGATTTCCATAAACTCGTACATGATTCACACAAAATCACCCTTCAACAAACCACAACCAAATCATTAACCAACAAACAATTATATGTACCTAACCCCACATGAAGGTTTCGGTCATGCCTAATAAAAATGGTTAGGAATTTCTAAAATTCACAAGCTTTTAGATTTGTAAGTCTTAAGCATTAGAGATGACATAATCAATGATCATGACTTGAAATTGAAACAAAATCCTCTAACACCAAGGTTAGGGTTTGTTCGGTCTTAGGTCATAAAATAGGTTAGATGTTTTCAAAATTTCCAAGCTTCTAAATTTAATGACAATAGGTATTGAATAGATAAAATCAAGTATCACATGATGTAAAATGAAACAAAATCATCCAAGCTCCCAAGAACTTGAATTCGGACTTCATCAAATAATTTGGCTAGGGTAGCTAAAATTTTACAAACTCTTAGATTAATGATCTTACAGTAGTATAGAGTTAAAAAACAATGATCATAACTCAAGAACTTGAAGAAAATCCATCTAACTCACATGAGTTAGGTTTCGGCCTAAACAATAAAATTAGGCTAGAAAATTTCTTTGGTTTCAAACTCTTGGATTTAACATGTATAGCTATTAAAGAGATTGAATCAAGTGTTCTATTTCAAAAATGGAAACAAAACTCATCCAACCCTAAATGACATAGGTTTGGCCTTGAGAGAGAAAATAAGAGAGAAAATTTTGTTTGATTCATGCTCTTGAATCATGAATATAGAGATGATAACAAGTTCATAGAAATTGGTTTCATGATCATAGGATTTTTCTATGATTTTCTAGGAATTTTCAAAGTTCTAGATCTATGAATTTATAACATGTTAAAAATGGCTCAAATCATGAAAATGAAAGAAAAACATAGACTTTATTCATGATGAGAAATAAGGTATACCTCTTTGAATTTGAAAAAGAATAAAAGATCAAGTAGTTGCTTCACAAATTTGGTTGTAGGAAACTTAAGAACTTTGAGAGAAAATGAAAGAAAAGGTGATGAAGAAGATGAAATTAGAGAGAAATGAGTGGAATGGCATAGGAAGGATGCTTTGGCCGTGGGAATTGGAGGCCAAAAGTGTCCAAATTGTTTTTCATTTAAGGACAAAAGTGTAATTTCACTTAGGGCAATTTGTTATTTACTTAAGATCACTTAAGGACATTTTGGTAATTTCATGCCTAAAGTAATCATGAAAATTGAGTGGTTGAGGTTGAAGGAGAGGTGGCTTATTTGTGACCACAAAACAAGGAGGAAGTAGTCAATTTGAACTTGTCTTGCCTTAACCATGGTTAATGTTTAACTAGGATAGGTTAGGTTAGGGGTATTTTGGTCTTTTCACTCTCAAATCCATCACTACATAAATTAAATGCTAGGAGAGTCACCCCTATGACTCACCAACCTAGGTGGCAAGATGTCTCCTCATCCGATGTCGGGTTTTGTCTCTGCACGTCCGTTCTCGCCTCCGTTGATTACCCGATTTAGGTTTTACGCCCGAATCAAGTATGATAACCTATTTATTTTGAAAACATTCAAAATAACCACTATATTTGGAAAATCGATGAAAACCCTAATGGTTTCATTCACGAGTCAAAATTAGGTTTTCTAATCAGCGAAATCTTACTGTCGGTGAAATCGCAGACCGGGTTTCGTATGAATTTTCAACCCAAAATATAACTGTAACAATATACCATAAAGCAGAGTATAAATATGATTTTGGTTTATCCAAAATCATTTTCTAAGTTTCAGATAAAAATATAAATGTTTATTTATATTTATATTAATCTTAAAAAACAAAAATCGGGATGTTACAATACACATAGTGGAGACTATCCAGATTTCGCTACCACTCGCATGGTTCTACTTACAGCATCTGGCGAACGAGGGACATCTAGTGTTGGACCCTCCTCAGGATCCACCTCAGCCAGCAGTGGCGCCAGCTTCGCCTATTGAGGAGGACCCCGAGGAGATTGTTGAGGATGACCCTGTGGAATTAATGGAGGAGGAGCCTCTGTACCACCCGTTCGGAGATGATGATGATGACTTCCCTGATGAGGGAGCTGGAGTGGTTGTGTCTTCACCCAACACACCTCCTAGGGATGGGAATGGCCACCATGGTCTCCCCAACGGGTATCATTAGTTCTGACCAGCTTTAGGATCATTTCTTTTGGGGTAGTGTTGTGTTGGTAGTTTCATCTGACTTCCGTTAACCGTCTTTCTTTTGAACTGTAAACCTTTTGACCCACCTTATATCTCTGTTTAGTGTATTTTAACTTTCCTCATGTAAAACTTCTGTAAATGGCTTGTCCTCATGAAGGCCTTATGTTTAATATATCTAAAGTGTTATGAACCATTTTTGCTTTATTTACGATATGTCGTTATGTCTGTTAGTGTGTTGTTTTATAAGAAAAGTGTCATGATTTTTGAAAAATATAATCACTTGAAAAATCTTAAAAACTTCCGAAAGTAATCGAAAAATTTCTAAAAGTTTTATTTTCCGCAAAAAGGGTTTTAATGTGATGCCCAAGTGGGGTGTTGCAGGGTGGAGGTGTCTTGGTGGCACGGTGTTTCACACGGTCACCCTTTTTTGCGATTGGTGAAGGAGTGTTAGGGTTAAGAAGACGAAGAGGAAAGGTTAGGGTTTGAGTAGAGATGAGTGATGGTTACAGAGCGTGTAGTGGGTGGAAGGAGTGGGAGAGAGGGTTATGTAATGTGTCAGGGTAGGGTATGGGTTGGCTGAGAAAGGAGGTGAGGTGTGGGAAAGTGGGATAATAAAGTAGGAGAGAGAGTGGGAGTGTACGGTTGGGGCAAAAACTTGGGTAACGGTGATCCTCTATTTCCAAAATCCTCTTTATTTAATTTTTTTTCAAAAAAATTTAAAACTGAAACACTGGACGTGCTGTCGCGCACTCGCCAAAAAGCGAGCGGTTTGTAAAAATATGTAGATAGGGAGCGACAACTCGAGTATCGTCTCACAAGGACTCTTAGGTTGTTGTTAACAGAAAAAGTCAGTGTTGGGGGGTTTTGGATAATTGAAATTAAACAAAGAAAACAAGCAAAACAGAGCAATGAAAACTAAACAATTACCAAATAAACTAAGCGATTAACCAACTGTTCTCGGATTCCCACTATCATCGATTTATATAATTCCATGCCCTAAGCAGATTCTAATCCCCTTTCGGTTGTAGCAACAATTAACAAACGAAATCACTACTACAGATATATGTTCCTATTCCCGAATTAAACAAACGGAGTTAAGCCCTCATGAACTAAACGAACATGAACGAACACACGCGAATTAAACAAACGCGATTCAATATAGGAACATAACATCACCGAAATAAATCAACACAACACTATACACTCCTGAATTAAACAAACATAAATATATAGCATAGTATTGAAAAGAGAATAGCAAATAAAACTGGAATTACAGAACCTCAAGTGTCAATGGAACCCAATCGCAGTAGATTAATCAAAGGAGACTAATTCTCCATTACAAACATAAACCTAACCTAATTTCGTAGCCGTCTATGAAAAGAAAAGAAGAAGAGAAGAGAGATCCCTCAGTTCTGCCCTAAACAGACTATAAATACAGATTCTGGGTTGCGGTCGCTAGCGAGGCGAAACAGGTTTCGAGAGGCGAATCTTATGAACAGTCGCTCTCTCGCGATGCGAAACAGGTTTCGCGAGGCGAGCCAGAGAGGGTGACTGTTGCTGCTCGTGCTGGTTTTCAGTCTCGCGAGGCGAATCTCCAGAATTGCATTTTTCCATTGTTTTCTTCATTCCCTTGGCTCTAAATGCTTCCCTTTGAACCTGAAAACATGAAATAGCAATAAGTGCTTTATTTGACTCAAAATCCACTAAATTAACTTAAAAATACTTTACAGACTCAAAATGCTGCTTAAAGACAATCAAGTCTAATTTGGGTGAAAATGAGATAAAATTAGCACAAAACCACGGTCATACTAGCCATAAAACTAGATGAGCCAGCGGCTGATCAAAATACCCCAAACTTAAACTTTGCTTGTCCCCAAGCAAACTAAAACTCAAACTCAAAAAGACTCAAGACATGGCAAGCTTAAAAGATTTAATCAACTTTGCACAAATTTCAAGCAATTTCATCAAAATAGTTTTCTTCAATGTTCCCCCCTTTCAAACAAAGCAATCCCCACAATCATTTATTCTGAACAATTGAGAAATTCATCATTCAAACAATCATTAATCTAAGCAAGGGATCCAAGTTACACACAAGAGGGAGATCACCAAATTCAAACAACTGCCTTCCTCACAAGGGCATTTAGTGTTTCACTCAATCGCTCAGTTTGTCTATGCTAACAACATTTCACTCAAATTCACTTTTAAGAGCACTTCCCATAAATTTGATTTTCATCTCAAAATGATTCCCACAGAAAACATGCATGCAACATCAAAAGGACTTTCAAAGGTTGTAATGGGGCCTGGCTAGAGGTAGGATATACAAAGGTACTGGCTGAAGTCCCTAGGAACTAAGAGAGCATGAACATTTTACACTTTGAATTTCCACTCAGATTCCTTTTTTCATTTTTCATTTGCCTTGGGTGACTACAGGCTTTTTATTTTTTTTTAGATATCTTTTTTTTTCTATTCCTTTTTTTTTGACATTTTTTTTCTTTTTCTGCTTTTCTTTTCTTTTCTTTTCTTTTTCTTTTTGGCTCCAACCTTTTTATTATATTTTTTTCTTTTTCTCACCCCAGAATGACATGTCACATCCTTGTAGCCACCCCAAACTTAGTTTCTTGCAACCATTCTCTTGTCAAGATTCCATGCTCTCCTAATCCTAAGATCGGGTTAACATGGTTTTCCAGATTTTAGCTTATAACATAAGGTTATCAAGAATTAACAGGCTAATTAGGCTCAATGGGACTAACTAGGAAACATGCATTAGGAAGGGTTCAATTTTAGGTGAAGTAGTTATTTACAAATAAAATGCCTAAATCATTTGAAGCAAACACATAAACATGCAAACCAAAAAGAGATTCAAGCAAATTCGGGAAAGTGCAACTTAAAAGTGATTCTCACAGTTAAAAACATGTTGGAGGCTCAAATCCTCACCTGGACATTTTTGCAAATTGTTTGACAGAGATTCTATCCCTAGTGTGTGCTTCCTATCACCCCAAACTTATCATAAATCATGCCATCATAACAAAATATCTCAAAGTTCAGTTTTCAATCACATGGGGATTAATTTTCAAATCCTAGGGGGAAAATAGTCAACACTATCATGCAATCTATATATGCAAATTCAATTAAAATCCAACAAACTTGCCGACACAAGACTCAACACACATACTCCTGATATTCTCAAATTATTCAGGAGCTAAAAGAAAACAAAACAAAAAATAAAGCAAGCATAATTAAAAAGGAAAAGGTTTAGAGAAAACTCATTGAGGTGGTTCCACCAGGATCCCACTGTCTGTGATACAGTGGCCAAGGAATGCCCAAATTGCAGTCTGATCCTCCCGGATCCCATGGCCTACAGCATAAGTATGAGAGCGGGCGCCTAATAATCATGGTAACTCCGCCAAGTGCGGCGGACTTCTCACTCCCTCTCAGGTCACAGATGACTTCTTTCTCAACCTTGTCCATAAAGTCCTCCCAATAAAAGTGGGGTTCAACCTCTTGGACTGGCCATGGTGCAAAATCTAGAGGCTTGAACTCCATCACCGGTTGTTCTGCAGTGGGAGGTGGCAAACAGTTAGCTGGGGTCTCCGGTGCTGCTTCATTTTCTGCACGTTCTTCATTCACTGTGCTAACAAATCCATCACCTGCTAAACCTGCAGAAATCTCAGCACACACCACACAAAGGTTAGTGTTAGTAGAGTCAGTACATATGGCACAATAAACTGAATCAGTAAAAGCCTGAATGTCTGGAAATTCAGCAAATAGTTCATCCATCCCATCACTCTCAACACATGCATATGAATTAATTGAATCATCTACTTCCAAAGGTTCTTCATCATCCTCAAGCACGGTGAAGCAGATGTCCTCCTGATCCTCCTAATCCTCTTGATCCTCATTTTCTATGTTTCCTGAAAAGAATGAACTTTCAAAACATGCGATACACAAAGCAGTGTCAGTACAATCAGCACATGCACTATAATAGATAGAATCAGGGGAGGTATGAATATCTGGAGTTTCAACACACAGTTCATCAACAGAAGTATTATCAAAATCATCCTCAGAAGTATTGTCAGGAATAACTACTTGTGAATCTGTATGTTCTTCAAGGGAATGTGGAGTTTGCAGTGCAGCCGAGGTGGCGACAATGTGATCAATTTGAATGGCCAACTTCTGAGACTCAGCTTCAATCCTCTGTTGGGATTCAAGATTTTGTTCTGCCATTCGTTGATTTTCCTCTATCATTTGCTGAAGACTTGCTTGGAATTGAAGATTTTGTTCTGCCAATTGTGCAGTCATTTGTTGTATCATTTCTTCCAGACTGAGTTGGCATATTGTGAGGTCAGGCTGATATTGCTGGCTTACTGCCGTTTGATTCACCAAAGATGCTATCTCATCCAAAATGCCCTGTCCTCCACTATGTTGGCTAGAATACTCATTCACTCCAAATATGTCAAAACCACTGCTAAACTCATAACTTCCAGCAAAATTAGGATAGTTTATGCATGGTGGTGGTTTACTAAAATCAGGATAATATATGCATGGTGGTGGCTCATAATAAACATTAGGCATATCACCAAACAGTAAATTATCCAAAGCAGTACTAAGATTCATAACCAGACAAAGCAGCCAAAACTAATTCAGCAAATAGATTTTTTTTTTAAATGTAATTTTCTGTTAATAACAACAAGAGTCCCCGGCAACGGCGCCAATTTTGGACGCGCTGTCGTGCACGCGCCAAAAAGCGAGCGGTTTGTAAAAATATGTAGATAGGGAGCGACAACTCGAGTATCGTCTCACAAGGACTCTTAGGTTGTTGTTAACAGAAAAAGTCAGTGTTGGGGGGGTTTTGGATAATTGAAATTAAACAAAGAAAACAAAGCAAAACAGAGCAATGAAAACTAAACAATTACCAAATAAACTAAGCGATTAACCTACTGTTCTCGGGTTCCCATTATCATCGATTTATATAATTCCATGCCCTAAGCAGATTTTAATCCCCTTTCGGTTGTAGCAACAATTAACAAACGAAATCACTACTACAGATATATGTTGCTGCTCGTGCTGGTTTTCAGGCTCGCGAGGCGAGTAGACTCTCGCGAGGCTAATCTCCAGAATTGCATTTTTCCATTGTTTTCTTCATTCCTTTGGCTCTAAATGCTTCCCTTTGAACCTGAAAACATGAAATAGCAATAAGTGCTTTATTTGACTCAAAATCCACTAAATTAACTTAAAAATACTTTACAGACTCAAAATGTTGCTTAAAGACAATCAAGTCTAATTTGGGTGAAAATGAGATAAAATTAGCACAAAACCACGGTCATACTAGCCATAAAACTAGATGAGCCAGCGGCTGATCAAACACATGCGCCTTTTTCCATAACATACAAAAATTCCCCGGCCCCCATTGTACTTGGCTCCTTTTCAACAAATGTCCCCTTCACTGTACTCAGAAATTGGGAGCATGATGTAGCATTGCCCCACAGCAAACCAGCTTTCACTTCTTGCTGCAGCATTACTTCTCTTCCTCCTTCAATTCTTTTTCTTTTTATTCACTTCTTTCCCTTGTAACACTCAAAGCATAATAAAATCCACTATTTGAATTTATTGATGGGCTGCCTCCCATGAGCGCTTGGTTTATATGGTCTTCAACCAGACCATGCTGTAGCATATCATGCAGTATCATCTAGAATGGCGGTAACCTTCATTCTGTCTAAAGGTTCACCAAAATAGTGCTTAATCCTTTGTCCATTCACTTTAAACACTATGCCACTCTCTGCATATAGAAACTCTACAGCTCCATGTGGATAAACTTTCATGATCTTTAATGGGCCAGACCACCTTGATTTAAGCTTGCCTGGAAAGAGCTTCAGCCTTAAATTGAACAGCAGTACACATTCTCCTTCATGAAATGATTTATGGTGGATCCTTTTGTCATGTCAAGCTTAGGTTTTAGCTTTATATGCTTCAGCATTTTCATAGGAAAACAACTTGTGTTCCTCTAGTTCATTCAGCTACAGCATACGAGCTGCTCCAGCACCCTTTAGATCAAACTTTAGTTTTTTAACTGCCCAAAAAGCTTTGTGCTGCGGTTCCAAGGGTAAATGGCAAGCCTTCCCATACACCAGCCTGTATGGGGACATTCCCAGGGGTGTTTTGAATGCGGTTCTGTACGCCCACAAGGCTTCATCTAGATGTGTGGACCAATCCTTCCTTGTGGGATTAACCATCTTTTCAAGAATTCTTTTGATCTCCCTGTTAGATAACTCAGTCTGCCTATTAGTTTGGGGGTGGTAGGCAGTGATTACTTTGTGTTTAACTCCATATTTTGCAAGTAGTTTGGAAAAAACTTGATTGCAAAAATGGGTTCCTTCATCATTAATGATAGCTCTAGGGGTGCCAAATCTAGAGAAGATATTTTTTTAGTAAGAACTTTGTCACCACCCTAGCATCATTTTTAATTGTAGCCACAACCTCCACCCATTTAGACACATAATCAATAGCTACAAGAATGTAGAGGTTGCAAAAGAAAGGGGGGAATGGTCCCATAAAATCAATACCCCACACATCAAAAAGTTCAATTTCTAAAATAGTATTCAGGGGCATTTCATTTTTATTGGATAATTCCCTACCCTTTGACACATATCACAATGTTTAACATATTCATGTGCATCCTTAAGTAGAGTGGGCCAGAATAAACTTGATTGGAGAACTTTTACAGTAGTTCTCATGCCCCCAAAGTGACCTCCATATGTTGAAGCATGGCACTGAGTCAGTATGTCCTAGAATTCCTCTTCTGCTGCACATCTTTTGGTCAGATTGTCTAGGAACTCCTTGTAGAGGTATGGTTCATCCCAAAGGTATTGTTTTTCTTGGTGAAAGAATCTCCTCTTTTCCTGTGCATTCATTTTTGGGGGAACCACACCATTAGCCAAAAAGTTCACCAGATCAGCATACTAAGGTGCTGCAACATTCTTGCATTGCCAGCAGTTGTTCATCAGGGAAAGATTCATCAATGGCTATTGCCTTTGATGCTACAACATCCTCTGGCAACCTTGAGAGATGATCTGCTACCTGGTCCTCCACTCCCTTCTTATCTCTGATTTCCAGGTCAAATTCCTGTAGCAGCAGCACCCACCTTATAAGTGTAACACCCCCACTAGGCATTACTACGTAATGCATGCGGAACTTAAATTAAAAAGATAATTTGCTGGTTGCTTTCGGAAAATAATTTATATAAGTACATAAGCGTCTGAAATTGGGTATAAAAATTTGGCATGACTCCAAACCTAAGCCTTGATCGGCACACCGGTTTACACTCCTAGCCTGACAAGTCTATTTAATTCAGAGATATACTTGAATGAAAGCTAGTACTTTTACAAAAATTTCGATAGAGTCTCCTCTGTAATTCAAACATCCCAGGTAAAAGAACACCCGCTAAAATAATTACATTTTCATTCCAGAATTCCAGTTACACCAAATACCACCAGGCAGTAATATACTAAAAATAGTTACATCAATAAGTTATACATGACCAAAAGGAAAAACTTAGGTTTTCATTCAAAAGAGATACTCTCCGAGCCACAAACATTCCATTTTAAAATAAAGACTCTCTGAGCTATACTCATACATACTTATCAAAAATCTAAGTCCCAAACCCTAAGCTGGTCGTTCTAAAAGTTATTCCTGAAGAAAACTCACGTGGTCATTCCACAATCAAATACTTCATCAAACAACTAGATCTAAGTCTTCGAGTGAGTTAGGAAGACTCCTCTGCACCATCTGTACTAAAGTACCCAGGGTACAATAGCGAATCAGAAGAAACCTGATATATCTGTAAGGGTGAGATACCGACAAATGGATATATCACACAACAACCATATACATGATACATACAACACATTGGCATATTAGCATTTAAGCATTTTTCATAGAGAAAAAAACAAGTGTTATATCAGTGGGTCTCATACCCGAATCAATCAGTTTTATAAAGATAATGCATGACACTTTAATCATCAGGCTCTAGTCTTAATCTCATGAGATACCATCACCATTTTATCATTAAGAAAGAAAGAGTTGATCAGGCTCATACGCCACGTTTGGCAATGTGACACCCTAACTCGGGTCATCACATGGTTACCCGTTTGCGGAAATAAAACTTAATTTGCTGGTTACTTTCGAAAAATAATGTTTTCTCAACGTTCATCTTTTCAAAATATGGTGAATTTTTTTTTCCTTTTAACCTCATAACAACAACAACGTAATCAAATCACACTTAAATACACAATGTATATAAGTCATACAACTATACTGCCTCATATGCTTTCACACCTAAATCATAATCAGTTTTATCCTTAAAATACAACATATCGTAATAGGACCTAAGCTGGTCGTAACTAACAGACACTATAGCCAATAGGAGCAGCACAGCATGTTCCGAACTAGACAGCCTTCTTCTTCTTGTAGGGATAACACCCCTTGTAAGACTCTGATATAGTTGTAAGGGTGAGACGCCAATATATGGATTTATCACAATAACTAAATGTGCAACACAAAAGAAGGCACATACACATATACATAGTTATAACAACATACTCATTCATATTATAATATCTCTTTTATCAATGGGTTTCACACCCCAAACGTCAACGTTGGAAAACTATGCATGTACACTTCAAAACATCATCTAAACATTCATACCTAATCTCATGAGATATCTCCAACCTCGTGATGAGTTGATCAGACTCGATAGTTACCGGCACACAGCCACAAGCACACAGCCAAAACCCATCACACACTGTCCAACATCGTGGCACATGTGCTAACAAAGTAGATGGGGTCTCATTGTCCACCCGGCACAATAAGAACATCGTTGATATGATCTACCCTGACGCCGCAAGATAATCACTCGTTTGATCTTGGCATGTCTGCCAAATGCATGCAAGAAAAACACTTTATTCTGAACACTTTTCTTTGTGTTACATCTTTATTTGTCAAAGCTCTCAAAAGCTTACGACCCAACATCGTTTTAAACATCAAAGCTCTCAAAAGCTTACGACTTATCATCATTTTTAAACATCAAAGCTCTCAAAAGCTTACGACTTATCATCGTTTTAAACATCTTTACAAATTTTATTAACACAGGACCTCAAAGTCCAAGTGCTCAATCACGAAGCCTCTAGACCTTGCAATCAGTCTTAGGTTCGTGGTAATAGAAAACATCTCAAAATGTTTTAACTTCTTTAAGTAGATACCCAGTCTACAACACAACGAACCTTAATACCCCGACGTCTCGGTTATTAAGTTCCATATCATCGTTTTACAACATTTTTTGTCTGTGAAAAACAAATCCAAAATAGGATAACGTCATAAGAACACTAGTACCCCAACATCTCGGTTACTAAGTTCTATATCATCATTTACGTCATTAAGTAAAACTCAGTTACAGAAAATCTTTTCTACTTGAAATTCGTTTGTAAAACGTCAAATCATCAAGAACTCTTTTACTGAAAACTTCAACTCCAAAAAAATAAATCAATTCAGATTAAACCTCTTCTCAAAATAAGTACTGTTGTTTTTAAACTTTCACCGCCGTAAATAATTTCAAAACTTGCCGTCGTTTAGCATTTCCCAAGAAAACGTTTTTAAGTCAAACTTTGACTTTTTTTATAATATTTTGTTTTTTTAATATTTATATTTTTTTTAAAATAAGGTATTTTCGAATATTAATTTCACAAAATAACTTTTTATAATATTACGGAATTTCTTGCGTAAAAATTAGCAGTACAAAAAAAAATTCACGGTTACGCTCTCACCGTGACTCATAAATTACTTTTACACTAATAAATCATTAAAATAATAATATTTCTCAAAACTCATTATTTTTCCAAAATAATATTTTCCACCACTATTATATTCCAACATTTCCCATAAAACATTGAATATAATCTTTTCACAACTTATTAAAGCTTTTATCTGATTAATCGGTTGTGCACTGACCACTGTCAGGCCTCTCAAACAACATTCAACATTCAACAACATCATCAGAATTATGTCACCAGGCAGATCATGCATC
This sequence comes from Sophora flavescens, assembly GCA_030762895.1. Lineage (NCBI taxonomy): Eukaryota > Viridiplantae > Streptophyta > Magnoliopsida > Fabales > Fabaceae > Sophora > Sophora flavescens. The sequence continues at coordinate 148,627,543 of CM061063.1, forward strand.
ATAACAATATAATATACTACTGCAGATAATTAAATAAATTAAAAGCAGATAAATCACCGATGTACAGATAAACAACACAACGTAAACAACATAAACAAATAACCACAACCATGTTGGGAATTTGCGTATAAAACAAAATAAAACGCAGCGGAAAAATTCCCATCGAAGGATCCTTGCGAATGGTCATGATTCATGATTAGAAGGTTTACCTTTTGAAGCGATGGCTGTTGGTTGAGATTCGTCTATCACGAACACCGCACGAACGGTGTCTCTAGAGGTATCCACACGAGCGGATTCCGTGAGCGTCCAACGTCACGAACCGAAGCGTCTCTGTCTCACAGTGCTAGCTTCAAAAACCGAGACTTTGCTGTTCACACTTACTCTCTTTTGTGCGGCTAGGTTATCAACCGTGTTTACACAACAACTTAAGTGTTCTACTTATAGTAGCGCCTCCTTAAGTGAGTTAGTGAGCAGCACTTGACCTAAGCCCATGTACTATGCGCTAGGCCCAATAGGAAAGTCCAACTCTCCTTTTAATGCTTCTTTTAATCCGCTCTTATGTGTGTGACCCTATAGGTTCCCAAAACGTTAGTAGTAACATTAAATCCCATTTAATATTACAAACAGTGAGCGATATCTAGCAATACATCACTGCTACCTAAGTAGTGAGAAAGTCAGTGATTTGACGAAACCTTTCTGTGACAAATATTCATGTGCATTATTATCCCTTTGTCCATATATCTATATTGAAAACAAGTCATAGAATGTGTCACCCTTGTATAGTTCAATATCATGTTCCCTGATACCCGAGTAGACTTAACAACAAATGAGGTCAATATCTCATATTGACTCATTTCAGCATGGCCATGCATTTTACAGTCTCACTCTATCAGGGGGCCCACAGATATTACCCCTGTCATGTAGGAGGGAAAAATTCCATCTAGGTCACTCACATCCCTCTGCATGGCTCGTGGTATGCCCAATGACAGTCTTTATAATCATCCTATTACAGATGACGTTTGACGATATTAAAGCACACGACTCCTCATGTAGGGATCGTAGTGATTTCAGGTCGAAGGATTGTATGCACCATTGTCACTATGAGAACTACTTATGACACTCACATAACGCTCCATGTAGTGTTCTCATGGTGGGTCAATCCAGTACATCATTACCTTAATGTGTACCTATGTGGCAACTCGATATCTCATATCTATGACCCATGAGTTGTGGTCATCAGTCTGCACACATAATAGTCTCAATTGTATTATTATTGTCCTTATTAATAAAATACTTGACTACGGATATTTAAGAATAGGATTTCATTGTTCAATAGTGTCTCACGATCAAGTCATATACTTGATATTCTATTGAACTGGAATTTCTATTCTAAGGACTTTATTATGTTTAAACAAGTAACACAATAAACGAATATGCATCTATATATATATATATATATATATATATATATATATATATATATATATATATATATATATATAAGAATACAAGATACAAATGTAAGTCTAAAGAAATACATTGGCCTCTAGGGCTTACACCAACAATCTCCCACTAGCACTAGAGCCAATCAGGCATCAATCTAATGCCCATCGATCTAGTGTGACCTTCATGCTTCTGTTGAGCAAGAGGTTTCGTAAGTGGGTCAGCAACGTTATCAAGTGTTGGTACTCTACATACTTTCACATATCCTCTATCGATGATCTCTCGAATGAGATGGAAGCGCCTAAGTATATGCTTGGATCGCTGATGAGATCTAGGTTCCTTAGCTTGTGCAATGGCCCCATTGTTATCACAATAGAGATCAATGGGGTCCACAATACTAGGAATCGTACCAAGCTCAGTAATGAACTTCCTGATCCAAACAGCCTCCTTTGCTGCATTGGAGGCGGCAATATACTCAGCCTCTGTAGTAGAATCGGCAATTGTCTCCTACTTTGAACTCTTCCATCTCACAGCCCCGCCATTCAGGCAGAACACATAACCAGATTGCGATCTGGAATCATCCTTATCGGTCTGGAAGCTAGCATCGGTGTAACCTATTACAGCAAGCTCTTCCTCGCCTCCATATACCAAGAACGAATCCTTAGTTCTTCTCAAGTACTTAAGGATGTTCTTGACAAGCAGACACTGACTTTCACCGGGATCGATCGGTACACTGCTCGTTATGCTTAAAGCATACGATACATCTGGTCGAGTACATAACATGGCATACATGATAGATCCAATTGCGGATGCATATGGAATCTTACTCATGCGATCCCTTTCTTCTTGAGTGGAAGGGGATTGTGCCTTTGATAGGCATATACCATGTGACATAGGCAATAGTCCTTTCTTGGATTCATGCATGTTAAAGCGTCTCAACACTTTGTCTATGTATGTACTCTGACTTAGGCCAAGCAATTTCAGCGATCTATCCCTATAGATCCTGATACCCAATACATAGGTAGCCTCACCTAAATCTTTCATAGAGAGGCAATTCCCTAACCATGTCTTTACATTTTGTAGTGTAGGGATGTCATTTCCAATGAGTAATATGTCATCTACATATAACACCAGAAAAACAACAATGCTCCCACTAACCTTCTTGTAGACATAAGGTTCATCTTCATTTTTGATGAATCCGTACTGTCTTACAGCATCATCAAAACAAAGGTTCCAACTTCTGGAAGCTTGCTTCAATCCATAGATTGACCGCTGCAATTTACATACCTTTCGAGCATCCTCTGAAATGTCAAAGCCTTCAGGTTGTGTCATGTACACATCCTCAAGAAGCTTTCCATTAAGGAAGGCAGTTTTGACATCCATCTGCCATATCTCATAATCATGGTATGCAGCGATAGCAAGTAAGATCCGGACGGATTTAAGCATCGCAACAGGTGAAAATGTCTCATCATAGTTGACACCATGAATTTGCTTGAAACCCTTGGCGACCAATCGCGCCTTAAAGGTGTGTACCTTACCATCCATGTCAGTTTTCTTTTTGAAAACCCACTTGCACCCTATAGGTTTTACCCCTTCAGGTGGCTCTACCAAGGTCCATACCTGGTTGGTGTACATGGAATCCATCTCAGATTTCATGGCCTCAAGCCACTTCTCGGTTCTCGGGCCGTGATGGCCTCCTGGTAGGTCACAGGCTCATCTTGATCCATGAACAATACATCACCTTATGGAGTCATGAGAAATCCATATCTCTCAGTGCGGGTGACGTATCCTGTTAGACCTACGCTGGTCTTGTGCTCTTTGAGCGGGTTGTTCCTCCACAAAGATTCTGTGAAGGTCGCTCCTGTTCCACCAATGGTAGGTCGCTACTCTGTGACTCTTGAATTTCTTCAAGCTCTATCTTCCTCCCACTGGTTCCTATGGAGATAAACTCCTTTTCTAGGAATACACCAGTCCGTGCGACAAACACTTTGCCTTCGGAAGGATTATAGAAATGGTATCCCTTGGTTTCTTTGGGATACCCCACAAAGAAGCATTTATCAGATTTGGGATCAAGCTTATTAGAAACTTGACGTTTTACATATGCTTCACAACCCCAAATCTTCATAAAAGACATGTTTGGGTCGTCTACCAGTCCATATCTCATATGGTGTCTTTTCTACCGTTTTGGATGGAACACGGTTAAGTGTAAAAGCTGCTGTTAATAGAGCATGTCCCCAGAAAGAGTTTGGAAGGTTTGCGTGACTCATCATAGACCGAACCATGTCCAACAAGGTTCGATTTCTCCTCTCATAAACACCATTCCATTGTGGTGTTCCAGGTGGAGTGAGTTGAGATAAAATCCCACACTCTTTCAGATGATCATCAAACTCTAGGCTCAAATATTCACCACCTCGATCTGATCGAAGAGCTTTAATATTTTTACCAAGTTGGTTTTGTTCCTCATTTTTGAATTCCTTGAACTTTTCAAAGGATTCCGATTTATGTTTCATAAGATACACAAATCCATATCTACTGAAATCATCAGTAAATGTGATGAAGTATCTGAAAACCACCTCTAGCTAATGTGTTTAGGGGTCCGCATACATCGCTATGTATAAGACCCAAAAGATCGTTGGCTCTTTCACCTTTGCCGGTGAATGGAGCTTTAGTCATCTTTCCCAATAAACAAGACTCACATATCTCATATGATTCATAATCAAATGAGTCCAAGAGTCCATCTTTATGGAGCTTCGAAATGCGCTTCTCATTTATATGGCCTAAACGACAATGCCAAAGATAAGACGGGTTCAACTCATTTGATTTGAACCTCTTAGTATTTATGTTATAGATGGGCATTTCAAGATCAAGGACATAAAGTCCATTACTCATGTGTGCACTAGCATAGAAAATATCATCCAAATAAATAGAACAACTTTTGTTCTTTATTATAAAAGAAAAACCAATCTTGTCCAAACAAGAAACGGAAATGATATTCCTGCTAATTGCAGGCACAAAATAACAGTTCTCTAACTGAATAGTAAGCCCAGTGGGCAAAGTCAATACATAAGTCCCTACAGCTAAAGCAGCAACCTTTGCTCCATTTCCGACTTGTAGATCGACTTCGCCCTTTGTCAATGGTCTACTTCTGTCTAGGTCCTGCACATTTGTACAAATGTGAGAACCACATCCAGTATCTAATACCCATGATGCAGAAGTAGATAAATTGACTTCTATAACAAACATACCTGAAGCGGAAGTCTCACTTTCCTTCTTCTTCTTGATCTCTTCCAGGTATTTTGGGCAGTTCCTCTTCCAATGTCCGGTCCGACCACAGTGGAAGCAATTGCCTTCCTTAGCCACACCACCCACAGGCTTCAAGCCAGAAGTACTGGGCTTGATCTTGTTGATGGCCTTGCCCTTGCCCTTGCCCTTTTGTTTGTTCCTGGGCTGCTTCTTGCTATTTCTAGCCTGGACCATCAAAATGGCCTTCCCCTTTCCTTTGTTAATATTTTGTTCAGCAGTTCTTAACATGCTCAACAATTCTGGCAAAGGTTTGTCAAGATCATTCATATTGAAGTTCATGACAAACTGACTATAGCTCTCAGGCAACGATTGCAGAACCAAGTCGGTGGCCAACTCTTGGCCTAAAGGAAATCCCAGTCTCTCGAGATTCTCAATGTACCCGATCATCTGGAGTACATGAGGACTCACAGGGCTCCCCTCTGCCAATTTACACTGGAAAAGGGCTCTGGAAACTTCGAACCGCTCATGCCTTGCTTGCTCTTGGTAGAGCAGCTTGAGGTGCACGATCATATCGTACGCCTCCATGGTCTCATGTTGCTTTTGCAGCTCAGAGGTCATGGTAGCAAGCATAAGACAGCCGACGTCTAAGGCGTCATCCTGATGCTTCTTATAAGCATCTCTCACAGCCCCTAGGAGCGATTTGAAGCCGGTGGCTCCTCAGGAATAGGCTCCTCAAGAACATACAGCTTTTTCTCATGTTTGAGGACAATCCTCAAGTTTCTGTACCAGTCCAGAAAATTCGTTCCGGATAGTTTGTCCTTCTCAAGGACGGATCGCAATGACAGGTTACTTGATGTGTTTGATGCCAAGGTAATCTACAGAGATAAATACGCAAAGTATAAGTATCATGCCATGAAGTTATTTAATAAGGTCTTTAATTAAATACGCCTCCCACTATTTTACTCAAAACAATGACCCTCATCATTGATTCGGAAAATCGCGTTGGAAGATTTTCTAGTGGGCCAAGATCCATATTTCACCTAGCTTTAAGTCAGCTTTGGCTGATCACCCAAAATTCGGTTATTTAGGTAGCAAACACTTTCCGATTGCATCTCATGCAACTCTTGGATAGTCGGGTGAATAACTCTTATTCAAATCCATCACATGGACTAAAGCCCAACTTATAAGCCTCTAAGCCTTTCAATCCTATTGAAGTTGGCTTAGTTAAGTCAGACCCAATGGATAGCAGTTGAACATTACATTTGTCCCATCGCGTCTTACTAGTATAGATAAAGGTACCCCGCTTTGGCGGACCCACACTTAATCGATCCTAGTCTTGACGAGTGCCATGCATCGAAAGGCCTTTAAATGTGACTTAATATTTCCTTTTGAGGGATTTGATTAAAATTTGATCTCATCATTTGTTAAACTCTTTAACTTACTATTTTCATACATGCATCTCATACATATATTAGTTAAACATCTTTTAACATACTATATACATACATGCTTCTCGTACATATATAAGGTAAATAAATGTGATATGGTTATGGCCCCTAACGCATTGATTCTCCCAAGCCAATGAGAGAATCTAAACTAAAACCTAGGAGCGTCCAAGCTTCTCCAAGCAAGATCTCCCACGTGATAGCGTCTTCTTGTCTCCATCATTACATTACATAAACAGAAACCTCATTTTACATATGAGGGGAGTGGGAGATGAGAAAAGAAGATACATATGGAATATAAGAGAAAGGCACGGCACGCAGGCCGTATTTCAAAATATAAACCAAAAGGTAAAAGGACTAAGGCCATAACCATTCACCATACATCACCAAATAAATAGTAACAACCAATAATAACACATAATCATTATTATTATTAATTTCATAAATTAGAGATTTCAAAATCTGAATTTTGAAAACATAACATATATATATATAATAAATCACATTTATTATAATAGATGTTACTATAAATCATATTTATTGCAATTGTTGTTACCACAAATCACATTTATATAAATCACATTTATTGTAACAAATCACATTTATTGTAATTGATATAATTATTAAATGGTGACATAAGGTTTTCAAAATTTAAATTTCGAAATTACACACTACGCAGAGGTAGCACGAGGGTCCCACTGCCCGGTCAGCGGGCGGGGTCAAGGGGAGGCCGCCCCTTGCGGGGTGCGGGGCAGCGCCCCGAAGAAAAATTTTCTCTCCGAAGTGTGCCTCGCTTCCTTGGTGGCTAGGGCGTCAACCTTTCAACCCTAAAGCCGCAAGGCCCGTGAACACTTCACGTTGCAAGGAACGACGGCTACGGTTTCAACACTTGGAACCTCAGCCGCAACAACATGAACTTTTCATGTCTGAAACCCCTTAACGCCGCCAACACAGAACTGAAAACAATCATGTTTAACATCAACATTTGATGCCATCGCAGAACATAATAAGGATTCAGAACCAACATACATATCGCATATATACACAAACATGCAATAGACATATATATCATATACATACGAAAATCACAGAAACAAGGTTTCGCAAACCAGATGCAAACGATTTTCAAAAACAATTTTCAGAAAACGATTCACATTATAAACATGTTATCATACATAACAGATAAACCACGTAACAGAATCATGGTTTCGCAAGCGGCTCTGATACCACTGTTGGGAATTTGAGTATAAAACAAAATAAAACGCAGCGGAAAAATTCCCATCGAAGGATCCTTACGAATGGTCGTGATTCATGATTAGAAGGTTTACCTTTTGAAGCGATGGCTGTTGGTTGAGATTCGTCTATCACGAACACCGCACGAACGGTGTCTCTAGAGGTATCCACACGAGCGGATTCCGTGAGCGTCCAACGTCACGAACCGAAGCGTCTCTGTCTCACAGTGCTAGCTTCAAAAACCGAGACTTTGTTGTTCACACTTACTCTCTTTTGTGCGGCTAGGTTATCAACCGTGTTTACACAACAACTTAAGTGTTCTACTTATAGTAGCGCCTCCTTAAGTGAGTTAGTGAGCAGCACTTGACCTAAGCCCATGTACTATGCGCTAGGCCCAATAGGAAAGTCCAACTCTCCTTTTAATGCTTCTTTTAATCCGCTCTTATGTGTGTGACCCTATAGGTTCCCAAAACGTTAGTAGTAACATTAAATCCCATTTAATATTACAAACAGTGAGCGGTATCTAGCAATACATCACTGCTACCTAAGTAGTGAGAAAGTCAGTGATTTGACGAAACCTTTCTGTGACAAATATTCATGTGCATTATTATCCCTTTGTCCATATATCTATATTGAACACAAGTCATAGAATGTGTCACCCTTGTATAGTTCAATATCATGTTCCCTGATACCCGAGTAGACTTAACAACAAATGAGGTCAATATCTCATATTGACTCATTTCAGCATGGCCATGCATTTTACAGTCTCACTCTATCAGGGGGCCCACAGAGATTACCCCTGTCATGTAGGAGGGACAAATTCCATCTAGGTCACTCACATCCCTCTGCATGGCTCGTGGTATGCCCAATGACCGTCTTTATAATCATCCTATTACAGATGACGTTTGACGATATTAAAGCACACGACTCCTCATGTAGGGATCGTAGTGATTTCAGGTCGAAGGATTGTATGCACCATTGTCACTATGAGAACTACTTATGAAACTCACATAACGCTCCATGTAGTGTTCTCATGGTGGGTCAATCCAGTACATCATTACCTTAATGTGTACCTATGTGGCAACTCGATATCTCATATCTATGACCCATGAGTTGTGGTCATCAGTCTGCACACATAATAGTCTCAATTGTATTATTATTGTCCTTATTAATAAAATACTTGACTACGGATATTTAAGAATAGGATTTCATTGTTCAATAGTGTCTCACGATCAAGTCATATACTTGATATTCTATTGAACTGAAATTTCTATTCTAAGGACTTTATTATGTTTAAACAAGTAACACAATAAACTGAAATGCCTCATATCATATATATATATATATATATAAAATAGCAAGATACAAATGTAAGTCTAAAGAAATACATTGGCCTCTAGGGCTTACACCAATAAACCACATATAAATCATATAAACCACACTAAAAGCAATTAGTTATTGAGAAAATCCCTCAGGTAAGCTCCCCTTACCTCTTGAAGCTCCTCGGTGAAATTAAAAGAACTCTGTTGATTGTCGGAAACCCTCGTACGTCGTAGAACTATTTACCTTCAACAACAGATCCAAACAACCAATCAAAACAAGCTAAACAAACACCTAATCCTCTCTAATAGGTCATGGCCTCTTTAGAGTTTTGTGGCTCAAAATCTCCAAATTTGCTTAAGTCATGGATTAATGATCCTAATATACTTAAGGAAATGGATTAAGGCTAAACAACAAAGTTAAGAATCAAAACCATCCTAATCCTCTAAATGGTAGATTCGGCCAACACAAGAACATAGGGTTAGGGTTTTTAGTTTAATGAACCAACTAGGATTCAACAAGTATACAAGTATGTATGATGAAAGACATGATCATACATCAAAAGCAAGAACAAAAACTCCATCCATCCTTTCCTCTAGGATTCGGCCAAGATGGGTTTCAAGGGAAGAAAGTTTTTGATCACCACATGCTCTTAGATACATACAATATACATGATTATAAGAACATAGGAAGTGGTTTCAACATCATAAGATTTTTTCTAGAATTTGTTATGAATTTTCAAAGTTCTAGATCTAGAAACTTAAAAGTGATGAACATAGATGAAATAGACTTTGAATCATGAAACTTATTGAAGAACATAAACATGATTAGGGAAGGAAAATAGGATTCACCTATTGAAGATCAAAAACAAGTGAAAATCCAAGGACTTGCTTCACAAAATCAAGCTTTTGTGTTCTAGTGTTCTTGAAAGAAAAGTATGAGTTTTGGAAAGAAAGATGTCATGAAATGAAATGGAGAAGTTGCCTAAGTGTGTGATAATGAAGGAGCCATGAGTTTTAGGGACAATTTGGACAAAAATTACAATGGCATGGCTTGAAAAATTCATGAAGAGCCAAGGGTAAAATCGTCATTTCCAGGCAAAATATTCCTTTGTCATAAATGCGCCATTATGGCCATTATGACGTGGATAGGATCGTCATAAATGCCTGTCACATCGGTCAAATCCGTCACCTCAGCCCCGTTGCTGCCTCCCTGGTTCATCTGACACAGGTTTTTCGTAGAGATATCTCGACGTATTCACCCGCAGCAAATATAATATTATAATTTTTATGCTAAATTTTTCAAAACTTCCAGTATCGTAGTAAATAGATAAAAACATTTTTCATCTCGTTCACGAATTAAAATTAGGTTTTTTGAGCACTAAACTTTTACTGTCAGTGAAAACACAGACCGGGTTCCGTCTGAATTTTCAACCCAAAATTTCATCGTAACCCTATAATATAAAGCATGATATAGAAATGATAGTGGTTTACCCAAAATCATTTTCTGAGTCTCGGATAAAAAGATATGTTTATATATTTATTACCGATATTAGGAAGCAGCGAAAATCGGGGTGTTACATTACTACCCCACTTAAAAAAATTTCGTCCTCAAAATTTCGTGACTCGAAACTGAACAGGATCTCTTAATCCCAAAGTCATACTCTCACAAGAAAGTATATAAAAGAATTTCATCAATCTGATAGGAATACAAGAACATTCTGTACATAAAGATTCTTTAACAAATTCAGGGAAGTAAAAATGTATGATCGATACATGTTTACAAACTTGAATCTAAGAAAGTTTCTTCCCTCACAATAATTTCCTTGCCAACAATTTAAAAAAAAACTAGGGTCCGTCAAGAATTCGGACTGAATCACTTTCTACCAAACGTAAAAGTGACTGGAGCAAGTATCATTTGAGAAACTGGTTTTGTCTAGAAAGTGTCTATCCTGAACAACAATAGGATAGTCTAAACATATAGAATTCCACCATGAAGTTTAAAAGAAACAGATAATTTCAACATATCCACACACAATCCATCGAAACAAGTATGAATTGTACCCAAGTTTGAAAATTATAGCTAAGAAAGTACCGTCGTAGTTTGGAGTCTCAGCTCCCCACACATTATATACTCTACCCGTAGTCTTTGGCTTGACAACATTGGCGTTATTAACAGTTGATCCATGCCTTGGCGCATTGCAATCTCTTGCCAAATGTCCCACTTGATTACAATTGAAACACTTAGTCCCCTTTTCAGGGCAAGTATTCATCATGTGATTTGGATCTCCACATCTGTAGCACCTTCTAAGTTGGCCTTGACTTTGGTTCGTTTGGCCACCACTCACCGCTGCAACAAAATTCGAATGATGCTGTTGTCGATTCTGGTCATTTCCCGGTGGACGGAAATAAGGCTTCTGCTGATTTCGTTCCTCTTTCCGATTCTGATTCTGGTTCTTGGAACGAGAGGGTCCTCCAGCATTCCCCTTATTGTCTTTTACTTTCCTCATTTGTTCAATCTTCTGACTCATCTCAACCAACGCTTGAAAAGTTCGAAGTTGCAGAGGTAAGACAGATTCCTTAATCTCAAATCTCAGTCCCGCCTCGAACCTCTCACACTTTCAGCTCTCGTTGGGTTGTGCTTGAAAGAAACATAAGTATTTGGCAAGTGATTCAAACTTTGTCACATATTCCCCCACATATAGTTCTTGCTGTTGTAACCCCAGAAATTCTTGTTCTTACTCAATCCTTACACTCTCTGGAAAATACTTGTCCATGAATGCAGTTCGGAAAATGTTCCAGGTAATTTCCTGGTGATCGGCTTCCAGAAGTAGTTTAACACCTTTCCACCAGTACTCAGCGTCTCCTACTAATAGGAAAACAACATAGGTAACCCTTACTTCTAACGGAGTAACTACTAGCTCAAAGATTTTGTCCAATTCCTGAATCCATAGGTCAGCTTTCTCATGATCAGCATCCCCACCAAACTGTGAAGGATTTTGGCTTCGAAACGCAATCAGAGCCTTATCTTCCGCAGCTTGCAGATTCTGGGCATTCATAGATGCAGTTTGATTGGAAATTGCAGCTGCCACATGTTCTATAGCCTGAGCGGCATAGTCCACTCCTTCTTCATAATTTTCATCCATGTTACCACGGCCACCAATTGTAACACCCCGATTTTCGCTGCTTCGTAATATCGGTAATAAATATATAAACATATCTTTTTATCCGAGACTCAAAAAATGATTTTGGGTAAACCACTATCATTTCTATATCATGCTTTATATTATAGGGTTGCGATGAAATCTTGGGTTGAAAATTCAGACGGAACCCGGTCTGCGTTTTCACTGACAGTAAAAGTTTATTGCTCAGAAAACCTAATATGAATTCGTGAACGAGATGAAAAATGTTTTTATCGTATTTACTACGATATTGGAAGTTTTGGAAAATTTAGTGTAAAAATTAAAATATTATATTTGCTGCGGGTGAATACGTCGAGATATCTCTAGAAAAAACCTGCGTCAGATGAACCAGGGAGTCAGCAACGGGGCTGAGGTGATGGATTTGACTGATGTGACAGGCATTTATGACGATCCTATCCGCAACATAATGGCCATAATGGCGCATTTATGACAAATGAATCTTTTGCCTAGAAATGATGATTTTACCCTTGGCTCTTCATGAATATTTCAAGTCATGCCATTGTAATTTTTGACCAAACTAACCCTAAATCCACACGGCTCCTTCCTCCATTCCAATCACTTGGACATCACTTTTGCTAGACATTAATGAGCATTTATGTTAAAGTGGATAAATCATTCAATGTAAACAAGTAAGTCATAGGCAAGTCATTTTCTTCTCAAACTGTCACGAAATTCTGACTCTTTTCTGTTCAGAATCTCGGAAAACTTTCTACATGGAAGTTGTTCATCTTTCTCTCTTGTTTCCAACGACATAAATATAATCAAAAATGGACAAGTATATTGAGAGATATGTCCAAATTACCGAAACTTCTCTAAATCTTCATCATCTTTATCTTTCTCTCTAAACTTCTCAAGAACACTTAGAAAACCAAGGTTAACTAACCATGATTTGCAACCCAAAATATCTTCTCCCTAACATGTGGTGTAGGAGGCAGCCACATCTCTTCAAAATTTATGACCACATATTTTATTAACCATGATTATAAATAAACCCTAGTTAGGTTATTATAAACTATGGTTAAGTTATTATATTATTTTCTAACTTAATCTTGATCAAATAAACTCAACCATGGTTCTTTTATCTCATTGAACCACATAATTTTATCCTCACACCCACCTCTAAACCGCACCCATCATCCACACTTGAACCATTTTCACTCATTTTCCAACTTCATCATTTTGTCTCTCTCAAAACTTCATGTTCTTCATTTTCTCTCACAAGTTCTTCACTTGTTCTTCATTTGTTATTAATTTGTTCTTCACTTTTTCATCATTTATCTCTAACTTAGAAACATGATCTCATGATTCTTCATTCATGAAACTTGTTCCTTAGATCAATAACCATCACTTAATCCATTTTGTTCTTGAATCCATGAACTTTCAAGTTCATCCTTTCTCTCCTTCAAATTCATCCCATACCCATATATAACCATCCAAACCTTGTTTTGATCTTCTAAGATCATATTCTCACTTATCTAGATTTTCTAAACAATTTCTATTTCACATCTCAAGTTATTTCCCCACAAAACACAAAGAACTCCTCAGTGTTCTTGTTAAGATCATCTTTGTTCTTTAAGTTCTTGAATAAATCTTTTTATTCCAAGGTGAGGATCTCTCTCTTAATCTTGCTATTTTAAGCTTTTCTATTCACAACTTTTATGGATTTATGCTTGTGTTCATCATGTTCTTCATATGAGTCAAAGTTCTTGAAGCTTTCTTCAAAAATTCATAACTAATTCTAGAAAAATCCTTTTGACGTGAAACCAATTGCTATGATCTCATAATCATCCCTATATTCATCATCTAGAAGCAGGTGATCATGAGAAATTTCTTCCCTATTTTTCTAAGCTAGGCCGAACCTATGTCAAATAGGTGTTCTTGGATTTTGTTTCAACTTTAAGCCATGATTCATGATTTAATCTCTTGATATCATGATAGCTATTGTATACAAGTGATTTGAGGACCAAAAATCAAACCCTAGCTTATTTGTTTCAAAAGGGCCGAAACCCTAATTTTTGTTGTTGGATGAATTTTTATTCTAAGTCGTCTTGTGACACTTAAATCCAACTTTATGTTATGTATGTTGGTTAAATCCAAGAGTTGATAAAATTTCAAAATCTCTAGCTTTTTATTTTGTGAAAAAAAACAGAAACCCTAGTCTTGGAACTAGATGAGTTTCATTCAAAGTTCTTAGTTCATGATTTTGGATTAAGTGCTTAATCATGTTTAAGTTACTTATGGATCATAAATCCCTAAGTTAACAAAATTTTAATTTTCCCTAACCTAGAAAAGTTGTTGAGGCCAAACCCTATCCCTATTGATTTAAGTATGTTTTTGTTTGATTTGATTTATTTTGGTTGCAATTCGTTTGAAGGAAACAACCGAGTTAACTGATTTAAGCTGACGGAGGAAACCGGATCAAATCGGGAGATTGTATGAAAACGTTAGTTCGAGTCTCGAAGAGGTAAGGGGAGCTTACCTGAGGGATTTTCTCAATAACTATTTGCTTTTAGTGTGGTTGATATGATTTATATGTGGTTGTGGTTATTTGTTTATGTTGTTTACGCTGTGTTGTTTATCTGTGTATCGGTGATTGATCTGCTTTTAATTTATTTAGTTATCTGCAGTAGTATATTATATTGCTATGATGCATGATCTGCCTGGTGATATAAATTTGATGATGTTGTTGAATGTTGTTTGAGAGGCCTGACAGTGGTCAGTACACAACCGATTAATCAGATAAAAGCTTTAATAAGTTATGAAAAATTATATTCAACGTTTTATGGGGAATGTTAGAATATAATAGTGGTGGAAAATATTGTTTTAAAAAAAATGAGTTTGAGAAATAGTATTATTTTAATGACTTATTAGTGTAAAAGTATTTTATGAGCCACGGTGAGAGCGTAACCGTGAAATTCTTTTTGTACTACTAATTTTTACGCAAGAAATTCCATAATATTATAAAAAGTTATTTTGTGAAATTAATATTCGAAAATACCTTATAAAATAATATAAAAAAAAGTCAAAGACAAAGTCAAAGTCAAAGTTTGACTTTAAAAACATTTTCTTGGAAAATGATAAACGACGGCAAGTTTCAAAATTATTTACAGTGAAAGTTTAAAAACAACAATACTTATTTTGAGAAGAGATTTAATCTGAATTGATTTAATTTTTAGAGTTGAAGTTTCAGTAAAAGAGTTTTTGATGATTTGACGTTTTACAAACGAATTTCAAGTAGAAAGGATTTTCTGTAAATGAGTTTTACTTAATGACGTAAACGACGATATAGAACTTAGTAACCGAGATGTCGGGGTACTAGTGTTCTTTTGACGTTGTCTTATTTTGGATTTGTTTTTCACAGACAAAAACGATGTAAAACGATGATATGGAACTTAATAACCGAGACGTCGGGGTATTAAGGTTCGTTGTGTTGTAGACTGGGTATCTACTTAAAGAAGTTAAAACGTTTTGAGATGTTTTCTATTACCACGAACCTAAGACTGATTGCAACGGTCTAGGGCCTTCGTGATTAAGCACTCGGACTTTGAGGTCTTGTGTTGTTAATAAAAGTTGTAAAGATGTTAAAACGATGAAGCGTTTGAGAGCTTCGATATTAAAACGATGATGCTTTTGAGAGAATTCAATGTTTAAAACGATGATGCTTTTGAGAGCATTCGATGTTTAAAACGATGATGGGTTGTAAGCTTTTGAGAGCTTTGACAAATAAAGATATAGCACAAAGAAAAGTGTTGAGAACAAAATGTTTTTCTTGCATGCATTTGGCAGACGTGCCCTGATCAAACGAGTGATTACCTTGCGGCGTCATGGTAGATCATAAAGATATTCTTATTGTGCCGGGTGGACAATGTGGCCCCATCAACATTGCAATCACCTGTGCCACGATGTTGGACAGTGTGAGATGGGTTTTGGCTGTGTGCTCGTGGATCGTGTGTGTCCGTGGATCGCGTGTCTCGTGGATCGCGTGTCTGTGGCTGTGTGCCTGTAACTATCGAGTATGATCAACTCATCACGATGCTGGAGATATCTCATGAGATTAGGTGTGAATGTTTAGATGATGTTTTGAAGTGTTCATGCATAGTTTTCCAACGTTGATGTTTGGGGTGTGAAACCCATTGATAAACGATGTGATATAATATGAATGAGTACGTTGTTATAAATATGTATATGTGTATGTGCCTTCTTTTGTGTTGCGCATTTAGTTATGGTGATAAATCCATATATTGGCGTCTCACCCTTACAAACATATCAGAGTCGCACAAGGGGTATGATGTCTACAAGAAGGAGAAGGCTGTCTAGTTCGGGGCATGCTGTTGCTGCTTCTATCGATTGTAGTGTCTGTTAGTTACGACCAGCTTAGGTCCTATTGTGTTATATTATGTTTTGAGAATAGATTAAACTGATAATGATCTAGGTGTGAAAGCATATGAGGCAGTATAGTTGTATGACTTATATACATTATGTATTTAAGTGTAATCTGATTACGTTGTTGTTGTTTTGAGGTTAAAAAGAAGAAAAAATTTATCACCATATTTTGAAAAGATAAATGTTGAGAAAACATTATTTTCCGAAAGCAACCAGCAAGTTAATTTTTATTTCCGCAAGCGGGTAACCATGTGATGACCCGAGTTAGGGTGTCGCACCAATAGGACCACCTCTACGACCACGTCCACGACCTCGTCCACGTCCTCTTCGACCTTCTGGTGTGAGAATCTCATTCTCTTGAAGTAACCATTTTAAACAAGGAACTTTTATAAATGAAACCAATACTTTCAAAGTTCTATTCAAGGCTTATTAAGGCTTTTAATCCTTATAATCATTGTGCACAGACTCAAGTCCGGCTTCTCAAACTTCAATCAACAGTAATATATTCACAACCATAATAATATCACAGTTAATGACAGTTCATCACATATATATAATTCATAACACTTTAAATCAAGAAATGTTCAACTTCAAGTAATAATCACAATAGTTCAAGTAAACAAGTCATTCAAGTATTTGCTCAATATCACAATAATATTCACAACACTCAATTAAACACATACACACATGCACATGATCATTGAATATCCCTAGGCAAGCTCCCCTTACCATTGTAGACCCGAAAAAGATCCTCTTCTTGATGCTTCAACAATTGGTTTCCTTCTTAATAATGTCCCGGCTTACTCTGACGTTTCACAACTCAAGCAGGCAAACTCTGCGACAGCTCCAAAAACAAAAATTTGCTCTCCCAAGCAAGCACAAACACAACCATCAACATAGGAAGAACATCCAAGCACATACAATAAAATCAAATAGCATAACAATCGATTATCATCCTCAAAACATACAATCAAACGAAACTATAAATTTAATTTAACAAAAAATAGAATTGAGTTCTCAATAAAATCAATTTGGGTAAAAAGAGTTTTTCACAAAAATTTAGGAAATTTTGATTTGATGAGTGAATTAGGAAATTGAACTTAGAAATCACCAATCAAAAGCCTCAATTACACTAAAACAAAATCAATTTCATGATTAGAGTAAGATGAAAATTTAGGGTTTTTGAGTGAAATTGTGGAATCCGAATTTCGGGGAAACTTTGAGAAATTGACATGGGGAATTTGAAATTGACATACGCAATTTAAAATCAACATCACCAATTTGGGGATTTAGGATCCCATTTAGAACATAGGGTTTTAAAATTTGGGGTTTTCAATTTGAAGAACAATAGGTGGATTGTTACTCACCAAGCTGGGAAATAGAGGAAGCAGTGGCTGTTGTGATGACCGGTGTGGCAGCGGCACGGCGGCAGCGATGACAACGTGGCGGACCGCACAAAAGAAGGTCCTGAAACAACCATGACCCATAATATGAAGGCAGATTTTGAGGAAGAAGAAAGATGTTCAACATGAAGAGATGGTGGAGGAGAAGCCATAGTTGGAGGCTGGAAGCTTACCACGGCAGCGGCGGCATCCAAACAGAGAAGCTAAACGGAGCATGACGCGTTGGATGAAGAGTTTCGTTGCGGGGTCGTCTTCCCCACTCTAGACGCGACTGTGACGGTGGTCGGAGGAGGGCCGGCGGCAACTGGACGTGGAGAGCAAATGAAGGGATTTGAAACGTTGAGGAAGAAGAAAGAGCGTGTGGGTATGGGTCTGAAGTAAGGAGAAAGAAAAGAAAGGAAGGGAGGGGTGTGCGTTTTTAACAGAGAGGGAGAGAGAAAAACAATGTTTTCTTTTACTTATTTTCATTTACTTAGTATATTAGTATAAAATAAGTGATTGATATTGAGTCTAGAAAAGAGATTTTCTTTTAACCTTTGGATCTAAGACAGAGTGAAAATATAAAATTTCAAAATTTGAAATAGGATAGAGATAGATGATTCAATTTGTCAATCGAGGAAATCAATGATCCAAAATTAATCTCCGAATAATTTTAAACCAACAAATTTTCAAATCTAAAATTAAATAGAGTAAAGTGTGGAAATAATTTTCTTTCAATCATATTATTTAAAATATTTTTCTAAACAAATACTAATAGTGACAATAACATAATATTATTGCCTAGCAAGCGTGCATACACTAAAATAAAATAGTGTTAACGCACACAATTAAATAATTTGAAGAAAGTAATTTAATTACTCAAACTAAACCACATAACAAAATAAACATAAACATCCAAAAAAAAAAATAATTAATCATATGTGTAAAAACTAGGGTGTTACATTACTACCCCTCTTAAAAAAAATTCGTCCTCGAAATTTCGTAGCTCGAAACTAAACAGGATTTCGTAATCACACCTTGACTCTAAGATCCTACTTGTACTTCTTGCCTCAAAATTAGTCCGCTAGCAAAACTTCTTCAACACCTTATCCTCACGACGAACATCAAGTTCAACATTAACTCTACCACATATATCAACTTTCAACCCAAAGCACACAATTGTAGTCTTAGTTTCCTTTGGACTTATTCCACCACTCCAAATTTCATCACGGTCAGACCTTTCAAACTCTATAAGAGAGCTCTCAAACTCTTCTCACAACTTAGTTTCTCAAGAACTTCTCTTTACTTTTTCCGTTCAGCTTGAGGAAAACTACTACAGATATTTTTCTGTTAATCCTCGGACTCACGAAGTCAACATTAACCATAAACGTTGATCACTACTCCAAATTCCTTTAATGATATATCTGCCTCGATCAGGATAAGGTCCATTATAATCATCTCACTCAATGATGTTGAACTTAAGGGTTCTCATAGTACCATTCACATCTATACATTAACGAAGCTCCTATCAATTCTGGTTTGTCCTACCATAGAGATGACAAAATTAGGTACCACACTATCCCCCAACTAACCTGCTAAGGATATGTCATCTCATTACTTATCCATCCTACTGAGGATGATCAGTTGGACTTAGCCTCAGCTTAGTCCTCAACACTTAAAGCAAACTTAACCGACACACGTTGATAAACTTCTGTTTTTCATCTGAAACAACAATTGAAGATACTCCATGATGTCTGAACAATCCTCTGATATATTATTCGGTTTCCTAACACTGCATAGTGGATCTTAACTTGTAAGAAGGGTGTAGACTTCACCAGGCAATCCACGATCACTTGAATTCAAACAAGGCTCATATAGGTCTTCAGCAAACTCATAACAAAGATTCAAGGAATGCCAATATCTTAACAAGGAAGGTCTCAATTGTTAAAGTATCCCTTTTTCACTGTACTCGACTAACTCTGGCATCTTGATATGGAGATACCCAACTCATAACTGATGATACAGGTTACACATCGACGACATTTGGAGAATACATAGAACTAAGATCATCGACGACGACAGGAACGTTCGAACCGCAATAAGACATGACCTTGGTGATCATAAAAGAATTTCTCAAGAAAAGAAATTTTTCTTGATCTCACTTTCACATAAGCATAGAAAAGAATTTCATTAATTTGAAGGATACAGGAACATCCAATAGGTAAAAAGATCCTTTCATCAGGTTCGTGGGTGTAAAAATGCATGATCAATACACATTTACAAACATGAATCTAATAAAGTTCATTCTTCCACAAGAATCTTCCAGTGGATTTAAGGAATCAAGGGTGAATAATTTCTAATCCAAAGAGGATTAATTCTTATTCTTAGTACATAGAATTTACAAAATGATGACTTTCACCTCTACCAAAAATAGAAGTGAAGAAACTAAGTTTCACCAAGAAACTTCTGCTATCACGAAACTATCTATGTTATTACTCAAGAAATAGTCATCACCACTTTTCTCAACAAAATGTGAAAGTATCCAGACCAATGGATTCCGTTAAATCAATTCACTCAAATGTCTAATACATCGAGGATTATTTAGAAGTGTGAGTATGACTTCTCACAAACAAAGAAATGAATAACTGGAAACTTATGAATTAGCATAACTAATTCATGAGTCCTGACCGAATCCAAAAACTAGATCAATCTAAAATCAATGTCCTTTGCTAACCATAAACCTAGAATATTTCCAGGGACCATTCCCAGAAAAACCCTTTACACAAGCACCTTGTTTCGAATGTCTGACACGATTCGCAAGGATAATCGAATGTCATATCCGAACCCATGTAACATTCAAGATCTATGGTCTCCCAGGACATAAAACCCTTGGAAAACCATCAAGAAAACATATACTTGTGCGTCAACACACATTGCTTCAACAAGAAACAATTCAAACAAGAATCAACCAGAGATCACACAACAAAAACTCAATAGACCTATTCTCCAAAGATCCCGAAAGACTCTACCAGCTCTGATACCACTTGTAACACCCCCACTAGGTATTACTACGTAACACATACGGAATTTAAATTAAAAAGATAATTTGCTGGTTGCTTTCGGAAAATAATTTATATAAGTACATAAGCGTCTGAAATTGGGTATAAAAATTTGGCACGACTCCTAACCTAAGCCTTGATCGGCACACCGGTTTACACTCCTAGCCTGACAAGTCTATTTAATTCAGAGATATACTTGAATGAAAGCTAGTATTTTTACACAAATTTCGACAGAGTCTCCTCTGTAATTCGAACATCCCAGGTAAAAGAACACCTGCTAAAATAATTACATTTTCATTCCAGAATTCTAGTTACACCAAATACCACCAAGCAGTAATATACTAAAAATAGTTAGATCAATAAGTTATACATGACCAAAAGGAAAAACTTAGGTTTTCATTCAAAAGAGATGCTATCCGAGCCATAAACATTCCATTTTAAAATAAAGACTCTCTGAGCCATACTCATACATACTTATCAAAAATCTAAGTCTCAAACCCTAAGCTGGTCGTTCTAAAAGTTATTCCTGAGGAAAACTCGCGTGGTCATTCCACAATCAAATACTTCATCAAACAACTAGATCTAAGTCTTCGAGTGACTTAGGAAGACTCCTCTGCACCATCTGTACTAAAGTACCCAGGGTACAATAGCGAACTAGAAGAAACCTGATATATCTGTAAGGGTGAGATACCGACAAATGGATATATCACACAACAACCATATACATGATACATACAACACATTGGCATATTAGCATTTAAGCATTTTTCATAGAGAAAACAACAAGTGTTATATCAATGGGTCTCATACCCGAATCAATCAATTTTATAAAGATAATGCATGACACTTCAATCATCGAGTTCTAGTCTAAATCTCATGAGATACCATCACCGCTTTATCATTAAGAAAGAAAGAGTTGATCAGGCTCATACGCCACGTTTGGCAAGTTGTCTCCGTCACCTCATGTACCCGGATTAACATCATCACGAATCTCTTATAACGGCCATTCGGATGTATACATCATCAAATACCACATCTTAAGCGGGTATTCGGTAACTCAAGCACGTCTGCCAAGGGGAAATGCATATGAATAAAAAACTTTTCATTATCGAGACTTTTCTTTGTGTTCATTCTTTTCCGTTGTCGAAGCCCAAAGCTAATAACTATTCACAATTTTCATTACTTGAAAATCAATAACACAAGACATGCAGTCCGAGTGCTCAATCACAACACCTTAGACCAATGCTGCAGTCCAAGATTGTGGTCGTAGAAACAATTATAATTTTATCCATGTTCTATTTCAACATGATAAGGACTCCTAGCCCATAACAAATAAATTAGGACACACAGTCCTCAATTCCAAAATTAGGACTCCTAGCCCATAATATCACAATTAGGACCCTTGGTCCACAATTCTTGACACGGATCCCAGATCATGTGCATTTACTGAATGCTAGAGGCGACGTCTCGCGAACAAGTATTCTCTTTCACATGTGCTTACTTTTCGCTCAGTGAAAATCAAAAACCAAAACAAAACCTCGATCACTTATCCAAGTAACCGGAACCTTTCTAAATCATTTAGAAGAAAATCTTTTCCTTTACAAAGTCTTTTATAAAACATTTGGAAATTCGTTTGCTTTTGAAATCCTTGATGGAATAAAGTCAAATATTTTCAAAGGGGTTTTTCCTTCACGAAACACATTGTTCGAAAAAGGTTTTCTCTCCTACAAACTTTGGATCATAAAAAGGTAGTTTCTATCGACTTAAAAACACTTCAACGTTTCTTTTCAAAACAAGAATCTCATTCTCTTGAAGTAAGAATTTTAAACAAGGAACTTTTATAAATGAAACCAATACTTTCAAAGTTCTATTCAAGGCTTATTAAGGCTTTTAATCCTTATAATCATTGTGGACAGACTCAAGTCCGGCTTCTCAAACTTCTATCAACAGTAATATATTCACAACCATAATAATATCACAGTTAATGACAGTTCATCACATATATATAATTCATAACACTTTAAAGCAAGAAATGTTCAACTTCAAGTAATAATCACAATAGTTCAAGTAAACAAGTCATTCAAGTATTTGCTCAATATCACAATAATATTCACAACACTCAATTAAACACATACACACATGCACATGGTCATTGAATATCCCTAGGCAAGCTCCCCTTACCGTTGTAGACCTGAAAAAGATCCTCTTCTTGATGCTTCAACAATTGGTTTCCTTCTTAACAATGTCCCGGCTTACTCTGACGTTTCACAACTCAAGCAGGTAAACTCTAGGATAGCTCCAAAAACAAAAAGTTGCTCTCCCAAGCAAGAACAAACACAACCATCAACATAGGAAGAACATCCAAGCACATACAATAAAATCAAATAGCATAACAATCGATTATCATCCTCAAAACATACAATCAAACGAAACTATAAATTTAATTTAACAAAAAATAGAATGGATTTCTCAATAAAATCAATTTGGGTAAAAAGAGTTTTCACAAAAATTTAGGAAATTTTGATTTGATGAGTGAATCAGGAAATTGAACTTAGAAATCACCAATCAAGAGCCTTAATTACACTAAAACAAAATCAATTTCATGATTAGAGTAAGATGAAAATTTAGGGTTTTTGAGTGAAATTGGGGAATCCGAATTTCAGGGAAATTTTGAGAAATTGACATGGGGAATTTGAAATTGACATACCCAATTTAAAATCAACATCACCAATTTGGGATTTAGGATCCCATTTAGAACTTAGGGTTTTAAAATTTAGGGTTTTCAATTTGAAGAACAATAGGTGGATTGTTACTCACCAAGCTGGGAAAGAGAGGAAGCAGTGGCTGTTGTGATGACCGGCGTGGCAGCGGCAGTGACGACGACATGGCGGACCGCACAAAAGAAGGTCCTGAAACAACCATGACCCATAACATGAAGGCAGATTTTGAGTAAGAAGAAAGATGTTCAACATGAAGAGATGGTGGAGGAGAAGCCATAGTTGGAGGCTAGAAGCTTACCACGGCAGCGGCGGCATCCAAACAGAGAAGCCAAACGGAGCATGACGCATTGGATGAAGAGTTCCGTTGCAGGGTCGTCTTCCTCACTCTAGACGCGACCGTGACGGTGGTCGGAGCAGGGCCGGCGACAACTGGACGTGGAGAGCAAATGAAGGGATTTGAAATGTTGAGGAAGAAGAAGGAGCGTGTGGGTATGGGTCTGAAGTAAGGAGAAAGAAGAGAAAGGAAGGGAGGGGTGTGCGTTTTTAACAGAGAGGGAGAGAGAAAAACAATGTTTCTTTTACTTATTTTCATTTACTTAGTATATTAGTATAAAATAAGTGATTGATATTGAGTCTAGAAAAGAGATTTTCTTTTAACCTTTGGATCTAAGACAAAGAGTGAAAATATAAAATTTCAAAATTTGAAATAGGATAGAGATTGATGATTGAATTTATCAATCGAGGAAATCAATGATCCAAAATTAATCTCCGATTAATTTTAAACCAACATATTTTCAAATCTAAAATTAAATAGAGTAAAGTATGAAAATAATTTTCTTTCAATCATATTATTTAAAATATTTTTCTAAACAAATACTAATAGTGACAATAGCATAATATTATTGCCTAGCAAGCGTGCATACACTAAAATAAAACAATGTTAATGCACACAATAAAATAATTTGAAGAGAGTAATTTAATTACTCAAACTAAACCACATAACAAAATAAACATAAACATCCAAATAAAATAATTAATCATATGTGTAAAAACTAGGGTGTTACAATAAGCCTTGCTTTAGCATCCTTCTTATCAATGAGGTATTTTATGACTGAGTGATCAGTGTAAACCACTACTTTTGTACCAACCAGATAGGATCTAAACTTCTCAAAGGCAAATACCACTGCTAGCATCTCCTTTTTATTGGTGGTATAATTGATTTGAGCAACAATCAAGGACTTATTTGTATAGAAAACCAGATGAAACACCTAGCACTAGTGCAGGAAGTGCTTTTTACGTCAGTCAAAATTGATTTTTGACGTCTGAAAAATCCTGACGTTATTCGAGCAGTCGTTAACGTCGGTTGTTTCATTCAACTGACGTTAACAAAGCCTTTAACATCGGTTGTTTCATTTAACTGACGTTAAAAGCTTAACTTTTAACGTTAGTTTTTATTAAAACTGACGTTTAAAGTTACACTTTTAACGTCAGTTGTACTAAACAACTGACGTTAAGGGCTTTTTTTTTTTAAATTCTGTTACAATATATCCCTTCCCCCAGCTATCCCTATTTTCAGTAAATAGTCCAGTCCAGTAAACAGTCTAGTAACATTCTAATATTTCAATTAAATTTCATTAATAAAATAAAAGTATATATATACAAATTAAGGAACAAATGAGAGGGGGGGGGGGGGGGGGATAAAAAACATACTAATTACTACACACCTACATATAAGTTTCTATACTAATTACTAACTACACATCTTCTATATACTCCTGAGGTATACTTGTAGTCAATCCTTTCTCTTTAGCATAGTTGGAGAAAAATTATGCAAACCGCGTCCTCAAGTCTTTGAACTCTTTTTTGTTTAGAGGAGATTGGTCGTTGTTAAAAGCATGCACACGTTCAAATAAATGACGATAACATTAATTAACGCAATGAAAATGAAAACTATAATATATAATTAAATAAGTTGTTTAATTAAGTATTATTACCCTTTTCCATCCTTCCGTAATAGATGCAGAGACTATGTTCAGTATATGTTGCATCACATAATATCCACACGACCAACTATCTAGCTGATATCGAGACTACGAAAGAAATGAAATTTAATGTCAGTTAAATAAACATATATATTTGTAATTAGTAATTCTAATATTATATACTATTTAACAAACTACCAACCTTGAGGATAATCCAATCAGGATTTCCTTTAGACTTAGGAGTCCTACTCCTCCCGTTGGCACAACTCAAACTACAAGTCTTGAGCGCACTATCATAAACAGAATATTCATGTCCATTAACCAATTCATCATGTTTGTTAAATAAAAAAAATGTTAAAACTTAAATTAAATAGAAGATTAACTACTCACTTATTGATAGGTTCCACCACCTCCCGTGGCGGGTCCCCGTGGAGAGAGCCTAGGAAGACGACAGTATGCCTGGCAGGATGAATTACGAGCAACTACCAATGGTTGTTCATTATGTATGGTTCCAGATATAGCTCTTTGCGATCATCACCTCCCAGTAATCTCGTTAAGTACGCTGTGACTTCTTTTTTATTGTCAAAGAATTCAGGCTGAAGGGAGTATGGCTCTAAGAAGCCGAACAGGTTGTCACCCCTCTCGAGTTCAAGTCGATGGAGATACCTATGATATGAATATATACCTTCCATGCCAACTCTAGCTCCTGCTGCGCCAGCTCAAACTCCTGCCGTTTCGCTTCACACTCAAGCTCACGGCGTCTGACCTCCAACTCCCACTCCCTCTCTGCCAACTCATCCACATCCACATGTGTCCTATTATAGCTCTCTTTTGTGCTCACATGTGAAGGCTTGGCAGCTCCCGCGGTGTCTAGGGAACCCACGAAGGCAAGCTCCCTAAAACGCGCCTGCTTGAAATCTGGGTTGGATAAGAAGCGGCTCATCAGCTGGTCTGTAGTGGCAGGGTCGGATAGGAGTTTTTTTGTAATGGTTTTTGTAAGTGCATCTTCATCGATGACCCGCCTTCTTGAAGTAGACTTGCCATAATATTCTTTGATGCCCACCGTCTCTGGAACACCGATCACCCGACCAGGATGGTCATCCTTGCCTAGAGTAGTGAGCAATATGTCCCGGCGTCCAGAAGGGACGAATGAGCCCTGGGAGCATTTTTCCTTAAGCTCCATCTACAATGAAGAATTGAAAAAAACGTGTAAGAGAAAGGTGTTCCTTAAAAATATCAACCATAAAAAAATATCAACTATAAATGCATATAGGTAGTTACTTACAATCTTATCTGCCACATCGCGAGTGGCTTCAGCTTTAAAAGAGCATTTCTTTGTCATTCGGCCGGCCAACCAAACATCCTCACGCGGGATAGGTGACGGAGGATCAAAAGGTGTGCCCTCAGGCACCTCTCCAGCTGTTATCCTCATAGCCATCTCCTCCTGCTTCACCTTAAGCTTCTCCGCCATCATCTCGTCAATCCTAGTGGCGTACCCACCCTGAGACAAGGTGTGGGTGTGGACGTTCTTAGCTTGATTCTGCCTACCCATCTTCGCCTTAGCCTGTTTAAACAAAAACACATAATTAATAGAGTTAAATACATTTAATTTCTTTACTTAAATGATCTCTAATAAGCATAAATAAATTAACTTCGTCAACTAACCTGAAATGTGTCCCCATGTCGAATGCTAACAAATTTATCCCACATCTCCCTATCAATCCAGGGGTAATCCAAGAACATCTTATCAAGCTTCTTCTTCCCAGATACATAGTGCCTAGTAAGATCATGCTTGAACCCACTCCAGCGCCTTGCCCCCAATGAGAGCCATTTCGCCCGATGATGCTCGTCATTCGGTACGATCCAAGCTATCTACACATTAAATACATAACAAACAGGATGAATTAGAACTCGAATAATTATTTAATAATGTACATCAAAACAATGTAAAAGTAAAATACAGTGATAGCCTCCCAAATTTGATCCTTAACGTTCTGTGGAACGTCATTCCAATGGTTGTATAGGATGCTAACGTGCTGCTTGGTTTGTAGAATCACCCACGATTTAAATTCTCTAGCAAGGGGGCCCTGGGGCTTTAGTTTAGCATCAAAGGACACCTCAAGAGGTTGACCACTTTGCCTAGCCTTCTCTAACTTCTTCAATGATGTGGCTCCTCTATCCCGTTTCCTCCGAGACTGTGATGTCTGTTTGGACAAAAAAATGTTAAATTAGAGGGTTATGTATAACAAGGATAAATAAAGAATAAATAAAGAACTCAAACTTACATTATAAATAAAGAATAAAGATAGTATATAACATGTAAACTTACAGTATCATCATATGTATAACAAGGATAAATAAAGAATAAATAAAGAACTCAAACTTACATTATAAATAAAGAATAAAGATAGTATATAACATGTAAACTTACAGTATCATTAGGCGTAGTCCCTATAGTGTCATGCGTAGGCCACATAGTGTCCTCCCGTGCATGCAGGTCCGAGTGATCCATGTGTATGCCTATTCAGAAACGGTAAATATTAAAATATGTTTTTTTAACATGGATAACTAAAGATAAAGATAAATAGATAAATACAATTCCCCGTATTTAAACACTTGACACAAGGACAATAGAACATTCCGTTACTATTTGGCATTCCATAAAAAATAGGTTCCTATCCCTCTCCTTAGTGAACTTTTTGCATATATTCTCGGACTATCAACCGAGTTTTGAATTTTTTTTAACAATAGATTAGTCTCATTAGCAGCCATATGTAAAGTGTAGAAAATAACTTATCAAAGTCCAAGCACCATTTCAAACACATGGTTTTCCTACTGGTTTTATGAACCTTAACAAATCAAAATTCCCGATCGCCATTATCAAACTCCATCAAATACCAGTTATCAACAAAATACCCTCCATACATATAACAGAGATAAACACAATAACACAACTTATACCACATCACTATTTCAACATTGCTATTTGCAAACCATTTATCAAAAAGAAGAAATAGAGATAAAGACTCTGACATATTTTCACACAGTTCACAAAGTTAGGGCATTACTAGAGAATACGATCGCTTCTGCTAGGGCTCAATGGTGAAGGAGAGTGGATTCTGTTAGGGCTTAGTGGTGAAAACGAGTGAAGGAGAACCTTAAATGAGAAAGAAAAGTACCCTTAAATGAGATAGAAGATAAGAGAGAAGAGAGGAGAAAGGAGAGAAGAGTAGGGAGAAGATGACTCACCAGAAAATACTGTCACGGTGGTGGCGGAGAAGAACTCGCAGCGGTGGTGGTGGAGAAGACCTCGGTCACGGTCACGGTGCTTGACAAGGGTTAGGGCAGAAGAATGGCAGAGAGTAGTGAAAGTGCAGGGTGAAGAAGGAAGGCGTGCGGGTTTATGTGTAACGTATACTTTCTAATTTTGATTCCACTTTTTACATCAGTTGTTTATACAACTGACATAAAAGATAAACAACTGACGTAAAAGATGACCTTTTAACGTCAGTTGTTTAAACAACTGACGTAAAAAGTCATATAAATGAACCTGATAATTACAGAACTGCCACCGCCTCCTTTTTAAAGTCTAAGTTTTACTTAACAGACGTTAACCTTACCTGTTTATTACCTATTTTGCACTAGTGTTGTTATACCTTTGTTCCAAGACGGCTCCCACTGCAAAATCGCTTGCATCACACATAAGCTCAAAAGGTTTCTCCCAGTCAGGTGGAACTATGATAGGTGCAGTGATTAGAGCATTTTTCAGAAGCTCAAATGCTTTCGAACATTCACCAGTGAATTCAAAGGCCCTATTGTAACACTCTTCACCAAGGGTAATTTAGTCTTTTCATTTTACTTTTCCATGGGTGTGTTTGGATCCTTTCATATTTCTTAAATGTAAAATTGTGTGGTTGATTTATTTAGTGAGGTTAATTAATTGTGAATTGAAATGGAATGGAAATATTATTTTTATTTTTATTATCAAACACACACCCACTTATTTTAAACCAACTTACCTATCTCTATCCTCAAATCTCCTTAAGTGACCAATACTCTTCAAGGATATCTAACCTCCATTGGTCAAGTTTTATTTTTATTATTGGGTCAAACCAGAAGCCCACTGTCCAAGAGCTCTCCAAGAGCCCATTTTCCTTCTAAATCCGGAACCACCACCCACATCACATTTTGTTCCTATTCTCTAACCCTAGCAGCCACACTCATCTTCTTCCTTCTCCCAAATAAAACCCTAGCAGCCACACTCATCTTCTTCCTTCTCCCAAATGAAACTCTAGCCGCCACCTACTCCTCCTCCCTCACTATCATTTTCGTCCCAAAATGGTGCTTTCCTTTCTTAACCAGAACAGCTCATTCCCTTCCCTTTCTACTCACAGATTTCAGTTTTTCCCACGCACCAATTTCATTCTCATTCCTTTCTTTATTCTTCCTAAAACTCTCATAAACCTATACTAAATTTCCTTCTAACCTTCTACCTCACAATTTCAACTCATCAAATACATAAATCAAGCAAAATAGGCAACATGCAAGACCTCTAGAATTTCGAAAATAGGAGCACAAATCAGATTAGGGAAGAAGCACAAGGAGATCAACACTCACCACTTTCAATCTACCACTTGGTTAGGTGAGTTTTGTTGTTTGTAACATTGGGTAACCATAAATCCCAATTTCTTGTTAATTGTTCTACTTGCTTCTGTGGAAAGCCTATTTTGATCTGATATATGCTCGTTGACAACTGGGTTTTCGAATTGCATGTTGATTAGAGGTAGTTTTTGATAAAAATTGACAAGGGGCTCTAAAATCCTTCAAACCCGTAATGCACCCTTGTTAGTGTTTTACCCATAACTTCTTCCATAGAGCTTGTTTCGAAGTTATCTTTGTACCATCAGAAAATAGACTTGATTTTATTCTAAATAGGCTGTGGAATGATTCAATTTCATTGAGTATAAAGGGAGAAAAATAACATGCAATCTGATGTTTGTCCTGGAGACTCTGTGCTGACACTGTCTTAATATTTAAATTGTAGTAAACTGTAAAAATATTAGATTGACTTGATTCCTGATTTAATAGAAAATATATAGAATTGTTAACGATATAGGTTTTGGAACGATTCAATTTCATTAAGTATTGAATGATAAAAATGATACTTAAGTTGCTGCTTGTACTGAGAATTCTGAACTGGAACTATCTTATTATTTAAATTGTATTAAATTGTCCAAATATCGGTTTGAGTTGATTCATGTGTTAATAGAAAGTAGACAGAATTTGTAACAACCCAGGATTTGTATTTTTTTAATTCGAGTTGGTAGTGGTGTAGGAATCTCCATTTCAATTTACTAAAAATCCAGCTACTAGTTTTCAAATTTGATAACACTTGAATTTTTGCATGATCCTTCTTGGTTTTGGACACTTGAGATTGGTTATAATGTATTGTCGACATGCTTAGTTTTGACTAGTGTTATATGAACTCCTAACTGTTTGAGATTAGAAGTTTAGACTGTGGAATAAATGGTGGGAATGGTAACTTTAGTCATTATCCTCCAAATTGTGATAAATTAAGTTTTATTGAATTGATGGTTTAGGTTTTTGCTGTAATTTCACTCTTGAGGCCCTAAATGTGTTTGGATTATTTCTCTTAATCAAAATAAAGTGAAGTATAGCAGGGCATTAAAAATCTAAAATGGTCTATATTTTGGTGAGACAATTGTTTCAGAACCAAATTAGCCATTAAGGCCACATAAGTAATTGTGGGTGAGTTATGTTTTTGTAAGTCATTCAATTACTTGTAGGCTAGGATATGGTACTAGCAATTAAGAGATGCCTGATTGTTGTCATAGAGCTCTGACTGCCATATCAAGAATTTATTAAACTAGAATACTACAAGTCCCTCACACTTGAAGTTATCTAGTAAATGTTTTAAGTTAAAGTGCACATGCTTATACTCATTTTGGGTTGTTTATTTGAATTTATTTGTTTATATATGTATGTATATCCTTTCTTGATTCAAAGCTCACTGAGAATTATTTTTCTCACTAGGCCCTCTATTGTTTCAGATAAGCAGGTTTAGGTCCTTCGAAGGATTAAGGAGATAAAGAAAGAATTTATTTAACTCAATATGTTTCATGGGAGCCTTAATATGTAACCGTCGACTTCATAAACTGATTAAATGAAGTCCGAGAGTAGTTGCTTGTGTAATGATTTTCTTTTGATTTTTTTTTTAGTTTGTAAGGTTATGTTTGACCATTATGTTAAGACTATCTATATGACTATCATTGTAATGTGAACGCCTTGTGTTTTTATTTTGAGATACTCTTTTACGGCATTACATTTTTGGTATCAGAGCGTTCGATCTAATTGAACTGTGGATAGTTTTACATAGTATCGTTGTGCTTGAATTTCTCATTTATTTTTCTAAATGCCAACTTACTAAGTATTAAGCCTGATCAACTTGATATTGGTACGTGGTATGCAGAATCATGAGTGAGGAAACTACAGGCCTCGGAGGAAGAGGAAGAGGAAGAGGAAGAGGAAGAGGCAGAGGAAGAGGTGCTCCTGAGTGGTTGGATGAGCTTATGCAGGTCGTACGGGACCAGACTATGGCTACTAATAATCTTCTCCATTACCAAACTCAGGCTGGAGGACTAGCACCACCTCAGGATGAGGCCAACCGTATTTTCTTCCAATTTCTCAAGCTTGACCCACCTGCTTTCTCCGAGATTAAACATGCTCTGGACGCTTATCATTGGATAGAAGCAATGGAGCAGATTTTTGAGATTGTACAATGTACCGAGGAACAAAAGGTTTCTTTTGCCACTCATATGCTAAAGAAGGAAGCTTCAAATTGGTGGAAGGGCATGAAGGCTCACATGACCGTTGTGGGGACACCCTTGGATTGGGAGCATTTCCAAGGGGTTTTTCTTAACAAATATATTCCCTTCAACCTCAGGAAACAGAAAGAAAGAGAATTCATGGAACTAAAGCAAGGGAACATGTCGGTAGCTCAATATGTAGCAAAATTTGAAGATTTGGCAAGACATGCTTCGCTGGCAAGTTACGCTCCAAATGAAGAATGGAAGATAGATCAGTTTCGTTGGGGCTTGAGAGCTGCTATCAAGAATTGTTTGGCTCAAACCAGATTTACTGAATACCCTACCATTGTCCAACAAGCTTATGTGGCGGAAGAAAGTTTGCAAGAATTAGAAGTGGAGAATCAGAAGAAATGGCTTAAGAACAAGAATGAAGGTAAACACCATCAACAACTCAAAGTAAAAGGAAGTTTGGATAAAGGCAAGCAGGTGCAGACATCTAACTCTCCCAGATTAGTCGGATGCCCAAAATGTGGGAAGAAACATGGTGGGGAGTGCTTGGCTGGTCAGAATGTTTGCTATTCTTGCAAGCCGCCGGGACACTCTTCCCCGTCTTGCCCTCTCTTGAAGAAGAAGGGAGTTTCCATTCCTGGTAACCAATCCTCTGGAAGAGTTTTCACTCTCAGTGGTAAGGAAGCTAAGGGAAAAGATGGTCTGATAAAAGGTATCGGCCTCCTTAACCAAGAATATGTTGTTATTCTTTTTGATTCTGGGGCAACCCATTCTTTTGTCTCTTGTGAATGTGCTATACGTCTACAATTGTCTTTATCCTCTCTGCCATACCCTTTATCCGTGTCTACCCCTGCAGAGGGCAGCATTGAAACTTCTCTTGTTTGTGAAAATTGTATACTGGAAATATCCAATAGGGTGTTTCTAGTTAACTTGTTTTGCTTGCCCCTAAAATCTCTAGATGTCATTCTAGGTATGGATTGGCTATCAGCCAATCAAGTTGTACTAAATTGTCCAGAAAGGTCTATAATTTTTCTATCTCTGGGAGAAAATCCCAAAGAGATATGTCCTTCCTTGTTTGCTAGTGTGTCACAAATTAACCAATGCCTAAATAGTGGGGAACCCATGTTATTGTGTATACTTTCTTCAAGTTCTAAGGAAAATGTGGATGTCGCAACTATCCCTGTAGTGAGTGAATTCATAGATGTCTTTCCAGAAGACATACTCTCCCTACCTCCTGAAAGGGAGATTGAATTCTCCATAGATTTGGTTCCTGATGCGGGACCAATATCTATTGCACCCTATAGAATATCCCCTTTGGAATTGAAAGAACTTAAGGCTCAATTAGAGGATTTAATAGCAAAGCAATTCATTCGACCTAGTGCCTCTCCTTGGGGTGCGCCTGTTCTGTTGGTTAAGAAAAAAGATGGGAGTATGAGGCTCTGTGTGGATTACAGACAGCTTAATAAGATAACCATTAAAAATAAGCATCCACTACCCCGAATAGATGACCTATTAGATCAGCTTAGAGGAGCCTCGGTATTCTCAAAATTTGATCTGAGGTCGGGATATCACCAAATAAGGGTTAAGTCTGAAGATATACCCAAGACGACATTTAGAACCCGATATGGGCATTACGAGTATCTAGTTATGCCTTTTGGCTTAACGAATGCTCTAGCGGTCTTCATGAACTACATGAACCGCATCTTTCGACCCTTCTTGGATGAGTTTGTCATGGTTTTCATTGATGATATCCTTATCTATTCCAAGAGTTTTCAAGAGCATAAAGAACACCTTAGGATTGTCTTGCAAATACTCCGAGAAAAAAGGTTGTTTGCTAAGCCAGAAAAATGTGAATTTTGGCTGACTGAAGTAAAGTTTTTAGGACATGTAATTTCACAAGAAGGGGTAGCAGTAGACCCCAGTAAGGTTGATGTTGTCCTTAATTGGGAAAGACCTAACAACATTACCAAGGTTAGGGGTTTTCTAGGTTTGGCAGGATATTACCGAAGGTTTATAAGGGGATTTTCACAGTTAGCCCTACCCTTAACCCGCTTAACCCGCAAGGGTAATCCTTTCGAGTGGGATAAAAAGTGTGAAAAGAGTTTCCTTTAACTCAAAGCCCGTTTGACCTCGGCTCCTGTGTTGACCATTCCAGACCCAGCCTTAGGATTCGAAGTTTATAGTGATGCATCCTTAAAAGGCTTAGGATGTGTTTTGATGCAGAATATAGGCAGGTAGTGGCTTATGCCTCTCGTCAGTTGAGACCTCATGAAGAAAACTATCCTACCCATGACCTGGAGTTAGCAGCCATAGTTTTTGCTCTAAAGATATGGAGACATTAACTTTATGGAGCAAAATTCGAAGTATTTAGCGATCATAAGAGCTTGAAGTATCTTTTTGATCAGAGGGAACTTAACATGAGACAGAGAAGGTGGATGGAGTTCCTCAAGGATTATGAGTTTGAGTTGAAGTACCACCCAGGAAAGGCAAATGTAGTAGCAGGTGCTTTAAGCCGGAAGTCTCTTCACGTCTCATCCATGATGTTACATGAGTTGAAACTATTGGAAGATTTCCGTAACTTAAACCTAAATGTTATTGTGGGTCCCAATAGCATTTATTTGAGCCATCTTAAGATTAATTGTGATTTTAGAACTCAAATTAGACATGCTCAACTTCGGGACGAGGCCCTACAAGCTAGGAAGGATCAACTTGGCTTCTCGGGAGCCAGGGATGCAACCCTCATCTTTCATGAGAGAATATGAATTCCAAATGATGAAGAGATTAAAAGACAAGTGTTAGAGGAAGCCCATAAGAGTAGTTTTTCAATACATCCTGGTTCTACTAAGATGTATCAAGACCTTAGAAAGATGTATTGGTGGCCAGGAATGAGGAATGATGTTGCCAAATTTGTCTCTCACTGTTTAGTGTGTCAAAAGGTCAAGATCGAGCATCAACGACCCTCAGGCATGCTCCAACCTTTAGAAATACCTGAGTGGAAATGGGAGAACATATCCATGGACTTCGTTGTAGGTTTACCTCGCACTCAGGCGGGGCATGATTCTATTTGGGTGATAGTGGACAGATTGACTAAGTACGCCCACTTCCTACCTGTTAAGACCTCTTACAATACGGCTAAACTAGCAAAGGTGTTCATAAGCGAAATAGTGAGGTTGCATGGGGTGCCAGTTAGCATTGTGTCGGATAGGGATCCTAAGTTCACTTCTAGGTTCTGGAAGGCTTTTCACCAAGCCTTGGGTACTCGGTTGAACTTTAGTACTGCCTACCCAGTCAGATGGTTAGACAGAGAGAACCATCCAAACCTTAGAGGATATGCTCAGGGCCTGTGTTCTTGAGGATGGAGGAAATTGGGATCATCACCTAACCTTAGTAGAATTTGCCTACAATAATAGTCATCACTTCAGCATAGGTATGGCACCGTATGAGGCACTCTATGGCCGTAAGTGTAGAACTCCACTTTGTTGGGCTGAAGTGGGTGACAAGGGGATATTAGGACCTGAGTTAATCCAGGAAACAATGGAGAAAATCCGAACTATTAGGGATAGATTAAAAGTTGCACAGAGTAGGCAAAAGAGTTATGCTGATAAAAGAAGGAGACCCTTAGAATTTGAAGAGGGTGACCATGTGTTCCTAAGAGTAACCCCCACAATAGGCATTGGAAGAGCCCTTCGGGCCAAGAAACTCCGTCCTCGTTTCATAGGACCTTTCCAGATTATCCACCGAGTCGGTCCAGTAGCGTACCAACTTGCTTTACCTCCTTCCTTGTCAGGAATACACAATGTCTTTCATGTATCGCAACTCAAAAAGTATATTCCTAATCCTTGTCAACCCCTCAATCATGATCTTGTCCAGTTAAGACCAGATTTAACCTTCCAACCCATACCGGTTCAAGTGATTGATCGTAGCTTGAAAACCCTGAGAAACAAAACAATTCCTCTGGTGAAAGTTATTTGGGAAGGGTCAACTCCTGAGGATGCAACTTGGGAGCTTGAGGATGACTTACGCCAGGAGTATCCTTACTTGTTTGAGTAGGTAAGTTGTCTAAAATTTTGAGGACAAAATTTATTTAAGGGGGAGAGAAATGTAACATTCCTCCCCAAGGGTAATTTAGTCTTTTCATTTTACTTTTCCATGGGTGTGTTTGAATCCTTTTATATTTCTTAAATGTAAAATTGTGTGGTTGATTTATTTAGTGAGGTTAATTAATAGTGAATTGAAATGGAATGGAAATATTATTTTTATTTTTATTATCAAACACACACCCACTTATTTTAAACCAACTTACCTATCTCTATCCTCAAATCTCCTTAAGTGACCAATACTCTTCAAGGATTTCTAACCTCCATTGGTCAAGTTTTATTTTTATTATTGGGTCAAACCAGAAGCCCATTGTCCAAGAGCTCTCCAAGAGCCCATTTTCCTTCTAAACCCGGATCCACCACCCACATCACATTTTGTTCCTATTCTCTAACCCTGGCAGCCACACTCATCTTCTTCCTTCTCCCAAATGAAACCCTAGCAGCCACACTCATCTTCTTCCTTCTCCCAAATGAAACTCTAGCCGCCACGTACTCCTCCTCCCTCACTATCATTTTCGTCCCAAAATGGTGCTTTCCTTTCTTAGCCAGAACAACTCTTTCCCTTCCCTTTCTCCTCACAGATTTCAGTTTTTCCCACACACCATTTTCATTCTCATTCCTTTCTTTATTCTTCCTAAAACTCTCATAAACCTATACTAAATTTCCTTCTAACCTTCTACCTCACAATTTCAACTCATCAAATACATAAATCAAGCAAAATAGACAACATGCAAGACCTCTAGGATTTCGAAAATAGGAGCACAAATCAGATTAGGGAAGAAGCACAAGGAGATCAACACTCGTCACTTTCAATCTACCACTTGGTTAGGTGAGTTTTGTTGTTTGTAACATTGGGTAACCATAAATCCCAATTTCTTGTTAATTGTTCTACTTGCTTCTGTGGAAAGCCTATTTTGATATGATATATGCTCGTTGACAACTGGGTTTTCGAATTGCATGTTGATTAGAGGTAGTTTTTGATAAAAATTGACAAGGGGCTCTAAAATCCTTCAAACCTGTAATGCACCCTTGTTAGTGTTTTATCCATAATTTCCTCCATAGGGCTTGTTTCGAAGTGATATTTGTACCATAAGAAAATATACTTGATTTCCTTTCAAATAGGCTTTGGAACGATTCAATTTCATTGAGTATCAAGGGAGAAAAATAACATGGAATCTGTTGTTTGTCCTGGAGACTCTGTGCTGACACTGTCCTAATATTTAAATTGTAGTAAACTGTAAAAATATTAGATTGACTTGATTCCTGCTTTAATAGAAAATAGATAGAATTGTTAACGATATAGGCTTTGGAACGATTCAATTTCATTAAGTATTGAATGATAAAAATGATATTTAATTTACTGCTTGTACTGAGAATTCTGAACTGGAAATGTCTTATTATTTAAATTGTATTAAATTGTCCAAATATCGGTTTGAGTTGATTCATGTGCTAATAGAAAGTAGACAGAATTTGTAACAACCCAGGCTTTGGATTTTTTTTAATTCGAGTTGTTATTGGTGTAGGAATCTCCATTTCAATTTACTGAAAATTCAGCTACTAGTTTTCAAATTTGATAACACTTGAATTTTTGCATGATCCTTCTTGGTTTTGGACACTTGAGATTGGTTATAATGTATTGTCGACATGCTTAGTTTTGACTAGTGTTATATGAACTCTTAACTGTTTGAGATTAGAAGTTTAGATTGTGGAATAAATGGTGGGAATGGTAACTTTAGTCATTATCCTCCAAATTGTGATAAATTATGTTTTATTGAATTGATGGCTTAGGTTTTTGCTGTAATTTCACTCTTGATGTCCTAAATGTGTTTGGATTATTTCTCTTGATCAAAATAAAGTGAAGTATAGTAGGGCATTAAAAATCTAAAATGGTCTATATTTTGGTGAGACAATTGTTTCAGAACCAAATTAGTCATTAAGGCCACATAAGTAATTGTGGGTGAGTTATGTTTTTGTAAGTCCTTCAATTACTTGCAGGCTAGGATATGGTACTAGTAATTAAGGGACGGCTGATTGTTGTCATAGAGCTCTGACTGTCATATCAAGAATTTATTAAACTAGAATACTACAAGTCCCTCACACTTGAAGTTATCTAGTAAATGTTTTAAGTTAAAGTGCCCATGCTCATACTCATTTTGGGTTGTTTATTTGAATTTATTTGTTTATATATGTATGTATATCCTTGCTTGAAGCAAAGCTCACTGAGAATTATTTTTCTCACTAGGCTCTCTATTGTTTCAGATAAGCAGGTTTAGGTCCTTCGAAGGATTAAGGAGATAAAGAAGGAATTTCTTTAACTCAATATGTTTCATGGGAGCCTTAACATGTAACTGTCGGCTTCATAAACTGATTAAACGAAGTCCGAGAGTAGTTGCTTGTGTAATGATTTTCTTTTGGTTTTTTTTTTTAGTTTGTAAGGTTATGTGTGACCATTATGTTAAGACTATCTATATGACTATCATTATAATGTGGATGTCTTGTGTTTTTATTTTTAGACACTCTTTTACGGCATTACACCTATCATGCTCCAGCAACTGACACAGTGACTTTGAGATCTTGGACAAGTCCTTGATAAACCTTCTGTAAAAACCAGTATGGCCAAGGAAGCTTCTGATGCCTTTTACTGATGTGGGAGGGGGCAACTTTTCAATAACTTCAATCTTTGTCTTATCTACTTCAATGTCATTTCTGGAAATTCTATGACCAAGCACAATTCCTTCTGTCACCATGAAACTTCTCCCAGTTCAACACAAGATTAGTCTCCTCATATCTATCCATAATTTGCTCTAGATTCACCATACGATTGCGCTTTACTACTTATGTCTATCTTATTTAAATTTTTTAATTTAATTTATAAAATATATACTAAATTATACAAGATGAAATTGTCTACATAACACATTAGTTAAGTCAGTAATCATATTAGTAAAACATTCTTTATCACTTTTAGCCTGCATCGATCCATTAATTAATAATTACCTGCATTCTCTTTAAATTCTTTTTACATAAACTTGGATGCGTTTTCTTATTTTACACAACCATAATGAATAAATTATGTTCATACTCTAATTTAAGGAACACATTTACGATAAAAGATAATAATTTCTTATGAAGTTTTTTTTTTTGACAGAGATATTTCTTATGGAACTTTTTTTTTTACAGAATATTTCTTATGAAGCTAAATAATTAATATTACATATTTCCATGCGATTGCGCTTTACTACTTATGTCTGTCTTACTTAAATTTTTTAATTTAATTTATAAAATATATTCTAAATTATACAAGATGAAGTTGTCTACATAACACATTAGTTAAATCAGTAATCATATTAGTAAAACATTTGTTTTTGTTTTACATTCTTGGAAATCATCGTTTTGGTAACGTAGGATTCCTATGCAAAAACAGAATAAAAGAGAAGATAATTTTTTTAAAATGGCCGTATTATTAAACGGGAATCTGGTAATGATATTATAGTTTTTAAATTTTTGCTATATATGTTTGTGTGTCTGTTTCTGTCTAAAAAACATCAAAAGAAATTTGATTTATTTTAATTGAACTTATCTTCAAATAATGCGAAAGGTTTGGCCTATATATATGCGTATTAGGTGCTTAGTCTAGACCATATTGATTTCCTTCAAATCCCTTCGTCCGCACATAACACACTATGGTTAGTGACCTTATTAGTTATCTGCATTTCCTTGTCTACAAATAACTAGTTTTATCTTTCAAATTTAACGTATAGTATCTTTATTCTACAGGATTTGCTTTTAATTAGCTTGTTGATCTTTACTATTGCATCATGCAACTTGTGGGCTGCAAATGGGGAGAGTACCTTTGACCTGCTTGCTTATGGTGCCAAAGGAGATGGCCAAACTGATGATACCCAAGTACATATATACTCTTTAATTTCCATATTTTCTTCTTTTTAGTAACCATTTTATTCTTAAAATTAAAGAAAAATGTTATAGAATAATTTGAATTATATAAATTTTTTTTTTTGCTAGAATTGCTTTTATAGTACAATGCTTGTAATACATTTGATCATTTCTTCTTTTATTTTATTTTTTTTATCTTTTCGTGTGTGTGGTATATATATATATATATATATAATGATACATTTCGTACCTATATTTTTTGTATTCGTTTATCAATAATGTCATTTTTCTATAGGCTTTTGAGAAAGCATGGGAAGCTTTGTGTGGAGCAAGTGAAGATGAAGGAACACCAACGCTTGTGGTACCAGATGGGCATACATTTCTTTTGAAACAAAATATATTCAATGGTCCCTGTCGATCCAAACAAGTGCATATTAAGGTACAACAATTAGACTCCGTGTGTCAAAAAAAAAAAAAAACAATTAGACTCCGTGTCCAATTAAAGATTATTTTTTTGAGTAAAAAATCTAAATTGGTATTTTAAAAAATTGTGTTTTTAATTTAATATCTGAAAAATAAAAATCTCAATTCGATGTTTAAACATTTTAAATATCAGTCAAATCGATTTTATAAGGGATATACCAATGTTTGTAAAGAATTTTTTTATCATAAATTCTTAGAAATTATTTGAGATTTCTTTTTAATTTTCAGATACAAATTTGAATATTTAATCATTTTAATATGGACCACTATTTCAAAATTAACTTTGATAATAGCACAACCATGGCTAGAATATCTAGTATTCTAGTTTTTCAGCACCAAATCAAAAAGTTGTAGTATTAGTCAAAATACGTTAGGTTGGATATTTTTCAACCCTTTGTAGAAGGTGTGGGGAATGTTTCATTTTGATGATTGAGCTGGATCCTTTTAATGAAATTCCATACTTAATCGGGAAAAAATAATGAATAAGTTGGCTAAATATCACTAATTACAATTAAAATAAATTAATTCTCCAATATTAATTAGTATAAGTTTTCAGTGTAATATATACTTAATTGCTTTTACACTAGATTAACTTTCATTGCTTGTGGATGTAGATTTTGGGGAACCTACTAGCTCCCGAGAGAAATGCGTGGGGATCATGTTCAAAACAGTGGCTTCATTTTATAGGCGTAGGTGGCATGACCATTGATGGATCTGGAGTTATAAATGGTCAAGGACAAGCTTGGTGGGGAAATGTAATGACATATTAAACAATTACATATATATTGTGTTATTTGCATCATCAAATTAATATGAATCCTTAATAGCAATTTCCTAAACATAGTCAATAATCTAATTTTTGGTGCTGTGCCCAATTATTTGTAAGATATATTAAGCATCTAACAATACATGATTTTCAATCTTGCAGCTCACTGAAGGATGCAAAGCATTACCAACGGTTAGAAAATTTTCCCATAAAAATAAAATTTCAGGATAATAAAATTTGAGTAATAATATTAACTACATGTTCAATGTTTGTTTTGTAGGCACTTTTATTCTATAGATGTGATGGTCTACAAATAAGTGGAACCACTCATATTAACGGACCAGGATTTCATATATATGTAGTTCATAGTACTGACGTAAGCATCTCACATGTTAATATAACATCACCTATACAAAGCCACAACACTGATGGAATTGACATCTCAAACTCAGAACGAGTTAACATTCACGACGCTATTATTGGAACTGGTAAAGCTTCACACACACATTTATAATACTTTTATTTCCTTCTAAGTTGAATACATAATTTCAGCTAGATCAATGGTTTGCATGTATAATTTTAAGATCTATATCGATCTATATATAGGTGATGACTGCATTGCTATCAAAGGTGGCACACGATTTCTCAACATTAGCCAAGTTACATGTGGACCTGGTCATGGCATCAGGTTTGTAAAAATACTCGATATGGCAAACAATCTTGTTGAAAAGACACTTATTGTATCGTTTTAATTCTGGTTGAACTTCTAGCTTTTCCATTATGGAAATTGATTCCTATGTTCCTCTTGTATATGGGTTCTCGATATCTCTTGTATCTATTTAATACTATTTTTGCTTATAAAGAAAACGAATAATATTATGTGTAAGTCTTACATATCAATGAAGAATACTAACGAGGGTTCTTAAGGCATTGTTTAAGAAACTAAGAAAGAAGAATTTGTATGAGAAATGATGTATTTAACATTTTGAATAGTATTACAATTAGTTTTTCAATACAAACTTTCATTTAGATTCTTTAATCAATGCCCTTAAGGCACCCTTATTTCTATCATTAGATTCACCTAAAATTGAAGATTTGCTCTTGAATATTTCCAAGATATGAAACATTAAACATATAATTAATTGCATTCAATTGTTGCACTCAGTGTGGGGAGTCTAGGAGGAGATGGAGGAGATGAATTCGCAGAAAATATTCACGTCTGGAATTGCAGCTTCAATGGAGCTACTGGTGGACCTAAAATCAAAACATGGCCAGTAAGGCTACAATTTTCAAATAAGAGAAAAATTTCATATGAAAACTATATATATACAGTTATTGTATCTTAATTAAATTTCATTAACAAAAGTTCTCTTTATTTTCAAGGGTGGAAAAGGATATGTCAAAACAGTCACGTTCGAGCATATCACCGTCAATCAAACAGGTTATCCTGTTTTTATCGACCAACATTACATGCACACTCCCGAACAGGTTAATATATTTTTTTTCTCAATAATAATTTTTTTTATTTTGTTTATGGATATAAGAATAATTTCATTTCTCATAATTTGATTGCAGCCGCAAGCATTAAAAGTGAGTGATGTCACATTTAGTGATATACATGGAACATGTGTCGACGATAACGCAATCGTATTGGATTGTGCGAAGATAGGGTGTAGTAATATTACATTGAATCAGATCAATATAACCTCAATGGATCCAACGAAACCAGCTTCTGCAAAATGCAACAATACTCAAGGCTCATTTACGAATGTTTCACCTCCTGTATCTTGTATCAATCAGTGAAGTTAACTTTCTAAAAATGCAATTACAATACGTTGGACAACAAATGCTTGATGCTTGTTTGTATTGTATGTCCTTGATTATATAAAATTATTGTCCTTGTGGCTGGAGAAATGAATCTTCTAACATCATTTGATTTATTTATTTATTTTGAAACAGCATCATTTGAACGATTGAATCTAATTCAATAGATATTAAATATTAATAATTAATGTGTATAAATTTCTTTTTTTAGAAAATTACTGTGAGTTTATATCAATTAAATCCAATAAAATAATTAGCATTGTTTTTTTTTTTTTGGAAGGCAAAAAGTAGAATTAATTAAACAGGGTACAAGTGGTACCCAAACCCATACAAAACCAAGAGAAAATAAAACAGAGACTGAAAACCAAATTAAAAAAATACCAAATAGCTTGCACTACCAGAAAACACCAAATAACCGACGACATTTTATCGACGGACACGGATTTCGTTGGTAGTGACCAGATTTCTGACGGATTTTGTCGTCAGTAACCCTGAATACCAAAAGTTTCAACAGTTACCGATGGAGCGTCCGTCAATAAGATTACTGAGGGGTATTTCGTCAGTACATTCATCGGTAACAATGGCAGGAAGGTGATTTTTTGGTGCCAGAGTGTTCCGATGGCTTACTCTGTCGGTAATATCAATGTATTTACCAACGAAATGTCTGTCGGAAATTAATTTCTCCATTACCGGGGGAATGTTCCGTCAGTAATTCAAAATTATTTTTGAATTACCAATGGAAAAGGCCGTCAGTAATTTTCATCGATCGTCAGAAATCTTTAATATACCAGCACTGAAAACCCTCTCCCCCCACTTTCCATTTTCTCTCATATTTCTCTCTTCTTTCTGCCACTCAGCCCCCCACCATTGCCCCCTTCTACGTCCAGTCACCACCGCAGATCGACCACCCGAGACCATCATCCACCACATACCACTCCCCATTCCTCTTCTTCTTCCTTTCTCCCACTTCCCCATTTCTCTTCTTCTTCTGTCTTCTCCGCCACGATCGCGGTCGAAGACCACCGCCAACCATCGCGCCATTTTCCTTTCTCTTCCCCCCTCT
Organism: Sophora flavescens; assembly: GCA_030762895.1. Taxonomy (NCBI): domain Eukaryota; kingdom Viridiplantae; phylum Streptophyta; class Magnoliopsida; order Fabales; family Fabaceae; genus Sophora; species Sophora flavescens. Next base: position 148,671,918 of record CM061063.1, read on the forward strand.
GTCTTCTCCTCCACCACCGTGCCACTCCCTCCACCAAGTTTGATGGTCCATGGCCTACATGGAAGGCCATCCCAAGGGGCCATAGGGATCAGTTGTTTAAAGAGTTTAAGGTAACAATTTATTAAGTTATTTAAATTAAATTTACATTATACACACACACACACACACACACGAATTTCCAAACAACTGTAAGTTGCAGAAAGAGTATAGGTGGGACGCAACTTGAGAGGGTCTCGTCAGGGACATATTTGAGCATAAAGGCTCACTGGTCATGAAGAATCTGACGAACAAGCTGAGGAAGGGTAAGAATAAGGGGAAGTGGGTGGATCCTGAGATCAGGAGGCAGCTGGACCAGTACTGGGCTACTGAGAAGTTCCAGGAGATCCAGGCCACAGCTCGGCGTAATCGAGCTTCTGATGGTGACACATGTGCTTGGACCGGCGGGTCTAAATCAGTCGGCGCCCATTACGACGAGATGGTAATACTTAAAACTTTTGACTTAGTATACTATTTAATGAGTTTTCATTTTTAAATATTCTTATGAATTGAAGGTTATATTTTTCTGTACATAAAGCACAGAAACAGCGGGCCCCCACTGCTTGGAGTTGGTGGAGAGGACGAAGAAGTTAAAGTCGGGGACATGGGTCAACGACAAGGCCCGTAACTATGCTGTAAGGAGAAACACAATTTAGTCTTTACTTGTAATTTATTATAATTGATTTGTTAATATTGATTATAATTTTAAATAAATCTCTTCATCTATACTTTGCAGGTGGGCTTCAACGAGAAGAAAGACGATGCCATATCACATGCCTCACAGTCACAAGATAAGGCCTTGACTGGTGATGGGCCCAGCTCTCCTATCTCCATCGATGATAATGCCATTTATTTGGAGGTCGTCGAGGGAAGGAACAAGAAGGGGAACGTGTATGGCCTCGGACACCTGGGAGGCGAGTTTATCGCTTCATCATCCGGCGCGCCTGCTCCTTCCTACACCGATACCGTCCCTCAGGATCAGTTCAATCAAATGCAGGACACCATCATGCAGCTGAACGCAGAGCTTCGGGAGAAGAGTGAGAGAGAGCAGCAGATGGCGAACCAGATTGCACAGTTAACTCAGGCACACCAAGAAATGCGAGGCGAGCATCGAGCGAGGCAGCGGACACTGCAGCTTATGTTGGAGCAGATGAGGATCCAGACTCCAGTTTCTTAGGGTGATGCTCTGACGGTTGTGCCGCCTGCTGCTACTCCTCCAGTTTCGCCGCCAGCTATTGATGTTGCTACTCCAGAGGACGATCAGATAGAAGACGTCGGCGGCATGGACGCTGAGGATGATTGGGTTCCTCCACCTCCCCCTCACAATGACTGATTTTTTTTTCATTTTTTTGATTTTAAACGATTCTTGTACGACACTTTGGATTATTTTTTTATTCGTAATTTGGTGTGTTTTATTCGTAATTTTGCTAAACTTTAAAGCAAAGCAAAAAAAAAATTATTATTTTAAAAATTAAATTTTAAAAAAATTAATAAAATCCAGTTTAACGACCGAATTAGCAACCAATAATTCGATCGCTAAACTTTAGTTAACATTAAAAATTTGTGGTCTAGCGACCGAATATCGGTCGCTAATATAGGTTAACAGTAACCAACATTAGCAACCGAACTAGCAACCGATTATCGGTCACTAAAAATGGTTACCCAAACAATGCGACCAACCGTGTAGTGACCGTTTTTTATTATTTAGCGACCGAAAATACGGTCGCTATTTAGCCACCGAATTTATATTTCGGTCTCTAAAATCTTAGCGACCAGGTTATCAGCCACCACCATGAATCGGTCGCTAATTCGGTTGCTAAATTAAATTGCGACCGAATTAGCAGGTTTAGCGATCGAACATGTCGGTCGCTAAATAGTTGATTTTTTGTAGTGGATGATCTCAACTCGTCCGATAGCTTCGATGATGATGAAGTAGTCAACCTATGTCTAATGGCAAGCCACCATAAGGAAGATGTATGTTGATGATTTACAAGATGCCTATGAGGAACTTCATGAGGAATCTATAAGGCTCATTAAACAAAACTCTTCTCTAAAGAAAATCATTTATGACTTAAAAGAACAACTTTCTTTATGCAAAAAGGATTTTGAAAAAGTCACAAATGAAAATGAGTCCTTAAAGATTGCTCGTGAGAAATTCTCATTAAATGTATGTTGCAAAAATAATGCATGGAAACCCTTTAGTTCTGGAGATTGTGCTAGATTGAGAAAACAAATTGATGGTATGAAAAACATTCTAGCCAAATTCACAATGGGTAGAGAAAACATGAATATGTTGCTTGGAAGTCAAAAGCGTACGCTTAACAAAGCATGTTTGGGGTATGACCCCTTTGCACAAATAAATTTTTTAAAATATTGCTTTGCTAATCCAAGCAAGACAAGTATCCCCTTTACTACATGCTATTATCGTTCCAAAACGGGACATACGACAACTACTTGTAACATTAGAAATAATAAGTTTCAAAACGATGGAAAAATTTGGGTTCCAAAAGGATTTGTGCCCAAAACTAACATCCAAGGACCCAAACAAATTTGGGTACCTAAATCTTATCCTTGATTGTGTTGTAGGTTTGCTTGAAGCCCACTAGAAAAGATTGGTTTCTTGAAAGTGGATGCTCCAAGCATATGATCGGTGACAAGACAAAGTTTACAAGTCAAACCCCTAGAAATGGAGGTCATGTCACCTAAGGAGACTGTGTTTTTTGAGTTGTAGAAACAAAAATCAATTAGCGGATATTTTTTACAAAACCTTTTCCCAAAGAAAGCTTTTTTCCGCATAAGAAGTGAATTAGGCATACTTGATGTATCATGCATATAATGAATATGTGTGTGATTGCTTAAATTTCTATGCACTAACAAAGTTCTGCAGATAAAAAAGCATCACCTATGTACAAAATACCAAAATTACTCTCAAGGTATGGCCTATATTCTTTCTAAAATTGAACTTTGACAACCCAATATATGATTTTGATGATTTGATTGTATTTGGTGCTTACCTTGTTGCGAACATGTGTAAAAGTTGTATTCAAACTTGCTCCATGCATTAGAATAGGCAATTCAAGCATTAATAAAAAAATTCATACGTGAAAGTGAGCTAATAAGGCATTTTAGACAACAAATTCTGCATTTTTCTGGTTTTTTCTACATTTTTTGGTCTCTGTGAACCGATTCACTCCACTTTATGAATAGATTCACACGTTTTTTAGCCTCTGTGAATCTATTCACTCCACTTTGTGAATCGATTCACACATGTTTGGAACTTAATAAAACTCATTTTTTCACTCTTATTTCACGATACATCTCAGTTTTCTTTCACTATTTATCTCCTTCTCCAACTCAAATCTCTAATCTCATTCTCTACATCTCTTCTTCTCCTCCACCACCACAAATTTCTTCTTCCTTTCATCATTGCAACTTAAAACCCCAACATTTCCTTACATTTCATACTTCACAAATAGATTTCAGCGAGTGGGTTTCTTTCCTTAGAAGTGCTAAGCGGGATTTTTCCTTCTCCCTGTGCTCCTCACTGTGCATTAAAATAAATATGCTTCTGCTGCTGCACCTAAATGCTTTACCTCAATAAATCTGCTTAGCTTGCTTATGATAGTTTATGTTTTATGGTTGTATGATAGGACTTTTTTTTTTTGGACATGTTGCGTACTAGCTTATTCCCTGTTATGTTATGTGTATGAACTTCCTTGTTATTGTGTTTTGTTGCAATGCTATGCTATCTTTGGATTTTTTTGTATGCAATGAACACATTCCTATCATATTTGATTTTTTTGATAATGTCAAAAGGGGGAGAAAGGTTCCCATTTGTATTTTCAGGTTATACTCCCACCTTTTTTATCAAAACAAGGATGCTTATATTCAGGGGGATGTTGCAAAAAGATAATTCAAAGTCTTCATGAGTTTGTCATCATCAAAAAGGAAGGAGAATGTGAATGAACGTATTCCCCAAGTATGACTTGCATATTTAAAGCACAAAGTTTTGAAGATGACAAAGGACAACATGTCAAACATATCAAGTTTTGAAGACTTAGATCTACAAAGGGTAGTTCTTAATAGTTTACATTTTCTAAGTACCTTTGTAAGATCATATAAGATGTTTGAATGAGACGCTCATAAAATGAAATTAAAATCAACATAGGTTAACAGAATAAAGTTGCATTCATGCATTCATCATATTGAAATATTATATATCTTTACTTAATGCATGAATATGTAATACTTGATCACTAAATGAGTTTCATATTGAAAAACTAAGTCTAAATGAATAGATTTACAAATAAGATGATTGAAACATTAGTGTAAATATGTTGTGAATAGATTCAAAGCATTTTACCCTCTGTGAATAGATTCACAACACTTTGCATTTTGTGAGTAGATTCATGAACAGATTCAAGGTGTTTGTCTCTGTGAATCGATTCAAGGCTTATGTGAATCGATTAACAGCTGTCAGATCAGGTTTTTTAACGTAACCAATATCCCAAATAAATAGATCTATTCATCTTTTTTTCTCATAATCGTTAGCTATCATCTCACAAACTCGAAAAACATAGAAATTCACTAAAATCTTTGCGTCTCATTCTCTCAATATTTCATTGTGATCATTAGAGCTACAAGTTGTAATTTCTCACTTTCAAGAGTGATTCAAACCTCTTCTACTCTCTTGTTTTTGACGTTATTGGTTTGGAAGAAGTGAGGGATCTTCTTCTAGGTTGGATTCACGGTGAGGAATTCCTAGTTTTGTTTAGGTTGCAAAGTGGGACATCTCTGGTATAAAATTTCTTTAACGTTGTACGCAAGATCTTGATTAGTGAAGGAACTCTCATACCGGTGGGTGTGGGACTGGACGTAGATCACAAGAAATTGTGATTGAACCAGTAAAAATATCGATTTGCAATTCTTCTTAACCCTTCTCTCTTTAATTTCAATCTTGCATTACATTTTAGGGTTTAATTGATATAGAATTGAATTGCATTTGTTATAATCTTGTTTTAGCATCAATTCATTTACGTTAACGTCATCTAAATATTCAATACGCGCTTTGGTTAAATACGTCATACCTTTAATCAAGAATAGTTTTTGAAAAGTTTGTGAAAATCTTTTTAATCATATTCACCCCTCCTCTAGGATTCCAACACTTGTTAAAGGTCATTTGAGCTAACAGAATCAACCTACAAAATAAAAATAATAATTTTAATTACCAAGGCATGTAGAATATTTGAAATATTTGAAAAAAGGTCAAGAAACTATTGGTCGGTGATAATAATGGAAATCACATATAGAAACCTTCCAATAGAAAACTGTTACCCTCCATGCCCACAGGATGATTTGAGAATACTTGGTCAACTCTGAAATCTATTAACAAGAGATAAGAGATGGACTTAAAAACAAGCTTAAGCTTTCTTACGAATGTGCCAAACACCAACTTACGTTAATAATGTTGTTGTGGACAGAGGTAACCCCAAGTAGCCACAGAATGTTTGCATTGTTAGGTATTTCAGATGCCAAGCCTTGGACAGAGGTAACCCTAAGTAGCAATTTAACAGAGGAAATATTAAAAGTAACCCTAAATATTTCATATGATAGAGGTGACAGACTTACCAGTGAAGACGACGAGAGTTGGTGGCTAGGTTTGAGATATTGGGAGAGGGAGTGAGCGAGAGAGAGCGAGAACAAAATTTTAAGAGCACGCACTGTTTGAAAGATTTGAGAGAGAGTAATAGTTCAAAACTTTAATATATATAGCTATTTTAAGGTGGGCCATACCTTTAATAGCGCTTTATGTAGCAAACGCTATTAAAATGGATACATTTAACATCGCCTCTCTAGAAAACGTTATTATAACTTGCTAGCACAATTTTTGGTGGGAATGATACCAATCGACAGAGCATAACTTCATGTGATTTCTTGATCTCTTCCTCTTCTCTACTATCATTGTAAGTTCTCATTATGATTTCTCTTTAAAAATGTATGACTGCAAATCTTCTTCTCTACTAACTGCATCATCTGGTCGTGTGTATAAATAGAACCATTTCATATTATGAAACCTTTCCACAATCTGAAACCTTTCACTCTCCTAGTAACCTATCACTCTAAAAAATCCAAATGGCTCCAAAATTGCATCCCATTACAATGAAAATAATGAATCATGAAAAGCTTAAATGGGATGGATATGACACAACTTCAGAGATTACTTTTTAAGGATTGACTGAGTCCTTCAACCTCTATAGACCCATCTCTGTAACAGTCCGATTTTCGGATACGCTGTATTAACGGTAAAGATATATTTTTTTATATTTTTATCTGAGACCTAGGAAATGATTTTAGAGGAAACAAAATCATATCTAGAACCTACTCTATGGTAGTAAGATTTGGTTAAAATTTGGGTTTAAAACTCAGACGGAAACCAGTCTGCGTTTTTAACTGACAGTATAATTTTATACCAACAGAAAACCCTAATTTGACCCAAAACTAAAATTTGAAGATTTTTTTATATTTTGTCCATGAAAAATTCTATTTTCCAAATTTCTGATCAAAAATAAAATATTATGTTTATTCAGATGAATTTTTGTAAAAGTTTAGACGAAAAACAGTAGGTGTTTTCACTGACTGTAAGATTTTAATGATTAGAAAACCTAATTTTGACTCATGAACGAAATGGTTGATGTTTAAATCATATTTCCAACTAGTTTGGTTGTTTTGAAAATTTTCAACCGAAAACGAAATATTATGCTTTTATTCGACCGTAAAACCCTAATCGGGAAACCGACGGAGTCGAGAAGGGAGGTGCAGAGACAAAACCGGACACCGAAGGAGTTGAGTCATGGGGTGAGTCACCACTATGACTCACCAACCATTTATGAAGCATTAAATGTAAATTTAGGTGAAATGACCAAAATGCCCTTAATCTTAATCTAACCGAAGTTTTGTTAATTTCTAACCATGGTTAAGTAGCCATGGCTAATTCTTGTGGCCAAGAATCAGACACACCCTTCCTAAAATGTGAGCCACATGTTTATTAACCATAGTTAGCAAAGTAACCCTAGTTAAGTTAATTATTAACCATAGTTAACTATTATATATTATTATATTCCAAAAACCCATTAATTGGACTCTAAGGAACCAAACAAAGGCTAAGATCTACCCTATAAATACCCTAAGGACGCAGTCCCCCTACTCATTTTCACTCTTCATCTCTTTCATTTCTTTTCTTCATAAAAAACACACAAAACTCCATTTTCTTCTTCAAAAGCTTCAAGTGCTTCCATTGAAGAACTTGCCAAGATCATCATAATTTCTTCATTTCCTTCACACACTTGAGGTAACATGATCATCCATGATCATCTCCTCTCTTCTTGAATTCGTTTTCTTTCTATTTCACGAGTTTTCCATTTCTAGATCTAGAACTTTAAATAATTCTATAAAATTGTAGAAAAATCATAAAAATGTGAAACCAATTTTTATGGTCTAGATATGATCTCTACTATCATTATCCAAGAGCATGCAATCAAAAACATTTTCCTTCCCTATGTTCTATTGATGGCCGAAACCCTCTCAAAAATGAGTTTGATGATTTTGTTCAATTTTTAAAGTCTAATACTTGATTAAAGCTCACTAGTACTTGTATGATTTAAATCCAAGAGCTTAAGTCCAACTAAATTTTCTAACCTATTTTTGTATTTAAGGCCGAAACCCTACCCTAAGTGGTTGGATGATTTTTATTCCATATTTTCAACTTATAGAAATTTATCCTAGCTATCTAAGACCTAAGTGGTTAGTATCCAAAAGATTAGAATGAGAAAATGATCCTAGCCCTAATTTGAATTGAATGGCCGAATCTAGCATAAAGTGGGTATAGTTGGGTTTGTATGATTAATTATAGTTATGTGGTTTGGTTCAAGGTTAAACTGTTAAGCTGTGGTGTGATAGCGAGGAACGTCGAGTTTGGGATTTCGGTGCTAACTCAGGTGGGGGAAAGAATCATTCTGTCGTCGAAATCGATAAGTAGTATATTATATAATATTTGTGTAAGGTGACCTAAACCCTACTAGTAGTCGAGTAATCGACAAGACCAATATCACATTGGAAACCTTTTAAGTAAAACCAATGGTGATTCGGGGATTGTAGGTTTATCGATTAAGTTGATTTTAAGTATTTGATGATATCTGACTTTGTTGTTATTATTATTGAATTGCTTTATGTGATACTTTGATATTTGAATATTTTTTTGATATTGTGATTATGCATGATCTGCCTGGTTTTAATATTTGTGCTTAGTTTTAAGCTAAGATATATATGGTTTGGAAGATATTTGTTTCGGTGCGAGGATAATGGTGACTTAGAGGTGCCTAACCTAAATGATTTATTTTAAAGATGAGTTGTCATATAGAGTATGTGTTGAGATTTTGATGGAAGGTTAAGGCACTAGGATATTAATAATAAGAGTTGGTGAGATTTATGTGTTTGTATTGTTGTTCACAACCATATATTTGGAATATACGAGGTCAAGAGTTCTCGATAGACCGTTCCACCTTAGAAATAGGTTGTGCAACTATAGTGTCATTGAATTTCATTGAGCACCCCTAGGAGTGGAAGGTGTGTGCACCGGGAGCATCGTGCAGCTATAGTGTCATTGCTTTGCGTGAGCATTCTCACCATGGAAGAGAATGTGCACCGAGAATTTGGAACCCCTCACTTGAACAACTGACTAACATTCCCCACAAGGAATGCATGAAGGAAATGGTAGTGGCCACGTCAGTATAAAAGTTTAGTTGTATGAGATTGAGGTAGATGATGATACAATAATTTGAGGATGATTTGTTAGTTGTGTATATTGATTGTCTGTGATAGTTATTGTATGATATGCTATGACTCTTTTCCGATTTTGATGATAGAAATGTTTCTTATCCCCTATATCTTTCTGTGTGTTGTATTTTATCTTTTATGGGATCGTACGAGAAGACCCTGTAGCTAAGCTTGATGCTGAGGTGTTGATTGGAATTTAGTATGAACCGAATGCGAGATGACGAGATGTGGTTTTCAGTAATGTAGTTTAGTGTCTAGGGCCAGTGAGTCTTATAAGACGTTTTGTTTTCCGCTATTAATAGTTGTTTTAAGATGCCTTTTAGGGATCCTACTGACGGGATACCCTAGACAGTGTTTTAAATACTCTAATGCATAAACATATGGTATGTATGTTATATATATGGTGTGTTGCTTTGAATTTTCTTCCGCTGCGTGTTTATAAGTTAAGTTTTAATTTTTACGTGTTTCGGAATACACATTTAACGTTAAGAGCACAATTAAATAATTAATTAATAAGGTTTTAAGTTAATGGCACAAAGGGGCACAACGGGGTGTTTCAATCCCTATTGTTGAAATCAGGGAATTCTAGTCAAATGGTAATATCAACGATGACAGATCCATCACTAGGCACATAAGTGGTGGTGTACCAACGACCATCACACAGGCCATTGTTGCTGAATTAATTGAAGCTCCAAGCAAGGATTTGGAGAGTTTTAGAAGTCTGGACTGGATACTGGAAAACCCTAGCCTTTCACTAAAGAATGTATATCTAAAACCGTTTGGGGACAACGCTGGTCAGAAGAAGAATGAGACTTCTCGGCTGACCAACAAGACTTAGTTCTTGCTGGAGTGTTGCTGCCATTTCATTCTTCCCCTCACATATTGTGAAAGTTGGAACTCCTCCACTCTATCAAAGTCTAAAATAACTGTGGTCTATAACCTCCTCACCAACTCCAAAATCGACCTTTCATTCCTCATCATGGAATATCCAAAATACTGTCTTCGTAGGAATAATGGAAGCATCCCCTATGGAATGTCCTTTATTAAGTTATTCTCACATCATAATGCCTATTGGCATGAAGCAACCTCACAGTGGTCCGATTCCCTCGACACTGCCTTCTTTAGGGGCAGGGGTATTCAACTGGCTCCTTGTAACATCCTAAAATTCAAACATAATTAATTTTAAAAAAATAATAATAAAATAAATAATAATAATAATAATAATATTAAGTTATTAAAAAGTATAGTGCAAATAAAATATAAATAAGAGATTTAGTGTAAAGGAGTGATAGTATAAGGATTTAATGAAATTTGTTAGCTATTATAAAGAATGCAAAATTATATATATATATATATATATATATATATATATATATATATGACAAAAAAATAAAAGAAAGAAGGATACTTGGGCTTTAAAAGCCCAAGAAGCCAGTGAAATTTTAAAAAGGAACGTAAAAGACGCTGCTGCCACATATACATATATATATATATGTGTGTGTGTGTGTGTGTGTGTGTGTGTGTGTGTGTGTAAATATATTAGAACCTAACTATTCACAACGGGACATGCGCAGTAGACTTTGGAAGCGCCGCACAGTGAACTTTGCACGGTGAGCTTAGAGAGGGGAGGTTCCTAAGACGCGTTTCTTTTCTTTGGTAGTGCAATCGTGACACTGAAGGGAAGAAGATTTTTTTTCCAGAGACAGTAGTTTTATTATACATATTTTTTTGAGTACTTTGGAGGTCTTCGAGAGGTGAGTAACAGTACCTTTAATAACCCTTTCCATGGTACATGTGTTTGTTGTGTTGAGCGATTTACCTAGGATTTTGAGAGATTTTAATTGAATGATGCATGTTATTAATAAACTGAATTTTTTGGGGGTTTTGAATTAAAATAATAAAAAAAGATTATTAGATTAGGTATTTGTTCTTGTTACTGACGGCATGGAATACATGATTGGTATTTGAATTAGTTGAATGGCGTGCTTATTGGTGTATGCTAGCTGTGTGAGTTTATTTGACATGCATGATAAGATCAAATATTTAATTTTTGGTAAATGAATTCTTACACGCATGAGACATGAAATTGAGCCTTATGATGAATTGTATGATGTTTGCCGCAATACCACCTATGAAAGGGGTATCGAAAAGTAATACCACCGTAATGGGGTATCGAAAGTAACATCCCTATATAATTAGGATGTCGAAAATAAGTAATACTACCTAAAAAGGAGTATCGAAAGTAACACTGCCACAAGTTGGGGTGTCGAAAAAGGAGAAATACCACCATGTGCACATGGGGGGTATCGAAATGGAAATGTCCCCGACAGGAGGGTGACATCGAAACACTCCTCGTGAGTAGGGGTGGGCAATGGGACGCCATTGTCGTGTGATGTGTTAATATATGGCATGCCGGCAAGAGGCCAATTTAATTAGGAGGTCTTCGAACCGCTTGGATTAAACTTGAATTTATCTGGTATATGGAATATGATGTATTGAGATGAGTTCATAATTAATGTTAAAAGTATTTTCTATATATATATTATTTTGAAAAATTAGCGGGTACCATGGACAGTTTTTCGGGTTACCGCACCGACTGATAACAATGCTATTTTCGAAAATGTTTTTATAAAACTGTATTGTTGATCACTGGGATTTTATATCTCATTATGAAGCATTATTTTCAGAGCACGAGGAGGACGTCATTGAGGCTGAAGAGGCGTGAAGACTTAGTGGACTCCATTAGTTAATCTTTCTAGTTTGGTTAGTCTGTTCTTAAATAAGGAGCCGTATGTGGCTAGACGCATTTATTTATCGTTGGGGTTGTAATTAGACGCCCGGTTTTGAGGCTTTTGATTTTTTTTATTTATATCTATATTCATTACATGGATAACTTAATACTATATTATTTAATATAAGGCATTTTCAGACTTTAATATTTTTTTTTAATTTTTCTTTATGAGATATATGTTTTAATTAAATGTTTTAAAGGTTATTTTATTGATTTAATCTTGGGATTACTAATGTAACAAAGGGACGTTACATTTATGGTATCAGAGCCGTTCGATTCTAAATCGGACTGTGGTAATGGGGCTTTTCTAAAATAAAACTTGGACGCATAGGATGCTTGTTAGAGTTATAGATGCTGCATGCTATTCTTTGGGATATTGGACCTGATCAACCCAGTATTTCATTGGTAGTGAGCAGATTTATGGCGACTAATAGGCAAAGGACGAATGTTGCACTTGCAGCAGCTTTGGATTGTATGACCAAGGTTATGCAAGGGCAGACGGAGACTTGCCGTCAACTGAAAGGGAATGGAGGCCAGTCACTAATGAAGTGGTGACAACCTAGGACCCTTAACACGTGGGGCTTTTCGAATTCAAGAAGAACAATTCGCCATCATTCTGAGGCAGCTTAGATCCGAAGGAGGCTGAATTTCTCCCACTCGTTAAGAAAAAAAAATATTATATTGTTTGATTCAGGAGCAACGCATTCCTTGATACATCCTTTATGTGTGAAAATTTGGAGATACCAATCTTTCATTTGTCCTTTGATTCATACGTTTCTACTCCTATATGGATATTCTTGTCCTTCCATTGGTTGTTTAAATTGTTTCCTTGTGCGTCAAGACACTTCTTATGACATCAATCTTATTGTTATCTATGTATCGTATGTTATTCTTGCTATTGACTTATTGGCATCTAGATTCATTGCCATAAGCATTCTGACAAAAATATCCTTATCTCTTCACATCCAATGTCTAATGATTTTCCCCGTACCCAGTTCGATTGTTTCTGTTGTTGCTTGTCATAAGTGCTTAGTTGAGGGAGCTCAAGGATGTTACTCTTATTCTCTGCTAAGATAGAGGCTGACAGTGATGTGACGGCTATACCTGTGGTGTGTGAGTTCCAGGATGTTTTCCCTAAGGATGTCACTAGTTTGCCTCCGAATAGAGAAGTTGAGTTTAACATAGATCTAGTTCCAAGGAGTGGACCAGTATCGGTAGCGCCTTATAGAATGGCACCATTAGAGTTGAACGAGCTTAAGAAACAGTTAGAGGAGATGCTAGGGAAGGGGTTTATTAGGCCTAGTGTGTCACCCTGGGGTGCACCTGTCCTACTAGTGAAAAAGAAGGATGGGACCATGAGGCTATGTGTTGACTATAGGCAGTTGAACAAAGTGACCATCAGGAATAAATACCCTTTGCCTAGGATAGATGACCTCTTAGACTAGCCTAGGAGGGCGTCAGTGTTTTCCAAAATAGATCTAAGATCGGGATACCATCAAATTGGAGTCAAGAATGAGGACATTCCTAAGACAGCCTTTAGGACAAGGTATGGGCACTACGAGTATGTAGTGATGCCCTCTGGAGTGACCAATGCTCCAGCCGTTTTCATGGACTACATGAATCGGATCTTTAGGCCGTTCTTGGATAGCTTTGTGGTGGTGTTCATAGATGATATTTTGATATACTCTAGGACACCAAAGGATCATGAGGAGCATTTGAGGTTAGTGTTGCAGATTCTGAGGGAAGAACAACTGTATGCAAAGCCAGAAGAGTGTGAATTTTGGCTTGAGGAGGTGGAGTTTTTAGGATATACCATATCTAGGAGTGGTGTAGCGGTTGATTCCTCTAAAGTTGATGCGGTGTTTGGATGGGAACAACCGAAGACAGTAACCGAAGTGAGAAGTTTCTTAGGCTTAGTTGGTTACTATAGGAAGTTCATAGGGGGGTTCTCTAAATTAGCCTTACCTTTGACCCTGTTGATTAGAAAAGGGAAATTTTGTGTGGGACCAGGAGTGTGAGGACGGATTCCAAGAGCTTAAGAGGAGATTGGTGTCATCACCGGTCTTAATTATACCGGACCCCTTAGTGAGTTTTCTGGTATATTGCGACGCATCCAGGAATGGCTTGGGATGTGTCTTAATGCAGGAGGGCAAGGTGGTAGCATATGCCTCTAGGCAGCTTAGGCCACATGAGGGGAATTACCCTACCCATGACCTAGAGCTAGCAACTGTGGTTTTTGCCCTTAAGATTTAGAGGCATTACCTTTATGGGGCAACGTTTGAAGTTTTTAGTGACCATAAAAGCCTTAAATATATGTTCGACCAGAAGGAGTTGAACATGAGACAACGAAGGTGGATGGAGTTCCTTAAGGACTACAACTTCGAGTTGAAATACCATCCGAGAAAGGCCAATGTGGTGGCAGATGCTTTGAGTAGGAAGTCCCTACACGTGTCAAGCTTGATGGTACAAGAGCTGAACCTGATGGAAGAGTTTAGGGACATGAACCTGGAAGTGTTGGATGTGACCTTAAACGTCTTAAGTTTGAAGCTGAATAGGTTGGAAATTAATAGTAACCTTAGAGATGAGGTTAGGCGGGAACAACTTTTAGACCAAGAGTTGCAGTCTCGGTTGGGACAAGAGGGTTATGAGTTGTCTGTTGATGGACTAGTGAAGTTTAAGAATATGATCGTTGTTCCTAAGGAGGGGAGCCTTAGGGAGAAGATATTAGAGGAAGCTCATAAAGGAAAGTTTACCATACATCCTGGAATAACTAAGATGTACCAAGACCTTAAGAGGATGTATTGGTGGCCAGGAATGAAAAAGGATGTGGCTATCTTCGTAACTTGGTGTTTAGTGTGCCAAAAGGTTAAGATAGAACATCAGAAGCCTTCGGGGTTGTTGCAGTCCCTGGAGATTCCAAAATGGAAGTGGGAGAGAATTTCTATGGACTTTGTGATGGGGTTACCTAAGACATGTTTGGGCTTAGACGCCATTTGGGTGATAGTGGATAGGTTAACCAAGTCTACCCACTTCTTGCCAATTAAGGCAACCTATAGCTTAGACAAGTTAGCATACCTCTATATCGAGGAAATAGTCAAGCTTCATGGGATACCCATATCTATAGTGTCGGATAGAGACCCGAGGTTTACCTCTAGATTTTGGAGAGCTTTTCAGCAAGCCTTTGGGACTAAGTTGAGCCTTAGCACAGCCTATCATCCCCAAACGGATGGTCAGTCAGAGCGGACCATTCAGACCCTTGAGGACATGCTTAGAGCGTGTGTCTTGGATGAAGGAGGGAGTTGGGATAGGTTCCTACCTCTCATTGAGTTTGCGTATAAAAATAGTTATTACGCTAGTATAGGCATGGCACCCTATGAAACTCTTTATGAGAGGAAGTGTAGGTCCCCTTTATGTTAGTGTGAAGTGGGTGAGGAGACTCTGCTAGGACCAGAGTTAGTCCAGGAAACCTCTGAGAGAATCAAAATGATTAGGGAGAGGATGCGCATGGCGCAAAGTAGACAAAAGAGCTATGCCGACAAAAGGAGAAAGCCTCTAGAATTCCAGGAAAGTGAGCATGTATTTTGAGAGTCACTCCTAAGACGGGGGTAGGGAGGTCGATGAAAGTCCACAAGCTAACTCCTCGTTTCATGGGACCTTTCCAAATCCTCAAAAGAGTCGGGCCTGTTGCTTATCAATTGGCTCTTCCGCCACAGTTGGCAAACCTTCATGATGTTTTCAATGCGTCACAACTCAGAAAATATGTGCGTGATGAATCTCACGTGATAGCTCCCGAGTCTGTACAATTGAAGGATAATTTGATCTATAAGCCAATGCCTAGTCAAATCATGTACAAGAGCACTAAGACTCTGAGGAACAAGACGATTCCATTGGTGAAAGTGTTATGGGAAGGATTAACTCCTGAGGAAGTCACTTGGGAGATGGAGGAGGACATCGTTCGTCAATACCCAGATTTTATTATCTAAGGTATGATAACCTTTTAGTTTTGAATATGACATGTTACAATAGGTGCGTGTGTATGAGATGAATTTCGGGGACGAAATTCATTAAGGAGGGGAGAAAATGTAACATCCTAAAATTCAAACATAATTAATTTTAAAAAAAAAATAATAAAATAAATAATAATAATAATAATATTAAGTTATTAAAAAGTATAGTGCAAATAAAATATAAATAAGAGATTTAGTGTAAAGGAGTGATAGTATAAGGATTTAATGAAATTTATTAGCTATTATAAAGAATGCAAAATTATATATATATATATATATATATATATATATATATATATATGACAAAAAAATAAAAGAAAGAAGGATACTTGGGCTTTAAAAGCCCAAGAAGCTAGTGAAATTTTAAAAAGGAACGTAAAAGACGCTGCTGCCACATATATACATATACATACATATATATATATATATGTGTGTGTGTGTGTGTGTGTGTGTGTGTGTGTAAATATATTAGAACCTAACTATTCACAACGGGACATGCGCAGTAGACTTTGGAAGTGCCGCACAGTGAACTTTGCACGGTGAGCTTAGAGATGGGAGGTTCCTAAGACGCGTTTCTTTTCTTTGGTAGTGCAATCGTGACACTGAAGGGAAGAAGATTTTTTTTCCAGAGACAGTAGTTTTATCATACATATTTTTTTGAGTACTTTGGAGGTCTTCGAGAGGTGAGTAACAGTACCTTTAATAACCCTTTCCATGGTACATGTGTTTGTTGTGTTGAGCGATTTACCTAGGATTTTGAGAGATTTTAATTGAATGATGCATGTTATTAATAAACTGAATTTTTTTGGGGTTTTGAATTAAAATAATAAAAAAAGATTATTAGATTGGGTATTTGTTCTTGTTACTGACGGCATGGAATACATTATTGGTATTTGAATTAGTTGAATGGCGTGCTTATTGGTGTATGCTAGCTGTGTGAGTTTATTTGACATGCATGATAAGATCAAATATTTAATTTTTGGTAAATGAATTCTTACACGCATGAGACATGAAATTGTGCCTTATGATGAATTGTATGATGTTTGCCGCAATACCACCTATGATAGGGGTATCGAAAAGTAATACCACCGTAATGGGGTATCGAAAGTAACATCCCTATATAATTAGGATGTCGAAAATAAGTAATACTACCTAAAAAGGAGTATCGAAAGTAACACCGCCACAAGTTGGGGTGTCAAAAAAGGAGAAATACCACCATGTGCACATGGGGGGTATCGAAATGGAAATGTCCCCGACAGGAGGGTGACATCGAAACACTCCTCGTGAGTAGGGGTGGGCAATGGGACGCCATTGTCGTGTGATGTGTGAATATATGGCATGCCGGCAAGAGGCCAATTTAATTAGGAGGTCTTCGGACCGCTTGGATTAAACTTGAATTTATCTGGTATATGGAATGTGATGTATTGAGATGAGTTCATAATTAATGTTAAAAGTATTTTCTTTATATATATTATTTTGAAAAATTAGCGGGTACCATGGACAGTTTTTCCGGTTACCGCACCGACTGAGAACAATGCTATTTTCGAAAATGTTTTTATAAAACTGTATTGTTGATCACTGGGATTTTATATCTCATTATTAAGCATTGTTTTCAGAGCACGAGGAGGACGTCATTGAGGCTGAAGAGGCGTGAAGACTTAGTGGACTCCATTAGTTAATCTTTCTAGTTTGGTTAGTCTGTTCTTAAATAAGGAGCCGTATGTGGCTAGACGCATTTATTTATCATTGGGGTTGTAATTAGACGCTCGGTTTTGAGGCTTTTGATTTTTTTTATTTATATCTATATTCATTACATGGATAACTTAATACTATATTATTTAATATGAGGCATTTTCAGACTTTAATATTTTTTTTAAATTTTTCTTTATGAGATATATGTTTTAATTAAATGTTTTAAAGGTTATTTTATTGATTTAATCTTGGGATTACTAATGTAACAAAGGGACGTTACACTCCTCCGGTGACAGATTCTTCTTTAGAATCTACATATCCAGAACCTGCCTCACCACTGTCTTTGTCTCAATCTGACATGGAGAAGATTCAATAAAAAAAAAAAGTGAGTTTAGAGAGGCCTACCCCAAGCACTAGCTTACTCATTAGGTTAGACAAAACTTGGAATATCATAGGGAAAAGAGGAGAAGAGGGAAGTGAGGGCTATTTTTGTATAAGTTAATTTTTATCTATTATTAACGAAATAGCTATATTTTTAATACATTTTTTGTTGTTTTGTATATATATGCTATCCTGATCACTGTCTAATTAACTTTATCTCTCAATATCTACAAGTAAGGAAACATTGAATACATTGATAAACTTAAAAGTTATGAAAAGTGTATGACTAACTTATAAATTTTAAGAAGTTAAAACTATTTATCATTAAGCGATAATAGAAAATGACAAGAACCAAATAAAAGTAGCAAAAATTGTATGACAAACATAAAAGTAACTTAAAATTTGAAGTGTGACAGTGTGGTTATAGAGAAAGGTTTCTGTTTTAAAATAGGAAAATGATATCGTTGTTTCAAATAAGCGCTACTATAATATCTATTTAATAGTGGTTTCCAAATGACACGCTATTCATGATTTAGCTTTTAATAGCGCTTTCTCAAATAAGCGTTATATAAAACATATTCTTTCATTTTTTTAAATAAATATTTTTCATTCCTTTAAATTTCTAATTCAATCAAAACATTTTGTTTGTTACGTCTTTAATTTCTTCATGTTTTTAAAAGGGATTTTTTAATAAGTGTTATTAATTTTTTTTCATTCCTTTAAAATTTTAATCCAATCAGAAGTTGAGAAAATAAGGATATCTGTATTTAAATTTTTACATGTTAAAAATTTATTTTTGAGTTTCCATTTCACAGTGATGACAATCAAAAGTTGTTAAACAAATAAGGATTGCACTTGCGGCAGATAACAAATACCTTCAAAGAATATTTAATTTCTATGTTATTTCACTTCAAATATACATCTTTTGAGTTTACACTTTACAATCAGAATAAAAAATTGAATACAATATTATTGGATATTCTTCTCAATGTAACACCATGTTTTTCGTATAAAGTCTTTAAACGATGTTATATGTGTGACACCTTATACTCCGCATACATATATAAGCAATAAAAAGATAAGATAAATATAAAAACATGCATCATTTATTTAATAACCAAAACAACGGGTAAAGGATACCGCATTGTAACAAGTCTTAAACACGAAAAATAAAAGAACATAACATGAAAACAAAACCCAACCCCTGATGTCACATATATAGCTGGTATAACCCAATCCGGAAAATATCCTCAGATAAATAAACTGACTAAACTAAAACATAAACTAGAAATTCCTAACTAAGAGTCGCGGCTCCTCAGAGTCACTCCTCAACTGGCTGGTTGGCATCCTCTACATAAAAGATACATGTCATAAACACAAAACATAGAAACAGGGTGTAAGAAACATATGTACGAATATAATGGCAAGGAAGCAGTTAGCAAGACGAGCATGCATCATAGAAATCATGTTATCACAGCAACAATATATAACACAAACAACCATTCTCATCATACAAAAATGTATGCTATGTGATGCAGTGCTACTCCACTGCTCCATTACTCCATTATGCGCTTGGATTCATTCTACCTCAGGAAGTCAACTTCGGAGTTACATATCCACATTGGCCAATAAAAACCAACGACGAGGCAGTTCACCAAACCTTGGGTGGACCCCTATGATAGACGACGCACCTTACTCTTGGATGCGCCACCGCCCCCTTGGCCACTTGGCGACCAAGGTACAACATCTTATCACTTATATTTTGCCTTCATGTTCGTTTGGTGTCTTATAGATTATTTAAGACGTTTGAGGCGAAACACCCCTGTTTTAGCTCTGTTTTCTGTTCTGGATAGGTAAACACGGGCGTGCTCCCCCTTCAGCACCGGCGTGCTGACATTTTAGTCAAGCACGGTTGTGCTGACTATTAAGCATGGCCGTGCTTATGTAGCACAGTCTTTTTGACTTTGAAAGTGGAGCATGGGCGTGCTCCTTATTAAGCACGATCGTGCTACCTGGAGCATGGCCGTACTGGTCTGGGCAGAAAGGGTCCAAAACCCATTCCCAAACCTCTTGGGGTAATTCATAGGTTAAACCTATTGGATTTTACTAAGTCTTTTTGACCATTAATTTCATTACTCTTGTCTTAATCTTCATGTCTTATAATTAGGGGAATTAATCCTTTAATTCAGTTTCGTATTAATTGTCACTAAACACTCAAAGATCAATCCCTAGTGTCCTTGACTAAACCTTTTGGCATAAACCTTGCTTCTCATTACTATCATTCAATTTTATGAACAAAAGGGGAAAAATCTGTCTTAACATTATTAACAGTTTTTCATCGTTTTAACATTAACGCGTTCACAACGAACAACAACAACCAATAATATTATAAATCATCCAATCATGGTATCAATAATTCAACATGTTATAGCAACAACATTATCATCAAATATACCAAGTTAAGCATGTTAAACATTCATACCATATACAAATAGACATATATACACATGTTATTAACCAATAATCATTTAGGCATTATATCAAACATTAGGGTCATGGGTAACCCTTCACCTTATGCTACCCCTAAGCCTACATACTAATACTGTCCCTTCTGCTCATACCTGGTATGAAGATTTCCCCTTCACCAACGAAAGCTCTAAACCGATTCCCTGGAACGGCTCGACGAACGTCCCAAGCCTTGGTCAACACAAAAGAGGTTAACCAATTAATTCCCAATTCATGAAAGAAAAAGGAATTAAGAAGAGGAAAGAACTATTACCTTTATATTGGCACTTACCGTGATCTTACTCTCTCAGACATGAATGGAACACCAAGAAACGATTGGGTTCAAAGGAAAAATGGAGAGGTTGTCGTCACACTTAAGGTTGCCTAAAGTGCCAAAGTGAGGGTTTAGCTTGTAATCCTCACTGACTGACGTGGTTTTATAAACTGACTCGAGCACGGCCATGCTCCTTCTAAGCATGGAATTTTGCTCAAGTTAGCACGATCAAACAAAAAGACCGTCAATGAGTGCATTGAGTACGAACGTGCTCTCCACTAAGAATAACCGTGCTTGTGGCCCAGACAGCCACAAAGCACGCTCCTTGAGCACGGGTGTGCTGATACATGAGCACGACCGTGCTTATGCATCAGGAAATGGATTTTCAGCTTAAAAAATCCCACTTAGCCCTTTCTAAATATCCCTAAACACACTTCTAACAAAAAACATGAAAACAACCATAAAGAAAGCGCTTAACGAAAAATGGGGGGTTACAATATGTTTTGTATATGTTATAAAGGGCTAAGTGGGACTTCAAAGCAGGAAATCCCTTTCTGGTGCATGAGCACGACCGTGCTCATGTACCAGCATGCCCGTGCTTGTTTGGCGTGTTGTGGCTGTTTGAGCCACGAGCACGACCGTGCTCAAGGGGAGCACGGTTGTGTTGGAAAACGAGTCTTAGTGATGTGAAAGTTACGAGCCCGTGCTCTTTTAAGCATGACCCCTTGCTCAAGGTGAGCACGACCGTGCTCGGGGTCTGATGCTTATATAAGAGAGTTTTAGAGAAGGTTACGAGTTGACCCTCATTGTGACACTTTAAGGAATCCTAATGCGGCAGAAAACCTATGTTTATCCCTTTCCTTGGAACTCATCATAGTTCTTGGGTTTCTCATCGTCGTTGGGAGAGAAAGTGCAAGTTAGTGTCAATAAAGGTAAACTAGTTATCCCTTTCTTTAATCTCCTTTTCCTTTTTATGATTTCAGATTAATTGGTTACCCTTTTGTATTGGCCAAGGCTTGGGAAGTTCGTCGAGCCGCATGAGGGAAACTGAGTAGAGTCGTTTACGTTGGTGTTTAGGGGAATCTTCATACCAAGTATGGGGAGAAGGGATAGTATGAACAAGTAAGCATTGAAGGTAGCGTAAGATGAAGGGTTAACCCGTGACCCTATTGGTTGTTATTTGCTATCATGTTTATGATTATACATGTTTAATTGTTATTGGTATGCCTAATTATGAATTGTATTTGATGATTCCATGTTTGGATTGATGATGCCATGAATGATGTTTTTGGTTTGATTATGCTATTCACGATTATGGATGAATGTTGATGACGACATTGTCATAAATGAATGACTTGGTTCTTGGTTGATGTTGTGAGACGATGACAATCTTAATAAGACATTAAAAGATGTTAATAATGATGAATGAAATTAGGGGATAAATTCCCAATTGTTCATAAGACTCGAACCGTAGTAAAGGAAAGTGAGATTATTGCTCAAAGGTTTAGTCTAAACCCTAGGATTGATTCTTGAGCGTTTTAGGGACATTAATAATGAAACAGGAATTAAAGGATTAATTCCCCATAATCATAAGACATGAAGATTAATTTAGAATAATGAAACTACTGATGATTGATGGTTAGTAAATGCCAATAGGATTGATCTTTGAATGCCCTGGGAAACTTAGTAAGGGTTCCTAACCCTTCTGCCCAGAAACAGTACGGCCATGCTCCAAGCACGGCCGTGTTTAATAGTTAGAACGTCTGTGCTCCCCTGCTCAGACCAGAACACTGAAAACAGAAATAGGGGGGTTTCATCCCAATCGTTCCTATAATGTAATAAGACACCAATCGAAGTAAAGACAAGATAGATAACTCAATGAAGACTTAACAAATATAATAAACACGAACGTTAAAGATGATTAAGTCGGTAACGATGTTTACTGCACGTTGTTGTACCTTGGTGCTTATTGGCCTAGGGGCCTTGATGCTTAATGGTCAAGGTGTTGTTAACGTTGAACCTTGGTGCTTAGGGTAACACCCCATTTTTCGTATAAAGTCCCTAAGTGTTTATATCTATGTTTTATGTTGTTAAGTTACCTTAGAAATGTTGTAAGAGGGCTAAATGGGGCTTCCGAGGTGAAAATCCCCTTTCTGGTGCATGAGCACAACCGTGCTCATGTGCTTGCACGCCCGTGCTCGTTGGCGTCCTCAGTGGCTAAGTGAGCCACGAGCACGACCGTGCTCAAGGGGAGCATGGCCGTGCTCAAGGGGAGCACGACCATTTTGGAAACGTCTCGTGTGATGGGAAAATTGTTTGTCTGTGCTTAAACGAGTATGACTCCATGCTTGAGTTAATCACGATCGTGCTTAGTAGGGAGCACGGTCGTGCTCGAGTCTGAGGCTATAAAAATAAGTCAGACTACGAGGGTTATGAGTGTTAACCCTCAAATTGGCACTTTAGGCAATCCTCGTGTGACAGAAACCACTCCCTTTCCCTTCTTTCGAACCCTTTGAAATTCATAGTGCTCCTACGTCTGTTTGGGAGAGAAGTCAGGCATTATTGCCATTTTCAGGTAACGGTTTATCCCTCTATTAATCTATTTTCCTTGTTTCCTTGGATTTGGGATTAATTTGGTTAATCTTTTCATGTTTGGCCAAGTCTTGGGGAACTCGCCGAGTCACTCAAGGGAACGTGTTTAGTTTGCTTGTGTCGTCGTTGTTGGGAATCTTCATACCAGGTATGGGGAGAAGGGATAGTATAAACATCAGGTCTTCGGGAAAGCGTAAGATGAAGGGTTCCATGACCGTATTGTTTGTTACCCTGTTTAACATTATACATGATTAATTGTTATCGATATACCTATTGTTATTGTGAATTGTATTTGATGATGCCATGAATTATGTTTAGTTGTTTATGCTATTCATGACCTTGGATGAATACATATGGGGTAGAGGGAGTCACATTTAGTGGTATCAGAGCAGGTCTGTCATATCAGGCCGTGGTATGAGTCTGTTATGAGTCTTTTGTGTTGCAATTGTTTGAATTATCTATATTTATTACAGATAATGATGCTTAGTTATAAGAACCTTTAGTTCTTCCTGCTTGGTTCTCTATATGTAATAGTTGCTTTGGACAAGTGCAGGAACCAATGGTAGGATGAGGTAGGAACAATCGGGCTATCACTCTGAAGACCGGAACTGGCAGGGCTATCAAAACTAGAAAAAATACTCCTAGATTCATCAGACCTTTCCAGATTCTTCGAAGGATTGGTCTAGTAGCTTATCACATTGCTTTACGACCTAACCTTGCTAACCTTCATGACATTTTTCACGTTTCTCAGTTGAGAAAATGTTATCCAGATCCTTCACATGTTATTGAATCTGAGTCTATACAACTGCAAGAGAATCTAGAGTACGAGGCTTTACCTATAAGGATACCAGATAGAGAGATTAAGGAGCTTCGCGGTAGACAAATTCCTTTGGTTAAAGTCATATGGGATGAAACTACTGGAGATGCTACATGGGGACATGAAGTACATATGCAACAACGATACCCACATCTTTTCTGAGGTATGTAAATTCGGAGGACGAAATTTTTTTCCTAAGAGGGGTAGTAATGTAACAGTTCGTTTTTAATTATGCTGTTTAACCGGTTCAAATATAATTAATTATATTTTAATATGAGAGTTAGAAAGTGATTTTAAAAAAATTAATCATATTCATAGTCTCTCTGATGGTAGGAGGTTACAGTGAAATTGTGGGTTTAAAACTCAGACGGAAATCGGTCTGTGTTTTTCTTACTAACAGTATAATTTTATACCGGCGGAAAACCCTAATTTGACCCAAAACTGAAATTTGTAAAAATTTTTATATTTTGTCCTTGAGGATTTCTATTTTCCAAATTTCTGATCAGAAATAAAATACTTTGTTTATTCGGACGAATTTTGGTAAAAGTTCAGACGGAAAATAGTCGGTGTTTTCACTGATAGTAAGATTTTAATGATTAGAAAACCTAATTTTGACTCGTGAATGAAATGGTTTATATTTAAATCATATTTCCAACGAGTATGGTTAATTTGAAAATTTTTAGTCGAAAACGTAATATTACACTTTGATTCGGGCGTAAAACCCTAATCGGGAAACCGACGGAAACGGAAATGAAACCGCAGAGATGGAACCGGACATTTGAGGAGCTGAGCTATGGGAGGACTCATCAAGAATTTATGAAGCAATTGATATTAAGAATTATGAGTTTTTAGGTAAAATGACCAAAATACCCTTAATCTTAACCTAACATATTCTAGTTAGATTTTAACCATGGTTAAGGCAAGTCAAGTTGGTTTATGTGGTGCAAAGGCAACCACACCTCCCATCAATTCTTCACCACACATTGTTCTTGACTCATCCTAACGACTCACCAATGCATTAATGATGCATTAATGCCATTAAATGCTAACATAGCAAAAAGACTAAAATACCCTTGATCTTTCATTGTATTTCCAACTTTGTCCTAGCATTTTGGGACCAAATTACCCCTTGTTGCACGCAGCCCTTCCCCTCTTGAAACACTTAGACACTTCACTTCTTCATTTCCACCATTTTCCTTCATGTTAATGTCATTTTTGACTCCAAAAACTCTAAGTTTCAATCCTTGACAACTTTTGCATCTTTGATTAATTTGCTTCAAGTTCTTCATCAAAGTTCTTCATTTCTAGTAAGGATCCTATTCCTTATCCTCTTAGCTCCATTAATCATATCTAAATCTCCATTTTCATCAAGTTTTCTTAAATTTCCATTTCTAGATCTAGTTTTTCAAAAATTCACCAAAAATCATAGAAAAATCAGTTTGAGGTGAGATCAATTTATATGAACTCTCTAAGGCATCTAGATTCTAGATCCAAAATCTTGAGATCAAAATAAATTCCTAGCTCCAATTTCCTATGTGGGTCGAATCTATGTCTATATAGGCTAGATAAGTTTTACTTCAATTGATAACTTGGATGATGATTTTTATAAAATATTTGAGATCTATAGATTGATTATCCAAGAGTTTAAAATCAAAAGAAATTTCTAGCTAATTTCTACTCATATAGCCGAAACCTTAGATGTGTGAGTAAATGAGTTTTTCTTCAATTTTTACTTGAATAATGACTTGTCTAAGCTAGCTAAGGTCTCTAGGTTATAGATCCAAGAGCTTACAATCAAAAACAATTTCTAGCCTATTTTTCATATACTTGGCCGAAACCCTAACCCTATAGGTTAGATGATTTTGTTTCAAACTTTTGTTTTGTAACAATTAATCTATGCTAGTTAAGGCCTTAGTAACTGGAACCCAAAATATGTAATTGAGAAAATAACCTTAGCCTTTGTTTTGGTTGTCATGATCGAACCTAGACTTTTGTGGGTAAGGATGGTTTTTGTTTGATTAATTAATTCTTTTGTTGATTTGGTTGAAGGTGGTTTTGGTAACTCGTGGCGGGATATCGAGGATTGTCGATTTCGTGTTTCTGGTGGTAACTTAGGTGGGAGAAAGAACCATTCCATCGTCGGAACCGATAAGTAGTATATAATTTATAATAATGGTGTAGGGCAACCTAAACCCTACTAGTGGTCGAGTAATCGACAATACCAAAATCGCATTGGAAACTTTTCCGCTTTACCAATGACGATTTGGGAATTGTAGGTTTATGGCCTTAGGTTAATTTTATAATATTGAGGATGTCTGAATTATTTATTATTGACTGTTTGTGATACACTGGTTGAGGTACTCTGCCACATGTGACGTTTTGTTTTGATGTTTGAATATTTTATTGATTACTGTGTTATGCGTGACCTACCTAGTTTGATAAATTGCTTAGTTAAATTTTAAGTAAAGATATATGTTGCTCGGAGGTATTTTGTTTGCGGTGAGAGCTTGAATATAAATTAGATGTGCCTAGCTATTATTTTATAGAAGTGATGTGATTTAGAATGTAAGTGGAGGTTATGAGGAAAGCTTCAAGCACTAGGTTGTTATTGATAAAAGTCAGTGAGAATCATATGTTGCATTGTGGTTCATAACCATGTATTTGAGATACACGAGGTCCGAAGTTCTCGTGGGCCATTCCAAATTAGAAGTTAAGTTGTGCAACTATAGTGTCATTGCTATGCATGAGCACCCTTGATAGAGATGAGAGAAAGAACCAGGGTGTGCACCAACGGTACCGTGCAGCTATATTGTCATTGCTTTGCATGAGCATTCTCACCATGGATGAGAATGTGCACCAGCGTTGGGAACATGTCACTTGGACGACTGACTGACATTCCTAACGAGGGATGTGTGACAGGATTAGTGGTGGCCACGTCAGCATAAAGGTTTAGTTGCATGAGTTGGAGGGTAGAGGATGATATTATAAAGTATGG
The DNA here is from genome assembly GCA_030762895.1 of Sophora flavescens. Lineage (NCBI taxonomy): Eukaryota > Viridiplantae > Streptophyta > Magnoliopsida > Fabales > Fabaceae > Sophora > Sophora flavescens. The sequence goes on from CM061063.1 coordinate 148,698,840, forward strand.
ATGATTATAGATTGTGAGTGATAAGTGTGCGACTATTATTGTATTATATTCTATGAATCTTTTCCACTTATGATGATAGAACTGTTTCTTATCTCCCTATTTATGTATTTTTGTGTATGCCTATTTTATTACGTTAGAAGACCCGATGGAGGAATATGTTGCTGAGGAGATGGATGGAATCCTGTACGAGACAGAGGTTGCTGAGGAGTTGAATGAAACTCTGTATGAAGCTGATGCTGGAGAGCAACCTACAAATCCTAATAATATGGTGTAGTAAGTTAAGGCCAGTGAGTCATATAAGACATTTTATTTCCCACTAGTTATAAGCAGTTTTTGTAAATAAGTTCCTGTGAGGGATCCTACTGAGAGGATACCCTTAACAGTATCTTGGTAATGTAATTAATAAGCATGTGTGTATTTATATATTATAACGTTGTTGTGTATTAAATTTGCAGAAGTTATATGAATAGTATTAAGTTTTAATTTTTATGTATTTTCAACAATAAGCACGTGATTAAGTCAATAAATAATAAGGTTTTTATTTAATAATACAATGGGGCACAACGAGGTGTCTCATTTGGTAGTATCAGAGCAGTTCGATTCTAATCGAACTGTGAGGTCTAGGATGTTGTTACTGGCAATGCCTAGTTGAGCCCATATCGGATTTTAACTATGCTTAGAAGTTGGGTAGTGTGTCCAAACCCGATGCGATAATTAACGTTAGTATGGCATATGGTATTTATATACTTGTCTATGTGGTATTATATGTCATACTGATAAGAGTGAATGATTTCTTTTACAGAATCATGGCTCGTGGAAGAGGACGTCCGATCGATAGTGGTGACAAAACTCCTGAAAGAATTGTTGGAGCTGACAAAGTTGATAATAATCATACTGGAAGTGGAGGAGAGTCATCTGTGACTCCCAATACCATGGAAACTATAGATGCTGCCTTGTTATTACAAACACAGCAGAATGCTGAGATGCTGCAGATGAACAAAGCAGCAGGAATTACAGAATCAAAGGAGAGCTGCAGCAACTGAGGATGCCGGAATGGCTACTTTTATGAAAGGGAATCCACCTCAATTATGAGGAGATTATGCCCCAGAGAAGGCGGAATGGTGGGTGCAAGAGATCTAGAAAATATTCGATACTATGCGCTGTAGAGAGGATAGGAACGTATGATGCCTTCATGTTAACTGGAGGAGCAGAATCCTGGTGGAAAAGCAAATGAAGATTGTTGGAGACCGAGGGTAGACTTATCAACTGGCAACTGTTTAGTGACTGCTTCTTTGAGAAGTATTTTCCTCGTCTAGTTCGACGTGAGAAGGAAACGGAATTCATGAGTCTCAAATAAAGCAACATGACTGTAGGTGATTATGCATCGCGTTTTGAGGCTCTGATTAAGTATTCAAATTTTTTTCAGATATTCCCAGATGAATATTGGCAATGTATAAGGTTTGAGGAAGGACTCCGACATGAACTCCAGAGGGCTATAGTATCTCTCGATATCCAGAGTTTCCCGGAGCTGGTGGAAAGATGCAGAAACAACTAAGGATTGGAGATCCTACTCGATCGGGTTTTCAGAGGCGAAGAGGTAGTAACTCTCAATGGAGACGGATACCATATGCCCGACTAGTGCAGACACCGGCACCAGCACCAATGGTTAGAACAGGTCAACAATAGCAAGGCTTAGCTTATTTCAAATGTGGAGGATGGCATTATCTTAGAGACTGCATAGAGTGACCTAGTTGTTTTCACTGTGGGAAAACATGTCATATGGCCCGAGATTGCAGACAGCGGGCTAGGCAATAACTGGTAGCTGCAAGTAGAGGAAATGGAGGCAATAGAGGTGGAGCTAGAAGAGGAGCCATAACAATAGGACCATAGGGAGCAAGACCTCAGGCCACTGGAAGAGTGTTTACCGTGAGGGGAGCTGAATCCTCTCAATCTGCTGATCTTATACAAGGTATGTGTTTGATAGCTGGTAGACTCCCGTATGTGTTATTTGACTCAGGTGCTACACATTCATTTATTTCGTATGAGTGTGTGGACCAATTAAAATTAACAGTTTCTCAATTACCTTATACCCTTACAGTATCTACTCCAACTAGTAATCCTTCGACTACTATGTTTGTTTGTTTACAGTGTCCTATAGTTTTTGAGAATAGGACATTTATTGTAGACCTTGTCCATTTGCCTATGCAATAGATAGATGTTATTCTTGGAATGGACTGGCTTTCGGCTAACCATGTAATGCTAGATTGTTCTAGTAAGACTTTATCATTTCCTGAGTCTTCTAGTGTAGTCTTTGCCAATGAAGGAGTATCCATGAGGAGTGACGATTCTCGTTAGTACGTGATGCTATTCCCGGTTGAAGCTAAAGAGACTCCTAGTATAGATTCTATGCCTATTGTGAGGGAGTTTCCTGAAGTTTTCCCTCCAGACGTTCTAGGTTTGCCACCAGAGCGAGAAGTGGAATTCATCATAGATCTTGTACCAGGGACAGGACCTATATCTATGGAACCTTATCGGATGTTACCTGTAGAATTGACGGAGTTAAAGAAACAGTTGGATGACATGTTGGGAAAAGAGTTCATAAGACCGAGTGTATCACTGTTGGGAGCTCCGATATTGTTCGTTAAGAAGAAAGATGGAAGTGCTAGGTTGTGCATGGATTATAGACAGTTGAACAAGGTAACAATTAAGAATAAGTATCTGTTGCCTAGGATAGATAATTTGATGGATCAATTGAAAGGAGCGGCAGTGTTTTCTAAGATTAATTTGAGGTCTGGATACCATCAGATTAGAGTAAGGAAGGAAGATATACTTAAAACAACTTTCAGGACGAGGTACGAGCATTATGAGTATTTAGTTATGCCTTTTGGGGTAACTAATGCTCCAGCAGTGTTCATGGATTACATGAACATAATCTTTAGAACTTTCCTCGATAAGTTTGTTTTTGTGTTCATCGATGACATCCTTATCTATTCCCTTACATGGAAAGATCATGAGGAACATTTGAGAGTGGTGCTGCAAGTTTTGAAGGATAGACAGCTTTATGCTAAACTTTCTAAGTGTGAGTTTTGGATGGAAGAAGTCCAATTTCTAGGACTTGTTATTAACAAGGAAGGTATAGCAGTAGATCCAACTAAGGTTGAGGCAGTTCTTAAGTGGGAACGGCCTAAGTCGGTAAGTGAAGTACGAAGTTTTCTAGGGTTAGCTGGATACTGTCAGAGGTTTATACAGGGTTTCTCGAAGATTACGTTGTCTATGACGCAGTTGACAAGGAAAAATACAGCTTTTGTATGGTCGAAAAAGTGTGAGCAGAGTTTCCAAAAACTAAAGGAAAGGTTGACTACATCACCTGTGTTGACTTTACCTGATCCTTTAGGACAATTTGACGTATATTGTGATGCGTCACACCAGGGTTTAGGTTGTGTTCTAATGCAAGAGGGAAGAGTTGTGCCTTATGCTTCCCTACGATTAAGAATTCATGAGAGGAATTATCCGACTCATGATTTGGAGTTAGCAGCCATAGTGTTCGCATTGAAGATATGGCGACACTTTCTGTATGGAGCAAAATTTAATGTTTATAGTTACCATAAAAGTCTGAAGTATCTGTTCGACCAAAAGGAGTTGAATATGAGACAGCGGAGATGGATGGAGTTTATCAAAGATTATGAGTTTGATTTACTATACCGTCCTGGGAAGGCGAATGTTGTAGCGGATGCCTTGAGTAGGAAATCATTGCATGTATCTACGATGATGGTTAAAGAGTTGGAATTACTGGAACAGTTCAGAGATTTGAACTTAGGAACGGAGTTGGTTGATGATAAAATTTTCTTAGGTATGATCACTATTAGTAATGATTTTATGAGAGATCTTAATGATAAACAAGTTCAGGATATATATCTACAGGAGATACGTAGAGGTATAGATAAGGGTAAGATTTCTGAGTTTAGTAGAGGAACAAATGGTGTACTAAGGTTTAGGGATAGAATATGTGTGCCAGAGGATTTAGAACTTAGGAAAATGATATTAGAAGAAGCACATAAGAGTAAGTTGATTTTTCATCCTGGATCCTCTAAAATGTATCAGGATTTGAAGAAATTGTTTTGGTGGACGTGGATGAAGAAAGAGGTAGCATAGTATGTTTTATCTTGCCTGGTGTGTCAAAGGCTAAGATAGAGCATCAAAAGCCAGCGGGTTTATTGTAATCATTAGATATCCCAGAATAGAAATGGGATAGCATAGTTATGGATTTTGTGGTTGGATTACCATGAACTCCTAAGAGACATGATGCGATTTAGGTTATCATTGACAGGATGACGAAGTGTGCTCACTTCTTACCTATGGGTGAAAGTTATAGTTTGGATGAGTCGATCCAAATTTACATCAAAGAAGTTGTTAGATTGCATGGTGTGCCATCGAGCAATGTCTCTGATCGAGATCCTAGATTCACATCTAGATTTTGGAAAAAGTTGCACAATGCTTTAGGGAAAAAGTTAAGGATGAGTTCTGCTTATCATCCCCAGAAAGATGGACAGTCAGAGAGGACAATTCGGTCATTGGAAGATCTCTTGAGAGCCCGTGTGTTATAGCATACTGGCAGTTGGGATGAGTTCTTGCCATTGATTGAGTTTACTTACAACAATAGTTTTCACAGTAGTATTGGAATGGCACCATATGAGGCTTTGTATGGTAGGAAATGTAGGACCCCGTTATGTTGGTATGAGATTGGTGAAAACCAAGTCTTGGGTCCAGATGTGGTGCAACAGACTACGGAACAAGTCAGGAAGATAAGGGAAAAGATGAAGGAAGCACATGATAGGCAAAGGAGCTACAATAACAAGAGAATGAGACCTTTAGAATTCCAGGAGGGTGATCACGTGTTTTTGAGAGTCACTCCGAAGACCAGAATTGGCAGGCTATCAAAACTAGAAAACTTACTCCTATATTCATCTGACCTTTCCAGATTCTTCGAAGGATTGGCCCAGTAGCTTATCATATTGCTTTACCACCTAACCTTGCTAACCTTTATGACGTCTTTCACGTTTCTCAGTTGGGAAAATATTATCCAGATCCTTTACATGTTATTGAATCTGAGTTTATACAACTGCGAGAGAATCTAGAGAATGAGGCTTTACCTATAAGGATAGTAGATAGAGAGATTAAGGAGCTTCGCGGTAGACAAATTCCTTTGTTTAAGGTCGTATGGGATAAAACTACTGGAGATGCTACCTGAGAACGTGAAGCAGATATGCAACAATGATATCCACATCTTTTCTGAGGTATGTAAATTCTGAGGACAGAATTTTTTTCCTAAGAGGGGTAGTAATGTAACAATCCATTTTTAATTACGATGTTTAACCGATTAAAATATAATTAATCATATTTTAATCTGAGACTTAGAAAGTGATTTAAAATAAAATAAAATCATATTCATAGTCTCTCTGATGGTAGGAGGTTACAATGAAATTGTGGGTTTAAAACTCAGACGGAAACCGATCTGGGCTTTTTTTTTACTAATAGTATAAGTTTATACCGGCAGAAAACCCTAATTTGACCCAAAACTGAAATTTGTAGATTTTTTTATATTTTGTCCGTGAGGATTTCTACTTTTCAAATTTCTGATCAGAAATAAAATATTATGTTTATTCAGACGAATTTTGGTAAAAGTTTAGACGGAAAACAGTCGGTGTTTTCACTGACAATAAGATTTTAATGATTAGAAAACCTAACTTTGACTCGTGAACGAAATGGTTTATATTTAAATCATATTTCCAACGAGTCTGGTTAGTTTGAAAATTTTCAGTTAAAAATGAAATATTATGCTTTTATTTGTCGTAAAACCCTAATCGGGAAACCGACGGAATCGGAAACGAAACCGCAGAGATGGAATCAGACATTTGAGGAGCTGAGCTATAGGAGGACTCATCAAGAATTTATGAAGCAATTGGTTTTAAGAATTATGAGTTTTTAGGTAAAATGACCAAAATACCCTTAAGCTTAACCTAACCTATTCTAGTTAGATTTTAACCATGGTTAAGGCAAGTCAAGTTGGTTTATGTGGTGCAAAGGCAGTCACACCTCCCATCAATTCTTCACCACACATTGTTCTTGACTCATCTTAATGACTCACCAATGCATTAATGATGCATTAATGCCATTAAATGCTAACCTAGCAAAAAGACTAAAATACCCTTGATCTTTCATTGTTTTTCCAACTTTGTCCTAGCATTTGTGGACAACATTACCCCTCCTTGCACGCAGCCCTTCCCCTCTTGAAACACTTAGACACTTCACTTCTTCATTTCCACCATTTTCCTTCATGTTAATGTCATTTTTCTCTCTAAAAACTCTAAGTTTCAATCCTTGACAGCTTTTGCATCTTTGATTAATTTGCTTCAAGTTCTTCATCAAAGTTCTTCATTTCATAGTAATGATCCTATTCCTTATCCTCTTAGCTCCATTAATCATATCTAAATCTCCATTTTCATCAAGTTTTCTTAAATTTCCATTTCTAGATCTAGTTTTTCAAAAATTCACCAAAAATCATAGAAAAATCAGTTTGAGGTGAGATCAATTTATATGAACTCTCTAAGGCATCTAGATTCTAGATCCAAAAGCTTGAGATCAAAATAAATTCCTAGCTCCAATTTCCTATGTGGGCCGAATCTATGTCTATATAGGCTAGATAAGTTTTTCTTCAATTGCTAACTTGGATGATGATTTTTATAACCTATTTGAGATCTCTAGATTGATTATCCAAGAGTTTACAATGAAAAGAAATTTCTAGCTAATTTCTACTCATATAGCCGAAACCGTAGATGTGTGAGTAAATGAGTTTTTCTTCCATTTTTACTTGAATAATAACTTTTCTAAGCTAGCTAAGGTCTCTAAGTTATAGATCCAAGAGCTTGCAATCAAAAACAATTTCTAGCCTATTTTTCATATACTTGGCCAAAACCCTAACCCTAGAGGTTAGATAATTTTGTTTTAAACTTTTGTTTTGTAACAATTAATCTATGCTAGTTAAGGCCTTAGTAACTGGAATCCAAAATATGTAATTGAGAAAATAACCTTAGCCTTTGTTTTGGTTGTCATGACCGAACCTAGCCTTTTGTAGGTAAGGAAGGTTTTTGTTTGATTAATTAATTCTTTTGTTGATTTGGTTGAAGGTGGTTTTGGTAACTCGTGGCGGGATATCGAGGATCATCGATTTCGTGTTTCTGGTGGTAACTTAGGTGGGAGAAAGGGTCATTCCATCGTCGGAACCGATAAGTAGTATATAATTTATAATAATGGTGTAGATCGTCAACGAGTGTGTTAAGAACGGTCGTGCTCTCCACTAAGCACGGCCGTGCTTGTGGCCCAAACAGCCACAAAGCACGTGCCTTAAGCACGGGCGTGCTGATACATGAAGGTGTGGGTATGCCTCCAGCATCTTGCTCTGAAGCTCCCATGTAGCACTTTCCTCAGTTGCCCCACTCCAAACGAAAAACGAATTTAACCAAATGGATCTCCTTGTCCCTCAGCTGCTTCACCCTCCGATCCTCAACTCAAAGGGGTAGTACCTCAAAAGTCAAGTTCTCTTTTAACTGAATGGTATCGGGTACTATCACATGGTTTGGATCATGAATGTATTTTCTAAGTTGTGACACATGGAACACATTATGAAGTTTGGACAAGAACGGTGGCAAGGCTATTTGGTAAGCAACTTCACCGACTCTTTTAAGAATTTGGTAAGGGTCGATGAATTTAGGAGTAAATTTCTTCGCTTTCATCACTCTACCAACCCCAGTTGTTGGAGTAACTCTCAAGTATACATGATCGCCTTCCTAGAATTCGAGCACCTTCCTTCTTTTGTCATGGTAGCTCTTTTGCCTACTCTGTGCCACTTTCATCTTTTCCTGAATCATCCTCACTTTTTCTGTGGTTTCTTGCACTATCTCAGGTCCTAGCACCACATTGTCACCAGGTTCATTCCAACACAAGGATGTCCAACATCTCCTCCCATAAAGAGCTTCATAGGGTGTCATCCCAATACTGGAATGGAAACTATTGTTGTAGGTGAACTCTATCAGGGGCAAAAACTTGTTCTAACTACCAGACTGTTCTAGCACACACGCTCTCAACAAGTCCTCTAAGGACTGGATGGTCCTCTCAGACTTCCCATTAGTCTGCGGGTGATACGTTGAACTTAGCAAAAGCTTGGTCCCTAAGGCCTCGTGAAAATTATTCCAGAACCTAGAGGTAAATCTTGGATCTCTGACACTATGCTAGAGGGTACACCATGTAGCCTAACTATCTCTTTGATGTACAACCTGTTCAACTTTTCCAAAAGGTATTCCATGTTCATGGGGATGAAATGGGCAGACTTAGTCAATCTATCCACAACAACCCATATCGCATCTGGAGTCCTAGGGAGTCCACACACAAAATCCATGGATATACTAACCCATTTCCATTCTGGGATACTTAAGGGTTGCAACTTTCCTGAAGGTTTTTGGTGTTATATCTTAGCCTTTTGGCACACTAAGCAATCATACACAAACTCAGCTACATCCTTTTTCACCCTAGGCCACCAAAACATACGCTTAAGGTCCTGGTACATCTTAGTGGCACCTGGGTGCACACTCAGACCACTGTTATATCCTTCTTCGAGGATCAGCTTCCTAAGCTCAGGGACATCTGGTATACAAACTATACCATTGAATCTCAACACTCCATCACTTCCTTCCTTAAAACTAAGGTCTCTACCCTAAGCAAGCAATTCCCTCTGGTCTAAGAGAAACTTATCCATCTTTTGGCCTTCTCTCACTTGCTCCATCAAACTGTTGGTAACCTTCAAGGTTCCAAGCCTAATACTCTTAGGGGTAACTTCCCAAGCTAAAGTCGGGTCTCTAAACTCCGCAATCAAATCCATCTCCCTAACCATCAAAGTGGAGACGTGCAAGGTTTTCCTACTCAAAGTATCTGCCACTACATTGGCCTTTCCTTGGTGGTAGGTCAACTCAAACTCATAGTCCTTAAGGAATTGCATCCACCTACATTGCCTCATATTGAGCTCTTTCTGGTCAAACAAATATGTCAAACTCTTATGATCACTAAAGACCTCAAACTTAGCTCCATAAAGGTAATGCCTCCAAATTTGTAAGGCAAACACCACAGCTCCTAACTCCAGATTATGGGTAGGGTAGTTCTTCTCATGGGTTTTCAACTACCTAGAAGAATAAGCCACTACCTTACCCTCCTGCATCACCACTCCACCTAAACCTTGCTTTGATGCATCACAGTACACTACAAAAGGTCTACTAGGATCGGGTAAAACTAAAACTGGTACTGATGTCAACCTATCCTTCAAGGTCTGGAAACTCTCTTCACACTTAGAGTCCCACACAAAAAGTTGTCCTTTCTTGGTGGGACGGGTCAAGGGTAAAGCTACCTTAGAGAAACCTTTTATAGTACCCTGCTAAACCCAAGAAACTCCTAATCTCGGTCACTGACTTTGGCGCTTCCCATTGGAGCATCGTCTCTACCTTAGCCAGATCCATGGCTATCCTATCTTTAGAGATGACGTGACCTAAGAAACTCACATCCTCTAACCAAAACTCACACATAGACAACTTAGCATACAACTGCTTCTTCTTAAGGGTCTGCAAGACAATACTCAGGTGTTCCTCATGTTCTTCCTTGGTCTTGGAGTACACTAAGTTGTCATTTATGAAAACCACCACAAACTTATCCAAGTAAGGGTGAAAGGTCTTGTTTATATAATTCATGAACACAGCAGGATCATTGGTCACACTAAAGGGCATAACCATATACTCATAGTGACCATAACACGTCCTAAACGCTGTCTTCGGGATGTCCTCGGACTTAACCCGAATCTAATGGTACCCTGACCTCAAATCTATCTTAGAGAAGACACAAGCTCCTATCAATTGGACCATAAGGTCATCAATCATAGGGAAGGGATACTGATTCTTAATGGTCACTTTGTTGAACTGCCTATAGTCAAGACACAACCTCATACCGCCATCCTTCTTCTTCACCAACAACACTAGCGCTCCCCATGGGGATACGCTAAGCCTAATGAACTGCTTCTACATCAGGTCCTGTATCTGTTCCTTCAACTCATATAGCTCTAGAGTAGACATCCTATAAGGTGCTATGGATATAGGCCCGGTGTCAGGCACTAAATATATGGTAAACTCCACATATCTTTCTGGGGGTAGTTCATAAACATCCTCTGGAAACACATCAGGAAATTCTCGCACAACAGGCACGCTTTCAACATCAGGAGGGCTCTCTACTTCTAAGGAAGATTACATCATGTACACTTGGGATTCTTCTTTTATCAAAGCCTTAACTTGGTTGGCAGAGAGACACCTAGGATCCTTAGACTCCACAGGAGTTCCAAAAACTATGGTTTTATCAAAAAAAAAATCAAAAGGACGTGATAGGAAGATAACCAGTCCATGCCAAGAATAACATCAAGGTCCTTTAGAGGTAAGCATACAATATCAACAATAAAATCTCTACCATCTATGGTAATTAGAATATTCTTGTATGCATGAGAAGTAAGAACAGGTTTATTCGTGGGTGTGGCAACAATCAAATCATACTCAAGAAGTGTCACAGGCAATTTAAGATGCTTGACACATTCATGTGATACGAACGAGTTATTTGCACCCGAATCAAACAATACAGCTAAATGAATTTCATTGATGAGGCACATAACTTGGATCAAATCTTCAAATTCAGAGGCCTCGGCTCCACTGAGAGTAAAGACTCTCCCCATGGTCTTCAGTCCGTTGGCTTAAGGCTTCTAACTCTTGCTAGCACTCTGTTGTTATGACTTTCCTCCTCCGCAGTCCCGGCTGATGTGGCCATAATTGCCACACTTGAAGCAGATGATGTTTGTCTCCTTGCATTGAGTACGAAAGTGGTTCCGTCCACACTTGCCACACTGAAGTGGTCTAGGAGTAGAAGAATTCCGTCTCCTAGACCTGTCTGAAAAAATTGGGGCTTCTTGCAATCCATCTAGAAGTCCCTGATGTAACACCCCAATTTTACTGTTTTTACCGTTTTGTTGTTTTTGTTGTTTTAATGTTTTTCAATTATCGGTAGAATTTTAATTGTTCCTAATTTTTATATTAGATCTAGAAAATGATTTTTAATAAAATAAAATCATAGTTATACTCTACCTTATGGTAGAAGCTTACGGTAAAATTTAGGTTTAAAACTCAGACGAAACCCGGTCTGCATTTTCACTGACAGTAAGATTTTACTGGTAAGAAAACTTAATTTCGAAACGTGAACGAAACCGTTTAGGTTTATATTTTATTTCCAACCATAGTGGTGATTTTTAAAATTTTCAAAATAAATAGATTATTATGAGTTATTTGGGTGAATACTCGACGATCGGGGATCGACGGAATCGAGAATGGAGGTGCAGAGACAAAACCCGACCCCGGACGGATAGGAACAATGACTCATTTTTGATGACTCAAGGGGGTGAGTCATAGGGGTTAGTCACCATGCATTAAATGAATGTAATGATAACTTTTTAAGTGAAAAGTCCAAAATACCCTTAATCCTTCATTTTAACTACAAGTTTGCCATGACACCAAATTACTCCATGGACCCTTTTCTCCCTAGGAAGCTCACGACCACACCTTCATAAGACACACTTGGCATTTCATTTTGCTCATTTGGTTCATGTTCTTCATTTTTCTCACCAAAAACTCTTAAGTCTTACACTTGATTTACAAAGGAAGTATAAGTTGTTGTTGGTTTCTTCAAATTCCAAAGGTAGATCCTTGTGATTCATGATCATATCTTCCTTTCCTTTCACAACTTTTCTTCATATCTCAAGTTTTTACAAATTTCAAATTCCTAGATCTAGAACTTCAAAAATCTCTCGAAAATCATAGAAAAATCCTTTTAATATGATTCCAATTTCTAAGATCTTCATATGACTTCTATTTTCATTATCCAAAAGCTTGAAAAATTTGGAGATTTCGAGCTATTTTTTTAGAGTTGGCCGAACCATGCTCAAAATGGGTTTGGTAGTTTTTCTTCATTTTTAACTTGTTGTTTTGTTGATGATTCATGGCTAGGTTTTGGTGTTTCGAACCTTGAGTTCTAGGTGAACATCATCCTCTTGTTTCAAGTGATCAACAAAGGTATGGGGGAGATTACCATCATCCTACCTTAGGGTAGACATGTTGATGGTTTACTTAGTGTTATTTAGTGTAAATGGTCTTATAAATTATAAGTATATAATTTGTGTAATTTATTGATTTATATGTGTGTGATCCTTTTGGAGGGATGGATTGATGTTTGTGTTTGTGGTATAATTACTATTGATGTTGAATATGATGATGCATGACTACATGAGAAAATTATATAAATCACTTGTTTAGGCCATTCGGCCTTGGCTGTTTAAAAGGGTTCCATGATGTGTTGAATTGTTTGAATAATTTTTATGAGAAGTAAATGAATATATAAGGATATAGAAATTGGTTTGGATTGATTTGGATGTGTATATTGAAAGTTATGGATTTATGAGTCCCTAGGGACTAGATTGCAATTTCTGAGAATTTTAGCAGATGCACTGAAATTCATGTTCTTGAATGTTAATATTGTAGTCCTTGATGAAACAAAACCATAGAAATTGGTTTGGTGTTAATTGGATTAATACATAGAAAGTTATAAGCTTTTTGTTAAAAAAAGGACCTTTTGCAATTATTGAAAAATATTTGGGCAGAAAAGTGATTTCTGGAAAATTTGAGGGCAACTGAAAAATATTTCCAAAGAAGTTGGTTTGGTGTGATTTGGAGTTATAAATAAAAAGTTATAAGGTTTTAAGTGAAAAAGGACTATTTTGTAATTAATGAAAGTGTAGGGACTAAAATGCAATTTTCGAAAATAAATGTAATTGGACAGTTAGAAACTGTTTTTCATGCTTATAAAACTGTTCTAAAACTCCAAAATGAGTTTTGGACTATTAGAGTGTAAAATCGTTGAAAAATGATTTACGCGATTTACAAAATTAACGATGTTCGGTCAAATTTTAGGAATTTTGTATAAATGATGTAAAATCAGTGTTTCAACTTTTTCACATGAGTAATATAACTTAGTAGAATAAGACATTTGAGGTGAAGAGCCATATCTTTAAAAGTTTGACTTTTTAAGCCTAAATTAAGAAAAAAGGGCAAAACCGTTGTTTAACGTTTTAAAGATTTTGGAGGAAATGTTTTGGAGAAATTGATGCCTAAGTATCTTTGAGGGATATTACTCTTGAAAATGGATTTGATTTTATCTAAAGGTTTTGGTTTTAAGCCAAAAGGATTTTTGTCTTCCAAGACGAGATTTTTCTGTAAAATGTAAAAACCTAAGTCAAGAATGACGTAGTGAAAATACGAACGTAATAATTTATGACGTGGGGTGGAACACGACCTTATGTCATAAAGTATGTATAATTCATTATCCATATTCCATAAAATTTAACGGACTCCGAATGATTTGTTTTATTGAAAGTCAAAGAAAAATGCTCAAAAGAAAAGTACAGAGGAATAAATAATTGGACCTATGTTCCAATCTCATAATGTGCTAGGTTTCGTATTCAAGTATTCTAAGAAAACTTTGCACAAAGATGAAAGATTACTTGAGAACTTTAGCTTTATGATTAAGTACCGGTGATTCAGACTTAAGGACATCTAGCATCTGTTACAGTACGTTGAAAGGATTCAGATGGAATCAAACTATGTCATCCGATGGATGGACGAGAAGAACGCATTTCCGGCAAAGTTTGCCTAAACACATAGTGAAACTATGTTCTGTAAGGCCGTTGTGCCTAGGAGATCGAGCTAACACTTTAATACGGGTGTGAATTTCATAGTGACGATCTATTGATGCTTGGGAGTGTCGGGGTATGAAATACTCATATAGGCCCAGTTGGTTGCTCTTCTGTGGCATGGCGATCATGCAATACACCGACATACTCTACTAGACACTGTATTTTCTGGATGTGTAGGATGTTCCCGAAAAAGCCAATGTGCACGTTGATGAGTCTGGACGCATTCTATTGCCCAAGGCTGGCGTAGTCCAGAACAATCCTCCGAACCACTCTCTCCGACTGTGTGTTTAAAACCATGGTATAGGGAATCAGAGGGCATTCCTCGAGTCTTAGATGTCCCTTATCTAGGAAAAGCGGTGCCTTGTGATTATGTTGTTGTGAAACATTATTATTTCTGTTGTGATGGATGATATAACTGTTTATTGATATTTGTGCTTACCTGTGTGACGTACCACTGCATGTCTGCATTAAGTGTAAGACGAACGGAAATCTCACCTCATTTCTGTATTTTCTGGGTTTTCTTTTTCTATCTTGCGTTGGACGAAGATGACGACAACACTGTTTCTCCATCACATCCCGTTGGAGTTTGAGCGTACTTGAAGACATGGACACCATCTCTAGGGCTTTAGTCTAATGGATTTTCTCAGTATTGTGTCTATCCAGTCTCTTGTCTATATTATATTTTGTGGATCTATGTCTCTAAAGATATTATTATAAACATATTTCAGTCTGTTGTTATTTACTGGCATTGGTATTTTCGCCTTCTTTCTGAATATGTATGACTGATAATAATTAGAACTTGGTTTGTATAATATTGATGCTTAAGTTGATGTTATATGTTAAAGACTATGTATGGTATTATTGTGAAAGAGAAAAGAAAAAAATGAACCCGTATTTTTTTCAAAATAGTTATTTTCCGTTTTACTCGGTCTTATAAAAAAAATGTCACAGACAATGTAGCGACCGAGAAAGGTGCTACATTATTTGGTATCAGAGTTGGCCGAGTCTGTTAAGGTTTGTGGTTTAGGTCTGTCTTTGTTTGTGCTGTGTGTTCTATGTGTGCTTTTGATATTATTTCTGGAAGAAATGATATTGTTTTGGGGTGAGTTTATAATAATATGCATGACTAATTGATTTTGGTCTTACAGGATTATAATGGCTCGTGGCGAAGGAACTACGGCTATGAATGCAGCTGTGAGAGCAATGTCACAAATGACTGCCGCGTTTGTTCAACGCGAGGAAAGGGGAGCTGAAAGCAGAGGACTGGAAGAATTCTTGCGTAGAAGTCCGATGGAATTCAAGGGAGAGTTTAAGCCTGAGAAAGCTGAGCTGTGGATTCAATCTTTGGAGAAGATTTTTACTGCGATGAGGTGTACTGATAACGACAAGGTTACTTATGCTGCCTATATGCTAGTGGGCGATGCTGAGAATTGGTGGAGAGGAGCTCGCCAAGTTCTTGAGCATGATCAACAAGAGGTGAATTGGGAAGCTTTTCGTAGGAAGTTTCTGGAGAAGTACTTTCCGGCATGTGCCAAAGATGCTAAAGAAATGGAATTTCTACAGCTGAAGCAAGGCAGTATGACTATAGCTGAATATGGCGCCAGATTTGAAAGCCTGTCAAAGTTTTCTGCCTATCTGAGTGACAATCCACATGAAGGGTGGAAGTGTCGCAGATTCGAAGGAGGATTGAGATATGAACTGAAAGAAGTAGTAGTTCCAATGGAAATATCTGTATTTCCGAGGCTGGTGGACAAGTGTAGACAGATAGAGGATTTGAAGGCGAGTCATGATGTTAATCAACAAAGTTATGGACCATCTAGGTTCAATAGGGGAAACTACAAGAATAACAATCGATTCCAGGGGAAGCCATACAATAGGCCACAAGGTCAGCAGCAGTTCCAACAACGATCTTTTGGTAGAAGCAGTGAAGGTGCTGATTCATCTAGGAATGTTCCACATAAATGCATGAAGTGTGGCATAGGTCACGCAACCAAAGACTGCAAGATTACGGGAATCATTTGTTTTAAGTGTGGATAGCCTGGACATGTTGCTAGAAATTGTGGACGATCTAATACGGAACCTTCGATCAACAATGTGCGAGCTGTAAGGCCTAAAGCTGGAGGAAGAATTTATACAATGAGTGGTACTGAGGCCTCTCAGAATGATGATCTGATTCAGGGACAATGTGTCATAGGAGGTAAATGTTTAACTGTACTGTTTGATTCGAGTGCGACGCATTCGTTCATTGCATATGACTGTGCTAAATTGATAGGATTACCTGTGTCTTCTTTACTTTTGACTTGATTATATCTACTCCTACTGCTAAACCTGTTTTGACTACTACAGCTTGTTTGAATTGTGTTATCTTTTTAGAAGATAGGAAATTTTTGGTTAATTTAATCTGTTTGACTCTTTCACAAATAGATGTGATACTAGGAATGGATTGGTTATGATCTAACCATATCCTGTTAGACTGTGCCAATAAATCCTTAATTTTTCCTAAGGGTGAGATTTCTGGATTTTTGTCTGCTACCGAGTAAAAGCGTCTTTGAGAGAGGAAGCTCAAGGATACATGTTACTGTTTTCCTTAGACATCACAAGTGAGATTGACTTATACTCCATACCTGTCGTCAACGAGTTTCTCGAAGTTTTTCCTGAAGATGTACCTGAACTACGGCCTATTCGAGACATTGAGTTTGCGATTGATCTGGTACCGGGATCTGGACCGATATCCATGGCACCATACCGTATGTCGTCATCAGAGCTAGAAGACTTGAAGAATCAAATAGTGGAACTAATGAGGAAAGAATTCATAAGACCTCTAGTGTATCACCCTGGGGAGCTCCAGTTTTGCTTGTGAAGAAGAAGGATGGAACTTCTCGCTTATGTGTAGACTTTCGTCAGTTAAACAAAGTGACGATCAAGAACAAATATCCACTACCGAGGATTGATGATTTGATGGATCAGTTGCGTGGAGCAGCAGTTTTATCAAAGATAGATTTACGATCTGGTTATCATCAGATTCGTGTAAAGGCAGAGGATATCCCAAAGACAGCGTTTCGAACACGCTATGGGCATTATGAGTATCTTATGATGCCGTTCGGAGTGACGAATGCACCTGCTATATTCATGGATTACATGAACATGACTTTTCATCCTTATCTAGACCAGTTTGTCGTTGTCTTTATAGACGACATTCTAATCTATTCTCCTAATCCAGAGAAGCATGTTGAACATCTCAGTATGGTTCTCCAAATCTTAAAAGAGAAAAAGTTATACGCGAAACCCGAAAAGTGCTAATTTTGGTTAGATGAAGTTCAATTTTTAGGACACGTTATCTCGAATGAAGGTATCGCATTGGATCCATCAAAAGTTGAAGCTGTTCTAAAATGGGAGAGACCAAAGACGGTAACAGAAATTCGTAGTTTCGTAGGTTTAGCTGGAAAATATAGGAGATTCATCGAGGGATTCTCCAAAATAGTAGGACCTCTTACCCAACTAACGCAGAAAGACCAAGCGTTTACATGGACTGAAGCATGCGAGGAAAGTTTCCAAGAGTTGAATAAAAGGTTGACTACTTCACCTGTGTGAGTATTACCTGATCCTAAGGAATCTTTCTAGGTATACTGTGATGCTTCACATCAAGGGTTAGGTTATGTGCTAATGCAAAACCAGAAAGTGGTAGCTTATGCTTCAAGGCAATTGAAGATTCATGAGAGGAACTACCCAACACATGACTTGGAGCTAGCGGTTGTGGTTTTTGCACTGAAAATATGGAGGCATTATTTGTATGGAGCAACGTTCGACATTTTCAGTGATCACAAAGCTTGAAGTACTTGTTTGATCAAAATGAGCTCAATATGCGACTGCGACGTTGATTGGAATTTCTGAAGGATTACGATTTCCAACTACAGTATCACCCTGGGAAAGCAAATGTAGTAGCGGATGCCTTGAGTAGAAAATCAATGCATGCATCTACAATGATGGTCAAAGAGCAAGAGTTGTTAGAGCAAATCTGAGATATGCAGTTGACAATTGAAATGTCACCATGAAAGCTTTGCTTATGTATGATTACTTTTTCCAATGAATTGATGGAACAGAAACGAGAAAAACAAGAAAGTGATCAGTACCTACAAGAAGAAAGGGAATTAGTGTGACAAGGAGCAATATCATAATTCAAAGAGGGAACCAATGGAATCCTAAGATTCGGAAAAAGGATTTGTATATCAAACGATTCAGAGCTCATAAAGTTGATTTTGGAGGAAGCTCTCTAGAGTAAATTAAGTTTACATTCAGGAACAACAAAGATGTATCAAGATCTCAAGCGGTTGTATTGGTGGTACGGGATGAAGAGAGAAGTGATGGAATATGTCGCTTCCTGTCTAGTTTGTCAAAAAGCTAAGACGGAACCTCAAAGACCATCAGGAATGCTACAACATTTGAACTTTCCAGAATGGAAATGGGCTAGTATCGCGATGGATTTTGTGACAAGTTTTCCAAAGACCCGAAAGGGACATGATGCGATATGGGTAATAGTTGATCGACTAACCAAGTCGGCTCACTTTTTGTCTATCAACATAAAGTATTCAATGGAGAAATTGACTCAGTTATATATAGGGGAGATTGTCAGATTACATGGTGTACCTTCGAGTATTATTTCGGATCGAGATCTGAGGTTTACGTCGAGATTCTGGTAAAGTCTACAAGAATCACTCGGAACAAAACTCAGATTGAGTTCTGCATATCATCCATAGACGAATGGACAATCGGAGAGGACAATCCAATCACTTGAAGACTTACTGAGAGCTTGTGTGTTGGAGCATACTGGAAGTTAGGATGAATTTCCACTGTTGATAGAATTCACCTACAACAACAGTTTCCACTCGAGCAAAGGAATGGCACACTATGAAGCTTTATATGGTCAACGATGTAGAACACCTTTGTGTTGGTACCAAGATGGAGAAAGTTTGGTGTTGGGACCAGACATCGTGCAACAGACAACAAAAAAGGTGAAAATGATTCGGGAGAAAATGCGGACAACTCAGAGTCGACAGAAGAGTTATGCGGATAAGAGACGATGACCTCTGGAGTTTGAGGAAGGCGGTCATGTGTTTTTGAGAGTCACGCCTATGACTGGGGTTGGCAGGGTAATTAAATCCAGGAAACTTACTCCTAAATTCATTGGACCCTACCAAATTCTTCGTCGAGTAGGTCCGGTAGCTTACCAAATTGCCTTACCGCCTTTTCTTTCAAATCTTTATAGTGTTTTTCATGTGTCTCAATTGCGAAAGTATATTCTTGATCCTAGTCATGTCATAGTACCTGATACAGTACAATTGAAAGATAACTTAACCTATGAGGCATCACCTGTGAGGATCGAGGATCAAAGAGTGAAACAACTAAGAGGGAAGACAATTTCATTGGTTAAAGTGATCTGGAATGCAACGACAGGAGATGCTACATGGGAGTTGGAGGACAAGATGAAGGAATAATATATGTATTTGTTTTAAGTTAACTTTAATTTCGCGGACGAAATTCTTTGTAGAGGGGTAGTATTGTAACACCCCGTTTTTACTGTTTTTACCGTTTTGTTGTTTTTGTTGTTTTTACTGTTTTTAATTATCGGTAGAATTTTAATTGTTCATAATTTTATATTAGATCTAGAAAATGATTTTTAATAAAATAAAATCATAGTTATACTCTACCTTATGGTAGAAGCTTACGGTAAAATTTGGGTTTAAAACTCAGACGAAACCTAGTCTGCATTTCACTGACAGTAAGATTTTACTGGTCAGAAAACTTAATTTTGACCCGTGTACGAAACCGTTTAGGTTTATATTTTATTTCCAACCATAGTGGTGATTTTGAAAATTTTCAAAATAAATAGGTTATTATGAGTTATTTGGGCGAATACTCGACGATCGGGGATCGACGGAATCGAGAATGGAGGTGCAGAGACAAAACCCGACCCCAGACGGATAGGAACAATGACTCATTTGTGATGACTCAAGGGGGTGAGTCATAGGGGTTAGTCACCATGCATTAAATGAATGTAATGATAACTTTTTAAGTGAAAAGTCCAAAATACCCTTAATCCTTCATTTTAACTACAAGTTTGCCATGACACCAAATTACTCCATGGACCCTTTTCTCCCTAGGAAGCTCACGACCACACCTTCATAAGACACACTTGGCATTTCATTTTGCTCATTTGGTTCATGTTCTTCATTTTTCTCACCAAAAACTCTCAAGTCTTACACTTGATTTACAAAGGAAGTATAAGTTGTTGTTGGTTTCTTCAAATTCCAAAGGTAGATCCTTGTGATTCATGATCATATCTTCCTTTCCTTTCACAACTTTTCTTCATATCTCAAGTTTTTACAAATTTCAAATTCCTAGATCTAGAACTTCAAAAATCTCTCGAAAATCATAGAAAAATCCTTTTAATATGATTCCAATTTCTAAGATCTTCATATGACTTCTATTTTCATTATCCAAAAGCTTGAAAATTTTGGAGATTTCGAGCTATTTTTTTAGAGTTGGCCGAACCATGCTCAAAATGGGTTTGGTAGTTTTTCTTCATTTTTAACTTGTTGTTTTGTTGATGATTCATGGCTAGGTTTTGGTGTTTCGAACCTTGAGTTCTAGGTGAACATCATCCTCTTGTTTCAAGTGATCAACAAAGGTATGGGGGAGATTACCATCATCCTACCTTAGGGTAGACATGTTGATGGTTTACTTAGTGTTATTTAGTGTAAATGGTCTTATAAATTATAAGTATATAATTTGTGTAATTTATTGATTTATATGTGTGTGATCCTTTTGGAGGGATGGATTGATGTTTGTGTTTGTGGTATAATTACTATTGATGTTGAATATGATGATGCATGACTACATGAGAAAATTATATAAATCACTTGTTTAGGCCATTCGGCCTTGGCTGTTTAAAAGGGTTCCATGATGTGTTGAATTGTTTGAATAATTTTTATGAGAAGTAAATGAATATATAAGGATATAGAAATTGGTTTGGATTGATTTGGATGTGTATATTGAAAGTTATGGATTTATGAGTCCCTAGGGACTAGATTGCAATTTCTGAGAATTTTAGCAGATGCACTGAAATTCATGTTCTTGAATGTTAATATTGTAGTCCTTGATGAAACAAAACCATAGAAATTGGTTTGGTGTTAATTGGATTAATACATAGAAAGTTATAAGCTTTTTGTTAAAAAAAAGGACCTTTTGCAATTATTGAAAAATATTTGGGCAGAAAAGTGATTTCTGGAAAATTTGAGGGCAACTGAAAAATATTTCCAAAGAAGTTGGTTTGGTGTGATTTGGAGTTATAAATAAAAAGTTATAAGGTTTTAAGTGAAAAAGGACTATTTTGTAATTAATGAAAGTGTAGGGACTAAAATGCAATTTTCGAAAATAAATGTAATTGGACAGTTAGAAACTGTTTTTCATGCTTATAAAACTGTTCTAAAACTCCAAAATGAGTTTTGGACTATTAGAGTGTAAAATCGTTGAAAAATGATTTACGCGATTTACAAAATTAACGATGTTCGGTCAAATTTTAGGAATTTTGTATAAATGATGTAAAATCAGTGTTTCAACTTTTTCACATGAGTAATATAACTTAGTAGAATAAGACATTTGAGGTGAAGAGCCATATCTTTAAAAGTTTGACTTTTTAAGCCTAAATTAAGAAAAAAGGGCAAAACCGTTGTTTAACGTTTTAAAGATTTTGGAGGAAATGTTTTGGAGAAATTGATGCCTAAGTATCTTTGAGGGATATTACTCTTGAAAATGGATTTGATTTTATCTAAAGGTTTTGGTTTTAAGCCAAAAGGATTTTTGTCTTCCAAGACGAGATTTTTCTGTAAAATGTAAAAACCTAAGTCAAGAATGACGTAGTGAAAATACGAACGTAATAATTTATGACGTGGGGTGGAACACGACCTTATGTCATAAAGTATGTATAATTCATTATCCATATTCCATAAAATTTAATGGACTCCGAATGATTTGTTTTATTGAAAGCCAAAGAAAAATGCTCAAAAGAAAAGTACAGAGGAATAAATAATTGGACCTATGTTCCAATCTCATAATGTGCTAGGTTTCGTATTCAAGTATTCTAAGAAAACTTTGCACAAAGATGAAAGATTACTTGAGAACTTTAGCTTTATGATTAAGTACCGGTGATTCAGACGTAAGGACATCTAGCATCTGTTACAGTACGTTGAAAGGATTCAGATGGAATCAAACTATGTCATCCGATGGATGGACGAGAAGAACGCATTTCCGGCAAAGTTTGCCTAAACACATAGTGAAACTATGTTCTGTAAGGCCGTTGTGCCTAGGAGATCGAGCTAACACTTTAATATGGGTGTGAATTTCATAGTGACGATCTATTGATGCTTGGGAGTGTCGGGGTATGAAATACTCATATAGGCCCAGTTGGTTGCTCTTCTGTGGCATGGCGATCATGCAATACACCGACATACTCTTTTGTATAAATGTTGTAAAATCAGTGTTTTAACTTTTTCACGTGAGTAATATAACTTAGGAGAATAAGACATTTGTGGTGAAGAACCATATCTTTAAAAGTTTGGCTTTTTAAGCCTAAATTAAGAAAAAATGGCAAAACCGTTGTTTAAGGTTTTAAAGATTTTTGAGGAAATGTTTTGGAGAAATTGATACCTAAGTATCTTTGAGGGATATTACTCTTGAAAATGGATTTGATTTTATCTAAAGGTTTTGGTTTTAAGCCAAAATGATTTTTGTCTTCCAAGACGTGATTTTAATGTAAAATGTAAAAACCTAAGTCAAGAATAACTTAGTGGGGTGGAACACGAGCTTATGTCATAAAGTTTGGATAATTTATTATCCATATTCCATAAAATTTAATGGACTCAGAATGATTTGTTTTATTGAAAGCCAAAGAAAAAGGCTCAACTAGAAAAGTACAGAGGAATAAATAATTGGACCTATGTTCCAATCTCATAATGTGCTAGGTTTCGTAATCAGGTATTCTAAGAAAACTTTGCACAAAGATGAAAGGTTACTTGAGAACTTTAGCTTTATGATTAGGTACTGGTGATTCGGACTTAAGAACATCTAGCATCTATTACAGTACGTTGAAAGGATTCTAATGGAATCAAACTATGTCATCCGATATATAGACGAGAAGAACGCATTTCTGGTAAAGTTTGCCTAAACACATAGTGAAACTATGTTCTGTATGGCTGTTGTGCCTAGGAGATTGAGCTAACATTTTAATGTGGGTGCGAGTTTTGTAGTGACGATCTATTGATGCTTGGGGGTATCAGAGGTCATTCCTCGAGTCTTAGATGTCTCTTATCTAGGAAAAGCGGTGCCTTGTGATTATGTTGTTGTGAAACATTATTATTTCTGTTGTGATGGATGATATAACTGTTTATTGATATTTGTGCGTACCTGTGTGTCGTACCACTGCATGTCTGCGTTAAGTGTAAGATGAACGGAAATCTCACCTCATTCCTGTATTTTCTGGTTTGTTGTTTTCTATCTTGCGTTGGACGAAGATGACGACAACACTGTTTCTCCATCACATCCCGCTGGAGTTTGAGCGTACTTGGAGACATGGACACCGTCTCGAGGGCTTTAGTCTAATGGATTTTTCTCAGTATTGTGTCTGGCCAGTCTCTTGTCTATATTATATTTTGTGGAGCTATGTCTCTAAAGATATTATTATAATAAACATATTTCAGTCTGTTGTTATTTACTGGCGTTGGTATTTCCGCCTTCTTTCTGAATATGTATGACTGATAATACTTGGAACTTGGTTTGTATAATATTGATGCATAAGTTTATGTTATATGTTAAACATTATGTATGGTATTATTACGAAAGAGAAAAGAAAAAAATAAACCCGTATTTTTGGCAAAATAGTTATTTTCCGTTTTACTCGGTCTTGTAAAATAAATGTCACAGACAATGTAGCGCCCGAGAAGGGTGCTAGCTGGAGTGAGACGAGGCTTCCAGTTTTTCCCTTGACCACTCTTCTTGCAGCTCTAGATATCTGATCCCTTGGAGCCTAAATATTCGGATTTGTAGGCATCTCTAAAGATCCTATACTTTTTCACTAACAGTGGGAAGACTCGGATCTCCTGATAGCTTGCTTAATCTCGGGACGCACACCATCCTCAAACTTTACGCACTTGGAGCGGTCGTCCGTCACATACTGATACAGAGTATAGTAACGAGCCAGCTCCTCAAACTTAGTCGCATACTCTCCCACTGACATGTTGCCCTGCTTTAGCGCCAAGAACTCCAACTCTTTCCTGTCGCGGATGTCGGCCGGAAAGTACTTCTCTAGAAACTTGTCCTTAAAGTCAGTCCGTGTAACCATAGTACCCTCAGTCTGCATGCACTGGTGATAGTTCTCCCACCAGTGCTCAGCCTCTTCTGTTAGCATAAAGGTCCCAAAAATGACCTTCTACTGGTTGTTGCATCCCATAGCTCGGAAGATCTTCTCAATCTCCCTCATCCATAACAGGGCACCCTCAAGGTCATAAGCTCCCTTGAAAGACGGTGGATTGTTCCGCTGGAACCTTTCAAGACCCTGAAACTCAGCTGGTCCCCCGTTGTTGTTGGTGTTCTAATTCTGCCCTATCGTGTTGGCAAGGAGTGACAAAGCATCTGTGATAGCCTAGTCGTTTATGCCTCTTCCTACCATTAGTTCATGTAAACGCCAAGACTTCTTATTAAATACAGAGAACTTTAAATAGGAAAGCTAACGGTTCCTATCACCAAGCATCATTACCTATAATAAATATAGATAATTCAAACAAGAGCTCACAAAATACTCGTAATAGACTCATACCACGGCCTGATAGGACAGACCTACTCTGATACCACTAAATGCGACACCCTCTACCCCGTATACATATATAAGCGATAAAAAGATAAGATAAATATAAAAACATGCATCATTTATTTAATAACCAAAACAACGGGTAAAGGATACCACATTGTAACAAGAAAATAAAAGAACATTGTCCCTAAACACTCAAAGATCAATCCCTAAGGTCCTTGTCACTAAACATTCAAAGATCAATCCCTAGGGTCCTTGACTAAAACTTTTGGCGTAAACCTTGCTTCTCATTACTATCATTCAATTTTATGAACAAAAGGGGAAAAACCTCCCTTAACATCATTAAAAGTTTTTCATCATTTTAACATTAATGCGTTCACAACCAACAACCAATAATATTATAAATCATCCAATCATGGCATGAATAATTCAACATGTTATAGCAACAACATCATCATCAAATATACAAAGATAAGCATGTTAAACATTCATACCATAAACAAGTAGACATATATATATATATATATATATATATATATATATATATATATATATACACACACATGTTATCAACCAATAATCATTTAGGCATTACAACAAACATAAGGATCATGGGAAACCCTTCGTCTTACGCTACCCCCAAGCTTACATACTCATACTGTCCCTTCTCCCCATACCTGGTATGAAGATTTCCCTGTCACCAACGAAAGCTCTAAACCGGTTCCCTCAAATGGCTCGACGAACGTCCCAAGCCTTGGTCAACACAAAAGTGGTTAACCAATTAATTCCCAATTCATGAAAGAAAAAGGAATTAAGAAGAGGGAAGAACTATTACCTTTATATTGGCACTTAGCGTGATCTTACTCTCCCGAACACGAATGGAACACCAAGAAATGATTTAGTTCAAAGGAAAAGAAAGGGAGAGGCTGCCATCACACTTAGGGTTTAACTCGTAATCCTCGCTGACTGACGTGATTTTATAAACTCTCACGGCCATGCTTAACTTAAGCACGGGGTCGTGCTCAAGTTAGCACGGTCAGACAAAAGGCCATCAACGAGTTGAGCACAACCGTGCTCTCCACTAAGCACGGTTGTGCTTGTTGCCCAAACAGACACAAAGCACGCACCTTGAGCATGGGCGTGTTGATACATGAGCACAGTCATGCTCATGCATCAGGAAAGGGATTTTCAGCTTAAAATCCCACTTAGCCCTTTCTAAAAATTCATAAACACACTTCTAACAACAAACATGCAAACAAGCATACAAAAAACACTTAACGAAAAATGGGGTGTTACAATCTTCATACCAGGTATGGGGAGAAGGGATAGTATAAACATGTAGGCTTGGGGGTAGCGTAAGATGAAGGGTTAACCCATGACCCTATTATTTGTTATCCTGTTTATGGTTATACATGTTTAATTGTTATTGGTATGCCTATTGTTATTATAAATTGTATTTGATGATGCACCCATGGTGCGTAAGGTGCGTCGGCTATCCAAGGGGTTCACCCATGGTTTGGTGAACTGCTGGCATTGGTGCTTAATGGCCAATATGGATATGTAACTCCGAAGTTGATTTCCTGAGGTAGATTGGATCCACATGCATAACGGAGTAGTAGAGTAGTCATGCACCGCATAGCATACATTGTTGATATGATGAATATGATATTAATGTGTTGTGCATGTTACGTTGTGATAACATGCTATTGTTATGATGTATGTTCATCTTGCTAACTGCTTCCATGCCATTATGTTTTATACATGTTTCTTACTCCCCGTCTTTTATTGTTTGCTTTGCACGTACCTTTTTGTTATGCAGCGGACGGTGAGCAGCCTATTGAGGAGTGACTCTGAGGAGCCGCTACTCGTAGTTAAGATTTATCTTTAGTTATGTTGTTTATCCTTGATGTTTCAGGATTTTGGTTATACCAACTCTATAATGTGATATCGGGGTTGGGTTTGGTTTATTGTTAGGTTTTATTTAAAACATGTTTATTTCCACGTTGTTTTATTTAATTACAATGTGGTACTTTCAACCTATGGTTTTCATTTTATAATAAATGAGATGCATGTGTTTAATTTCAAATTTAAATATTTTCTTCTATGTTTGTGCTTTATAAATACATGGGGGGTAGAGGGTGTCACACTCAGTATGTTGATGGCAAGATAGGGAGAAAACAGAATGGAGTTTGAGGAGCCTTCTGTGTCTACATTTGCACATAGGATCATTGGGAGCCCTCCATTCCTCATTTCATGTGGACATTTAATTTTCCACTCTCATATCTTTTTGTCGTCTACCATGCAAAAACCCTTCATCTCTCCCTTTTGTTCTGATACCTTATGTTCGTAGGCATTTGGAAGAGATGATGCTACATATCTAGAATAAGTTAGTGACAAGAAGCAAGCTCCACTCCTCCACTCTCATCTCGTGTGGACATATAGTGGCCCACTCTCATATCTTTTTGTCTTCTGTCATGCAAAAAAAAAAGATTTGTTGATAATCCTCAAAGAGTTAGAGTAGTAGTTGGGTGCCCTCCTTTCGTCACGCATTTGGGAGAGACGATGACATTCACATATCTTCTTATCGTATGTCATGACATTTAGGATTGGCCCCCTTCTAGGCCTCATCTGGGCATTAGTCATGACACACGACAAAAATATAAGAGTACATGCCTCTTCTGGAATGATGAGAATACAGAGAATAATACATGAGGAGATTTCATGAAATTTGAAGTATGGGATAAGAACATAGATGAGGGTTATTTATAGGAGAAATTGGCTTAGAATTTAGGAGTGTTTATTCAATAGCTATTAAGGCGGAATTGGTTATGTTTTCTATGCATTGAAATGTTGAAAATCGGGTTTTTTGTGCAAAGAGTTTATTATACTTCCATCAGTTCGGTGACTGTGCCAAGGCCCAACGACTACGGGCAAAGAGTTGGTCACCTAAAAAATGTACTATTAATTCGAGGAAAAGATAATGTTTTTCCATTCAAGCTCTATGATAGTTACCACTTCCATAGCGTTTGTCCAAATAAATGCTATTAAAATGGTATATTATGATAGCACTTCCACGATTGCGCACTATTAATGATGTGTGGGGTACGGAGCACTTTTTTCCAAAATTGGTTAATGGGTAAAGATAGCGTTTTCTAGGTAAATTGCTATTAAAGGTTTATAATTTAGTAATGTTTCTATTGGTCAGCGCTATTAAACAATTCCACGCTTTTGAGATAGCCTATTGCCCAAACCGCTATTAAGTGTGCGCTATTAAATCCCAAATCTAGCATAGTTTCATCAAAATTATCGTAAGACAAACACAAATGAAAATCACAAAATAAAATTTTATCATACTTACAATTTGGTCAATCACTTGTTGGACATTTTTGATCTCAATCTCACCTGTCGCGTTCATGCTGACTGCCCTCCACAACTTATGGCTTGGTGCTTGTTGTGCTTGTGTTACCTTTGATTGTGAAGGAAGTTGCCCCTCCTCTTGTTGTAGTTGCTGCTGATGGTCTTGCTGCTATTGTGTTGTCTGCGGGAGCATGTCTTTCTCAACGCCTTTATATCTCTTATGCGATGCTCGATATTGATACTTGGGATTTTTATCTCTTTCTCGATTTGAGAGAGAGGGGGGAGAGAAACGAAATGTCCAGATTTGATAAGATTGCCCAGCTTCCGGCGAATGTCCAGATTCCGGTGAATCTCCGGCCAACATTGACAGACGCTACTGACAGATTTGACACAGAAGGACCATTTTGAGCAACTTTTGAAAGATAAAGGACCAAAATGAATCTTTTAAAAGATAAAGGACCAAAACGAATTCTCACCAAAAGATAAAGGACCAAAAAGGTATTTTAGCCTAATATTATTTATGATTGTCAAATTGTATTTCTCAAACAATTTATTCATAGAAAAAATTAATTTGTAGATGAAGCATTTTTCGGGGGTATTACACCTTTACCATAACCAAATTTATACCAACAAAATTTTCCATAACCATACACAAAATTCGTCACCAAACCAAAGAAGCCCAAAGTTTCAAAATTGGAAGGGGGTTGGGCCCTTACCTCATAGTTGGTCAATGGGGGTTTGTCATTTTCGTCAGATTGCCGTTAATCTCCCTCCTACATGGCAGTTAAGTGATGATGTACTTAGCTAACATGACATGTCTGTCATGTAGGAGGACTAAATCGAATCCAAAAAACAAGATAAGGGACCAAAACAAATCTAAAGAAATAAGATAAGAGATCGAATCGAAATTTTAGCTCTACTTCCCCAATGTGTCTTTTTTTCCAATGGGTCTTATTCCCTAAGGGTTGTAGGCAGCCATGGATGACATTTTTCAAACCAATGGGCAATGGAGCGAAGGAGCCTTGATCTAGGGAACCATGCGAGAGCTGCTAGGAAAAATTACACAGTGGAGCGTGGTGACTCTGATAGACTTTAGGAAGGTTGGTTGGCGTGCTGTGTGGAAGAGGGCAGCTAGGTCATTGAAACGCCTCCCTCGGTGCTACATAATTACTACTCTTTATGGAAAATAAAACATAAAACAATTTGATGGTTACTTTCGGAAAATACTTTATGACTTATTCATGTTCGAAAAACTGGTATAAAAAAATTCTTTTGTCATATATGTAAACACATCACACACACACACACACACACACACACACACACACACACACACACACACATATATATACACTCATATACATACCCACCATCATAATACTTACATCCTTGTTCTCATTTCTACATCAAGACCGTTATAGTTGCGGGTTATTGATCTGAGTTCTAACATCAATAAGAAAATACATACATAGATATATATAATACCAAAACTCAAAGGGTTAAGCAGAGAACCACAACTACAAAAAGATTTGGCTTTCATTAGCCGGATATACAACCTAGAAGAAGCTACCACTACCTCCAAAAAAACTAACAAACCTAAGCTGGTCATCTAATGAAAACCATTAGGGAGACCCCCATGGCCATCCCTATCAAGAGAAGGATCGGGTGAAACTCCTCCTACTTCCAGATCAGTTGTGGGGTCAACCTCCTCATCCAGTGGGTGGTACTCTGCCACCTCCTCTTCCTCGTCAGGATCCTCCTCAATCGGGTCTTCCTCTTGAAGGTCTTCCTCAACCATAACATCATCATCATCCTCCCCTCCAACAAGGACCAGGGGAGCATGTAGCTCTGGTACTGGGGATGCGGGTGCTGCTCCAGGTACAAACTGTAGTGGTGGAGGCTGATGGTAGCTATTTCCCGTCTCTACTAAGGTCCTCAAAAGAAGCCAGATGGGTGGTAATGGAACCTCAACTGTCTTTACACTATGAGAACACGACATCATCACTGCTTCAGTCCCTTTGGTAGTAAGTAACGGCCCGATATATGTGACGCTACGGGCTCCCGGGTTAATAACACAAGCACCTCCATCATCTTGGTGCTCAAACGCTAGACACAGGAACCCCGAATGGGTCAAGTGATTCATCGGGTCCATCTGTATACGCACAATAGTATACCACAAATAGAGAACCAAACATAAATAATACAAAGGTGAGATACCGACATATAAGTTTAATCATAGAAGCCACATACATGACTCACAAAACAATAGCATATGACAACAACAAAACATAACATAACATCACAAATATTTCAACAGGGATTCATACCCGACAACCAAATGCATTTTATAAAACATTTCATGTCACTTCAATATTCACTATCTATTTCATAATTCTCCGGAGATCCTAACTTCCCTTCGTCGAGCATGATAGGCAGCAATAATCCCTATAACACAATTGTTTCGCGTTTGACCGGCCTCTCAATTTAGGTCTGATCCCCAATTGTTCTAGGGTATCACGTCTCACCTAAATTATATTGAATAGTTCCTGATTAAGTACATTACATGCAAGGTAACCGAGTTCCACTACCCGAGATTGCAAGGCCCCGAGTATCCCGTGGAGTTCGAGCGCGAATGTCCCTAAAGACCCAAAAACTAAAGAATATATCTTTGGTCCGTAACTATCCAATTTTCCAGTTCACCCTATGTGAAACTGTAGCTCGATACACAATGATACGTCTGCCAGTCTATGCATGTAAACCAATGGTTTCCGTTTTCTTTTTCTTTTTCGCTTCGTTCTTTCCTCGTCGAGGCTTAAAACTCCAGACTACTTTTATTCAAGTATTAAATAAATTTTAATACCAACATAGGATTTTAACACAAAATCAATGATTTAAAATCTCTTTCTCAATTGAACACTAGCCCGACGTCTCGGTAATCTAGGTTCTTATCAGTAGGAACACTCTCGGCAATCCAGATCCAGCCCGATCCCTTAGCATCGGCAATCTAGGTCCTTTCCTTTTCCTCAAAATTCAAACAG
The DNA here is from genome assembly GCA_030762895.1 of Sophora flavescens. Classification (NCBI taxonomy): domain Eukaryota; kingdom Viridiplantae; phylum Streptophyta; class Magnoliopsida; order Fabales; family Fabaceae; genus Sophora; species Sophora flavescens. The sequence goes on from CM061063.1 coordinate 148,729,966, forward strand.
GAACTCTAGCCCGTTATTTCGGCAATCCAGAGCTAGCTCGATATTTTGGCCATCCAGATCTAGCCCGTCATTTCGGCAATCTAGGCTCTTTACACTTCAATCTTTTTCCACTTGGTTTTTCGTTCAGTGAAAACTAAATTGAAAAACAAACAAAAGTTTCTCAACTTTGTGTCATAAATACTTTTTCGCTCTTATAAATACACTTTCACAGAAACTTTTCTTTTAAAAAAAACATTTTCTTAAAACTTAGAAAAACCACTAAAATCTTTTTCTCAACTTTTGACTAAATATAAAACTCTTGTAAATGAATTTATCAAAGGGAACATTTTCTCTAAATCTTTCCATTTTGAACAAAACTTTTGTAAAACTTAAAAGAAATCTTTATTTTCAAAATACTTTTTCCTTCAAATACTTTTAAACATTTTCATAGATTTTGATGTCTTCCATTTTCTTTCTTTTCCTAAAAACCTTGTTCTATCTCAACACTTTTCATTCTTAGAGTTTCTTCTCACTTTCCAAAAACCAAACATCACTTTTTTAGTTTTTATGAGTTAATGTATTTTAATGACTTAATCTTTATTAACAAGTAATGACCAATATCATGCCCTCAGCCAATCATAGTCAAGCAATACAGTAAATCTCATCCAATACATACATAATTGTAATATCTGGTAATTTTTAAAAAAATGAAATTATGATCAACAATTAAAAAAAAATCTCTTTTTATGAGGTTCCACATGGTAATTTTTTTTATAAATATGTTCAGATTAATAAATTACGTTATAATTTAGAAATGTTTTGGCAATCTTTAGAAATTAATTTATGATTTTAGGGCCTAGACATGGTAGTACATATTTGATACATTATTAATAATTGGATTAATTAATTTTAATTAATAACATTAAGGATTCAATGGATTTATGGGCTTTTACCAACCCTAGGACCCAATGTCATGCTAATAAAGGGTGCCACACCCTTCTTCCTCATTCTTCAATTTTATTTTTTTAAAACCCTAGAGAGGACATAGGGTAAGAAAGTGTTAAAAAGTTTAAAGAAGAAGAAGTCATTGAAGAGCTTGGAGATTGGTGCATTGGTGCTCTCGATCCTTTTTTCATCTTATTCCTGAAGTCTCCAGCTTAGTCTATAAGAGGTGAAGGATTATTATTTTTATTTTTTGGAATTTGTTGAGTTTGGGACGGTGATGAACAACTATCTTCGTTTATATATTTTCTTTTGGCTTTCCATTTGTGAACTGTAGGTTGGGATGCGATTTATTTTATTTTCGTATGATGCAAATATTTTCCTGTATGCTTGCAATGGCATTATAAATTCACTTTTGTTATTTTTTTTTTTTTTTTTTTGTATTTTGTAATTGAACTGCCAATGGAGTTACACGATTGTTTTGGGATGGTTGGAACTTGGAATTATTATTCAATTGAAGAAATGGTTACTGCCTGCTCTGTTGCCATGTGTCAATTGCTTTGTTGTGCATTCTCCTTGGGTGCAAATTGTGTGGGTTGGTGGGACACTATTTAAGTGAAGTCTATTCCCCTGTTGCCACGAAAAGTAGCTCAGCTGCTTGGCATCTATTTTATTTATTTATTTTTAATTTTTTATTAAGGGAATGCTTTCCCTTATGGTTCCAAGTAGCAACACAAGCTACTATGCTTTTTTCGATCTTTTTCTTTTGGCACCGGATGAGGTGTAATAAAGCTGCTGATGCAACATTCACATTTTATATGGTTTAATTCATGTTTAATATATTTAGTTATTTCTCTTATTTGACCATAAGGATGTGGATGTATTGGTTTAATGTATAAGACAACAGGTACGACTTGAGTCTTTAATCAGATTGTGAATTCTGTTTATTTAAAATAGATTAAATTCTTTATAATATTTAACAAAGATTTAGCTAAAGTAAAATAGTAAAAAAAAAAAAAACCCGTATTACAAACAAAAAAAATGCAAAATTGAAAATTTTAATGTCAACAAAAGTTGCCTCATTTATTTGAAGAAGCTAGCATATATATTGTGGTAATTAGATGCTAATGGACAGAATAATGACATGTCTTACATTTCAATTTCCTAATTGTCAATTCATATTTGAATATACTAGCTGCATGAAATTGATTGATACCATCATTATTATCTATCCAATTTGAAATCTTGTTCCTTTGGCTTGCCTCCAACGTTAAGATATGTAGGATAGTCTCTTTGGTTAGGTATGTTAAATAACAATATATGGTGTGTTTGTTGCAAGAACATCCTTCTCTTGCTGGAGTTTTTCATTAGTCATGTTAAGTTGCTGCAATTTTTGTAGTAGATTATGATATTAAGGGCTGTTTCGGTTGAAATCTATATAAGTAGGTGTTTTAGCTTGAAATTATTAAGGACAATATCATCCCCTGTTAAGAGTGTAAATGAATAGTTGATGTTATTGTGAAGGTTTATAAATCATATAATGATGTGAATTGTGTTACTACGTTGTTGCTTATGTGTGGTTTGTGTGATTATTAAAAGAAGTATTTGGTGGAATCGATTGTCAAAGAATGATTATGAATCTTTGGGTAGGCGAATCGGGGAGCGGGAGGCTCCGGTATATAAATATCACCGTCGGGGACGAGGGGACCCCGTTAGATACCCCTGACATTGAGGAGGGATGTTGATGTTGGCCGGAAGGTGCAGTATCTCCGGGGTAAGAAATTAAAACCGGTGCGGCGAGGGACCACGAGTGGACAACCCCAAGTGGACCTAAAGATTCGACGTATATTATATAATATGATATGTATCCCCTTATTAGCGAGACATGAGTTTTGAGAAAATAAAGTAATGACAGTCATTCCACAAGTACTCTCTTGAGGGACAAGATGTCCATATAGCATTTGTTAGTCAATGATTTGCAAATGTAAAGATGTTTGTGATGTGTAGATGAAAAATGATCATCATCTATTTATTTGATCTAGTGGTTGCATGAGTGTGTAACTTTATTTCGCACTTGACTTTGTGTGATGATGTGTGTTTGGAGGAAACTCCCTCACTGAGTCGGTGGACTCACCCCACATTTAACATCTCAGCTGCAGGTATCGTCGAAGCCGCCAGAAGCCTTGGATGCCATGTGGATAGCTTGAGGGATTGTATCCTTAGTTCTTTTATTTATTTATATATTTATTTAAGAAGGACTTTGTAATTCTTTGTGTTGTTAGCCACTCTCATGTATTATATTCCTTAGATAAGTAACGAATATAATCTTTTTCAATGGATGAGACGAATTTGTGTATGCTTGTGAGGCTGCGAAGGGGAAAAGATGATGCTTTCCTTTTCGGTCGGTCGTGGCTACGAAATTCGGGCCATGACAATAATCCATTCACATAATTCAACAACAACAAGTTTGGTTATGGCATGTTTGGATCAATTAGAAACAAATAATGGTTTTTCACTTAATAAAAAACTATATATTTTAAGTTGTCATCATGACTTTGATGAGTCATGATGTGACAATTTTCACAAGTCCCATCGATCACTTCCATCACCTCTGCCCCATATTACCTCTGCACCACATCCAGTTCCGCCGTTTACCCGACTTAGGGTTTTTACGCGAGTTTTATTTAAGTATTTCGTCCGAATAAAATATAATATTTATTTTAGAGCGAAAATTTTTAAATGAATCGTATCACTTAAAAAGGGATAAGAATCATTAATGTTTCGTTCACGGGTCAAAATTAGGTTTTCTGATCAGTAAACTTTTACTGGCAGTGAAAACACATACCAGGTTTCGTCTGAATTTTCAACCCAAAATTTAACTGGAACCTTTTACTATCTAGTAGAATCTAGATATGATTTTGTTTTAGCCAAAATCATTTTCTAGGTCCCTAAAAAAATATAAAAATATAAAAATCTTATAGATATTGAAAAGCAGTGAAAATCGGGGTGTTACATTACTACCCCACTAAAAAAATTTCGTCCTCGAAATTACGCACCTGAAAAAGAACAGGATATTGTAATTTCATCTTGTCCCCATCTTTCCATGTTGTCTCTCCGGTTGTCTCGTCCCAAATAACATTGACTAAGGAAATTTGTTTACCCATGAGCTGCTTAATCATCTTATCCTCGATTCGTACAGGTGAAGTCTCAAAATATAAGTTTTCTATTAATTGTACTACATCGGGTTCAATTACATACGATGGATCAGGAATATACTTCCTCAGATGTGAGACATGTAATACATTATGAATGTTTGAAAGAAAAGGTGGTAAAACAATTTGGTAGGCTACTGGACCAATACGACAAAGAATTTGGTAAGGTCCAATGAATTTAGGAGTACGTTTTCGGGACTTTATAACTCTACCTACACCAGTTATGGGTGTGACTCTCAGAAATACGTGTTCACCTTCTTGAAATTCGAGAGGTCGTCTTCTTCGATCATAGTAACTCTTCTACCTGCTTTGGGTTGCTTTCATCCGTTCACGGATTTGTTTAACCTTTTTCGTTGTTTGCTGCATGATTTTGGGACCGAGAATCATGCTTTCTCCATCTTGGTACCAACACAACGGTGTTTGACATTTTTGCCCATACAGAGCCTCATAGGGAGCCATCCCTATACTTGCATGAAAACTATTGTTGTACGTGAATTCAATCAGCGACAAGAGATCATCCCAACTTCCACGATGGTCTAAGACACATGCTCTCAGCAAGTCTTCTAATGATCGGATTGTCCTCTCTGTTTGTCCATCTGTTTGAGGATGATACGCTGAGCTAAAATGCAAGTTGGTTCCCAACACTTGGTGTAAACTTCCCCAGAAAAGTGAAGTGAACTTCGGATCTCGATCTGAAATGATACTCGAAGGTACTCCATGAAGTCTGATCACTTGATGTAAACATCAGTTAACTTTTCCACAGTGTAATTGATCTTAACAGGTAAGAAATGTGCTGATTTAAATAACATGTCAACGATCATCCAAATTGAATCAAAACATTTGGAAGTTCTAGGTAAACTTACTACGAAATCCATTGATATGCTATCCCACTTCCATTCAGGTACATCTAACGATGTAAGCATTCCTCCAGGTCGTTGATGTTCTACCTTTGCTTTTTGGCAAGTCAGACATGATGTAACGTACTCCGCGACTTGCTTTTTCATGCATGGCCTCCAAAACCTTTGTTTTAAATCTTGATATATCTTAGTTGATCCAGGATGAATACTTAACTTGCTCTTGTGTGATTCTTCCAGAATAATCTTTTTCATCTCAAGATTATCTGGTACACAGACTCGTCCATTGGACCTTAAGATGTTATCCACGATCCTAAGCTAAATTCAGTAGCTTTTCCTTTTTCTATTAAATCTTTCTTCCCTTGAAGGAACGCATCCATAGCTTGTTGTTCTCGGATCTCTTCCATCAATCCTCTAGAAATCTTTATCATTCCTATAACGCCCGCCTTGGGCATTACTATGTAACACATGCGGAATTTAAATTAAAGAGATAATTTGCTGGTTATTTTCGGAAAATTGTTTTCTTTTAAGTCAGAAAACCCGGGTATAAAATTTTTCTTCAAGGATAACTCTGAAATCCATAATACATACATTTAAAACGTAAAATCACATTCGTAACCAAATTACCATGACATACAACATTTCTCTAAGTTTCCATTTTCGAAAGAAAAGTTTACACTATAGATGGATGTATATAACACTACATTCACCGACCTCTTTAGATATACAACCCAACTCAGACTCCTAAGCTGGTCATTCTATCGAATATTCATTGGAGAAACCCCCAATAAAAATACTTTCCCAACCTCTAACACTAGGTCTTCAAGTGACTTATAAAGGCTCCTCTACAACATCGGTACTAGAGTACCAAGGTACACCAGCAAAACCCGAAGAGACCTGATATAACTGTAAGAGTAAGACACCGGCAAATGGATATATCGCACAACAACCATACACATGATACATACAACACCTTGGCATATTAACATTTTAAACATTACTCATTGGTAAGCAACAAGTATTATTTCAGTAGGTCTCATACCCGAATCAATCAATCTTATAAAGATAATGGATGACACTTATATCATCAGGCTCTAATCTTAATCTCATGAGATTCCATCACCGTTTTATCATTAAGAAAGAAAGAGTTGATCAGGCTCATACGCCCCGATTGGCAAGTTGTCTCTGTCACCTAATGCGCCCGGATCAACATCATCACAAATCCCTTATAACGGCCATTCGGATGTATACCTCATCGAATACCACATCTTAAGTGGGTATTCGGATAACTCAAGCACGTCTGCTAAGGGGAAATGCATATGAATAAAAGACTTTTCATTATCGAGACTTTTCTTTGTGTTCACTCTTTTCTGTTGTTGAAGCCCAAAGCTAACGACTATTCACAATTTTCATTACTTGAAAATCAATAACACAGGACACGCAGCCCGAGTGCTCAATCACAACACCTTAGACCGATGCCGCAGTCCGAGGTTGTGGTCATAGAAACAATTATAATTTTTTCCATGTTTTATTTCAACATGATAAGGACTCCTAGCCCATAACAACGAAATTAGGACACACAGTCCTCAATTCCAAAATTAGGACTCCTAGCCCATAATATCACGATTGGGACCCTTGGTCCATAATTCTTGACACGGATCCCAGATCACGTGCATAAACTGAATGCTAGAGACGACGTCTCGCGAACTAGTATTCTCTTTCACATGTGCTTACTTTTCGCTCAGTGAAAATCAAAAACCAAAACAAAACCTCGGTCACTTATCCAAGTAACCAGAATGTTTCTAAATCATTTAGGAGAAAATCTTTTCCTTTACAAAGTCTTTTATAAAACATTTGGAAACTCGTTTGCTTTTGAAATCCTTGATGGAATAAGGTCAAATATTTTCAAAGTGGTTTTTTCCTTCATGAAACACATAGTTCGAAAAAGGTTTTCTCTCATACAAACTTTAGATCATAAAAAGATAGTTTCTATTGACTTAAAAACACTTCAACGTTTCTTTTCAAAACTAGAATCTCATTCTCTTGAAGTAAGCATTTTAAACAAGGAACTTTTATAAATGAAACCAATACTTTCAAAGTTCTATTCAAGGCTTATTAAGGCTTTTAATCCTTATAATCATTGTGCACAGACTCAAGTCCGACTTCTTAAACTTCAATCAATAGTAATATATTCTCAACAATAATATCACAGTTAATGACAGTTCATCACATATATACAACTCACAATACTTTAAGGCAAGTAATAATAAACTTCAAGTAATAATCACAATAGTTCAAGTGAACAAGTCATTCAAGTGTTTGCTCCACATCATAATAATATTCAAATCACTCAAGTAAACGCATACGCACATGCATATAGTCATTGAATATCCCTAGGCAATCCCCTCTTACCTTCCGTGAAGGTAAGGAGATTAGATGCTCGAAGAGGTATGTCACGAACGTCCTTGTTTCCTCCGCGATGGAAGTCTAAGGTTATGAACACAAAATCACAAGTTAAAATCAAGCAAGAACACTAAACCACAAGGTATATGTTTGGCCAAGACTAGTTCTTAGGGTTAGAGATTCCCAAAAATTATACAACTCATGGATTTATGATCCTTAAGTGTTAGGAGTTCATAAACAATGATCATTTAACAAAGTTGAATTAAAATCCCACTCAGTTATAAACTTAGGGTATTCGGCCAAGGCTAGTAAAATAGGCTAGCATTCACTAAACTTTCCAATCTCTTAGGTTTAGCATCCATATGTATTAAGGAGCTCAAAACCATGATCATTTTGGAAAAATAAGAACAAAGTATCCTAGGTCCATGACCTTCTAGGTTCGGCCTTCATATGATATATAGGCTAGAGATCTTTAAACTTTCCAATCTCTTAGACTTAGCATTCAAATATCTTATGGAGCTCAGGTCCATGATCATCTTGGAAAAATGAAAATAGCACATACTAGATTTAATAACATAAAATAAACAAGTTATAAATCCTTAAACTTTCCAATCTCTTAGACTTAGCATCCAAATATCTTAAGGAGCTCAAGTCCATGATCATATTGGAAAGTAACTGATAAGCCTCTGGCTTATCTAGTTTTATGACTAGATGAACTAGGGTTTATGTGTCTATTTATTCGAGTTCACTCTCGTTTTCGCCCAAATTTGCCTTGTTTTGTTCCTAAGTTGGACTTTGACTCATTTTGTGTATTTTGTGTAGTTTTTAGGTTATTGTGAATAGAATTACGCTTGTGGGTGCATTTGTTGTTTCAGGTTAAATAAGTGAAGCTCCGGGAGTCAAGGAAAGTCGAAAAGCAGTGGAAATTGCAAGTCTGGAGACACTCGCCTCGCGAGTGTATGCTCGCCCCGCGAGCCTGAAAGTCAACAAAGCAGCAAAAGTCATCACTTCAGTCTCTCCACGCGAGAGGTGTCTCGCCTCGCGAGCTCATGAAAACCTGCAAGACAGAGACCATCACGGCCAAGCCGTGATGAATACCACGCCCGTGGCAGTTTAAGGTTTGAAGACTCGCCCCGCGTAATGAAGCTCGCCTCGCGAGAGAATGAAGACTTGGAAGTCAGAGACCATCACGGCCCAGCCGTGATGAAGGTCACAGCCTAGAATTGAAGGCTCGCCCCGCGAACACTCTTTCGCCTCGCGAGAGTTCAAATTGAAAGCGCGCCAATTTTAATTCTTGCCTCGCGAAAGGCTGCTCGCCTCGCGAGCGAGCGCAGATCAGGAATCCTTATTTAAAGGCTGTTCAGATCAGAATTGAGGGATCCAACTTTAGGAGGCTGTAGGGCTTTTGGAGGGCCGCGAATCGAGTAGTTTTCCACTGTTTAGAGTAGCGTTTAGGGTAGTTTCTTTTCTCTTTGGAGCTGCGTCTCCCTTTTTCTCGTGGAGGTTATGTCTGATCGCTTGTCTATGAGCATGAGGAACTAATCCCCTCGTCCGAGGGAACGATGAAGCCACCCATGGCAGTGTAGATTCTATATGATGTATGTCTTTCTCCTTTAATTCAATTCTTGTTTTCCGATTCTAATTTGAATGTTTGATCATATGTTTTGCGTGATTAATCAGTTAAACGTGTTTGAGGCCTAACGGCGATTCGCATTTCAGAACTTGAATCGGGATCATAAATGTTTTCCAATTCTGAATTGATTGTGTTAATCATATGTGTTGCGTGATTAACTAGTTAACGTGTTTGAGGCCAAACGGCGAGGCACGTTTTAGAACTTGAATTGGAATCATTAATCGAATAATGAGCACGACCGTGGATTTATTTGATTAGTGCAACCATATAGGGAACAAGGTTTAATAGAATTTGAGATTAGGGTTATGAGACCGAACAAGTAATTAATCCAATCGTCAAATACGTCCTAATGAGCACGAGAGTGGATTTAGGAGAATTTAGGGGTCCCGGTTGACATTGTAATTGAACTTAGGGAAGAATTCATCATCACTTGGGTGTACATATTGGGTAGGTGGATTTGTGACCTTGGATATTTTAATTTCTGATTTTTAGTTAATTATTTAATTAGATTGTTAATTGAATTTTGATCCTATTCTCTCTTCTCTCTCTCAACCACCTTCTTCCGTAACTTGACCGAACGTATCGGATTTCCCGCGGATTAGTCGAATTGGTAACCCAATCCTTGTGTTCGACCTCGGTAGATTCTTACCGTGTTTTTATTACTTGCGACGACCCGGTACACTTGCCGAAGTCACAACAGTAACACATACTAGCTTTAATAACATAAAATAAACAAATTATTAAATCTTTAAACTTTCCAATCTCTTAGACTTAGCATCCAAATATCTTATGGAGTTCAAGTCCATGATTATCTTGGAAAAATGAAAGTAACACATACTAGCTTTAATAACATAAAATAAGCAAGTTATTAAGAGTTCTAAATCCATGATCAATACTTGGAAAGTTGAAACATAGTATCCCAGGCCTACTTATTCATATTTTTCGGCCATCATAAGAAACAAGCTATGAAAACTTCCAAGATTTATAGATTCATGATCAAGGTATAGTTAGAAACTCAAACACATGATCATATTCCAAAAGTTGAAACAAAAACTTCCTAGGTCACAAATGCAAGCATTGGGCCTTCATTGGAAGAGATGGATAGAGATTTTTGTTTTACACAACCTCTTAGTATGTGAAAATATAAGTTAATACAATACTATAGAAAGTGGTTTCAACTCAAAAGGAGTTTTCTACCATTTTAGAGAGATTTTAGAAGTGTAAAGCATATAAAGAACACATAGAGTAAACTAAGAAATAAAAGATGGAACTTGCAAAAAGATTTATATGAAAGCATTACCCTTAGTATAAGGAAGAACTTTAACGAAGAACTTAAGTAGAAAAGATGAATAAAAACTAATGCTTTAAGAGTTTGAACTTTTAGAAGAAAGAAGAAGATGAATGTTTAATAGAGGTTTAAAGAGGAAGATGATGAAGTGAAAATGAAAGGGGTATATATAGAGAGGGGAGAGAGTGGAACGAAATTGAGGAGATAGGAATGAGCTTGGAGAGCAAGTTTTGACCTTGTGCCTTGTTTGGTTGAAGAAGAAAGAGAAAAATAGGTTTTTAGAATATAATATGATATATTTCAAAAAGTGTCATCATGACCACCTTTTAGGAGGTAGCTTAGGCCATACCTCTAGTGAGTCACCTCGCTCCCTCATATCACCTCAAGCCTTTTATGTCTCCTATTCTGCTCCATTCCGTACCCGGTTGCATTTCCGATCGTAATTCTTCCGACGTTTTCACCCGAATAAAATATATTTTATTTTTGAACGAAAATTTTCAAAATAACCAAAGTAGAAGGAAACATAATAAAAACACTAACTATCTCGTTCACGGGTCAAAATTAGGTTTTCTTCTCAGTAAACTTGTACAGGCCGTGAAAACACAGACCGACTTCTGTCTGAATTTTCAACCGAAATTTTTACCGTAACTTCATATGATATAACAACACAAGAAAATGATTTAATTTTAATTAAAATCATCCTATGGGTTTAATCTAAAATAAACACATTTAAATATGTATTTACTGCTACATAAAGCATAAGAAAAACAGGGTGTTACAATTCCTAAACTGATTTTCTGTTGGCTTACTTCAATAATTAAATTGAGATCAAGGAACTTCTCAATTAACTCAAGTTCCTTCACCATCATAGCTGAAATATGAATGGATTTCTGGCTTAGTGCATCCGCTACCATGTTCGCTTTTCCAGGATGATATTGCAATGTGAAGTTATAGTCTTTTAGAAACTCCATCCATCGTCTTTGCCTCACGTTGAGTTCCTTTTTATCGAACAGATACTTCAAACTCTTGTGGTCACTAAAGACATCAAACTTGGCTCCATAAAGATGGTGTCTCCATATCTTTAGTGCAAAAACTATAGCAGCTAACTCTAGATCGTGCGTCGGATAATTCCTCTCATGAGTCTTTAACTGGAGCGACGCATACGCTACAAATTTTCGATGTTGCATTAACACACAGCCTAAACATTGATGTGAAGCATCGCAATATACTTCATAGGGTTCATTTGGTTCAGGAAGTATTAATACTGGTGAGGTTGTCAGACGTTCCTTTATTCTTTGAAAGCTTTCCTCGCATTTTGCAGTCCACGTAAAAGGTTGATATTTCTTTGTAAGTTGAGTCAAGGGCTCAACTATCTTTGAAAAACCTTCGATGAATCTTCGATAATAACCAGCTAGACCAACAAAGCTTCTAATCTCCATCACCATCTTTGGTCTTTCCCAAGAAAGTACTGCTTCTGCTTTTGAAAGATCTACAACAATTCCTTCTTTGGTGATCACGTGTCCTAAGAATTTTACTTCTTCTAACCAAAACTAGCACTTGGAAAGTTTTGCGTACAACACTTTCTCACGTAGGATTTGTAGAACTTGTCGCAGATGTTCTTCATGTTCCTCATGACTTTTTGAGTAAATGAGAATGTCATCGATGAACACTACGACGAATCTATCAAGAAAAGGACGAAAAATCTGATTCATGTAGTCCATGAAGATAGCAGGTGCATTCGTCACTCCAAAAGGCATTACGAGATACTCATAATGTCCATAACGAGTTTTGAACGCGGTCTTTGGTATATCATCTATCTTCACTCTTATTTGATGATAACCCGTCCTTAGGTCGATCTTCGAGAATACAACAGCTCCTCTCAATTGATCCATTAGATCGTCAATGCGCGGTAAAGGGTACTTATTCTTGATCGTCACTTTGTTGAGTTGTCGAAAATCTACGCAGAGTCTCGAACCTCCGCCTTTCTTTCTCACTAACAGAACTGGTGCTCCCCACGGGGACACACTCGATCATATGGATTGTTTCAACAAAAGATCCTCCAGTTGAGCTTTCAACTCAACAAGCTCTATAGGCGACATTCGGTACGGAGCGATAGAAATCGAACCAGCTCCTGGAACTAGATCGATGGAGAACTCGATATCTTTAATTGGTGGCAAACCCGGAACATCATTTGAAAAAACGTTCAGAAACTCTCTTACTACAGGCGTCGTACTCAAATCGATCTCCCCATCGACTTCTAAGCTAGATAAAAACAAGCATCCCCGATCTCCTTCTTTCGAAGAAGTTCTTACTTGGTTGGTAGATAAAAATCCAGAAATCTCAGGATCAGGAAAAACTAAAGTTTTATGAGCACAATCTAAAAGGATATGGTTGGAAGATAACCAATCCATGCCTAGAATTACATCTAATTGTATTAAAGGCAAACATATCAGATTCACAAGAAAATGTCTATCCCAAATAACAATAGGACAATTCAGACATATAGAATTTACAACAATGGGTTCATCAGTTGGGGTTGAAACAATCAAATCATATGTCATGGAAGAAACATGCAATTTCATATGTCTCACACAATCCATCGAAATAAAAGAATGTGTTGCACCCGAATCAAAAAGTGCAGTTAAGAGATTACCAGCTATGTCGCAATTACCTTGTATGAGATCATCAGACTGTGAAGCTTCAACACCACTCACGGTATAAACCCTTCACTTAGCCGTGCAGCGATAATGTCATTGTATTACATGAGCATTCTTACCATGGATGAGGTTGTGCACTGACTGTACCGTGCAACTATAGTGTCATTCTCATAATTCAACAACAACATATACATTTTTAACAATTACAAGTAACATCGATCACAACACATTTTCAATCAACATATATCCAACTAACACAAACAAAGTATATGACTAACTAAAAATTCTCAGGTAAACTCCCTTTACCTCAGAGTACGGATTTTCGTTCAGAGAATGATCGTCTGGATTTCAGCTTCCTCCACACAACTCCAACAACAAACTACCCAACAACTCCTTTACAAAACAACATAGAACAAGTTAAATTTTTGAAGAAATCCTACTAACTCACATGAGTGTGAATTCGGTCAAGTCATGAACAAAAGGCTAGGGTTTTCAAATCATCCTAATGTCTTAGATACATGATCTTAGAGCATTAGGTATACAAGATCAATTGATATAACTCAAGAATTTGAAAAATGTCATTCAACCCCATAAAGTTAGGGTTTCGGCCTCTATGGCTAAAATAGGTTAGAAAATTCCTTGTAGTGCAAACTCTTGGATTTGTGATCACATCACATATTAGAAGCAAGAACAATCTTCGTTATTCAAGAATTGATCAAAAATATTTTAACCCCTTCACTCTAGGGTTTCGGCCCAAACTAGAAAAATAGGCTAGGAATTTTAGTTGAATTCAAGCTCTTGGATTTAGATTATATAGGTACTAGAGAGCTTAAATCAAGCATTAGATTTCAAAAATTTAACAAAAACATCAAACCCATTTTCAAAGGGGGTTTCGGCCAACATGGGTCTCATGGGGTTAGGGTTTTCATTTTTACCAAAACTCTTCATTACAATAAACTAGAGCCATATGAAGAAGATAGAAATGATCATTGCTCAAGAACTCCATTCATACAAATCATTTTTTTGATTCATTTTCATGAAGATTACAAAATGGATTTTCAACAAGATGACCATGAAAAGAGAAGAGATATGAACTCAAGAAGGATAAATGATCATGTTACCTCAAGTGAGTGAAGAAGACTGAATGATTTCTTGATGAACTTCAACCAAGATGACAAACTTAGCTCTTAAGAAAGGATTTTGTGTTTTTGTGAGGAGAGAACAAATGAGCTCAAGTGTGTATTTGAGGGGGAGGAGGAGGGAGCTGTGGGTTTTGGGGTAGTTTAGGAAGAATTTTTTTTGGTTATGGCATGTTTGGATCAATTAGAAACAAATAATGGTTTTTCACTTAATAAAAAACTATACATTTTAAGTTGTCATCATGACTTTGATGAGTCATGATGTGACAATTTTCACAAGTCCCATCAATCACTTCCATCATCTCTATCCCATATTATCTCTGCACCACATCCAGTTCCACCGTTTACCCGACTTAGGGTTTTTACGTGCGTTTTATTTAAGTATTTCGTCCGAATAAAATATAATATTTATTTTAGAGCAAAAATTTTGAAATGACTCATATCACTTAAAAAGGGATAAGAATCATTGATGTTTCGTTATCGGATCAAAATTAGGTTTTCTGATCAGTAAACTTTTACTGGAAGTGAAAACGCAGACCGGGTTTCGTCTGAATTTTGAACCCAAAATTTAACTGGAACATTTTACTATATAGTAGAATCTAGATATGATTTTGTTTTAGCCAAAATCATTTTCTAGGTCTCAAAAAAAATATAAACATATAAATATCTTACAGATATTGAAAAGCGGTGAAAATTGTGGTGTTACGGTCGCAATGTTTGTTTTGGAACGAAATTCAATGAAAAATGACTTCATGATAAAATTTGGGTGTTTTTCAATTGCTAGCTAATGGAGAAAAAAAAGACTATGAGTGGATTCTTTTGTTCACACAAAAAATGCTAACTCCCATTGAGCAGCAAGCACTCAACCGGGTTGAAGAATGGTCATCCATATCTATATGCAATCCTTGGACAAAGGGACTCATTGTGGAAGAAGGGCTAAAATTTCGATTTGGTCCCTTATCTTATTTTTTAGATTCGTTTTGATCTCTTATCTTATTTTTTGTATTCGATTTGGTCCTCTCACATGGCATACATGTCATGTTAGCTACCCACATTATCAATTTGGGTAACATTTCAAACTTAAGGAATCAAAATGAATCTTTTTAAATATAAAAGACTAAAGTGAATCTAAAAAAAAGATAAGGATCAAAACTTTATCTTATATATCTTAACATTTTCTTTTACGATACAACTCACTCTAATTAATCCTTTTGGACGAAATTTTACAGCCACTGGTAGTGGTGTGCAAAACTCAGTTCGACTTTAGAACTCGTCCCAACGCGTGGTGTTCGGGTCTGACCCTAACTCACAAAAGAGAAGGAACAAACCCGCGTCCCATATTGTGACCCGGTGTCGGGTTAGGGATGGGCCCGAGTTGACCTTCGGGTTACCCAACCCGTCCCATATAATAAAAATATACTTTTATCTCTCCCTAAAATACGTTTCATGCACGGTCACTAAGAAATAAGTATGAAGTAAATTACCAAACTTCTACTCTTACATCTCACGTCTCACACTAGCCCAATTGGTGGCTTTTAGGAAGCATTTTGTAGCTTTCATGACACCGAAAGAATTTTGTTTGATGAGAGTATTTTGTTTTTAGCAATGTGACTTTGGTAACACGAGCATCAAGAAAACATCTAATAAAATGATTTATTTGTTAATATTTTGTAACATCTAATTTTGGATCAATTGGTGGCTTTTAGATAACATTTTTTGTTGATATTTTACCTTATAAAAAAATTAACATTTTCCCACTCATAAAAATTTTGTTTATAAAGAATATATTTAAATTCGAGTCAACTCGATCCCATTCTATTTAGAATCGATCTTAAACCAACCTGTATATGATCGGGTTGTTTGAAATCTATAAATGAATTCGGATTCAAAGATTTCACCGTATCAATATTTAGGGTCGGATGATGAAAAATAATCCGTCCCGTTGAAACCCGTCCCACAGTCACCCTAGCCGCTTATCCACTAGTCGGATCGAACACCGTAGAGTATTGAACTGAAGAGAGGAGTAGTTGCAAAGCTTCTGGCTGTGGTGTGCCATTTGTACCATAAAAAGATAACATGGAAGCTTTCTCCTTCTCCTCTACCTCACACTTCTCCTTACCCACCCCACCACCACCCTTCTCTTCCTCCACCAGCCACCACCACCACCACCCTTCCATATCTTTCTGCCTAAAACCACCGCTCGATTCAAACAACTCCGCCAACTTCCGCCGCCCTCCCAAACCCCTCAAAACCCCCACCTCACCTTCAAATCCCCAAACTAAAACCCCATCCTCCAACCCTCTGAAACAAAACCCCTTCAAATTAAATCCTTCCCCTCATTCCCTCACTAACAAGCTTTGGCTCACTAGCAAACTCTCTCCTCCTCCTCCGCCTCCTCCCGAACCGGAACTTCCGAACGAAACTGCCAACACGGAAGAGAATGATGATGATGACGACGACGTCGTTTCTGATAACGACAAAGACGACGTCGTTTCTGATAACTCGCTATCCCGGCAGCTGGGGAAAATCTTCGTGGGGAACTTGCCTCTCTGGGTCAAGAAAAACGAGTTTTCCGAGTTTTTCCGGCAATTCGGGCCGATAAAGAACGTGATTTTGATCAAGGGACACCACGAGACGAAGAAGAGTGCGGGTTTCGGGTTTGTTATTTACGGCGGTGAGACCGCGGAGAATTCGGCAAATAAGGCGGTGGAGTTTGACGGCGTTGAGTTCCATGGGAGGGTGTTGACTGTGCAGTTAGATGATGGGAAGAGGTTGAGGGATAAGTCAATGGAGAGGGCGATGTGGTTGGGTGGGAATGGTGATAAGGAAGAATACCGTTCCAAGTGGCATGAGGAGAGGGATGGAGCTAGGAAGGAGTTCCAGAAGGTTCTGGACACCGAACCGGCGAATTGGCAGGCCGTCGTTCGGGCTTTCGAGAGAATTAAGAAGGTTGATCATCTTAACTTGAGTAATGTGCATTGCTGTTAAATTGTTGGGATAAAGCCCCTCTAAGGTGGTCAAGCGAAAGTGTAAAGTGGGAATGTAAGGGTTACCTTAATTTTTGTTGAAGTATATCGAGATCTCAATTCATTTTAGCTAATCAATGGAATTGGATACGTCCTTACTTTCTCACTTTACAGTTTGCTTACTTTAGAAAAGACTAATCCAAATTGTTGTTTGTGTTTTCCCCCTTTTGTTAATAATAACAATTCAGCCACACACATAATACAAATAAGGATGTTTGATGTATGTAGCTGATCCCACCTAGTGGGAAATGGCCGTTGTTGTTTTTGTTGTTTAACAATAGACACAATCTCATTGCTTGTATGGTATGTGCTTCTAACAATTGTAAGTGTCAGTTTGGCACACCCTTCAAAATGGGGGTGAAAAATTCAGGATGAGTTCTATTTTTTTAAAAAATTTATCAATTAATTTTTGCAGTTATATATTGACGGGTGTATTATCACTATTATGCCAAACTAACTGTAAGAGTTAACCAGGGTGACATTGCAAAAAGTCATATTAAATTGGAGGGCAATATTCATAATTTTTATAAATTAAAGGTAAAATTGTAAATTAGGCTGTTAAGCGAATGAAGCTTTACAGAATAGACCCTAGATATATGTTAAGTATGTAATTTGTAGGCATGAAAGTTTTTTTGTGCAAACCTGAAATTTGTAAGCCTGTACTGTGTGCCATCTCATGTTTACTTCAGATGGACAGACGATAGGTTCCATGATTTTCTTCAGTTATACTAGTCTGTATGGTTCAACTTTTGGCACACTGATATATCATATATGCACTGACATGTATTTGAAGTCCCAAAGCTATTGCAAAACATAAACATCAAGACTAGATGAGTAAGCAATGCTGTTAAACCTACTCATGTGACCTATATAACATTTTCATCGCTATTAGTTGAAAATTCATGTTAACATCACAATATTATCAAATCAAGAGGACATTAGACACTGCCAAATTAGCAATGATGATTAAAATATGACAAATTAGAAATAATGATTATTAAGTTTGGATATTTCTTGTGTGAATTATAAGAGAATAAGATCTTTGTTTTAGATAGCCAATGGTACATAAAGATAGTTGCATGGAAAATTATAATGTGCACCTGCAAGTTTCAATTTTATCTTCTATTTTGTATGTGAGTAATAAATAATTGTTCTTGGTTTCATTTTGTTGCCCTTAATTTTTTCAGCCTGCTAGAAAAGAATATGGCTTGATGGTTAAATATTATGCGAGACGAGGCGACATGCATCATGCACGCCAGACATTTGAGAGTATGCGAGCAAGAGGAATAGAGCCGTCTTCACATGTGTATAGTAGGTAATTTCTTTTAAAAAAATCTTCAGTTGAATTTAGAGAAAATTAGATGGAAGGTTTCTGAATCTGCTGATGTAAATAGCACTCAGCAGCACATAATATTTATATACTTCAAAAGGGTAAATACATCTATTTACAAGACAATGATAATGAGTTTAAGCTATTTCCTTTGACACTATTTTCCTAAGGATGCATGAACCTAATAATTGATTCTTATTGCTTATTTCCAACATCCTAATATTCAGGAAAAATAACAGCTGTATATCCTATATAATTCTACATCTTTTGTGCTAGACCTGTGGTGTAATTTTATTAGAGTAAACCCTCAATTCAGTCCTCGAAAGATTTGCCTTATAGGTCCTTGGAAGTTTTTGGTCACCAATTAATTCCTTCAGAGATTTAAAACAGTGTTAGATTAAAAGTTTTTTGTCACCAATTAAGTCCCTAGATGATCAATGTGGTAAAATTTTAAATCCTTTAAGTGCTTAATTGGTGACGAACTTTCAAGGATCTATTTGGCGACACCATAATCTTTTGAGGACTAATTGAGAGTTTACTCAAATTTAATATGACCAGTTGAAGTTTGGTTTTGAGCTTTTAAGCTGATGCCACATTTTGATTGGCATGTTTATCTTTTCAGTGATGAAATGTTAGTGGACTGATTTTTCTTTGCCTAGTTACATATTTTAAAAATATTACTGATTGAGAAAGTAAATTTAACTTTTATTTGACTGTTGAGTTTCTGTTATTTTTCAAAAATTTTACCCTTCAAAGGAAGTTCTCTGTAAAGTTTTTGAAACAGTTCCACTTTGAATTTGTTATTTTTTTTCCTCCTTCTGAACTTATGTTGATGTACTATGTCATTGTTATCCTCTCTTTGGTGTTCAAGTCAAGGATTCTTGCAGCGAAATCATTTTGAATATATTCAGAGGGATTGGTTGTTATTTCAGTATTTTGTATGTTTATCCATCTTTTGTCTTGTGATTTGGTTTTAAGAGAATATCTATCCCCATCTCTTTTAAATCCTTTTTTTCGAATTAAATTCCTTCTTTTATACAAAAAAATGCACTTAGTTATCCGTTATTCTGAATTTAATATATGTTAAATCTTTGCAGTCTTATTCATGCTTATGCAGTTGGTAGAGACATGGAAGAAGCATTACATTGTGTTAAAAGGATGAAGGAAGAGGGCATTGAGATGACTATAGTGACATACAGTATAATCGTGGGGGGATTTGCTAGAGTGGGCAACGCTGAGTAAGTAAAACCAGACAAATTTCCCACATTGCTGTATCTTTTATAAAACATAACCTTTTTTATCTCTGGTCATTAATTTTATTTTATTTTTCAACAACCAACTCTCCTAAAAGCTTAAGTTGTTAAGTGAAGGCACATAAATGGTTTAAATTCTCTAAATTGTTTTTTCAGTGGGATTAAATGTGAGATAGAGAAGAGATGTTATGAAGCTTTCTACCCAGAATTTATAGCCTAGGCTAGGTGATGGACAAGAAAGTTATAAATTGCTAGATTTGAGTGTTTTTTCAGTTGCAGGAAGTTGAGTTTTTTTAGAAAATTTTCCAAGAAACGGAAAACATATAGAAAATGTATTTTCTTTTAACAATACCATAAGACCATACCGATGTGGGTTCAGGTCGTATATATATAGTAAATGTGTATATATTCAGTTCAAACTAGTCCTAAAGACATAAATACCCCTAAGTACATTTAGCTCATGCTTAATACTCTATTATTAACACTCCCCCTTAAGTTGGGTCATACATGTTAATCATGCTCAACATGTTACATAGATAGTTCACTGTATTCTTATCAAGCTCCTTTGTGAGTGTATCATCTATCTGCTCTCCAGCCCTGACATGTCCTGTAGAAAGAAAAAAATAGAGAGCTCCTGATGCTATGTGAAAATATCATAAGACCATACCCAGTGTGCGTTCAGGTCATGTATGCAGTAAATAGGTGTGTAGTACATTCAGTACAAACTAGTGCTAGAGACATAAATACCCCAGGTACAATTAGCATATGCTTAGTAACTCTACTTAACAGTATCCAATGATGGGCCAAGATATTTTGGTCTGGTAGGTACTTGGCTTGAAAGTTTAGTGCAACCTTTGAATTTTAATGTTGCAGTACATACTTCGAATTTAAGTGTTGTGCAATACATTAAAAGATGGTGAGAATTTCATTTATTAATACTGATATTTTTTAATAAAAAAAATACTTGTAGCATTATCTTCACTAAACTTATTCTGCTTAGAGTGTAACTGCTGATTGAATTGAACCGTTCTGCTCAAGTGTTCCAAGTTCCAACTTTCAAGATGTGGACCAATGAAATTATTCTATTTTGCAACATTTAAGAGAAAAAAAGAATTTTGTATTTGTATGATAGTAGCTGACTGAATGCTAAAAATTTGAATGGTGATAGCATTTCAAACAAGTAGGATAAGTATAATCAGATTTAAAACAAAGTTCCAGTTCCTTACAAATGAAAAAGATGCCCATGTCTGCTAAAAGGCATTCTGCTATCAATAACTTAGTGCTACTGCTTCATTAATTCAATGTATTGGTTTTATGAGGGAGAGAGCCATAAGGTTTCAGGAAGGGAAATGGCATGCAAGTTAATGGCGATGGATTGAGCTGGCAATGCTGACATATGATATAAATGAACAGTTCACGTGTTTACACAGAGAGGTAAATAAAAAGTAGAATAGTTAGCATGAGGGAATATCTTGTAAGTTGTAAGTGAAGGAAAATAGTGACAAAACCAAAAGAAAAAAGAGGTGTCAAGAATGGTTCTTGAGCGTCTCTCCTGTGGCTACTACTAAACTTGTAGGGCTCCAGTTCTAAGAACCTGTTTTTGAACCTTAAAAGGATAAATCTTCAAAGAATAGTTTCTATACTCAAATTTTCTTTAGAAGCTTGCTAGTGTGGCAGAAAAATAAAAATGAAGATTTTTGGATTATATAAGTAAAGGAAAAGTTTTAATTAAGTAACAGACAAGCTGAATCCAGACAATAAACAAAACTGTTAATCCTTATAGTAAATTAATGCCAGCTTGGAACCCTAGCAACAAATTGCCACTGAACTTTATATGTAGAATGTTTACTTTTGTAGTATATATTAAGAAGCCTATAGTTGTACAGTTTTACTATGAAAACTTATCTGTTAGTTATGTTATCTTGGTTAGATGCTGGTAGTTACTTGCATATTTTATTGCTCTCTTATTCTCTTTTTCATGAATATGTGGTAAACTATATAGTTGCATCAGTTACTGGGGAGCTCACTTGGTCTTCTCCCCCCTTCCCCATTCCCCTCACTTGGATTAACTTATTTTGAACTTGTTTATTTGTTGTTCTGGTTTTTCTTACTTCATTAGCCCCTCTCAGGTTTTCTGCTTTTTAACCTTGTGCTGGTGTGAAAGTTTTGATCTAATTTGGTTTAGGAATTAATTTTGAGGGTCCATTCATAGATGAGTGAAGGCTGAAGGATAAGTTTTGTATCATGGAGATAACACTATTTGATATTTTTTTGGAAGTGCTGCAGATCAATGGTTTAACGAGGCCAAAGAGAGGCTTATATCTTTAAATGCAATCATTTATGGGAGCATAATATATGCACACTGGTGAGAAATCAGATTTCTTTTTGGTTTCATTACAAAACCTTTAATTGTCAATTTGTCATATGTCGTAGGTAGATAATTATAGCATGGAGAATTATCTTTTAAATTAGTTTGTGTCCTTTCCTTCTTTTATCTTCGATGCTTTCTTTTATATTACATTTGTTAACTTTGTAGAGAAAATTTCTTTTTTTTCTTCTTAAAAACTTGTCTAAGTAGCAATGTTTACCAAGATAGAAACATTTACCAGTCAAGTGGTTGATTAAATCAATATCTGGTAAACCATTAGCCACATCAACCATTCATTTAATCACTTGTGTGGTTAATGTTATCATCATGGTAATTATTGTTACTCAGATTTCTGCATTGGGAAGTTTCCCAATTTTGTATATGGGCAAATGATAGTCATTTCGGTTTGTATTTTTTTATATTCTGATGTGTTTTACAGTCAAACATGCGATATGGATCGAGCCGAAGCCTTGGTGAGGGAAATGGAAGAACAAGGGATAGATGCTTCCATTGACATATATCATACGATGATGGATGGTTATACAATGATTGGCAATGAAGATAAATGCTTGATTGTGTTTGACAGACTTAAGGTATAGCTTGTTTGTATGGTTTTTTTTTTATTACAATATAATTTTAGGATTATTGGATTTTTATGTAGTTTTGATATGCTATCTGCTGTCAATGTCATCAATTATATCCTTTAAAAAATTGAATGTCCCGCTCCATAAGAAGACTAAAGACCAAAAGAGGACTTAAACATGAATTTCTAACATAAACACACATGATTGTATGTAATTTTTATTTTTTTTTGGGTAAATTATGTAGGATTCTCTTTCACATAGTAAAGTTTCGTCTTTGCTTCGTTCTGTCTGTACTCTTGCTTTCCTCTTGAATTATCACAGTGATTTTGAACTTCCTGCAAGTTTTCGCAAGAATGGTTTCTTCAAATCCTTTTGACCTCTTGTTGGATTTCTTCCCTTTCGAGTAATTCTATTCATTAAGAAAAACTTGAGGGAACTTCATCAAATTGTCCTGTGTGTCTCCTTTGGTCAGAATCTGTACCAATGTTGTGAAACTTCACTCTTGTTAAGTTCTCATCTTTTAGTTAGAATATTCATATTCATTTTGTTCGGAGTATTATCATGTTATTCGTCTTAGATAGGCATGTACTATTTGTACTACACTGGTACTTGACCTAGATTACTAGTATAGAAGTCTTCAGTTACTGTTTTCTATATATTTCAATACACCTCATACCATCACATAAATAATAATTTTTTTTTCACTGCTTGCTATCTTTTACCTATAATTTTTTTTTTTTTTGGGATTGAAAAAGAAATATTATTATAGAAGAAGAGGATACAGCATCCTCACAAACTAAACAAACATAAACAACTAAAACCTAAGAAACTAAATCATGGAACGAAGTGCCAATCCTTGTACATGTCTAACATGGAAACACTACTAAAAAGACCATGAACAGAATGTCAAAGGGACACCAAAAGAGCAAGTGAGTAATTACTGAAGATTCTAGTATTCCTCTCCAACCAAATACACCAAAGAACAAAATAAACAAAGCATTTACCATAAGAGCTTGGCTTCTTTAAAATTGCCAAAACCTCTGAACTTAGTAAGTAGAAACTGATGCATATCCACGGGACAGATCCATGACTCTCCAAAGACCCCAAACATCCTATTTCAAAAAGAATGTGCTACAGAATGATGCGCATCCACTCTCCAGCAGCCAGTCCTTGCACTAGCGTGTGACAGTGCATCTATGACAGTTCCTAGGACAGGAGCTTCTGTTTTTGTTTGATATTTATACCCTTTTATCTTTATTTAGCATTTGATATGTTACTGCTCACCTGGTCACCTTAATATTAGAATGTCATATTTAAACCTGTTTGTTGTGCACTTTACATTGAATGACACAGTAACACTTCTTTATTTTGATGAAGGAATGTGGTTTCTCTCCCTCAATTGTCAGCTATGGTTGTCTTATTAATCTTTACACCAAGGTAAGCCGTATTTCATGTATTACATTAATTTGGCCATATATGTTATTCGGGCCACCTCTTTTTGTTAGCGGTTACTGCCTGCATAGTTTTCTTGCAAACATTTGATTGAAAGTTCCTAGCATCTTAATCATATCATTAAAATCTCACATTTATAAACTCCATCAATATATATTAAGATTATATATACATTTCAAAGATGACATCCTCAAGTTAGCTACCTACATTTGCAAAAAGCTTGGTGCATATGATTATTGAAGAAGGGAAAGGTACAAGACTTAACTCCCATTCTTAAAGTATGAGTACAGCAGAAACACAAGGGACAACACACTTAATCAATAATCATGCAATAAAGCTTTCCTCTATATTTTAAGGTAGCATTTCTCTTAACTTCTAACATTCAAATGGTTAAAAGGGGTTAGATTATTGAAGCCGAGAAAAGCACGAGTATCAGGAATCCTTCTAACAAGAATAAAAAATTGAAAACAACACCATAAAATATAAGTATTGCCTCAAAAGTGCTCTCTCGTCCCTCTAAACGTGCACCAAAGAAACCCCTGTGAAAATACCATTTGTGTAAACCCACAAGGAAGCACATAATGTGTGGAAAGCTTGACAACACCTTTGCTTGCTTCCTTCCTTCTTCCATTGCCTTGCTAAGAGAGTGGAAAAACTCCAAAGACTGAGGGTACACATCCTATGCAACCAAACAATCCAAACATCTATAGCGACAACTGTCTAGCAAACTCGATGTAAGAAAAGATAAGTAGCAGCTTCTGAACTATTGTAACACATAATAAAAACATCCGCACACAAATAAGGGCCCAGTTGTTTAGGCTTAAAAAAGTGATTCTCCAAAAGTGATTTTTACAAAAACATTAAGGTGAAACCCTCTGGTGTGACTCCGGCCGTTTCTGCGGTGCTCCCTCTCGTCTGCCTCTCGAGCGCCCCTTCTCCTTTGCGTGCGTCCCCTCATCTGCAGATTTCTGATCTGCTCTTGTTCGCTAGCACAGGAGCATCGAGCGCCCTGTTTTGTTCCGATCTCCGCCGCCTAGCACTACCGCGACTCCGGTCGTCGCCTCGCGCCTCCTCACTCTTTCACGTCCTGAATCTTGTTCTGATCTCATTCTGGTTCTGCGAATCTCAGATCTTGAGTTCTGGGTTTTGTGAATCACGAATCTTGATTGGTTTTGGGTCGTAGGTTTTGACAAGAGATTGCGTTAGCTATGTGCTCTAGCTGTGTTGTGCGTTGGTTTTTCCTTGATGGCTTGTCCTTGGACGTTTCTCAATCCAAAATCTCCTTTGGCCTCTCCATCGAATCCATTGCGAAAATCTTTTGCTTAGGCTTTGAATGGTTCATTGACATCCCGGTTAGTCGCCTTCCTCGGCCGTGCCTTAATGGAGACTCTGTTTCTATCAAAATATCCGAGGATGAATATCAAAGGGGGTTGGAAGGTTGCAAAAACAACCTTCATGGCCGCTTGTTGCTGAAGGGTGATATCCCTGTAAAGATTTCCGACCTACGTGACAAACTTTCAAAACTATGGAAGCCTTTGGGTCAATGGAAGATGATTCCGTTAGGAAAGGGATTCTATGAATTCAGTTTTGCTTCCCAAAAGGATTTGCGTAGTGTCTTGGCTGTTGGGGCTTGGAACCTTCAACCAGGGCTATTGCGTCTTTTTCAGTGGTCTCCTGATTTTATTCCTACTAAGCAGAAACAATCTCATGCTCAATGTTGGGTTAGAATTCATGACTTGCCGCAGGAATATTGGTGCTCAAAATTGTTATTTGAAATTGCATGCGGTTTGATAGGTTCCTTATCTATACCATAGGCCCAATTGATAAGGCCCCATTGATGCTGTCAGGGTAAGAGAGAGTTGTTTTTGTTATATAGGGAAGAGGAGAGAACAATGGGGGTATCTTTGGGAAAATCATTGTGTTTGTTATGGGTAGAGAGCACTAGCTCTCTATAGGAGCCTAGCTCTGTGGCAGAAGGATTCATTAATCTGTAAATCTTTCTTTTTTGCTCAGCAAATAATACACTATACCTCTACATTTCCTTAAGTCGCTATTGTTATTTTCTGTGTGTTCTTCTGGTTCGTATCAAACTGGTCCGACGTGCCGGATGTTCGAGAGGGAGCCAGTGTTGCCGGAGATGGAGGATGTGTGGGCCAAAAAGGTGCAGCTATCGAAGTTCAGGTACAGACCCTGTCGGGTGGATCTCTAGAGCAGAAGAGTTCTTTAAGGAGGAAGAAATCCACCCATCTGATAAGCTCCAGTGGGCATTCATGAGCATGAAAGGTGTAGCCATCCTTTGGTTCTGCTGTTGGAGCCAGGAGGACCCACATCAAAGTTAGGAAGCATTTTCCATGGCTTTGATTAGAATGTTTGAAGCACAGCTGAAGCAAGTGGGGGAGAAGTTGATACTGGAAGGTCAAGAAATGGAGGTGACTATTTGTGGTGGAGAAGAGGCTCACCACAGGAAATTAGATCTCGAGTCAGAAAAGATTGTTGATGCAGTGGCGGAAAAGATGGAAACAGTAATGGGGGAAAGTGACGCAGAAGAGATTACGGGAAGCATGGGTAATAAGGAAGTGCAACTGGAGAAGAATCAGGAGGCAGTGGTCGACCCACTACCTCCACCGAAGCCGTCGGATATCGGTCCACATGCGGTGGCTCCTCCACAGCAAGGGCCGTCGCCCGCCGATCTGCTTGTGGCGGCTAGAGCATTCATACCGGATGGCAAATCACTTGCGATAGCCATGTGGTCGCCGTTGATGAAATCGGAGTGAACCGAATCGCCAGAATCGTCGGAGACTGGTCCACTAGTGGTGGCCCTTCCTCAACCGATGCCACCTGACCCTCCGACATTGGATCTGCCTGCACGCCGCCAAAGCCGCTGGACCCTGTTGCGGTGGTTGGCTGGTGCTGGGTATTTCCTTGCTACACTGCGATGGTGGGTTACTTGTTGCGACAGTGGGTTGGTTGCTCAGGGTGGAGTTCGGAGTCGTGGTTGAAGGAAAACAGGTGGGTAGTGTTGCATGTGAGAACGATGATGCCCCACGGAACTTCTCACAAACGCCGACCAACCTGCTGCCTCCACCGCCACCGGAGCTGCCCGACATCAATAACGCAGACTGTGATATTGGTCGCGCCGCCGAGTCTCGTATCACTGTGATCGTTGGAGGGGCCAGGGAGACAGAGCAAGGAAGGGCAAATATGGTATTTTGTAAGATAGGTCTAATTGTAGACCTAATGGGCTTAACTCAATTTGAAGATGGCATCTGGTTTCAGGATTATAAGGTCTTAGACTTAGTCGCCTAAATCAAGGCTTCAACTCCATCTTTCACACACAGGAAGGAGTTCTCGAAGGAGATAAAGAAAGAAGTGCCCATTGGGTCTTGTGCAAAATAGGGTTGTTTCTTGAGATATTGGGTCAAGCCCAAATAGGCTTTACTAACAGGATGGATAAAGGAAAAATAAAGGGGACCTTCTACCAATCAACATCTATGCTGGATAAAATTGGTCGAGATCCATTCCAAGGAATTCAAGGTACATATGCAACTATTCTCGTAAGGCTCCAGCAGCTATCCTTTGTGGGCTTAATGAACCAAGTCCAAGTACCTAACAGAAAGGAGGAAATATGGAGCACAACCCCTGTTTTTGGGCGCACAAGAGCTCTACGTTTCAAGGAAAACAACTTGCAGGCAATGATCTGGAAATAGCAAAACAGAATGGGCATGCAAGCAGGAGCTGGGAGACTAAAGCAGAGTTGGACTGGCACAGTATTACAGAAAATTGGAGGGAACATTAGATATGTTTTGTCATCTTACTCCTGATCTCACAGAGCGTTTGCCAAAGCAATTAGCGACATAAATGGTACAACAAACATATTACAGTATCATCCTTATCATCTAGATTCCCTTCTTATGGTAGAATATTTCAAGATATTGGGCAAGCAACAGGTATCTACATATGCTAGTGCTAGGTGTCTATATGCTCTTGAATATCCATGGCATCCCATTTGCACGCACTGCATGGTAGTTACCAATTGAAATATGCACATGACACAAACAATTCTATATCCACGGCTCTTTCCTTTCACATAAAAAAGTTGGACAAGCATGGCTGTCATAAATTTGTTTTCAGGACCTTCAATTTGTTGCTTTCACCAGATTCGGATGATACTATGGGGACTATTTCCTGCATTTACTATTTGGCTTTAAGGTCTGGGGAGTATGCATGGCTGGAAAGATTTTTTGAATATTATAGAAATGATATCTCCATTGGGTTGCTTCCAAATTTCTCTTTTTCCCTTGACATTGGCTGGTTTTACCTTGAATATGAGACCTCCAAAGATACTGGTATTGAGTCTACAAAGTCATCTTCATATGATCTTAATCATCTTATGAAACAAACATTGATGCTTCAGCCTTCAGTTATAATGAAGCTAGTGACAAAAGCACCATTGATAGATTGTACATGGACAGATATTCGGCAGCAATGTAGGGGAATGCCAGGGATGAGGCAGGTTGTGCAGGATGAGAAGCAATTCGCCAATCGATGTGGAAATGGTTGTGATCCTTGTGGAGTTGCAAATAAGCATGCATATTGTTTCATCTCAAATTTTCTCCGCATAGCTATAATGCATGAATATTTTCTTTCGTATGACATACTTGAGCTCATTCGAAGTCTTGAATACCTTGGTGCACCTAAGTATACTACTATATTTTTTAAGAAGCTCATAACACTTGCTATGAATGGAAAGAATAGGGAAAAGGATATGGTATCAGCACTGTTATCTTTTCTTCACATAGAGATCTCTTCAATGGAGGATATAGGAAATGGTTTTGTCATGTTTTCGGAAATTGCACAAGATGTGGCGTTAGATATATCGAAGGCTTCAAGTGAGCTTGCTTTTTCCTTAGCCCGAGCTGTGAGTGATGATGTATTGGTCTCTCTGAATTGGGAAGATAGTTACTGCAGGTTGCCACCCGAATGCATCGAGAGTGAAACTGTGCAGCGGGCTCTATCGTTCGATACTGGCTCGTCAAGCTTCCAACAATGGGACCCTGGGGGCAAAGACTTGACTTTCAGTGACTATTGCACAAGGAGAGTTTTTTGGGGAATCTGTTAGTCAGTTTTTAATACAGTGGAGTCCTTGTGGGGGATCCTTTTTTTCTGCCTTGAGGACAAGGCATAATTTAAAGGAGGTGGTATTGATAGGTTCCTTATCTATACCATAGACCCAATTGATAAGGGCCCATTGATGCTGTTAGGGTAAGAGAGAAAGTTGTTTTTGTTATATACGGAAAAGGAGAGAACAATGGGGGTATCTTTGGGAAAATCATTGTGTTTGTCATGGGTAGAGAGCACTAGCTCTGTGGCAGAAGGATTCATTCCTCTGTAAATCTTTCTTTTTGCTCAGTAAATAATACACTATACCTCTACATTTCCTTAAGTTGCTACTGTTATTTTGTGTGTTCTTCTGGTTCGTATCACGGTTTAGGTACTCCAATAAGTTTGGATGAAGCTACTCGTACTCGGGCATATGGTCACTATGCTCGAGTCTTAGTGGATGTTGATTTAATAAGGAAGTTGCTCAAGGAGATTACGGTAGAACGTGAAGGTTTTGTTTTTTCTGTCGGCATCAAATATGAGAAACTTTCTTCTTTTTGTTCTCATTGTAAATCAATTGGGCACTTGGCTTCGACTTGTAAATTTGACAAGGAGAAACTGGTGCATAAGGATCCGCCTTTGGTGCAGAAGACTAAACAAGTTCATGTCCCTAAGGTTTCAGAGCAAAAATCAATTGAAGTTAATGGGCAGATTGATACATCACCGGGCGAAAACTTGAGTGATAATGAATCAGTTGAGACTGTCTATGAGGAACCTTTATCCCCTGATCATGTCTCAAATTCCATTCCACATAACTCATCTTCTGTTGCAACCAATGCTGTCAATGGCTCTACAGAGAAGATCTCAACTTCTGTTGTTCCAGCTAATGTTGACTCTACAGTCAAGGATACTTCGGTGTCCGAGCATACTCTAGTGTCCGTGCATTCCAAGGCTACCTGTGATTTAACAGTTAGTGGTAAGAATCTGGAGACTCCTGAGGTTAATTCAAGTCTAGTTTATATTCAAGATCTTAGCGCTTGTCCAACTGTTGTTCAGAATGACTTTAATGTTTTATCTGCTTGGTTGGAAAACCAAAAAGATGCAAGTACTTCTAAGGAAGGAGAGCAAAATAATGATAATGTTGTTGAAGATGGTTTCACGGTGGTTACGTCCAAACCTCAGAAGAAGTATAACCTGCGACTGAAAAAAAAAAACCTAACTTTGGGTATACTTGATTCTTGATTATTTTGCATGAGTTTTGGTTTTTGTCCCCCCATGTTCTTGTTTTCTTTTTTTATTTTATTAATAAATTTATGGTGACTTGTCACCTTGCTTTAAAAAAAAAAAGTTTCCTGTTTTCATTTCCTGTTTTTAGAAATAATTATAAAATTGTCACCTTGTTTCCATTTGTTTCCTGTTTTCAAAGGTTTATATAGAAATCAGTGAAAACAGGAAACATAATGAAAACAAGGTGACAATTTTGTAATTATTTCTGAAAATAGAAAATAAAAACAAAGCAAACAGATCCTTTGCTTCTCCAAAGAGTTGAATTTTAGCTTTTTTTTCCCCCTGATAAATGTTTTTAGTAAAAATGGCATATAAATGTGGGGAATATTTTTAATTTTTTTTTAAAAAAAAAGACGCCTTTTTAAAGAAAAAAAAGCTTAAACAACGGGCCCAAAATGTTGGCCTTAGTTTTACCATAAGAAGTCTCATAAATTTCTCGTTCCTCTCTACCACCACTATAGGAATCTTGAACAGAAAACACAAGATAACAAGCAACTAAGGTTGTGCTAGTGGAGAAGATTCTTGATAGTTGGCATGAGATTATATGTTCAAACACCGTCACTGTAACAGAAAAAATACAAGGGAATGCTCAACAAAAGATTGAATAAGAGATGCACACCTTCATAGAGAAAAATAAGCCCCCTTCCAATTGTCAAGTTGTTTAATGATCTTTATACATGTCTCTACTCTCTGCCAATCCAGGTCTCTGTTTTCAATTCTTTTCTCAAAACTACAAAAACTTCTACGGCGTTGAACTCTTTTATTTCTTTTAATTTGGCCAGGACATTCTTCAAGACTGTATATCATATTATGTTTGAAATATCATGATTTGAGTGTTTATCCATTCAAGATATGAAGTTGGAACCAAATTCCTTGCCTTGGAAAATTTGACGGACAATTTATGTGCAGCTAACAAAACAGTCCATCATGTCCAAGATTATAGGAGGCAAATGAACTCACTTTTTTTTTCATCTATACCAAAAATTCTCTCTTGTTGCTTGTCATAGGAATAGGATGTGATTCTTCCTTCAAATGTCATTGTAATTTGTAATATGTAATTGGCTTGTCTAATGCTCACTTTTGCTACCATCGTGTTAAAAAATGGGAAACTAAATTTGGGAAAGCAAACAAATGTATTCCCCACCAAAAGTAATTATGATTTCTGGCTTGCTATCTGATACAAATCTTTTTTTATCTTTTTCTTTAACAGATAGGAAAAGTTTCTAAAGCATTGGAGATTAGCAAAATGATGAAAATGGCTGGCATAAAACATAACATGAAGACTTACTCTATGTTGATCAATGGATTTTTGAAGTTAAAAGATTGGGCTAATGCATTCTCCATTTTTGAAGATATTACTAAAGATGGTTTGAAGCCTGATGTAGTACTCTACAATAACATTGTAAGTGCTTTTTGTGGGATGGGTAATATGGATCGTGCGATTTCTATTGTGAAGCAAATGCAAAAGGAGAGGCATAGGCCTACAACACGCACATTTTTGCCCATTATACATGGTTTTGCAAGGGCTGGAGAGATGAGGAGAGCCCTGGAGATCTTTGATATGATGAGGAGGAGTGGCTGCATTCCCACCGTACAGACATATAATGCTCTTCTTCTTGGCCTTGTTGAGAAGCGTCAGGTAAGTTGTGTTCACAAACAATTGTTGAGATATGTAAATGACATGACTTGGTTCTAACTACTTTTCCCCATCTTTTTTCATGTGATTATTTATTTTCATTTTGAGAAAGGATAAATTAAAATCTAAAGAGCAAACTGCAGTAAATTAAATAAACATATAATAGTTGTATTACAATTGCCTTTTTGATAGAAAATGTAAATCCAGTTGGATTTTTTTCTTTCTTGACTTCCTTTCTGCAAGTTTTGAGATTTTGAAGCTTTCCAATTCATTTGATTGTTGTGTTGTTGAAATTGGCACTACTGTGGCAGCCACCGCCTGCATCCATTGCTGGCCTTTTACTAGTATATGCTCTTGTTGAGAAAGAGAAAACGAGAAAGCAAATGAAAGAATCCGTGTGTGTAACGCAACAGAGCTCTATTATTTATATATAATGAATCCTAATAAATACAAAATGTTAGAAGCTAGTGTTTTTCTGCAAGTACAACATTTTTCTCTTAAATCAACTATTTTATTATGGAGTCTAGTACGTTTTCTTTTCCTTCTTCTTGAATGACAAAGTTGAAACCTTTGTATTTTGTCTGAAAACTAAAATGGTTTTTTTTTTTGTTTTTTATATTTCACAATTACTTATTGGTTTCTTGTAGATCTTCTTACTTAACGTTTAACACTTTCTGTTAATTATGTTGCATTTCTTGTAGATGGAAAAGGCTGTAAGAATATTGGATGAAATGAATCTGGCAGGCATAAGCCCGAATAAACATACATATACAACTCTTATGCAAGGTTATGCTTCAGTGGGTGATACTGAAAAGGCCTTTCAATACTTCACGATTTTGAAGAATGAGGGCCTGGAGGTTGATGTATACACTTATGAGGCATTGTTGAAGGCATGTTGCAAGTCAGGCAGAATGCAGAGTGCCCTAGCAGTCACAAAAGAAATGAGTGCAAGAAATATCCGTAGAAACACTTTTGTTTATAATATATTAATTGATGGGTATGAATAATTTAATATGGCAGCATTAGACCTTACTGTACACTCTTATATCGCATTATATATATATATATATATATATATGCTTGAATGAGGCTGTTTGTATTTCTCTCTATTAACTTTCTTTTCCCATGTTTACCCTTGAATTTTTCAATATTTTCATCCTTTAGTGGTTTCACATCCTGCCTTTTATTTTAGTAACCTAGTTTACTTTCTTAGGTGGGCTCGGCGAGGTGATGTTTGGGAGGCTGCAGACCTGATGCAACAAATGAGAAAAGAAGGAGTTCAACCTGACATCCATACTTACACTTCTTTTATTAATGCTTGTTCTAAAGCTGGAGATATGCAGGTATGCATTTTCTTGAGAAATATAATTTATTATTATGTTCTTCTTGAGAAATGTAAGGGTATTAGTGTTTCATTTCATGCATCTTCATCATCATTTAGCATATGAAGAATGAATTTTGTGGGAAAACATTGCTTGTTATGCATCTCATTTTAATACTTTCTGCATGCTTTCACAGAAGGTTTTGTGGTTTGTGTAAGACATGTTTCATGATAAGCATCCTGTGCTGGTCTTGACTCTTGAATTGTGAATATTATATCTTCAAATCACTGTATTTTATTGATATCACCTTTCAATCCGTTTTTCCCCCTGCCAGAAAGCAACAGAGATTATCGAAGAAATGGAAGCATCTGGTATAAAACCAAACCTCAAAACCTACACCACTCTCATACACGGTTGGGCACGTGCTTCTTTACCAGAGAAGGCTCTAAGGTGTTTTGAAGAGATGAAATTGGCTGGACTGAAGCCAGACCAAGCAGTATACCATTGTCTTATGACATCTTTGCTATCAAGAGCCACTTTTGCTCAATCATACATATATAGTGGACTCTTGTCTGTATGTAGAGAGATGATGGAATCTGAAATGACTGTTGACATGGGAACTGCAGTCCATTGGTCAAAATGTTTACGCAAGATTGAGCGGACTGGAGGAGAACTGACAGAAGCCTTACAAAAGACATTTCCACCGGATTGGATCTCACATCATGTTGATGTTAATTGTGAAACAGAAACAGCTGATCCTGAAGTTGCTGATGATGATGATGTATATTATGCCAATGGAATCGATTGTGATGAGGACACTGATGATGATAACGATGCAATGTAATACACGTGATGATTTGGGAATTATATGATAATTGTAAATGGAAGTGGCAGCATGTCAAGCTGGCATGATAAGTTTTTTTTGCCTTTTATTTTCCCCCTTTTTTATACATTTTTTTAATAGAAATAGGCAAAAATAATGAGATATCATTTGACCGGATCCATGAGTTTTCAGATGTTTGGAACATCCCTTCAAATTTCATCTTGTGCTACTCCTTGCATTTAATAGCTTTTAACCCAAGATTTGTTTCGTTAAATTGATAATTTACCACTAAATTTTAAATTTGATCAGAATTTTTTCAATTTTAATTTTGAAAGTTTTGTGGAGGAAATTGTTAGCATTTGATAATGTAAATGAGTTTTATATTTAGATAAGTTATTGACATTTGATAACAAAAATGTTATTTGTACACTTAACAACTTGATTGATGGGTGTATAAATCTTGGTTTATGGTGTCCAAGTGGATGGTTGATAAGTTGGTTAATGTTGTGGGATAAGTTTATGTGCATTAACTTATGAGTTTAATTTGTATGTACTGTCAGTGTAAATATTTTTACACCGGTAACCAATTAAATCATGGAATTGATGACTTTTAAGGTGGTTAGGATAAGAATCAATCATTTATAATGTTATATCAATTTCTGATTGGTTGACAGTGTAAAAAACTTTTACACTATGAGTGTATATCAATTAAATCCTTAACTTATCTATATCTAGAGTCCATTAACCGGATGATGATGATACTAATAATAAGTAATGATGATGATGATGTTGGTGATAAAAGTACTAAGAAAACTTTTTTTTTTTTTGGGGGGGGGGGGCATCCACAAAACTTGGTTTTGTCTTTTTTTTTTAATAACATGAGAGTAAAAAAAAAAGAGAAAAGAAAATGAGAGAATTCAAATCCTTAAAAACTCGTGTATAATAACACTAAAGTTACCTGCACTATAATTTTTACAGTGATTTATTTAGATCTTAAAATTATAACTATCAATCAATTAGTCACTCACTTTAAGAAAATGAAAAATAAACTCAATGATAATTCAAATTAGATTTGATGTTAATGGGTATTAATTAAACTTAACAAAGTGTATCGTGTGATCAGGGTTTTCAAGACTCGTTCTGATCCATAACTAATCATGACAACTTTGGATTAAAGAAACGAGACCCGTTCCTGTCGAGATCCGACTTGTCGGAATCTTGTCGTAGAACGTCTAACCAAGTGTGAACACCGCAGTTGTTTTAGATTATGGTTTGACAGAATATTGGATTCCGGTCCTATGTATCCCAATGGGAATCAAAGCCATACGTAGTTCTTAGTTCAACCCTTGGTCATACAGTGATCTCAATCCCCTAATTTTGTATCTAATCAATACCAACGAGCAAGGACTCTTCAATAATCTCTTGGTCAAGCTGGTTTCTCTAATACGCTCAAGGGAGATTCACTTAGGTTAGTTAAAAGGTGAGTCCTTCTCGTAGGGGTCTCCTCTTTTTATAATAGGATCTCACTATCTTTTAGAGATTTGGATTTATATCTTCTTATCTCTTAAATCTTCTTTGAGATATATGATTTCCTTAATTGGTGGGATTTAACTCTTTTAACCAGATAAGGTTACTTGAGATAATATCAAGATCATTTGAGATAATATCAAGATCTTATCTTTCCCGCCTTTATCGGATTGTGCATCTAAGCTCGATGGTCGAGTTTTACTCATCGACTAGTACACAAGCCCCCTAAGCTTTGAGCTCAGAAGAGCATAAAAGCTTTATGAAAGAAGCCGAGCTTGTCCTTAGTGTCGATAAAGTCCAGGATTTGCTTGTCCTTAGTGTCGATAAAGTCCAGGATTTGTTGTATAGATCCTCTTACCTCTATTTGAGTTCGGTGGCCGAGCTTCACATCTCGGCCCTAACTTTACCACAGGAAAGTCCCGAACTTGTATAGATCCTCTCATTTCGACTACTCAAGCTCGGTGGCGAGCTTCACATCTCAGCCAGTACTCGAGTTCAATGGGCGAACCTGACATCTCGGTCAACCTGACATCTCGGCCAGTACACAAATCCCCCAAGCTCTGAGATTTGAAAAAGAAAAAGTTTATCAAAGTTTCTATATTACCGAGCATAGTCATACTTTGGTATTGGACTTTTTTCCTTGTCTATCCGGGCTTCTAAAAGCAAGTTTTTCTTTCTCGGACTTAGTTGAGTATAACAGAACTTGATTTTCACTATAACCTCCTGGGTAGTAATAGACGTAATAAGACAATGTTCTGAATAGAAGATATTTCAATCTTGCCTTTGTTAAGACAAGTTTAGATGTTGGTAGCTGAGATTCAACTTATCAATGATTCCGGTTCAGATCGACCTTTTGGAAAGTCAAGCTCAAACTTGGACATTAGAAATTTACCTCAGGCTTGTATTTCAGTTGAAATCTTTGATGCACTCAAAATGCTTATCTTGAGAGTTTGAACTCGACTCAAGTACTTAGCATAGGAGATAGGAAATAACTGATCTCCAAAGTATAATTTCCGAGCTGTAGGCTAAGATATATCCTTCC
This sequence comes from Sophora flavescens, assembly GCA_030762895.1. NCBI lineage: Eukaryota > Viridiplantae > Streptophyta > Magnoliopsida > Fabales > Fabaceae > Sophora > Sophora flavescens. Next base: position 148,766,823 of record CM061063.1, read on the forward strand.
TATGTAATTTCCGATCTTGGTGTAGGATAAGAGAATATCCTTACTTTATCCCCCTAAGCCCCCCAAGCTCTGAGGTTGAAATAAGCGAAATAGCTCAAATGTCAACATGCTTTTCCGAGGATGGTTAGGCTATTTTAGAAGACTTCAGACTCGCTACTATTTATACAACTTGCTAAAGGTTATATACTACTAGTTTTTGGTCTGAGCTTAAAATATCTGAGCTCGAATTCAGCATACTCTAGATTTTTGGGAAATCTCGGTTTTTTAATATGATGAAGTTGTACTTGACCTCGACTTTTCAAGCTTCTGCCCTTTCCACCGAGATGACTTGTTCTATTTTTCTTTCCTCAATCGGAGTACAACTTATTGAGGTCAGGCTAGCATCTCTCGGATCGACTTTTAGGCCTGGAACCTTTTCTATTCTTGGATGAATTTACAACTTTCCGTATCAAGGTTAATAATGAAGTTGACACAGGTAAACACAAGAGGGGGGGGGGGTTTGAATTGTGTTTGTTAATAATTTTCGAAAACAACCTTTAAAACAATTTTTGCATTCAAAGAGATTAGAAACAGAAGCACACACAAAGATAAAGATCCTTTTTAAAAGACTTTAACAAAAGCAATATCAAAACCCAACAGTTAGTATAAGCAAATAAACCTGAAGAGTTTAGGGATAAAAGATTCACGCAAGAGATTTTATCCTGGTTCACTCTCTTCCAACAAAGAGCTACATCCAGTCCCTTCGACTTGAAGGATTTATCCACTATTTCTCCAAATAGATTACAACCAAGTATTCAACACCTCTCCAGGCTACAAGTATTTCTTTCTTACCAAGCCTCTCTAGGCTCTAACTCTAACAAAGAGATTTAATGTTTGATCTTCTTAACTCACTATGTGTGAGAATATGACAGTTTAAGATCAGTTGAATATTACAACAATATTCAAACTAAAGAATACAGACTCTTCCTTTTGAAAGAATATTAGAATGAGTGATTATTGGTTGTCAAAAGTTCAGCTAGCAAGATTGTGCAGGCAAGGGTTATTCTTCAGTATCTGAGGTTTTCAATTTATAGTGACCTTCTTCTTCACTTGTATTTCTTCAAAGGTTACTTTGAATAATCCCGTTTAGAGATAGCATTTAATGCATGATATCCGTTGTGACTGATAGCTTGATTGCAGCAATGCTGAATAGTACTATTGGTTATCGAGGTAGCATGAAATTGGAGGTTCACTCCTCTGAGTATTGCAGATTGAGAACTTGTTGTCCCTCTTTTGTGTATAATCCAGCTTTTTCGGTCATAGAGTTGTCATCGTACAGATCCTTTTGCAGTATCTTATTGTACGATTCTGCTTTTTGTATTTCTTGATTGTACTATGTTTCTTTTACAACAAGGTGAAACATTAAAGCAAATAAAAACAAATGTGATGAACAAATATTCTATTGAAATAAATATCAATAGAAATGGACCAGACTCTTCAGTGCCTTTTTCGCAAACCTACATGTCCTGGCTGTCGACATTTAAAAAAAATGATGCCCTCAATCTTGCAGTTCTTTGTAGCATGACTCATGCCACACTTCATGCACTTCGGTAAAGACTTCCTAGACGATCCAGAACCTCTGCTGTTGTCACCAACAGATTTCCTTTGTGACGGCATCCGCATTGTTCTTGCGTATGGTTTCTCCTGTAATTTCTTGTTATCTCTGAACCTCAAATGTCCAGAACTCCCCTTTATATTTTTACCCTTCTCCAGATCTCGAGGAACTCGACACTCATCCATCAGGATTTGAGACTGTAGTAGTTTCAATGACAAGATTGTCTTCCTCATTTCAACTTTCAGATTTTCCTCTAACTTCCTACAGGTCCGTCCTTCCTCGGCATCCTTCAAATACAACTCTTTAAACTTAATCAACTCTTCCAACTCGGTAGCATATGCAGTGATTGTCATGTCCTCTTGTCCGTGCTGTAGGAACTCAATCTCTTCTACACGACTCACTTCCGTGGAAGCATACTTCTCCAAAAATCTGCTCCGAAACACATTCCAGGTGATTGCTTCTTGTCTTGCTACTAACATCTGGCAAGTTTCTCTCCACCAAAATCCAGCATCTCCTATTAACAGAAATGTCGCACAAGCTACCTTCCAATGATCAGGGTACTCCGTAGTTTGCAAGTTCCTTTCTATTTCCGTAATCCAAAGCTCAGCTTTCTCCGGATTAAGCTCACCATCAAATTGAGGTAGATTACTACGGTAGAACTCAGCTAGTCCTCGCCTCTCAGCAATCTCCTCATTCTGTCGGGCCACAGTTGTTGCTAGCTCCCTCAAGACTTGTACAGTTGCACTCATATCTTCAGGATCCTTGATTGCTGAACCAGGTCTACTCGTTCCCGGACTAACCATGATTTTCTATAAAAGCACGGTAGTCAGAACTAGGAAGAAAACATCATAACAAAATCTGTCCAATATTATTCCTCCTTAGGAATAATAATGAAAAGATCAACAAACAATGTTGTATCCTTTCGGAACAACGTCATGAAAAACATAAACACAGCAAAGGATAGACTAAAGTCATTATCCTTTCAAACATTGGTTCTTCATAGAACAAAGAACACAAAACAACACAAGACACAACCAGAGAAAACACAACACAAACGACGACAGACTTAAACCCCAAGCCCCAAAAAGATTTGGCCAGTTCTGATACCAAAAATGTAACACCCTTCTCGAGCACTACATCGTACATGACATTTTAAGGCCGAAAAGTAGTTTAATTAAAATTGGCTATATTCGAATGGGGAAATTTTTCTTTTTCATAAGTCATAAATATAATTAGTTGGGAATAAGGTAAAAGTTCAATAACATATTTCATAATCATAACAAGATTATTAGTTCAAAAGTCACTTATATAAAAATCCAACCTGACTCATAGATAGAAGCCATAAATATATATAGACTCAACCTAAAGATATGGAGACGCAGCTCCTAAAATATAAAATACTTGGAGTCGCAGCTCCATAAACAGTAACATTAATTCCCAGACTTACCCAGCTGGCCAAACTAAAATAGAAAATACAATCCTCTCTAGTACATCATGAGAAGGATAAACCCAACTGACGAGATCTAGTGGAAACTCTATTTGAGTCCACTGCCGATGTCGTCACAAAAGTCTCTACTAGAGTCACTACAAAAGTAGCTCTCGGACTAAACCATTCCCCTTTCTAAGGAAAACTATAACATACGAACTAATGACTATTATGCCTATCTCAAGAAAAGAAAGGTTGGGCATAACTGAAACCCTAATGCCATCTCCTTGAACCCTTTGAAGTCTGGAAGAAGTCCAATAGAAGTTCCACCATAACGTTCGCATGCTCGAACCTCAATCTCTATGATGAATTAGTCAAGCGTCATCCTGACGTCACAATCTTCTCAACGAAATACAGAAAGCACATAGCCAGCCGACATAGGCAAAATAAAATAAGGAGGTGAGATTCCATTTATCTTACACATAATGCAGACATGCAGTGGTACGACTCACAGGTACATAATACAACAATACTAAATTTCTTTTATCTCCCATTTTAATTCCGCAACTCAAAACTCCAAGAATATACTATACCAAACTCGACGGTAAGCTTATCAAGAAGATCGGACACAGTTTGTCCATCGAAGGACAGGAATAGAGAGAAACTGATTGAAACCGTATAGTCCCATTCCTACACAGCCTCAAGGAATATCCGATTCTAACATCAGAGCTAAGATGATAATTTGGAAAGGAATGGTTAGTACAATTTTCATCTATGCCCACCTTCAGGCACCATGTGTGGCTATCATGGCACACAAGGCTCATATCATAATCATAATGTACGTACTATCATAATCACATGTGATTTCAAACTCTCTGTGGAATAACGGGCTCTTTATGAAACCTCTACTACTGGGAAGCTTAGCTTCCTTGGCATAACGACCTTTATGAACATAGTATCAACTATGTAGTTGGAAAAATTGTCGGAATACATCCAATTGATCTATCCATCGGATAACCTCATGATTCCACCAGAATCCACTTGCTGTCAATCGCTGATGGACGATATTCTCTGGTACAAATCATCGGCTCTTCACTAATCCACAGTTCTCAAACAGACTTGTCATGTTTGTGTAAAGATATTTTAAAGAACTTGCTTACAAACCCTAACACATTATGAAATTGGATCGACAGTCCAATCATTTTTTTCTTTACACTTTTCTAATTGAGCCTTTCTCTGGGCTTTCAAGAAATCAAAGAACTCTTAGTCCATTAAATCTTATGGAGGTATGGATAATGAATTATCCACACTTTATGACAAATGGTCTTGATTCACCATAAGTCATAAATTATTAAGTTCATATTTTCACTAAGTCATCCTCGACTTAGGTTTTCCATTTACTTGAAATACTAGTCTTGAAGACTAAAATTATCTTTTGTCTTAAAACCCAAAACCTTTGGTTAAAACCAAATCATTTTGAAATCAGATTACATCAAAGTACATAAGTACCAAATTCCTCAAAACAATTTCTTGAAAAACATCGAAACTCTTAAAATACCGTTTTACCGGTTTTTACTGTATTTCAACTTAAATTCCATATAATCATTTTTATCAAATCCTTTAATTTCCTAAGTTACCATACTTATATTAAAGTATTAAAATACAGATTTCAAAATACCGTTTCGTCGCTTTTTATTGGTTTTAGGCCCAAAAGCCAAACTTTTGAAAATATGGTTCTTCACCTCAAATCTATTACTCACCTAGGTTATAATACTCATTTTAAGATGTTCAAAACACTGATTTTACAATTTCCTTTCCATGCATACAAAATCCCTAAAACTTGACCGAACGTCGCTAAATTTGTAAAATGCGTAAATTATTTTTCAACGATTTTACACTCTAATAGTACAAAACACATTTTGGAGTTTTAGAACAGTTTAATAGGTATGAAAAATAGTGTTTAACTGTCCCATTATAATTATTTTCGAAAATTGCAGTCTAGTCCCTAAACTTTCATTATTTGCAAAAAGGTCCTTATTTACTTAAAACCTTTTAACTTTTTATTTACAACTTCAAATCTCACCAAACCAACTTATTTAGAAATGATTTTCAGTTTCCAAAAATTTCCAAAAATTTATACTTTTGGGTATTTTTCAATATTTGCAAATAAGTCCTTAACTATTAAGAAGCTCATAACTTTTTATATATAAATCCAAATGACCTCAAACCAATTGCTATGTTTTCATCTCATAAAATACTTTTCACCATGAAATTTTCCAGAAATTATGTTTCTGCCCCATACTTTGCAATGTTTACAAAAAGGTCCTTTGTTAGTAAAAAGCTTATAACTTTTATGTATTAATCCAAATAACATCAAACCAATTTATTTAATCTTATATTACCAAGGACTACAATCCCAACATATAAGAAGAAATTAGCCTAAAACTGAATGGAATGAGGATGATAAGAAAAGAGTTCAATATAATGCATGTGCTAAGAATATTATAACATTCGCTTTAAGCCGTGATGAGTTTTTCAGGGTTTCAAATTGAAAATCAGCAAAGATGATGTGGGATACATTGTAAGTAACACATGAAGGAACCACAGACGTCAAAAGAGCAAGAATGAACACCCTCACACATGAATATGAGTTATTTCACATGAATCGAGGAGAACCGATGGAGGTTAGGCAAAAGAGATTCACACACATTGTGAATCAATTGGCTGCACTTGGAAAGACAATCTCCAATGAAAATCAAGTTAATAAAGTCATGAGACGCCTAGGTAGAGAATGGAAACCTAAAGTAACTGCTATTTCAGAATCCAAAGACCTTTCAACAATGTCAATTGCAGTGCTCTTTGGAAAGATACAAGAACATGAAATGGAGTTGACTAGATTGATGCTATGTGAAGAAGAAGACAAGAACAATAGAATTGTCACATTCAAAGCTGAAAAATCTACAAAGGTTGACAAAAATCTTAAGAAGGACAAAACAGAAAAGTTTGACTCAAAGGACAAGAAGTGGAGAGAGACAAGAAAGGCCTACATTGCTTGTGAGGATAACAATCTTGGCTCAACGAATGATTCCAATGATGACAAATCAAACTTGTGCTTAACTGCTCATCTTCATAAAGTAGATGATGAGGTAAATGATTCTGACCTTGATGAATTACCTTCTTATGATGAATTGCAAAATCATAGTGATTCAGAAAGTGAAGTAAGTTCTAATTATCAACCTTCTTATGATGAATTGCAAAATGATTTTGAAGAACTTCATAAAGAATCCATTTGACTTTCTAGATTTCTAGCTAAGTCTAAGAAAACCATCACATGCCTAGAAGAGAAAAATTCTATTTTAAACAAAGAGCTAGATGAATTAAAAACAGAAAATTGTGCTTTAAAAGAAAAACCAGCTACTATTTTAGATGCATCTATATGTGATAAATGTCATAAGTTGGAGAAACAGATAAATGATTTGAATGGTGATCTATCAAGAATTACTAGTGATAAAGACAACTTGAATGCATTACTTGGACAACAAAAAGAAATGAAAAACCAAGTTGATTTAGCGTACAAAATTGAGAGAAAGGTAAAAACCTTTAGAAAATTTCATGTTTCTTATTATGCTAATACATCACAATATGCTAGATGTCATTATTGCAATAGAAAAGGTGCTTTCCGCAATTTGAGAAATAATTATTCATTGCGGATAAGGCAAATATGGGTTCCAAAAGGAACTTTATCATACTCTAACCATGAAGGACCCAAGAAAAGTTGGGTACCTATAGCACGAACATGAAATTCTGTTTTGTAGGTGTGGTGGAAGGTCAAGAACAAAAATTGGAATCATGATATAGAGCCTTCTCCAAACACAAAATGGGTAACAATAAAGAAAGAATATTGATTAAATATGTTTTCGAATTACCATTATTAATATATGATTGTGAATCCTTGTGTTGACTTATATATCATTGTATAATATGTCTACATTGTTGTATTAAAGTTATTTGATCAATCTTGGAATAATCATATGGCTTTTGTTTCACAAATTGAATCTAAGAAAATTGATGAAGCCTTAAATGATTTGTTTTGCTTGCTATGCAACAATTAACTTTGAATATGATCCCTATCATAAAAACTTTATTCAAAGTAGAGAAATTGAGATTGAATATGTTGATACAACTAAACAACTTGATGATATTTTTACCAAGCCCTTGAACATGGAAAGCTTCTTTTTCATTAGAAGAGAATTGGGCATAATTGATCAATCATATATCTAATCTCTAAAGAAACAAAAGAAAATCAAAGAGGAAGAACTAGTTCTAGGAATTCATAGGAATTAGAACTTCTAATTTTGCAAACCTAGCAGGGATAAATCATGAAATTGAAATGGCTGCAATTACTGAAGTGAATGAAAGGATAACAAGGGCAGAAAAGGACATTGATAAACTCAAAGATAACCCAGGAGTGGACTTTCTTTTTCCTACACCTATCCCTTTATCATGCACAATTTTATATGCTATGTTTGAATGTTTAAATGCTTGCCTTCTCTATTGCTTTAAATGTTTCTTTTCTTTACCTTTTTGATAATGCCAAAAGGGGAGGGAAAAGTATGATATAGAGAAAGGGGATAATAACAAATTATACATGCATATGTTGAGGGGGAGCTTATAAGCTTACATGATTAATAAGGAGTAAATCAAATTCTTCTACGATAATATTTTTTTTTTGCTCTGATATACTTCCGCTCTGATACCATGATATAAATCTGTCAAAAACACTTAGCTTCTGGTACACTTATACGCTAATCTTATAATTTGTTAAAAGATTTGTCATAATCAAAAAGGGGGAGTTTGTTAGACTCAATGACTTAGAGATTTTGATATATGACAAATACAATTTAATGTGTGTGCAAGTGTTTTAGTGTCAAATTGCAAAGAAAGGTATCGAGCAGTGATCAACAAGTTCTTTAAGCAAATTCAAGGATAATATTCAAGGAAGAACTTGAAGAAATCAAAAGAGCTACATGGAGGAATCAAAGATCAAAGACAAAGATCAAGGAATCATCAAGACCAAGATTAAACCGAAAAAATTAGACTTAAGTCTTAGATGACTTGTAAGAGAAAGAAATCTCTTAGTCACAAAATAGCTCAACTAAAAAGATGCATGAAGAAAATCAATTTTCATAACCTGCATTAAAAGGAATAAGTTTTCGTTAATGAAAATGATTTTTGGAAATAAGATTTCATAAGAAGCGCTCGTCCAACACAAGTGATAGAAGTGCTCGTCCACTAAAGTGGCAAAAGTGCTCGTCCACTAAAGTGATACAAGCGCTCGTCCACTAAAGTGACAGATGTGATCGTCCACTAAAGTGATACAAGCACTCATCCGCTAAAATGACAGAAGTGCTCGTCCACTAAAGCGACACAAGCGCTCGTCCACTAAAATGACAGAAGCGCTCGTCCACTAAAGGGATACAAGCGCTCGTCTACTAAAGTGAGACAAGCGCTCGTCCACTAAAGCGACCGAAGTGCTCGTCCACTAAAGCGACAGAAGTGCTCATCCACTAAAGTGACAAAAGCGCTCGTCCACTAAAGTGATACAAGCGCTCGTCCACTAAAGTGACAAAAGTGCTCGTCCACTAAAGTGACAGAAGCGCTGGTCCACAAAAGTATTTGGACTTGCTAAGACCTTAATGAGAAGCTCCATGCATATGGAGCTCGTCTACTAGCTCGTCCAATGTAAAATCTTAATTCAAAATGGCTAGATGGACGCGCTTATTTTCAAGATGAACGCGAATTCTATAAGAATCGATGTAGAATCTTATTTCAAGAACCATAATCAAGAAAACAGATTCTGTTATCATATCCAAATATGTTTTAATTGATTCCAACGACTATAACTTGTTTTCTATATAAAGAGGGATCAAAGGAACACTTTCAACAATCGATCATAACAACAGAACAATACACATATCATTCATCATCTTTATTGAGCTTATTGTGAAAAGAGTGTTTCATTCTCATAAGTGCTTCAATTTGTTTATCTGACAATTGAGAGTTAGGAATCAATTTTTCGTTCTTTTTGATTGTAAAGAGAGAGGGAGTCTCTCCGAGTGATTAGGGTGAGGTATCCCTAAGGAAGAACATTGAGGCTCTTCACAAGAGTGTGGTATCTCGAGGTGAAGGAGTGCTCTGTGGTGTAAAGTTTTTCAAGCTACCTGGCTAAAGCTTGTTGTGTTAGTGTGTGAAAACCCACAGGTTGAGTGGGGACTGGATGTAGGTCACAGTGATGGTGACTGAACCAGGATAAATCTGGTTGTGTGGTTTCTCTAAACTCAAACTCCTTTACTTTGTTTATGTTCAAGAACCTATGATTTTGATGTTTAAAGTTCAATATAATTTATGTTCTTGATCTTTATAAACTGTATTGTAACATGAGTCTGATTGTAATCAAGTCTGTGTTATCTGCGTTCAAAACTGAGTTGATCAAAACCATTCTTGATTGCTGAAAGTGAACTAAAACTGAAACTGAAACCTGCAAATTTGTTCTTGATTGTTAATGCTTATATCTGAAACTTGCATAACTTGTTCTTAATCTTTAAAGGCTTAATCAGTTTCTATATTTTGTTATTATTGAGTTTTGAACCAGAACGTATTCTGAATTAATCTTTCTTATCCTTATCACCTTCTATTCAAGATTTTATATAAACCCTTCATTGATTTTGTAAAAGATCCTAAGGCCAAAATCTGAAAAGTAAAGTTTTGTGAAAAGTTTTTAAGAGGGAAAGATTTTAAGAAAACTCAATTCACCCCCCCCCTGTTGAGTCGTTGAAGCCAAAACAACACCTTCTTGTGGTCCAAACTCAGCCACACCACCCTATGAGTACCTCCACCACATATTCATTTCATAGCATAATGATTACTTATATGTGGAAAGTCCAAAATACTCTTAATCTTTCCTTGTAACTCCAAGTTTGCCATGACAACATTTTTGACCCTTTGGTCCCTTGAAGCCACGGCCTCCCCTCTATAAAAGGCTATCTCCATTTCATTTTTTCTCCTTCACAAGTGTTTCATCTTCACTTCATCTCCATTCTTCATTTTCCTACACAAAATCTCTTAAGTTCTTCATTAAAATTTTCAAAGGAAGTCTAAGATCTTGATCATTTCTTGAGATTCCAAAGGTATAGCCTTATGATCCATGATCATACCTTCATATCTCTTCACAAAATTTCTTCCTATCTCAAGTTTTCTTCAAGATCCAATTTCTAGATCTAGTTTTTCAAATAAATCTAGAAAATCATAGAAAAATCATTTTAATGTGAGATCAATTTCTATGATCTCCATGTGACTTCTATTTTCATTAACCATGGGCTTGAGAAATTTAGAGATCTCTAGCTATTTCTTTCTATCTTGATCGAAACTATGTTTATGTGTGCTAGGATGATTTTCTTCAATCTTTAACTTGTTTTCTTGTTGGTTGTTCATGGCTAGGTTTGTTGGTTCAAACCTTGAGGCTTTAGGTAAACAACATCCTTCTCTTACTTGACTTTCCAAGTGTCTACAAGAGGTATGGGGGAGATTACCACTCTCCTACCTTAAAGTAGATATGTTGATGGTTATATAGTGTAAATGTTGTCATGAAATCCTTAAGTATGAAATTTGTATAATTATTAGTACATCTGTGTGATCCTCTTGGAGGATATGGTTTGATATATGTTGGTTGTGATATATGTAGTTTTGGTGTTGTTGATCTCTAATTTAAAACTTGGTTGTTGTTTTGATTGAATTGTTAAAAAAATGCTTAACATGAGTAATCTAAGGCCATTCGGTCTTGGCTATTTAAATGGGTTACATGATGATTTAAATTGTTTGAATAATTTTTATGAGGATTGAATGAATATATAAGAATATAGAAATTGCTTTGGTTTGATTTGAATGTGTATATTGAAAGATATGAATTTATGAGTCCTTAGGGACTAAAATGCAATTTATAATAATTTCAGTGGCTTGTGTGTTAATATTGTAGTCCTTGATGAGACAAAACCATAGAAATTGGTTTGGTGTTAATTGGATTAGTACATAAAAAGTTATAAGTTTTTTAGTAAACAAGGACCTTTTTACAATTATTGAAAAATATTTGGGGCAGAAATGTAATTTCTGTAAATTTGAGGGCAGCTTAAAAATATTTCTAAAGAAGTTGGTTTGGTGTGATTTGAAGTTATAAATAAAAAAGTTATAAGGTTTTAAGTGAATAAGGACATTTTTGTAATTAATGAAAGTTGAGGGACTAAATTGCAATTTTCGAAAATTAAAGTAATTGGACAGTTAGAAACTGTTTTTCATACTAATATAACTGTTATAAAACTCCAAAATGAGTTTTGGACTATTAGAGTTTAAAATCAAAGAAAAGGATATACGCGATTTACTAACTTAACGACGTTCGGTCAAATTTTAAAGAATTTCGGATAAATGGAAAGAAAGATGTGAAATCAGTGTCTTAACATTTTCATACGAGTATTATAACCTAGTAAAGGAAAATATTTGAGGTTAAGAACCATATTTTCAAAAGTAGGACTTTTGGGCCTAAGTTCAGTAAAAAGTGGCGAAATCGTCGTTAAACGTTTTTAAGGATTTTCGAGAAAATGTTTTGAGAAATTGATACCTATTTATCTTTGATGGAAATTATTATTGAAAATTGATTTGATTTTATCTAAAGGTTTTGGTTTTAAGCCAAAAGGATTTTAGTCTTTAAAGACGAGCTTTTATAGTAAAATACAAAAACCTAAGTCAAGAACGACTTAGTGAAAATACGAACGTAATAATTTATGACGTGGGGTGGAACACAACATTATGTCATAAAGTATGGATAATTCATTATCCATATTACATAAAATTTAATGGACGCAAAATGCTCTGTTTTCTTGGAAGCCAAAGAAAAAGGCTCAATTAGAAAAGTACAGAGAAATAAATAATTGGACTTGTGTTCCAATCTCATAATGCGTTATGACTTTTAATCAAGTTTTTTAAGAAATCTTTACACAAAGATGAAAGGTTACTTTAGAACTTCAGCTCGATGTTAAGTACTGTAATTTGGACTTAAGAACATCTAGCATCTGAGAAAGCACGTTGAAGAATTCTGATGGAATCAAGATGTCATCCGATGGAAAGGCAAGAAGAACACATTTTTCGGCAATTTTGCCTAAACACATAGTGAAACTATGTTCTGTAATATCGTTTTCCTAGGAGTTGAGCTAACACTTTAATGCGGGTGCGAATTCCGTAGTGACGATCCATTGATGCTCGGTGATTCGGGGTTATGAAATACTCACACAGGCCCAGTGGGTTGCTCCTCTGTGGCGTGGTGATCTGGCAATACACTGACATACTCGACTAGTACGCTATGTGTTTTCTGGTAGTGTAGGATGTTCCCGAAAAGGCCTATGTGCACCATGACGACTGTTGACCCATTTTATAACCCAAGGCTGGTGGACTCCGGAACAATCCTCCAAACCACTCTCTCCGACTGTTCGTAAAACCATGGTATAAGAATTCAGAGGTCATTCCTCAAGTCTTAGATGTCTTCTATCTAGGAAAACGCGGTGATGTAGTCATGTTTCTGTGAAGCATTATTGTTTAGTTATGAGTGTGGATATGATTGATAATTTTTAATTGTACGTACCTGAGAGTCGTACCACTGCATGTCTACCTTATGTGTAAGATAAATGGAAATCTCACCTCCTTTTTTTTTTTATATTGCGTATGTCGGTTGGCTATGTGTCTTCTGTAATCTTTTGAGAATAGTGAGACGTCAAGATGTCACTTGACCAACGCATCTTAGAGATTGAAGTTTGAGTATGTGGATGTTATGTTGGAGTTTCTAGTGGACGTCTTCTATACTATCGATAGTTCGTGGATCTTGTTTTTCTCTTGGGAGTTAATGTTACTGTTTATGGAGCCGTGACTCCAAGCATCTTATATTTTTGGAGTTGTGTCTCTACATCTTTATGTTGAGTTTGTACATTCTAGGATTTATGTTTATGAGTCGGGTTGGGTATTATGTAAATGATTTTCGAACTCATGACCCTAATTGTGATAATGGAATATTTGATTGTTCATTCATTTAAAACAAAGTAGTTATATTTACGACTTACGAAAAAGAAAAAATACCCCATTCTTTTATAGCCAATTTTTAATAAACCTACTTTTCGGCCTTAAAATGTCAATTACGATGTAGCGCCCGAGAAGGGTGTTACATTATTGGTATCAGAGCTGGCCGTGTCTTTTGGGCTTTGGGGTTTTGGTCTGTTGTCGTTTTTGTTGTGTTTTCTCTGGTTGTGTCTTGTGTTGTTTTGTGTTTTTGGTTCAATGAAGAACCAATGTTTGGAAGGATAATGATGTTAGTCTATCCTTGTTCGAGTTTATGTTCTTCATGACGTTGTTCCGAAAGGACACAACATTGTTTGTTGATCTTTTCATTATTGTTCCTAAGGAGGAATAATATTGGATAGATTATGATGTATTGTTTTCTTCCTAGTTCTGACTACCGTGCTTTTATAGAAAATCATGGTTAGTCCGAGAATGAGTAGATCTGATTCTGGAATTAATGATTCCGAAGATATGGTTGTAGCTGTACAAGTCTTGAGGGAGATAACATCAACTGTGGCATGTCATAACGAGGAAATTGCTAAGCGCCGAGGACTAGTTGAGTTTTACTGTAGTAATCCACCTCAATTTGATGGTGAGCTTCACCCGGAGAAAGCCGAGTTTTGGATTACGGAAATAGAAAGGAACTTGTAAACTATGGAATATCCTGATCATTGGAAGGTGGCTTGTGCGAAATTTTTGTTGATAGGAGATGCTATATTTTGGTGGAGAGAAACTTGCCAGCTGTTAGTGACAAGACAAGAAGCGATCACTTGGAATGCGTTTCGAAGCAAATTTCTGGAGAAGTATGCATCCACTGAAGTGAGTCATGTAGAGGAGATTGAGTTTCTACAGCACAGACAAGAGGACATGACTATAAGTGTGATATGAACATGGATTCACAAAGAAAAGGACCAAGTATTGAAGACTCACATGGACCCCTGACAAGGTCAAGATACTCTAAAGAAGAGTCCAAGATACCTAGTTAGGGATAGGACATAGGACCTTTGTATAGAGTAGAGTTCATGTAATAAAACTAGGGATTAACACCCTTTTATAGATTAGAGTTCATGTAATAAAAGTGCTTATAAAAAAATAGCACTTGGGTAGTTTAGGCTTTGGGCTTTTTCTTTGGGCTTAGGCTAATTGGGCCTCTTGTACCAAGTAGGCCCAACATAGGAATCCTACATTGGGCCAAGAGAGGCCTACACTTGGTTAAGAGGGAAGGAGGCGCAACTTCCACCATTAGGGAGGATGAGCACTTTTGGTCATCTATAAATAGGCTCCATGTAACTCATTTTACAAGTTTGAATTCATTTGAAAGGTTTTCTCATACTTGAGATTTCTAGAGAGAGAGAGAGTTCTCCTCTTCTTGGTTCATGAGTTGAACCATTGATTCTTATCTTGAATTTCCAAATTCAAGTGGTGAATCCTCCTTTGCCGTATCAATTCAATTTTCTTCTCAAAGATTATTCAATTGTGGCGTCTTCCCCTTCATCTTCTTCCTATTCCATTTTCTACTTTTGTTCTTTAATTCTTGCACTTTAATTCTTGCAATTTAGTTCTTGTAATTTACTTTCTAGTCATATATCAATTGTTCTTCTCTTCTACTTCTTTTTGTTTCTCTTGATTCTTCACTTGAAGAACAAGTTTCATATCAATTGTGGTACAATTGTGTTTGATCTCAAACTTTGAAACAATTAGATCAAAGAAGATCCAAAAATGCTTCGTGATCAATCCTTGATTACATCATGTGGTATCTAGAGCTAGTTCTTTGATCTTCAATTGTTTTGAATTTTTGATCAAAATTTTCAAATTCTATGATGATCTTTGAGTTGGAGCCATTTTCATGTTGGAAATTCACATTTAGTTGGTGCCATTAGTCATTGAAATTTGGATGATGAAATTCAATTTGAATCCAAATGTGATCATGGATCTAGAATTTGAAATGAGTTTGAATTGATTTTGCTTGAATTTTGGTGAAATTTTTTTTCCATCCACTTTTCACCTCTTGCTTTTAGGCTCCATTTTTTGAATGTATTCATAGATTACATTTGAATTTTGGTTGCTTCTTGAAAATTCAAGCATAAAACT
The DNA here is from genome assembly GCA_030762895.1 of Sophora flavescens. Lineage (NCBI taxonomy): Eukaryota > Viridiplantae > Streptophyta > Magnoliopsida > Fabales > Fabaceae > Sophora > Sophora flavescens. Next base: position 148,782,086 of record CM061063.1, read on the forward strand.
CTTTTACTTACTTTGTGAATTTGAACAATTTCAAAATTCAAATTCAAATTTCAATAAACATCTTCTCTTTAATGTAGGATTAAAATTCGGGGACGAATTTCCTCAAGAAGGAGGGGATGATATGAACATGGATTCACAAAGCAAAGGACCAAGCATTGAAGACTCACATGGACCCATGAAAGGTCAAGGCTAAGAAGAGTCCAAAATACTCTAAAGAAGAGTCCAAGATACGTAGTTAGGGATAGGACTTAGGACCTTTGTATAGAGTAGACACTAGTGGAAAATATACATTAGACGGGAAATGTTTACGTCAGTTAACCAAAAGCTAGACGTTAAAAAGGAGGCGGTGGCAGTTTTGTAAATATTAGACTTCATTAATTCAATTTTAACGCCAGTTGTTGTAAGGACTGACGTTAAAAGTTAAGTGACTCACTTTTAACGTCAGTTCAATAAACAACTGACGTTAACAGTGAACCTTTTAACGTCAGTTCTTTGTTGAACTGACGTTAAAAGTGAGTCAATTCACTTTTAACGCCAGTCCTTACATCAACAGACGTTAAAGGTTATTTTAATAATTTTTTATCTAGTATACGTAACCTTCCGCATTGCCTTCCTCAAAGTTTCAGTTTCACAAATGCTTTGATGTTTTGTGTTTCTGCTTTGAAAACTAAAATATATGTGCGAAGTATAAGTTGAATCAATAACCCAAACCGGATCTCATTCATGAAGTGTAATACAAACCGATACAGAAGATTGAAAGGGTTTAAAATCCTATAAAAAGTTACATTGAAAGGGTTTAAAATCCTAAACATTTGTTGAGGCTTCGTTCCCTTCACGGGTGAGCAAGAGAGGAGAGTCGAGCGACTGAGTTTTCCAGAATTCAATGAGGAGGTTGTGTGGCAAAGCATAAGGCCACTTTTGGAACCCCTTATCACACCCGAAACATTAAAGCTACATCCCATCAGAGAGTTTTATGAAATATGCCAAAGGGAAAACTATACTCCGAATGTGATCATGTCTAGTAGTGATGGTGTTACTCATGTTGGAATCGAGGTACATGCTAATAATGTGGTCATTCATAAGCTGAGGTTTTGGAACTGTAGCAGCCGATTCTCCGGAAGGATGATAAGGTGAACAACTCACATTATGTGATTTACAGAACCTTATCACCCATGTTATGTGATTTACACAACCTCAGAAGTTGTTTGACCATTAAGACAAAGATCTTTGAGTCTAGGAATATGAAGAAAGAGTGATGAAGTTAATCTCCATGGTAGAGCCATATTGTGAAGCCGAAAAATAAAAGGAAGGAAGGAAGCTATTTATTGGAGCAGAGGATGAAGTTACTAGGCATGGTAAGTTGCTAAAAAATTAAGTTGATCATTAAGAGGATTAGGTTCCAAGGTGAATGGGTAAGTAGCACAGTAGTCAAAGGAATGAATGTTTTTGCAGAAACTTATATACCTTTAACGTCAGTTGTTTAATACAACTGACGTTAAAAGTGTTTTTAAAATAAAAAATATTTATTTTTAACGTCAGTTTTTTATACAACTGACGTTAAAAGTGTGATTTGTACTTCAGTTAAATAAATAGCTGACGTAAATAATCCTATATCCCTATCTGAAATGCCATGTTGTCACTCTTAACACAGGTCACTCCATATATATAGTGCAGTTTATTTCTAAACTTTTTTTTTAAACAAGTTTATTTTTAATCTTCATTAATTAGCTTGAATTAGTAAGCAAATTCTTGTGCAAATTAAAATAAATAAACACTTAACATAAAAACAAGTTATATGTATAATCAAATCGTATCTCATTGAAGCGATTCATAAGTTACAATTAAATGATTAAAAGAAAAAAAATTTCTACAACATAGCCCTAAAATATAAAAAAGTTTTGCTTCAACATCATTTTCTTCTCAGTCCCGTCCTCAGAAACTCCAATGGATGCATCTCCTCCCTCACTTGAAATTCCATGATGCAAAAGTGAATCCACATTGAAATGGATCTTTGCATCTTCTCCTTCACTGGAATTCCTTGATGCATTGTCTTGAATCCACAGTCACTTGCTTCCAAAGCAAAGTGAAAGGGATGACGGGGATAAAATAAAGTGAGGGAATCACATTACGTGATTCACCCAGCCTTACCATCCATGTTATGTGATTTACTCAATCTCAAGTTTTTTTACCATTAAGACAGAGATCTTTAAGTCTAGGAATAGGAAGAAATAACAACACCTCAAATATGATAGAGGCATATTGTGAAGGAAAAAGCACGAAATATAGAGGAAAAGAGGGGGGTGTAATACAGATCGACTGATACAAAAGAATATGGTTCTTTATATAGAGAAGAGAGACTACCTGAATTTCTTGAAAACTGATCTAAAAACTTAATGATCATTAAGAGGATTAGGTTACAAGGTGAATGGGTAAGTAGCACAGTAGTCAAAGGAATGAATGTTTTTGCAGAAACTAATAAACTTTTAACGTCAGTTGTTTAATACAACTGACGTTAAAAGTGTTTTTTTTTAAAATATTTATTTTTAACGTCAGTTTTTTAAACAACTGACGTTAAAAGTGTGATTTTCTTGAAAACTGTTCTATAAACTTAATGCTCAGGGGTAGGTAGCACAGTAGTCAAAGGAATTAATAACACTTTTAACGTCAGTTGTCTTCAACAGCGGATGTTAAAAGTTTTTTTTATTTATTTTTAACGTCAGTTTCTTAATACAACAAACATTAATTAAATGTCCCTTAACGTCAGTTTTTACAAACAACTGACGTAAAATGTTGTTTTATTTTGATTATAACGTTTACATCCGCGTGCCTTCTGTACTTCGCTCTGTACGTCTCTTTTCTCTTTTCATCACGCTCAACCCTCACTCTCAACCCTCACTCTCACTCTCACTCTCACTCTCACTCTCACTCTCACTCTTCCCTAATCGCGATCTCATCTCCACTGCAACCACCGCGAGGGCTTCTTCGCCACCACCGTGAGGTACACTCTTAACCCCTAAATCTGTCTTTCCCGCTCATTCTTTGCAATAACTTGACATCTCTCTTTCCCCTTCCCGCGCACTAACTCTCCTTGTCCCTCTGCTCTCAGTAACCACATCGAACGTTGGCCACCACTCGAGCTCCCCTCCCCACCACCACGCGAGCACCTATTTCTGGTGAGTCTTTAGGGCACATTTTTTTATATTTGCTTTTGAGTGTATGTTGAAACTGTAGTCTCAGTTGTTGAAACTTGAAACTGTGAGTTTAAGTTGTTTGGAATGTCTCTATTTTTGGTTTTGAGTGTATGTTGAAACTGTAGTCTCAGTAGTTGAAACTTGAAACCGTGAGTTTGAGTTTTTTGGAATGTCTCTATTTTTGGTTTTGAGTGCATGTTGCTCTGCTGGTTGATCTGTCACGGCCGTGATGCTTATCATGGCTAGGACGTGATCAGTTCTTCCTGTGAGGGTCTGGTTCAGTTGGCACGTTACGGCCGTGACCAGTGCTTAGCAATCTTCAAAAACTATAGTTTTCAATCTACCGTATTGTCCTTATATTGGATATATGTTTTGTATATCTACAGGACCTATGTAGTTATTTTTATTTATACTTCTGTATTTATTTTGAGTTATAACCTATGTTAATACATATATATTGTTTCTGAATAGGCATACATATGGATCGGTCGGATAGCCCACATGCACGGGAGGACACTGTGGGGGACTACGCAGGACCCGATCACGCCTACGCCTGATTCTAGTGTAAGTTTACATGTTATATACTATCTTTAATCCTTCTTTTTAATGTAATTTTATAATGTTACAACCCTCTATTTTATAATTTTTTTTTGTCCATACAGACATCACAGGCTCATAGGAAACGGGGTAGAGGAGCCACCACGTTGAAGAAACTAGAGAAGGACAGGCAAAGCGGACAGAAGCTTGAGGTGTCCTTCGATGCTAATCTAAATGCCCAGGGACCCCGTGCTAAAGAATTTAATAAGTGGGTGTTTCTACAAGCGAAGCAGCACGTAAGCATCAACTACAACCACTGGAATGACGTTCCACAAAACGTTAAGGATCAGATTTGGGAGGCTATCGCGGTATTTTACCTTTACATTCATTTGATTTACATTATTAGATAATTATCTGAGTTATAACCCATCCAGTTGTTATGTATTTAATGTGTAGGTAGCTTGGATTGTGCCAAATGACAAGGATCATCGTCATAAATGTATGAAAATGGCATCAAAGCGTTGGAATGGGTTCAAGCATGATCTTACCAGGTACTATGTATCTGGGAAGAAGCGGCTTGATAAAATGTTCTCGGATTATCCCTGGATTGATCAGGATACTTGGGATATGTTTGCCAGGAGTCGACATGATGGAGAATTTTAGGTTGGTTGATTAAGTTAATTTTGTATGCTTCTTATAGATCATTTAACTGTATTTAATTATGTGTTTTTGTTTGAATAGGCTAAGGCAAATAAGGGTCGGTAGAATCAGGCGAAGAACGTCCACCGCCACACCATGTCTCAGGGTGGGTACCAGACTCGGATCGAGCAGATGATGATGGATAGGTTGAGGGCGAAGCAGGAAGAGCACTCTGCTAGGATTGAAAGAGTAGAGGTGCCTGAGGGCACACCATTAAGTCCTCCATCGGACATCGACCACGAGGATGTCTGGTTAGCCGGCCGCATGACAAAGACGAGATCTTTTAAAGTTGATGCCACTCGCGAAGTGGCAGTTAAGATTGTAAGTAAATAATTAACTTGATTTCAATTGATATTTGTATAGATATTTGCAACACTTTTCACTTGAACATTTTTTCATTTTTTTCATTGTAGATGGATCTTAAAGCAGAATCCTCCCAGGGCTCATTCATCCCTTCTGGACGGCGGGACGTCTTGATGACTGCTCTAGGCAAGAAAGACCATCCTGGTCGGGTTCTCGGTGTTCCTGGGAATGTGACCATCAGAGAATATTATGGCAAGTCTGCTTCACAAAAGTGGGTCGTCGATGAGGCATCAATTTTGGAATCCATGACTCGGCAGCTCTTCTCCAACCCTGCTATTACAATGCATCTGATGAAAAGCTTCCTATCCAACCCAGAATTCAAGCAGGCGCTTGCAAGAGAGATTTCCTCCGTCGGTACATCCCAGGACACCGCAGGGCATGCCAACCCTTCACATGTGAGCACAAAGGAGAGTTATAGTAGGGAACATGTGGAGGACGATGAGTTGGCAGCTAGGGAGAGGGAGTTCAAAGTCCAACGCCATGAGAATGAGTTGGAAATGAAAAGGAGTGAGCTTGAGTTGGACTTCAAACGACGTGAGCTCGAAATGTTAACAAAGGTATGTATTCATTATTAATGTCCAAATTAGTCAAATAATTACTTGTGTTTTTTTTAATTATCAATAACTTATCTATTTTATTTTTCCTAAACTGAAGGCCAAGTCGACGTCGGTGTCGCTGTCACCTATCACTCGTTTGTTCTCACTTGGTGAGGATTATGCGTTTGAGATTTTTGAATGTCCATTGGAGCACGATGGATGGGTGGCACGCCTAGATCAATGGAGGATATTTTCCTTCTGTGGTGACGATCTCGGGAACGCCTGCAGAAATAACGTCTGGATGGCCAGCACAGTTTTGAGTCTCTAGTGCACGTTAGTTAATTTTAATTTTATAACTTATTTATTTTTGGTATTTTTCTATTTAATAATTTATTTTAATTTCAATATATATATTATGTAATTAACATCCACACCTTTTCATATCTTAGGTATCTCCATCGTCTTCAGCTTGATAAGGGCGTTGCATCAGTTTACGGCTTCTTAGATCCGTCAATCCTTTTACCCGATTTCTTTGCTGGCGATGCATTGAGTAAATACTTAGGGAACTTGTTGGGAGACAATCAGAAAGAATTATATCTGGCTCCCTACTGTATGAAAAACCATTGACAATTGTTCGTACTTCACCCGTCTAGGCATACTGTCATATTCTTTTGCTCTCTCCACCAACAGCCGCCACAAGTGGTGTTGGAAGCTGTAAATAATTAAGTAAATAATCTTAAATTTAATTTAAGTTTTAATATCAGTTGTTTTTAGTTTATTACACACATGATATATAAATTTGTTAATTTATCGACATGATTATTTGTTTATGATAGCGCGCTGAAGGCGAGTAGCATAAGTTGCACCAACGGGAGAAGTATGACTTCTAAGGCTAAAGCAAATCCTGTATGGAACATCCTCAAGGTTTGGTAGTTTATTTATCAAATAATTAATATTATAATTACTAATTTATATGTATATTCAACTGACGTTGAAATTAATTTTGTTGTTAGTCTCGATTTCAAATTGACGGGTGGTCGTGCGGCTATTATGTGATGCTTCATATGCTGAACATAGTCTCCGCATCTATTACAGATGGATGGAATAAGGTAATATTTAAACAACTTGTTAAATTATATATTATAGTTTTGAAGATGACTTGCATTGATGTTATTGTTATTATTTGAACGTGTGTAGGCATTTAACGACCAATCACCTATTAAAGAAGATGAGTTAAGAGACTTGAGGATGCGCTTCGCTGAATTCTTCTTCAAGTATGCGGCTGAAAAAGGAATTGACAAGATACCTCCACACTACTTAGATGAATAGTTTTTTTGTTAGACTTTAGAAACTAATTAATAACATGTATATATATATATATATATATATATATAAATATATTTTTTGTTTTTTTTTTAGAGATTTTAGACAATAATTTATATATATATATATATATATATATATATATATATATATATATATATATATATATACTTGTAGATAGTTATGTTTTTCCTATACATGGGTTTTGGTTTTAAGTCCCCCCATTGTTCCATTTTTCCTTTGCAATTTTGTAATGTGTGTGATATTTTGTGTTACTGGGATATTTACTGAGTGCAGGGATAGCTGAGGGGAGTGATATTTTAAAACTAAATTTTTTAAAAAATCTATTAACATCAGTTGTATCAAACAACTGACGTTAATAGTATTTTATAAAATATACAGTACACTATTAACGTCAGTTGTAATAAACAACTGTCGTTAAAATTAAAACCTTTAACGTCAGTTCTTTATAACAAAATTTTAACAAAATTAACGTCCGTTGTCTTAAAGAACTGACGTTAATAGTTTTATGTTTAACGTCAGTTGTTTAAACAACTGACATTAATTTTTACAAAATTAACGTCAGTTGTGTTAAAGTACTAACATTAATAATTTTATATTTAACGTCAGTTCTCACCTAACGTTAAAATATTAACTATTAACGTCAGCTGTATTTACGTCAGTCAGTATTCTGACGTAAAAAATCAATTTTAACTGACGTAAAAAGCACTTATTGCACTAGTGAGAGTTCATGTAATAAAAGTAGGGATTAGGAACCTTGTATAGAGTAGAGTTTGTGTAATAAAAGTGCTTATTAAAATAATAGCACTTGGTAGTTTAGGCTTTTGGACTTTTTCTTTTGGCTTAGGCTAATTGGGCCTCTTGTACCAAGTAGGCCCAACATAGGAATCCTACATTGGGCCAAGATAGGCCTACACTTGGGGTTAAGAGGGAAGGAGGCGCAACTTGCACCATTAAGGAGGATGAGCACTTTTGTTCATCTATAAATAAGCTCCATGTAACTCATTTTGCAAGTTTGAATTCATTTGAAAGGTTTTCTCATACTTGAGATTTCTAGAGAGAGAGAAAGAGTTCTCCTCTTCTTGGTTCATGAGTTGAACCATTGATTCTTATCTTGAATTTCCATATTCAAGTGGTGAATCCTCCTTTGGATTATCAATTCAATCTTCTTCTCAAAGTTGATTCAATTGTGGCGCATTCCCCTTCATCTTCTTCCTATTCCATTTTCTACTTTTGTTCTTTAATTCTTGCACTTTAATTCTTACAATTTACTTCTTGCAATTTACTTTCTAGTTAGATATCAATTGTTCTTCTCTTCTACTCCTTTTTGTTTCTCTTGATTCTTCACTTGAAGAACAAGTGTCATATCAATTGTGCTACAATTATGTTTGATCTCAAACTTTGAAACAATTAGATAAAAGAAGATCCTAAAATGCTTAGTGATCAATCCTTGATCACATCACAGTGAGTATGCCACTGAGTTGGAAGAGCTGATTAAGTTCAAGGAGTTGTATTTAAAGAATTACGAGGAAGTGCGAACGTGTAAGAAATTAGAGGAAAATATGAAGAATGAAATGAGGAAGACAATCTTGTCATTGAAACTACTGTAGTTTTCAATCTTGATGGAAGAGTGTCGAGTTCCTCGAGATCTAGAAGTGAGTAAAGGCAAAAAGAGAAGCTTTGGATCTTTCCAAGAGAAACCGTACGCAAGGCCAACGTGGACACCACCAAATGGGAAGTGGATTAGTGGTAGCAGTAAAGGTTATGGATTGTCTAATAATTCTCTACCGAAGTGCATGAAGTGTGGCATGATTCATGCTACGAGAGACTGCAAGATTCAGGGCATCATTTGTTTTAAGTGTGGACAACCTGGACATGTTGCTAGAGTGTGCGGAAAGCCTAAGGATGTACCTTCTGGAGACAACATGTGTGCCGAGAGACCACAGACAAGGATTCGATTAAAGAACACTGTGCAAGAGGAGGTAGTCCACCAATATTTAAAGTTTGAATACGTGGATAGTTGTTAACGGGTAGAATCTTCACAACAAGTAGGATTGAAGTATAACAATCAAATAAATATCTTTAAGTGAAGTGTGTCATATAAAGTAAACTTTTGACTGTACTGTTAATTCAGTGGAGAATCATTCTTGATTTTCTATGAATGTGTCAAATACTCTGTGTATTTATCAATGTACTACCTATGTTGTCTCCAACATGTTTCTGAGTTGGTTTAGTTTCATTGTTGCATCTTTTGTTGTCTAATTTCTATGCAGAACAATCAAAATTGCATTCCTATATTATTCCTTAATGCAATAACCATTATAGTTTCTTGATAACTCATCCTGGTTGGGAAAATTTGTTTGGATATTTCCTTGTTGTTGAGAATTGAGTTTTGTAAACTTGACCATTTGTTTTTTTCCGCAAATGAGTGCAATTTAAAATAGAATGATCTTTTGGCGGATCATATCTTGTTACCCTTGTGGGTGAAAAGTTATAAATTTTATGGCAGATGGAATTTTGACAATTCACGTCAATTTTTTTTTATGCCAAACGAATAAGAGTTACCTCGAGTGAGGGAATTCACAAAACTTTGTTGTTGCTCTCTTAAAAGACCAAGATAAGTTTTAATTTAAAATATAAAGTCTTGGAAATTAAGAAAATTATCATGTTCAAAATTTTGTCTTTTGAAGGATATTCTTGGTTAGAAAGGGACTTTATTAGGGACGTTTGTAAATATGTGGCTGTACAACCTATTTTTACATTCATGAACCTATTAAAGAGACTTTTTGTATAAATAATATCCGTTGTTTTTTATTCATTTTACTTTATTCTGTTGAGAGAATAAAGTCTAGAGATTATTTTCTCTTCTTGAAAATTCTTTGTTCAAATTCTGAGTTCTTATTTACCATCGGTGTGTTAGAATCGCCACCGTAAATGGGAGCAAAGTTTTGGGACTAAACTGAAATTTTCGAAAATTAAAGTAATTGGACAGTTAGAAACTGTTTTTCATACTTATATAACTTTTCTAAAACTCCAAAATGAGTTTTGGACTATTAGAGTTTAAAATCATTGAAAACGATTTATGCGATTTACAAACTTAACGACGTTCGGTCAAATTTTTAAGAATTTCGTATAAATGGAAAGAAAGATGTGAAATCATGGTTTTAACATTTTCATACGAGTATTATAACCTAGGAAAGGAATATATTTGAGGTGAAGAACCATATTTTCAAAAGTAGGACTTTTGGGACCGAGTTCAGTAAAAAGCGGCGAAATCGTCGTTAAACGTTTTTAAGGATTTTCGAGAAAATGTTTACAGAAACTGATACCTATGTATCTTTGATGGAAATTATTCTTGAAAATTTATTTGATTTTATCTAAAGGTTTTGGTTTTAAGCCAAAAGGATTTTAGTCTTCAAAGACGAGTTTTTACACTAAAATGCAAAAACCTAAGTCAAGAATGACTTAGTGAAAATATGAACATAATAATTTATGACGTGGGGTGGAACACAACCTTATGTCATAAAGTATGGATAATTCATTATCCATATTCCATAAAATTTAATGGATGCAGAATGATTTTGTCAGGACCCGACTTAGGCGTCCTTGACCGGCCATAATAGAACTTCATTGTCCCATTCCCAAGGCCTTTCAAGCATGTATAAGTCACATCATAACAAGATATATGGAATATCATAAGTAATTATCAGAGTAAAATATTATACCAAAAGTAAGCCAAGGGTGGCCCCGAGTCAACATCAATAGTTTTAAAAAAAAACCAAAGCCCAAATGGGCTTATAACTAGAATGAAGTTTAAAACTCCAAACAACAGAAGATTCTCATATGACAATAAACCAAGCCACAAGAAACTGAAATAGAAACAACTGCCCGCACTACACAAGTGCATGGGCTCCCTGAGATGGCTCCACTCGTGGAATACCTGAAGCTAAAACCAAAAAGGGCGAGGGTGAGTCCCAGAACTCAGTGAGGGATAAACAAAACATAATAGCAAAATAGTACAATATATATAAGCATCTCCATAAATATCTCATTGAGTTCTTCACATTGTATATAAGCTTACATAGCAAATCTTCACTTGCTATGAATTCAATTTGCCATTGGGCAAGATGCTTGTGTATCCCCTTGGAATTGTTCACTAGAGTCTCCCACTCCGACGGTCGTATTTATATTCCGGTCGAGTCCACTAACCGGCAAGTGACCTCGGTCACTACACAACCACCCTCCGAACTCCGGGGTTTTTCACTAGAGGCCCCACGCTCCGACGGTCACATTTATATACCGGTCGAATCTGTTGACCGGTCGAATACACCAAGTCTTGTCCAATGTCTAAGCATCATACCAAAGCACCAAGTACAATAAATCATACCTTATCATAACGTACGCTCACTATGCTTCATAATAAATCTTGAATAACCATCTCAGCGGTATTCAATGAAGTCCATAACATTCACAATCACAATTACATATAGGCAACATTGTAGTCGTTTCATTCACATACTATCATCACTTGATAAGTTCATTTCAAAAGTTACACCATGAACATACACATAGTCACATTTAGCATATCACCACTAATTTCTTTATTCACGTACCATATAATCAAACACATAATTTAACATATTCACAACTATTCTATTCTATGTCATAGCCATGGTGACAACAACACAATCATTTCATTCACACACTTTCATCACTTTATTGATGCTTTTCAAGATGTACATTTATATAATCTAATGTAATATATACTCGCAACGTAGATAAAAATCCATTGAGTAGACGCCCTCACTAAAATTCAACCATGGAGGGAATCAACATTCAAAAGGCAACCACACTGGAGACCTTAGGCGCTCTGCTAGGGTTTGCATGAAAGTTTAGGTTTTTACGTGCTGTCATGGAGGCAATGCCATGGCAGTGCATGTTTCCGGAGTTGTTTCCTCCTCCTTCTCCTCCTCTTCTCCCATCTCATTTTTGTTCTCAACCCATGAACCTGCCACCACTAAAAAAGTCTTTTGTCCAAGCCCTTAACAATGCCTGTGACATCCCTTTTAGCCAATTGCCTACTCCTTGTCTCAAAGGAGATGAACTGGTCATCACAATCCCGGAATATGAATATATCGCGGGCATAGAATCATCAAAGAATAATCTTCACGGGCGCATCTTACCGTCCAAAGGAGATCATCCAGTCAAGATAAATGACTTGCGGGTTAAACTATCGGATCTTTGGAGACCTATTGCCCAATGGAAGGTAACTCCAATTGGTAGAGGCTTCTTTGAGTTTTCTTTCTCCTCTGTGGAGGATATGAGAAGGGTGTTGGCGGCTGGATCATGGAACCTGAAACCAGGTCTGTTGCGGCTCTTTTCTTGGACCAAGGATTTTAATCCTTTTCTGGTAAAGCAAACTAATGTGCAGATTTGGATTCGCATCACTGATCTTCCTCTTGAATACTGGAGGCCAAAAATCTTGTATTCTATCGCAAGAGGAATTGGTACTCCATTATCTATAGATGATCCCACAAAAGATAGAAGTTTGGGTCATTATGCAAGAATTCTTGTTGATATTGATTTGACCAATAAACTACGTGATAAACTTTTGGTTGAAAGGAAAGATTTTGCATTCTTTGTAGGGATTGAATATGAGTCTTTGCCTTATTTCTGTTCTGATTTCAAGGTCATTGGCCATTCCCTAGCAAACTGTCGAAAAAGGCATGCTCATCAAGGGAAGGATCATCAAAATCGGCCCTCGAATCAGAAAGGCAGCACAGCAAAATTTGTGGTTTCCAAATATGTAGAGAAAAGCAAGGATCCTTCTAAACTTACCAATGAACCAGTTAATGAAATACCTGCAGACATTAAAGGTAAAGCTATGGTCAATGGCTCGGATGATGGTCTCAGGCTGACAGAGAAGGTCCCTTATGTGTTGGAACAAATGAATTTGTGTGATCAGGAAAGATTGGCTTCAAGGATGAATCAGCAGCAACACGAAGAAGATTCAAAACTAGTTGATACAGTCTTTGATGAATCTTTACACTTTGGCAACAATACAGATAATGTGGTGCCAACAGATTCTATTTCTCCAGCTACTGACAGTCATGTAGGTTCATCTTTTGTGCCAAATTCAGTTTCTAACATTGCTTCTGCTGGGATATCCCCCCAAGGTACTGCTGACACTACTCCACATAGAGATGCTCAGTTGAACACAGGCATTGCAGCTTCAAGTCTGCACACTCCCTCTCTGAGTGAACAATTGGATGGTGACAATTTTGTCCCAAATTGTCTCAACCCAGCAGCCAGATATTCCTGCTGACGTCAATCATGCAGTAGCCAAAGATCTTAGAATTGTTGGGAGACTTTGGAGTGAGGAGGTTGAAGATGTCTCTTCATCCCAAGTGCAAGGTGAGAATCAAGAGGAACCATTTGTGAAAGTGCAGTCCAAGTCCCAAAGGAAGAAACATAAGAGAGATAGAAGACATGCTCAAAGGTTCTCCCAGTACCAATCTCAATATGAGACAGAGTCTGTCTCATTGGAATTCTAATGAAAATCTTTTATTGGAATGCTAAAGGGATTGGTAATCCCTTCACTAAAACAGTTTTGGCGAAATTTTGTTTGCAACACAAGCCAGATCTTGTTTTTGTCTCTGAACCGAAAATTCCTTTAGACAACTTTTCTGACAGTTTTTGGAAAAGGCTAAATCTTAAGGTTTTTGCTGTAAATAATAGGGGTCATCTTACCCCTAATTTGTGGGGTGTGTGTGCTGCTCACATTACTCCTTCTATATTGGCTAGTTCTCAACAACATATTTCTTTCTCTTTGACATTGAACTCTCAAATTCTTTTTATCTCAGCAGTGTATGCATCAACATCTCATATTGACAGGAGGAATCTCTGGTTAGAGTTAGCCACCTTGCAACAATCTTATCAAGGTCCTTGGTGTTGCATAGGAGACTTTAATGCCATTCTTGGTGCTCATGAAAAGAGGGGTGGAAGGCTGCCTTCTACTATTTCTTGTGAAGAATTTAGAGCATGGTCAAATTCCTGCCAGCTTACTCACATCACCACTCAAGGAGCCTCTTTTACTTGGTCAAACATGAGGGGTCACAGAAATCACACAGAGCTGCGATTGGATAGGTCTTTGTGTAATGATGAATGGTTCTCAGTCTGGGATAATGTAGCTTGTTCCACTTTACCAAGGAATCATTCAGATCACTTTCCCCTACTCTTTATTTTGAAAAAAGGTATCAAATCTAAACCTGCTCCTTTCAAATTTCACAGCATATGGACTGATCACAAAGATTGTAGAAGATTGGTTTCTGATGTTTGGAAAAGGAAGTTTTGGGGCTGTCCAATGTATGTCTTGTCTCAGAAGCTTAAGAGTTTGAAATTAGAGTTGAAATTATGGAACAAACAGGTCTTTGGCAATGTCCATTACAAGGTTGAAGAGGCCATGGCGAACTTAGAAGCCATTCAATTAAAAATAGATGCTGATGGCTATTCAGTCCAGCTGCATTCACAAGAGCTTGCGGCCCAAACTGAGTTAAATCAAGCTCTCTCTTTTCAAGAATCCTTTTGGAAAGAAAAGGCTAGATTGAACTGGTATGCAGAAGGTGATAGAAACTCTGGTTTTTTCCACAAGGTAACAAAAATTAGGAATGCTTCTAGTCCAATGTCCATTCTTAAAGTTGGAAATTCTGTTTTGGATAATCAAAGGGATATTGAGGATCGTGTTCTTGAATTCTACAAGACTTTATATGCTTCAGATAATTATTGTGTACATAATGGCATTATAGAATCAGTCATTCCTTCCTTAATTTCTCCTCAAGATAATTTAATGCTCACTAATATTCCAACTCTAGAGGAGGTCAAGAATGCTGTTTTTGCTCTGGACAGGAATAGTGCCCCGGGCCCGGATGGTTTTGGAGGAAGCTTTTACCAGACATACTGGGACATTTTTGAAAGTGATGTTCACAACTCAGTTGTGCAGTTCTTTAGAGAGGGTTGGATTCTTCCAAATCTAAATTCTAACAGAGTTGTTCTCATTCCCAAGTTTGTTGGAGCTGACAAGATTGAGAATTATAGGCCAATTGCTCTTGCAAATTTTTAGTTTAAGGTGATTACCAAAGTGTTGGCAGATAGGCTTGCTGGAATTATGCCAAAAATCATCTCCCCTGAGCAAAGAGGCTTCATTAGAGGAAGGCATATATCTGACTGCGCCTGTATTGCCTCAAAGGCAGTAAACATGTTGAGCAACAAGATGTTTGGAGGCAACATTGCCTTGAAATTTGATATCAAAAAGGCTTTTGACACCTTGGACTGGAATTTTTTATTGAAAGTTCTGCATTCCTTTGGATTTAATCAACAATTTTGCACTTGGATTCACACTATTTTGAAGTCTGCACAGCATTCTATTTTTGTGAATGGTAGCTCGGTTGGATTTTTCTCTTACAAAAGAGGAGTAAGGCAAGGAGATCCTCTATCTCCACTCCTCTTTTGCTTATCAGAAGAAGTTCTTAGCAGAGGGATCTCTAGATTGGTTGAATTGGGAAAATTACAGCACATGGCTAGTCCAAGAGATTTTCCTACTCCTAACCACATTCTTTATGCTGATGACATCATGGTGTTCTGCAAAGGATCTAAATCTAACCTTAGACACCTTATGCAGTTGTTTGAGAATTATGGACAAGCTTCTAGCCAAGTCCTTAGCCTTGAGAAGTGTAGATTTTATGCAGGATCAATGTCCTCTAGAAGAGTGGAAGAGCTGAGCAACTTCTTGAGGTTTCCAGTAGGATCCCTCCCTTTTTATTACCTTGGTGTGCCTCTTTTTAAAGGGAAACCAAAAGCTATCTACCTGTAGCCTATCATAGACAGAATTAAAGGAAAGCTGGCCTCTTGGAAAGGTTCTCTCCTCTCCATCATGGGTAGAGTGCAGCTAGTTAACTCAGTGATTCAAGGTATTTTATCTTATAGCTTTCACATCTACATGTGGCCAGCCTCTTTGTTAAAACAACTGGATGGTTGGATAAGAAATTTTGTTTGGTCTGGAGACATACACAAGAGGAAGCATATAACTGTTGCTTGGAAAACTGTCTGTTCTCTTGTAGTGGATGGTGGTCTCGGTCTTAGGCCAATTAGAGCCATTAATGAGGTCTCTATGTTGAAACTTTGCTGGGAGGTAATCTCTTCAAATGAGCAGTGGGCTAAATTCCTAAAAGCAAGATTTCTTAGAAACTCTATGCCTATTTCTCATCATGTTAATTCTTCCTTATGGCCTGCTATAAAAGTCTGGTTTCCGATGGTTAAAGAGAACTCCTCTTGGTTAATAGGTAATGGCCAATCTGTGAATTTTTGGACAGACAAGTGGTTGCCCGAGCCCCTGGTCAATCTGATGAATATTCCAAACGATTGGCAGCAGGACTTATCTGCTGTGGTTAAAGACTTCATTGTTGATAATTCCTGGGAAATTCCTCACTGCTTGCAGCAACATTTCCCCAGTATTATGGACAAAGTTAGGCAAATTCACATTCCCATAGAGCCTTGTGAGGACAGATTGGTGTGGGATAATGCAGCCAATGGTTTTCTTTCTTTCAAGGATGCCTTCGGTTTTCTAAACCCTGTCAGAAACCTTGCTCCAAGATTTAAGCAGATTTGGTCCAAGGCAATTCCTCCCTCTAGATCATTTCTAGTTTGGAGAATTTTTCATCACAAGATGCCAACAGATGAAAATATAAAGAGAAGGGGTTACACTATGGCCTCAATGTGCAGTTTGTGTGGCTCAGCAGAGGAATCTTCTTCTCACCTGTTTCTATCCTGCAACTATGCAGCTTCTCTGTGGGGATGGTTAAGCTCAAAACTGTTATACACAATTGATCATTCTTCTATAGAGAACCTGCTCTCAGTGAGTAGAGGTTTTAGCCCTCAGGTCTATGAAGTGTCTCTAGCCGCTGTTATTCATGTCATCTAGGTAGTTTGGACAGCAAGAAATCAGTGCAGGTTCAAGAATAAGCCCCTCGGTGTAGCAGCTGCTCAAAACTTGGTAAGTTCAGCTGTCTGCTTCTCAGGAAAGCTGGCCAGTGGTGCCATGTCTAATTCTTTTAAGGAGTTGGTTATCCTCAAGAACTTTAACATTGATTGTCATTATAGCAAGGCTCCAAAGATTAAAGAAGTAATTTGGCTCTCTCCTCCATGCAATTGGACTAAATGTAATATAGATGGTGCATCTCATGGTTCCCCCGGTCCATCTGCTTGTGGGGATATTTTTAGAGGCCACAATGAGGCTGCTCTTGGCTGTTTTTCTTGCAACTTAGGCAACTCATCATCACTAGTAGCAGAAATCTCAGCTGCTATGCATGCTATTGAAATAGCTCACAGTAAAGGTTGGTCTAATCTTTGGATTGAAACTGATTCAGTACTGGATTTGAAGGCTTTTAGCAACCTGGACTTGGTTCCATGGAGACTTCAATCAAGATGGAGAAACTGTATGGTAGTAGCTAAGGTATTTTCTACTCAAGTTACACATATCTATAGGGAAGGGAATCACTGTGCGGACAAGTTAGCCACTCATGGCATCTACAATCCGGGGTTTATTTGGTGGGATACAATTCCATCCTTTATTAGTGAGGATTTTGTTAGAGATAGGCTTTGTTTGCCAAGATATAGATTTTCTTGATTTCTTTTATTTGCATGGGTTTGGGCAGCATGTCCCACCATGTTTTCCATTTTTGTATTCTTCTTTTATTCATTAATAAAAGTGTAGTGTGCGGCTTATGATGGATGGTTTTGTGGTGCCAACCTAGTTGGGATGACAAAATTCATTCTGAGGCTTTTTCACACTACTTTCATAAAAAAAAGGCAACCACACTGAGATACACGTCATATCATAGTCATAAATCCACCAATACATGACTGATGATAATGTTTCCAGCAAGCCTAGGCCAACTTTAAATGAAAACTAGGAATATTATAGAGGTCCATAAATTCTGAAATTTTAACCACAACAATACTTACATGTCTACTTTCAAATGACACTAGTTTCACATAAAAAGATACTCTACAACTCCATATATAAATTTTGAAGTAAAATCTGTTTGAGTACATCCAAGACATACAATACTATGTTTTAAAAATTAAACTACGACCTCCTCAGATCTCGTAAAATCACGAAACTTTACCAAAACATAATCCTACACTTCAATTTTTAAATTCAACAAGTTTCATCTCAATCTGAATTTTATTAACCGAGATATGATTTTATGAGCGCAGGCTGTCAGGGTACCTTCGGGACAGCCTTAACCCTGTTTTAAAAATGTAACTGAGAATAGACCAGGTTTCCAAAAATCACGAAATTTATACAGTATGTATATCTACTTGTTAGATTTCCAACGAGACCAATTTAATATTAATATGATATCTAAAAATCAAGTTATAATTTTTTTTTCCGCATGTCTGTCAAAATTTCAGACAAAAATTGAGATCCCCTAAGAAAACAGCAAACGTCAAGCTCCAACAATGGAGTTTCCTGACCCCCAATTTTTAGGGTTCAACCAAACAGATATGATAACTCACCATTAACATATTAGTCAAAGAATAATCAAGCTAAACATTTATAAACGATTTTCATGAAAGGGATTCACCCAAAACAACTCACAAACATCCCTATTTCAACTATCATCAACCCATTTCATATCCCTAAAAAATATCCACGAAAATTAACCCAAAAAAAATCACAATCCCTCACCTGGTTTGATGCGTTTGGATAATAAACATACGTTAGAGACGAATTCTCCACACCCAAACAGCAGAAATCACGTTAAGAAGGTGCTCCTTCACCATTGGATCACTGTGCCTATCCTCCTTTTCTCAAGAGTGACCACAATCACAAATAGGGTTCTTGACGGCTATCAAAACCCTCACACTAAGCTTATATACTCACTAAAAAGACAAATTCCTAACATGTGCTCTTACTTGACGCTGGAGGGAAAAAGGATAAAATCCTTAAATTATTCAAAATGCATAAGTTATTTATTATTTATAAACTCCTAATATTCTTAATTTAAATTATTTACAACATGACAAACAAATTTAGTGTTTTCCCATAATTATAATATTTTTACCTTACTTATAATTAAATAAGCCACTTTCATAATTAAATAAGCCATTTTTTAGCGGGTATTATAGATTTGTTTTCTTGGAAGCCAAAGAAAAAGGCTCAATTAGAAAAGTACGTGCAGAGAAATAAATAATTGGACTTGTGTTGCAATCTCATAATGCATTAGGACTTTTAATCAAGTGTTTTAAGATATCTTTACACAAAGATGAAAGGTTACTTGAGAACTTCAGCTCGATGTTAAGTTCCGTAATTCGGACTTAAGAACATCTAGCATCTGAGAAAGCACGTTGAAGAATTCCGATGGAATCAAGATGTCATCCGATGGAAAGGCAAGAAGAACACATTTTCCGGAAATTTTGCCTAAACACATAGTGAAACTTTGTTCTATAAGGCCGTCTGCCTAGGAGTTGAGCTAACACTTTAATGCGGGTGTGAATTCCATAGTGACGAACCATTGATGCTCGGTGATGTTGGGGTTATGAAATACTCACATATGCCCAGGGTTGCTCCTCTGTGGCGTGGTGATCTGGCAATACACCGACATACTCGACTAGTACGCTATGTGTTTTCTGGTAGTGTAGGATGTTCCCGAAAAAGCCTATGTGCACCATAACGACTGTTGACGCATTTTATTACCCAAGGCTGGTGGACTCCGGAACAATCCTCTGAACCATTCTCTCCAATTGTTCGTAAAACCATGGTATAGGAATTCAGACGTCATTCCTCAAGTCTTAGATGTTTTCTATTTAGGAAAACGCGGTGATGTGGTCATGTTTCAGTGAAACATTATTGTTTTGTTATGAGTGTAGATATGATTGTTAATTGTTAATTGTACGTACCTAAGAGTGTAATATAATTGGAAATCTCATCTCCTTATTTTTATATTGCATATGTCGGCTGGCAATGTGTCTTCTGTATTCTTTTTAGAAGATTGAGAAGTCAAGATGTCGCATGACCAATTCATCGTAGAGATTGAGGTTCGAGCATGTGGATGTTATGTTGGAGTTTCTAGTAGACGTCTTCTAAACTATCGATAGTTCGTAGATCAACTTTTTCTCTTGGAAGAGAAAAGGGCTTAGTTCGAGAGTTACTATTGTAGTAGCTCTAGTAGTGTCTTTTGTGATGACGTCGGTAGTGGACTCAAATAGAGTTTTCACTAGATCTCATCAGTTGGGTCTGTCCTTCTAATGATGAACGAGAAAGGATGGTCTTTCTATTTTAGTTTGGCCAGCTGGGTATGTTTGGGAGTTAATGTTACTGTTTATGGAGCTCCGACTCCAAGCATCTTATATTTTAGGAATTATGTCTCCACATCTTTATGTTGAGTCTACATTCTATGATTTTTGTGTATGAGTCGGGTTGGGTATTATGTAAATGATTTTCGAACTCATGACCCTAATTGTGATAATGGAATATTTGATTGTTCATTCATTTAAAATAAAGTAGTTATATTTACGACTTACGAAAAAGAGAAAAATTACCCCATTCTTTTATATCCGATTTTTAATTAACCTACTTTTCGGCCTTAAAATGTCACTTACGATGTAGCGCCCGAGAAGGATGTTTCAATAGAAAACAATATTCACCATTAACAACGTTCATTACAACGTGAATAGGACACAAAGTCCATAACAACGTAACACGGATCAAAGATCTTCGTGCTTTTATTTCAGAACGCCAGTATCACAACGTCTCAGATACTAGGTTTAAATTTCAATGTTAACACCGTTTTCGTTCTGTGAAACCCAAATCAAAACAAAACTTCCAAAACTTGTCCAAGTTGCCGTAAATACCGTCGTTGAGTAAAAGTTGATTCGGAAAAATCATTTCAAAATTGGAATTTCCTTTGTAAAATCATCAATTACTTGAAATCTTTTTCTGAAAATTTTATGTTTCAAAAAGGGAGTCACTTGAGGCTCAGTCTTGGTTTAAAACAGGTACTGCCATTTTAGAATTTCTTGCCGTCGATACTTTTCGAAATTACTGTCGTCTAGCCTTTTTAAAGTCATTTAAGCCAATTCTTAAACTTTTCCACTTAAATATTTTTCTAAAATCATAATTAAGTTATTTTCGAAGATTAATTAAAAAAACGTTTTATAATATTATGGAATTTTTTATGTAAACATTTGTAATACAAAAATAATTTTACGGTTACGTCCTCACTGTGACTCATAGTTCACTCTTACACTGATAAATCATTAAAATAATAATATTTTCCAACATTTCTTATTTTTTCCAAATAATATTTCCATCAATATTATATTCCAATATTTCACCGTTAAACATTGAATATAATTTATAAAGCTTCTTAAATCTTTCCAACAACTAATAGCACGTAGCCATCGTAAAAATCCTTCAGGCAATCCCCTCTTACCTCTCAAAGAACTTAACTTTCGATTAAAAACTTTGCCGCAAATCTGGAAGTCGTTGACACACGTACATGGTACAATTCTATATCCTTCAACAAACCACAATCAACCAATCAAAATCAAACAAATACAATCACCTATACACTAATGATAGGTCACGACCATGATGAGTTTTTGTGTCTAAAAACTTCTAAAATTCTTAAGTCCTTGGATTAATGATCCTTAATACCTAAGACATAGGATTAGTGATTAACAACAAAGATTGAAACAAAAATATTCTAATCCCTCAAAAACATATTTTCGGCCATGACACAAAAAATAGGCTAGAGGTTTGATTTTGATACAACACTTTGGATCCAACATACACATGATATGGAAAGATGAAATCCAAGTTCACTTGCTAAATAAAATAAACAAAATCCCCTCCACCCAAAAAGCAAGGTTTCGGCCATGAAGTAAAAAGTAGGGAGCAAAACTTTATTTGCAACAAACTCTTGGATTACGAGTATATAGATGATTATAAGATCATAGAAATTGGTTTCATATTTTTAGGATTTTTCTATGATTTTCTAGAAAATTTCAAAGTTTCTAGATCTAGGAATTGAAAATGATGAACATGGATGAACAAGACATTGAATCATGAAATTTCTTGAAGAACATGATCATGATTGAGTAAAGAGAATAAGGTTTACCTCTTGGAAATGGAAAAAGTACAAGGAATCACTAGGTTCTTTCACAAACTAGCTTATGGAAGCTTAAGGAAAGTTAAGAAATGAAGAAGATGATAGATGAGTAATGAAGAAGCTAGAGTCTTCAAGTGTCTTCATGAATTTATGGACCAAGGAAAAATGGCCTTGGGCTTGCACATGGGCTTGGAAAAAGTCCAAGAAGCTTCACTTGTTTACAATCATGAAATAGCTTAAGACAAAATAAAACCTAGGAAAGTTGAAGAGTGAAAAATGGATTCATGGAGAACAACATATTAGCCATGATATTGGATCTTAAAACCGCTGCCCAACATGGTTTGGAAGAACCAAAATTGATCCACTTCACTTAGAGTATCATGGAAACTAGTTTAGGGACCAAAATGAAATTAAGAGAAAGTTTAAGGATCAAAATGAAATTATCAAAATTGCCAACATAACCTTATGTCACATTAATCCTATCACATGGATGACTCATTCATAAGAGATCTTAGGGTTTATCCACTTATCGAGTTCCGAAACTCCTGTAATCGGCTCCGTCGTTCGTCCGATTAAACATAACACCCGTAAAATGTATATTATTTCACTTTGAATGAAGTAATTCTAAAAATCCACAATCGTAGGAAATAAAATAAAAACCTTAAGTTTTTCGTTCACGAGTCAAAATTAGGTTTTCTTATTAGTATAACCATACTGTCAGTGAAATTCACAGATTGCGTTTCGCCTGACTTTTCAACCTAAATTTCAATCGTAACTCTCTACCGTTAAGTAGAGTAGGAATAAGGTTTCAGTTTATTTAAAAATATTTTCTAAGTCTCGGATAAAAATATAAACGTATTTATATAAATTTCCGATATTAGAAAGCAGCGAAAAATTGGGATGTTACAGTCATAACCTAAAATAAAAATAAGCAAAACTTTAAGTAGCGGTAGTATGGAACCATGACTCAAAAAGATGGTTCTTCGTAGCCAAAGTATACAGACTACCAACATACCACTACCGGTCGCACCTAAAGAAAGCAATTAGGAAGGCCACCATGGTCCTCCCCGGCCGCATGAGTGTCGGGCGAAGGTACATCTGCCTCAACTCCAATCTCTGGAACTATTTTGTGTACGCTGTCGGCGAAGGGATGATACTCTAATACCTCCTCCTCACCCTTGATGGGATCCTCCTTGATCTCCTCGTCAAGCTCCGAAACTAGGATTATCGACGCTGGAGGTGACGCTGGCGATGCCTCGTGCAAGGACTGAATCAACGACTGCTGATGTACTAAGTCTTCCGCCTTCGCCAAAGTCCCCAGTAGTAACCACATAGGGGAAATGGCATATCAACTGTCTCAAAGCTGTGAGTACGGGTTTGTGGTCCCGTCGCAAATGTACCCGTAATAGTACATACCAGCCCGATGTACGTAGCACTACGGGTGCCCGGGTTAATCGCCCATATGCTCCCATCATCAGTAACATCAAAGTGTAGTGAACATATCCCCGAATATGATATCAGACTCGTATAGTTCTTCTGTACTCGAATATACATATAGAAGCATAGTAGAAACCCAACATGAAATAAATAAAGTAAAGGTGAGATACCAATATTGAGATTCATTATGATAACTATATGTACGACACCCAAACAAAACAATCATATATATATATATATACATACATATATATATATATTCAATATATATTTCCAACCAGTGGAATTCATACTCGACAATCATGATTTTTCAAAAATGCATGGTACTTCAATATCCTTCCTATGAGTCTTGACCTTTATTCTCCGGAGATTCCTAACTTCCCTTCTTCGAGCAACGATTAGGCTGCGATACCCCTTAACACAATTGTCTCATGAGATCAGCCTCTAAATTTAGGTCTGGCTCAAATTGTTCAAGGATACCACGATGGAGCACCTAAAATAATATTGAAATAGTTCCCTATTGAGTGCATTCGTGTCAGGTAACTGAATTCCATGACCCGAGGTTGCAAGGTATTAGTGGTTTGGCAAGTGTACCAAATCGCGACAAGTAATAATAGTGAAAGTAAAGTATCGTCCCAACGAGGATTGTGATCAAGTATCAACGTGGCCTAGGCTATAGCTATTTGAACGAATGAATTTCATAGTTCCAAGAATGTTTATGAATTTTTGATTACAAGTTGTCACATGAATGAATGAATGCAATACAAGTAACAAATGAATTCAATATAGGTAAAAGCGGTTAGGTATCGGAATCCTCCAATTCTTCAATTGATGTAACTTTATTCAATCCTAATTCCAATTCATTCCATTCAATTGACATTCAAATCACTAACCTAGATTTATCCCTAATCCCTTAGGTGATAATCCTTTTGTACTAATTAAGAACCCTAATTCCTTAGGTGATTCAAGAATTAGCAAAAACATTAAGCATGAGATTCATAAGAATGCATTGCAATCAAGTTCTATTCCTAGAATCTACATTCCAATGGTAATCTACTTCAATTCCAATCTAATAACCAATTTTCCAATTGTGAAATTGAATCTAACATCAATCCAAAGTTGATCAATCCAATGGAAGCATTAAGCATAGAAGCAGTTACTCAATTTGAATGAAATAGAATTGAAATCAGAAATCAAAGTCAATTACATCAAATTCTAAATTGAAATAATCCTAACCTAACCTAATTGATCTAACAACTCATTCTAGAGAGAGTAGAGATGGAAGAACTTGAGTAGGAGAGTGTGGAAGAATCCATAGAAGCTTCAACTCTTGTTCCCAATCTCGAATCCTCAAGGAAGTGGAGAGAAAGTGTTGACCAAGGTTTGAAAATGTGAAAAATGAGCCAAAGATCCCTCTCCATCTGTTCAAATGCGCTTTTATAGAGTTTCTGCGCGTTGCCTAGAGCTAAAAGCCCTTGGATAGCACTGGGCGCCCCGGTTTTGCGCGAAATGGTGGTCTTCTATCTGTACTGGCGCTGAGCACAACACACCAGCTCTGGGCGCTGGCCTTCCTTCTACTTCCTGGCACCGGGCGCCCAAGCAGCAGTGCTGAGCGCTGGCTGCTCTGCTTTTTGTCCACGCTGGGCGCTCCTGTTCTGTGTTGAGCGCTGGGCAGATGCTGCACATCATGTTTTTCTGTATTTTTCAGAGCTGAGTGTCTGTTTCCTGAGTTGAGCGGTGGACTACCATTCCTACACATTTTTAGCATATTTTGAGTGACTTTTTCACACAAATAATGATCCAATGAATCCAAACTTTATTCATATCAAAGTATGTATTTTCCTATCACTTTTCCTATGATTTCTAAGATTATTTACAAACTCTTTCCGAATTACACTTCCAAACTAACATATTTTGCACATTCATCACAACCCCAAACTTAGAGATTTTGCTTGTCCTCAAGCAAACAATTAAATTCAGAAGGGTTAAAAGAGATAGATTTCCATGTTCAATTCTCTTGTGAAACATATTACTCATGCAAGACTTCAATTCCTTAACACTTTTGAAAAATGCACAAGCATCACACAATCATTCATCAATTCCAATTGATCACAAGCTTCATGAATTAAAACAATCAAACACACTACAAAATCAGCTCCATTGAATCCACAAAATATTCTCTTGCAACCTCTCTATTTAGTATTTCACATAACCTCACTTGGTGATATTTGCTCTCAATTCTGATCATCATGCACTCCTCAATCCTAATCTTGACAAGATGCTAGGAACACACATCACAAATGTCAATGCAACACATATCATGAGGTCTTTTATTTGGATGTAATGGGGCTAAGGTGGGGGTGGATAACATCAAGTATATAGGCTAGACTACTTTGGCTTCAAGGAATGTGGACTCTTGGAATTTCCCTTGCTTAGCTAGTTCACAAGCACACAATTTATGCTATTTCCCCTTTTTATTTATTTACAACTCTCGTTTTTTCTTTTTCTTTTGTTTTCTTCTTGTTTCATTTTCATTTCTTTCCCTTTTACCTTTTTCTCACTTTTTTATACTTTCTTTGTTTCTTTTCCTCTTTTTGGCTTTTTCTATTTTTCTTTTTCTTTGTCTTTCTTTCACACATTGTTTTTTCTTTTATTTTCAATTTTTTTTCATATTAGGCATCTTTAGTGGCCTACTCACACCCCAAACTTAATTTACTTGCTTGTCCCTAAGCAAGAGAACAACCCCAAACGTAAGTCCAAACATTCCTCTAAGCCAAAATAGAGGGATAAAATTGTTTTTTTTTTTTCCGATTTAGGCTTATGATGAGCTAGCATATCAAGACAAATAGGTCAAGGCTCAATTTGGCTCAACAATGGTAAATGTTAGGATGGCAATTATGGCCCTGAGCTTAAGCAAAGAAATGGTGCCTCAATTGTGGAACTCGGGTGCCGACTGGTCGCCGGTGCAAGAAGGCAAGGACAAGCAGCGGCTCCTGGCAGTCTTTTAGGCGGAGGGACACATGAATGAACCGATTACACACCCGAATGAGAGGGGTCCTGAGACTGTGTAGGTATGGGACTATACAGTTGAGGATGTATTATATGAATTGGTTGGTACTACCCATATAAACAAGATGCATTTTCTTTTCGGAAGCCCATCATTTAAGAACTCCACAGTTAAGCGTGCTTGACTTGGAGAATTATGGGATGGGTGACCTCCTGGGAAAAGACCCATGTTGGTATGTGAGGACAGTCATCAATCCATAGAGCAGCCAGGGATGTTACAAATTGTAACACCTAGTTTTTCCTATGCTTTCTGTAGAAGTAAATACATATTTAAATGTGTTTATTTTAGATTAAACTCAGAGGATGATTTTAATTAAACTAAAATCAATTTTTTGTGTTGTTATATCATATGAAGTCACGGTAAAAATTTCGGTTGAAAATTCAGACGGAAGCCGGTCTGCGTTTTCACTGCCGATATAAGTTTACTGTGCAGAAAACCTAATTTTGACCCGTGAACGAGACAATTAATGTTTTTATTATGTTTCCTTAAACTTTGGTTATTTTGAAAATCTCGTTCAAAAAAAATATAATATTTTATTCGGGCAAAAACGTCGGAAGAATTACGATCGGAAATGCTACTGGGTACGAAATGGAGTAGAATAGGAGACATAAAAGGCTTGAGGTGAGATGAGGGAGTGAGGTGACTCACTAGAGGTATGGCCTAAGCTACCTCCTAAAAAGTGGTCATGATGGCACTTTTGAAATGTATCATATTATATTCTAAAAACCTATTTTTCTCTTTCCTCTTCAACCAAACAAGGCACAAGGTCAAAACTTGCTCTCCAAGCTCATTCCTCTCTCATCAATTTCGTGCCACTCTCTCCCCTCTCTCTATATACCCCTTTCATTTTCACTTCATCATCTTCCTCCTTCAAACTCCATTAAACCTTCATCTTCTTCTTTCTTCTAAAAGTTCAAGCTCTTAAAGCTATAGTTTTTATTCATCTTTTCTACTTAAGTTCTTCATTAAAGTTATTCCTTATACTAAGGGTAATGCTCTCATATGAATCTTTTTGCAAGTTTCATCTTTTATTTCTTAGTTTACTTTATGTGTTCTTTATATGCTTTAAACTTCTAAAATCTCTCTAAAATGGTAGAAAACTCCTTTTGAGTTGAAACCACTTTCTATAATCTTGTATTAACTTATATTTTCACATACTAAGAGGTTGCGTAAAACAAAAATCTCTACCCATCTCTTCCAATGAAGGCCGAATGCTTGCATTTGTGACCTAGGAAGTTTTTGTTTCAACTTTTGAAATATGATCATGTGTTTGAGTTTCGAACTATCCCTTGATATTGAATCTATAAATCTAGGAAGTTTTGATAGCTTGTTCCTATGATGGCCAAAAAATATGAATAAGTAGGCCTAGGATACTATGTTTCAACTTTCCAAGTATTGATCATGGATTTAGAACTCTTAATACCTTATGATACTAAACCTAAGAGTTATTGTTAAAAAAAGAATATTTTCCTCATCATCCTATGATGGCCGAAACTTAGAGTTTAGGTTCTAGGATGTTTGAGTTTTTATTTTTCCAAAATGATCATGACTTGAGCTCCATAAGATATTTGGATGCTAAGTCTAAGAGATTAGAAAATTTAAAGATTTCTAACTTGTTTATTCTATGTTATTAAAGCTAGTATGTATTACTTTAATTTTTCCAAGATGATCATGGACTTGAGCGTCATAAGGCATTTGGATGCTAAGTCTAAGAGATTGGAATATTTAGGTTTCCATTGTTTTCCAAGATGATCATGGACTTGAGCTCCATAAGATATTTAGATGCTAAGTCTAAGAGATTGGAATGTTTAAGTTTCCATTGTTTCCAAGATGATCATGGACTTGAGTTCCATAAGCTATTTGGATGCTAAGTCTAAGAGATTGGAAATTTTAAAGATTTCTAGCCTATAAATCCTATGAAGACCGAACCTTGAAGGTTATGGACCTAGGATACTTTGTTCTTATTTTTCCAAAATGATCATGGTTTTGAGCTCCTTAATACATATGGATGCTAAACCTAAGAGATTCGAAAGTTTAGTGAATGCTAGCCTATTTTACTAGCCTTGGTCGAATGCCTTATGTTTATAATTTAGTGGGATTTTAATTCAACTTTGTTAAATGATCATTGTTTTTGAACTCCTAACACTTAAGGATCATAAATCCATGAGTTGTATAATTTTCGGGAATCTCTAATCCTAATAACTAGTCTTGGCCGAACCTATACCTTGTGGTTTAGTGTTCTTGTTTGATTTTAACTTGTGATTTTGTGTTCATAACCTTAGACTTCCATCGCGTAGGAAACGAGGACGTTCGTGGTATACCTCTTTGAGGATCTAATCTACTTACCTTCACGGAAGGTAAGAGGGGATTGCCTAGGGATATTCAATGACTATATGCATGTGTGTATGTGTTTACTTGAGTGATTGGAATATTATTATGATATGGAGCAAATACTTGAATGACTTGTTTACTTGAACTATTGTGATCATTACTTGAAGATTGTTTATTACTTGCCTTAAAGTAATATGAGTTGTATATATGTGATGAACTGTCGTTAACTGTGATATTATTGTTGATAATATATTACCGTCGATTGAAGTTTGAGAAGCCGGACTTGAGTCCATGCTCAATGACTATAAGGATTAAAAGCCTTAATAAGCCTTGAATAGAGCTTTGAAAGTATTGGTTTCATTTATAAAAGTTCCTTGTTTAAAACGCTTACTTCAAGAGAACAAGATTCTATTTTTGAAAAGAAATGTTGAAGTGTTTTTAAGTCAATAGAAACTACCTTTTTATGATCCAAAGTTTGTACGAGAGAACCTTTTTCGAACTGTGTTTCATGAAGGAAATTTGAAAATATTTGACTTTATTCCATCAAGGATTTCAAAAACAAACGAATTTCCAATTTTTTTATAAAAGACTTTTTAAAGGAAAAGAATTTCTCCTAAATGATTTAGAAACGTTCCGGATACTTGGATAAGTGACTGAGGTTTTGTTTTGGTTTTTGATTTTCACTGAGTGAAAAGTAAGCACATGTGAAAGAGAATACTAGTTCATGAGATGTCACCTCTAGCATTTAGTTTATGCACATGATCTGGGATCCGTGTCAAGAATTATGGACCAAGGGTCCAAATCGTGATATTATGGACTAGGAGTCCTAATTTTGAAATTGAGGACTGTGTGTCGTAATCTTGTTGTTATGGGCTAGGAGTCCTTATCATGTTGAAATAAAACATGGATAAAATTATAATTGTTTCTATGACCACAACCTTGGACTGCTGCATCGGTCTAAGGTGTAGTGATTGAGCACTCGGACTACATGTCCCGTGTTATTGATTTTTAGGTAATGAGAATTGTGAATAGTCGTTTGCTTTGGGCTTCGACAACGGAAAAGAGTGAACACAAAGAAAAGTCTCGATAATGAAAAGTCTTTTATTCATATGCATTTCCCCTTAGCAGACGTGCTTGAGTTATTCGAATACGCGCTTAAGATGTGGCGTATGAGCCTGATCAACTCTTTCTTTCTTAGTGATAAAACGGTGAAGGTATCTCATGCGATTAAGTTTAGAGCCTGATGATTGAAGTGTCATGCATTATCTTTATAAAATTGATTGATTCGGGTATGAGACCCACTGAAATAATACTTGTTGTTTACCTATGAATAATGTTTAAAATGTTAATATGCCAAAGTGTTGTATGTATTGTGTATATGGTTGTTGTATGATATATCCATTTCCCGGTGTCTCACTCTTACAGTTATATCAGGTCTCTTCGGGTTTTGCTGTAGTACCTTAGTACTCTAGTACCGATGTTGCAGATGAGTCTTTCTAAGTCACTTGAAGACCTAGTGTTAGAGGTTGGGAAAGTATTCTGATTTGGGGGTCTCTCCAATAAATATTTGATAGAATGACCAGCTTAGGAGTATGAGTTGTGTTGTATATCTAAAGAGGTCGGTAAATGTAGTGTTATATACATCCATCTGTAGTTTAAAATTGTCTTCCGAAAATCGAAACTTAGAGAAATATTGTATGTCATGGTAACTTTGTTACGGATGTGACTTTACGTTTAAATGTATGTATTATGGATTTTAGAGTTATCTTTAAAGAAAACAATTTTTCGAAAGCAACCAGCAAATTATCTTTTTAATTTACTTCCGCATGTGTTACGTAGTAATACCTTGAGGGGGGGGGGGGGGGTGTTACATCAATCATTTATGTGTATGCAATAACTATGTGCCAATGACAAGCATCAAGGCAAGAAAAAGTGAGAACATGCAAGTGATGGATAATCACGCATGAATGAAATCAAGTCATATGGATTATGTGCCAGAGTGTTTAGGCTCAAAATTAAGCTCACAGTTTAGGATTTTGTGCAAGAGAAATCCATGCATCCAACATTGCCTCAATCATAGCATGAAATATTGTCACAACCAATTCAAAAGGATCAATGGTTTCAATGAAATCATATGCTCAGCACGTACAAAATGCATAATGTTAGAAATTTCAGTCAAGCAAAAGTTCTATGCTCACAAGAGAATCTACACAAAAATCCATTCAAAACACAAGTTTGTGCAAAAATATGCAAGTTTGGGCAATTTATTCAACTACAACTAACTAGAAATTAAGGAGGATTAAAAAGTAAAGAATTTAGAGCACCCTCTTTCTTCTGCACAATGGATGAGTATGTGCAAAAAAAAAAATTTATTTTTTTTCACTGGCCACGCTCATCGCTCAGCGCTAGAGTTGGGCGCCAGCACCTACAGGTTTTTCGATTCTGCTGTTTTTGTCCTCTGTGGGCAGCCAGCGCTCACAGTAGCACCCGGCGCCTGCACAGAGCCATTTTTCACCCTTCTTTTGAGTCATTTCTCCCCTTCCTTTGGTCCACTTTCCTTAGATGTGTCTGGACAACAATTCCAAACAATTATATCACAATATCAAGCCTACACATCAAGGAACTACTCAATCATCTCAATTAAGTACTTATGCTTGAAAGATAAAAACAAAAATTAAAGGAGGAAATGGAAAGTAATGCTTGGTTTGCCTACCAAGAAGCGCTTCTTTCACAGCACTAGCTTGACGCCTGATTATTTATTGCTTATGGTGGTTTGAAGGATGAGAAGAATGGAGCATTATTGGTGCTTTTCTTTCCTCCACTCCTCACATTGTTCTTAACATCAAACATTGGAGTGTTGCCCTTCTTTGATGAATGATCTTCTTTAAGCCAAAGTTGTTGGAAATGAGATGACTATTGAGACTTCTTCTTCTTTTTCCTTCTTTTTCCATCGCTCTTCTTTTTCTTCTTATTTTCCTCTTGGTGAATTTCTTGTACCTCTTGACTTTGCACAAATTGAACTTGAGCATGGATAGTTGGTGAAGTGTCCATAGGTTCCTTGTCAAACATGTTCACAACCATTTGTTCTTCATTCACCCTCAATATAAGCTCGCCTTTTGGTACATCTATCAAAACTCTGGCGATAGCTAAGAAGGGTCTCCCAAATATCAATGGAATGTTCACATCCTCCTCAATATCCAAGACAAAGAAATCCATAAGAAATATGAACTTTCCTACTTTCACAAGCAAGTCCTCTACCAAACCATAAGGTCTCCTAATTGATATATCCGCAAGTTGCAAGGAGATCATGGTTGGTTCTATATCATGAATACCAAGCCTCTTCATCATGGATAATGGAATAAAATTGATACTTGCTCCAAGGTCACATAGGGCTCTAGCATTGATTACCTCTCCAATGACACATGAAATTGTGAAGGATCTCGAATCCCTCAACTTCAGTGGAAGCTTGTGTTGGAGAATTGAGCTACAATTTTCAGTCAAGGCCACTACCTCACTTGGTTCAAATTTTCTCTTCTTTGCAAGCCAATCTCTCATGAACCTTGCATATGATGGCATGGTCTCGAATGCTTCGGCAAATGGGATGTTGACTTGCAATTGTTTTAAAATATCTAAGAGCAGATCAAATTGCTCTTCTTTCTCTTTCCTCTACCTTGCAATCGGATAAGGCACTTTCACATAAGAAGGAATTTATTGTGGCTTACCCATTTCCTTCAATAATTGACTCTTTGTATTTCTCAAGATAGAATCTTCATCAACTAAGTTCAGCTTCTTTTCCCTCCTATCATATTGAGGTTCCACTTCTTCTTTCCTTTTTGAACTCTCTTCTTTATCACTAGTCTCAACCATCTTCTTGCTCAACTCAAAATTTTCAGCATTTTGGCATGTGGAATGATCAACAACCGGCTCTACTAGCTTCCCACTTCGCAACATGATGGCTTTGCACTCCTCATTTGGATTATTAGTTGTATTTCCAGAAAATCATGCAGTTAATGCACTAGAAACTTGTTTAGAAAGCTGTCCAATCTGCACTTCAAGGTTCTTGATTGATGTATCAGTATTCTTGAAGTTAGATTGTGTGACTTGAATGAATTGTGGAATAGTGCTCTCTAACTTATCCATTCTCTCATCGACATCACTATGTGGTTGATTTGGGAGGGCTAATTGTTGTGAAGATGTGTTGTCTTGTGAAGTTTCTTGTTTCCAAGGAAGATTAGGGTGCTTCTTCCAATTTTGATTATAGGAGTTTGAATAAAAATTCTGCCCTTGTCTTGGAAAATTCCCCATATAGTTTACTTCCTCATGAGAGCCTATACTTGCTTCACATTTACCATTCTCATGTTCTCCTCCACAAAGGACGCCCTTAAGTATTTGACTCTCTAGGGTCTCCTATGTTACTAGTCTTTCCAGTGAATGTATGTTTCTTATGACTTTTGGGAATAAAAGTCCCTTTAAGAAATTTATTCCAGTTCCCTTCTCTTTTTGATTGTTGTGGTCAGTTTAGACTTTGGATCCAATCTTTCTTTTCCTAGAGTTGTGCACTGCCTTGTTGTTGCACGGGATGGGTATGTTTACAAAAGAAGTTTCTTCATGAGACTAAATCTAATCACTTTTACTTTTGGTGAAAGTGATTCAGTTTGAATTCTTATCAAACTGTTGCTCTTTTAAATTGTTGACCAGGAAATTCTAGTGGAAGGAGAAACTTTTTAGATTCATGATTGTAAACGTGTATCGATCATACATTTTTACCTCCCTGAACCTACTAAATGACCTTCATACACTGGATGTTCCTGTATTCTTTTGGATTGATGAAGTTCTTTTAGATACTTTCTTCTGATAGTATGATCTTGATAGTGAGAGATCCTGTTTAGTTTCAAGTTACGTAATTTCGAGGACAAAATTCTTTTTAGAGGGGTAGTATTGTAACACCTTGTTTTTCCTATATTTTATGTAGCAGTAAATACATATTTAAATGTGTTTATTTTAGATTAAACTCATAAGATGATTTTAATTAAACTAAAATCATTTTCTTGTGTTGTTATATCATATGAAGTCACGGTAAAATTTTCGGTTGAAAATTCAGACGGAAGCCAGTCTGCGTTTTCACCGCCGGTACAAGTTTAATGTGCATAAAACCTAATTTTGACCCGTGAACGAGATAGTTAGTGTTTTTATTATGTTTCCTTCAACTTTGGTTATTTTGAAAATTTTCGTTCAAAAATAAAAAAATATTTTATTCGGGCGAAAACGTCGGAAGAATTACGATCGGAATTGCAACCGGGTACGAAATGGAGCAGAATAGGAGACATAAAAGGCTTGAGGTGAGATGAAGGAGTGAGGTGGTTGCTGCATGAAAATCTAGGGTTTGCATGATCATGGCTGCACATGGTTCTGTTTGCCCCTGGAAATTCCTTGATCCATTGTCTTCGCATGGCTCCTCTTTTGTCTCTCCTTCTTTACGTAAGTCCTTTGCTCAAGCACTCAATAATTCTTTTGATATTCCTGGTAATCGGTCGGGGTTGGGGAATCATCACCGATCAAAGACGTTGGACGGTGACAAAAGGACGAAAGCCAACTCCCAACGGGTGGTGTCGTCAGACCCTTATACTTAAATATTAATAAAATTAGAAAATAAAATAAAAATATATATTTAATTATTATTATATTAAATTTATATATTAATATATTATATTATATAAAATAAAAAATAAATATTTTAAAGGGGGTCGGATGGATCAGAATGGATCGGAAGGCGACGGCGTGAAATCGACAACCAAAAGGGGCGGGGACCGGGACGGATCGACCCCTAGATATTCCTGTAAGCCAACTTCCCAAACCTTGTGTCAAGGACAACCGCATCTCAGTTAATATTTCTCAAGATGAGTACGTTAAAGGCCTGGAAGGTTGTAAGAACAACCTGCATGGTAGGCTACTCTTGTCAAAAGGGGATAAGCCTCTTAAGGCCGCAACGCCACATCTCTCGGAAGCGTTGGGCAATGGAAGATGACTCCATTGGGGAAGG
Organism: Sophora flavescens; assembly: GCA_030762895.1. NCBI lineage: Eukaryota > Viridiplantae > Streptophyta > Magnoliopsida > Fabales > Fabaceae > Sophora > Sophora flavescens. Next base: position 148,816,804 of record CM061063.1, read on the forward strand.
GTTATTATGAATTCAATTTCGCTTCACTTGAAGATCTTCGTAGTGTTTGGGCGATTGGTACTTGGAACATCAATCCAGGTATTCTTAGACTATATCAATGGACTCCTGATTTTATCCCAAACATTCAAAAGCAGACACATATTCAATGTTGGGTTCGTATTTTTGACTTACCTCAGGAGTATTGGAGGCCCAAAATCCTCTATGAGATTGCTGGGGTTTTAGGGACTCCTATCGCCCTGGATGAAAATACAAGGAACAAATCCCTTGGTCATTTTGCAAGAGTTTTAGTTGACATTGATCTGTCAGGAAAATTCTACTATGAGATTTTGGTAGAAAGGGACAGTTTTGCGTTTGTTGTAAATATAGAATATGAAAGGCTTCCGGTTTTCTGCTCTTTCTGTCAATCCATAGGGCATGAAATATCAGGTTGTAAGAAGAAGAATGGCAATTCTGTTAACTTAGTCAATGTTAGACAACCCCCTCCAAAAGAAAAGCTGGTTTACGTTCCAAAACAAAGAACTGAAGGCGTCACTCAGTCAGCAATGCAGAAGGAAAATTTGATTATTGATGTCGATCAAGAGGCTTCCAAGTCTCAATCTCCTTTAGAAGTGTTGCCTCATATTGAACAGGCTGTGTAGGCCATTCAGAGTGTTGTTTTGCCCGATTCAGTGCCTCATGTTCTTGAACAAATTATCCATGCTAATTGCATTAATACCGATGCTGATGATCAGCAGAATGATGCGGTTGCTGAACCTTTGTTGATGATGATTCAGATTCCATTGAAACTGTTTTTGATGAGTCCCTACTTTCTAGTGGTCCTGCTAACGTGGTTCATAATCATGATATTGGTTATGTTTCCGATTCTCAAAAATCTCCACAGGTTTCTTTGCACATTGGAGGTTCAGTGGGTAATAGATGTTCTCCAGAACAGGTTGAAAGAGTGGAGTTTGCCTCTGAAAATCTGTTATCTGCTGCTGCAAGGAATGACATGCGAATTGTTTCAAAGTTCTGGGCTGATCAAACTGATCATGATGTCCAGGAGCCTGTTGTTAACGCAGTTTCATATCCCGTGGAAGATGCTGTGGCGGATAAGGCCAACACTGGCTTCACTCCTGTGTTGTCGAAATCACAGAAGAAGAAGCTTAAACAAATTAGGAAAAATGAGGCTATTAATCCAAAGAGAGTGGAAGGGAACACCCGGTGCAGGGCTGGTCCTAGAAACTTCGCTTGATGAAGGTACTTTTCTGGAATATCAGAGGTCTAGGTAATGTTGAATCTAGACTAATTCTGAAAAAACTGTGCAATCAGCATAAACCTCACTTGGTTCTCATTGCAGAACCTTGGGTGGAGTTCTCTAGTATTTCTCCTTCTTTCTGGAAGTCGCTTGGTCTGAGTTCTTTTATGTTTAATGAAAGAATTAACAAAGCTCCAAATATCTGGTGCCTTTGCTCTGAGAGTATTTGACCTGTTTCAATAGCAGTTTCTGCCCAGCATTGTTCCATCTCAGTGGTATGGGAAAATCAGCAGATTTGTATATCAGGTGTTTATGCCTCTACAACTTACTTGGGTAGAAAAGAGCTTTGGAAAGATCTGTCCTCTTTAACTAGAAATAACTCTAATCCTTGGATTTTCATTGGTGACTTTAATGCTATCTTGGGAGCTCATGAGAAGAGAGGAGGCTCTCTTCCTTTAAGGCAGTCTTGTGAAGACTTCAGTAACTGGTCAAATGACAATGAGCTGACTCATGTGCAGACAAAAGGTGCGCAGTTCACTTGGTGTAATAGAAGATCTGGGAGGGCTTACACTGAACTCAGGCTTGACAGGGTCATTGTAAATGATAGCTCTTTAACCTTTTGGGACAAAATTTCCTGCACCACTCTAACCAGGAATAAATCTGACCACTTCCGAATTCTTCTTTCGCTGACCAAAGGTTTTGTTCCTAAACCTTCATCTTTTAAATTCTTCAATATGTGGTGTGATCATGAGGACTGTGGTAGGATCGTTAAGGAGGTCTGGAATAGGCATGTAGTTGGCTGCCTCATGTTCATCTTAGCTCAGAAGTTGCGATTTCTTAAAGCTGAATTAAAAAGCTGGAATAAAAACATATTTGGGGATGTCACTCAAAATGTTGAGAGGGCATTTGCTGATCTGAACTTTGTGCAGCAACAAATTCAGGATGTTGGTTACTCGGATTCCCTTCAAGAACAGGAAAATAAAGCGCAAATTGATCTGCAAAAAATTTTGTCTTTTGAGGAGGCCTTTTGGAAACAGAAAAGTCAGTTCAACTAGTATTCAAAAGGAGATAGAAACACTGCTTTTTTCCATAAAATGGCTAAAGTCAAACACACTACAAAACAGTTGACAGTTCTGAAAAGGGGGGACATGGTGATTGACTCTCAAGCTAATATTGAGCAACATGTTCTTGATTTCTATTCCAACCTCTATGCCTCTGAGAATGAGTGTTCTGATAACGGCTTGATTGATAGAGCCATTCCCAAACTGGTCTCCACCGCGGACAATTGCATGTTAACCAATCTACCGTCTATGGAAGAGGTAAAGACAGTCGTTTTTGCTATGAATGGATCTGGCTCTCCTGGTCCTGATGGTTTTGGGGGCTGCTTCTACCAATCGTTTTGGGACATTGTTTGTGTTGACGTTCATAGATCAGTCTTGCAATTCTTTACTCAAGATTGGTTGTTGCTTGGGCTGAATTCAAATTCTGTGGCTCTTATTCCAAAGTTCCCTGAAGCTATTAAAATTGAAGACTATAGGCCTATTGCACTTGCTAATTTTCAATTCAAGATCATCACCATGGTTCTGGCAGACAGGTTAGCTTTAATTGCCCCCAAGATTATTTCCATTCAGCAAAGAGGTTTCATTAAGAACAAGCACATATCTGATTGCATTTATTCTGCCTCCGAAGCTATTAACCTCTTGGACACTAAATCTTTTGGTGGCAATGTGGCTTTGATGTTTGATATAAACAAGGCTTTTGATACTTTGGATTAGGCTTTTCTTCTTAAAGTGTTGGATGCTTTTGGTTTTGCTCCTAAGTTCTGCAGCTGGATACTCACAATCCTAAAATCAGCTAAACTCTCTTTCATGGTTAATGGTCGTGCTGTTGGTTATTTATCTTGTAAGAGAGGTGTGAGACAAGGTGGTCCTCTTTCTCCTCTTATTTTTTGCTTAGCTGAAGATGTTTTAAGCAGGAGCATTGATCTATTAGTGAAATCCAAGAAGCTTTTGCCTATGGCAGGTCCTAGGGGGTTCCAAACTCCTTCCTATGTCCTTTATGCTGATGATATTATGGTTTTTTGTAAGGGAACCAAAAAGAACCTTTCCACGTTGATGTCTCTATTTGTTGACTATGCTAAGTCTTCTGGTTAGCATCTTTGCCTTGGTAAATGTAGGTTCTTTGCAGGGTCAGTCTCTTCCAGAAGATTGCAGGAGATTAAGTCCATTCTTGGTTTCCCTGCAGGCAGTATGCCTTTTTCTTACCTGGGTGTTCCAATCTTCAAGAAAAAACCCAAAGCATTTCATTTATAGCCTATTGCAGATCGAATCAAGGCCAAGTTGAGTGCTTGGAAAGGTTCCCTTTTGTCCATTATGGGTAGAGTGCAGTTGGTGAATTCTATTATTAATGGCATGTTGCTTTACAGCTTCCACATATACTCCTGTCCTGTTTATTTACTAAAGTCTATTGATAGATGGATTAGAAATTTTGTTTGGTCTGGGGATATTCATTCTAAGAAGCTTGTCACAGTTTCTTGGAAGAGAGTGTGCACTCCTATAAAGGAAGGTGGAATTGGCCTTAGATCAATCCGTGCCATCAATGATTCTGCCTTGCTAAAGCTAACTTGGGAAGTTGTTTCATCAAATGAATTCTGGGCGGCCTTCTTGAGAGCTAGATTTTTCAGAAACAAAAAGTATCCTACCACTTATTGCAAGTCATCCATTTGGCCTGGTCTTAGGAAATTGTTGTGCTTGGTCTATGACAATTCCTCTTGGATTATTGGGGATGGAAACAGCATTAACTTTTGGAGGGACAGTTGGCTTGATCTCCCTGTTGTAGATGCCATTCATTTGCCTTCCAATCTTCATGAATCCCTTCAGGCTAGTGTTCATGATTTCATAAGTAATGGCTCTTGGTTGCTTCCCCCTGAATTATGCGAAAAATTCCCTGATCTTTGTGAAGACATTGGCAAAGTGGTGATTCCAATTTGTGCTGATGAGAAAGACCAGCTGGTTTGGAAAAATTCAGATTCGGGTGCACTGTCTCTCAAAGAGACTTTTCTGTTTCTCAACCCTGCTGCATCTTAGAATTGGTGTTAGGTTCTTTGGTCTAACTATATCCCTCCATGCAGATCTTTTTTAGTTTGGAGAATTTTCCGTTGCAAAATGCCAACTGATGATTGTCTTAGGAAAAAGGGTGTTATCATAGTCTCTATGTGTTCTTTATGTGGAGAATCAGAGGAAATAGCTGAGCATCTGTTTTTACATTGTAAATTCGCAACCCACTTATGGAACTGGTTGAGCCACACGCTGCAATGTCCTCTAGATCTGTCCTCAATTGCTGCAATCTTCTCGGTTCTAGATAGAAATTGGAGCAGACAGCTTAATTTGGTCATCAAGGCTGCCATCATCAATGTGGTTTGGATGATTTGGAGCTGTAGGAATCACTGAAGATTCAATAACGTCTCCATTCCTCCTTCGAGGGAAGTTGGTGCTATTTTAGCAGCTACCAACCTTTCTGGCTCCTTATCTCCTGGTCCAATGTTTTCCTCAATAGAGGAGTTTAAGATTCTTAAGCATTTCTCAATCTCTGGTAAGTGCTGCAAGGCTCATGCCATTAAACAAGTGGATTGGTTTCCTCCTAAGTGCTCTTGGATTAAATGTAACATTGATGGTTCGGCTAAGGGCTCCCCGGGTCATGCTGCTAGTGGGGGTATTTTTCGGGATTCAAGTGGTGCTATTCTTGGATGCTTCTCAACTTACATTGGCATAAATTATGCTTTTACAGCTGAGCTTATGGCAACCATGACTGCCATTGAGATTGCCTTTAGCAAAGGTTGGGTCAAACCGTGGTTGGAAAATGATTCTATGTTTGTAGTGGACGCTTTCAGTTCCAATAAGGCCATTCCTTGGAGACTGAGAAATAGATGGAGAAATTACTTGGTGTATGTGTCACAGATGCAATTTTCAGTTTCTCACATTTTCAGAGAGGGCAATGCTTGCGCTGACAAATTAGCCTCATTTGGATCATCAAACCATGGTTTCCACTGGTGGGATCTCCCCCCTCCTTTTATTAAGGATGACTTCATTAGGAATAGACAGGGTCTTCCTAATTATAGATTTTGCTAATTCTCTCATGGGTTTTGGCCATTGTCCCCCCATGTTTTTGTACTCTTTTTATCTTTTTAATATATTGAGGTGTGCTGCAGATGATGGGTAGGGCTGGTGGTGCCAACCTAGTTGGGATTACCTTCTCTATTGTGATGCCTATGCATGCCTTAGCCTTTTATTAAAAAAAAAGATGATGGAGTGAGGTGACTCACTAGAGGTATGACCTAAGATACCTCCTAAAAAGTGGTCATGATGACACTTTTTGAAATATAACATATTATATTCTAAAACACCATTTTTCTCTCTCTTCTCAAACCAAACAAGGCACAAGGTCAAAACTTGCTCTCCAAGCTCATTCCTCTCTCCTCAATTTCGTGCCACTCTCTCCCCTCTCTATATATATCCCTTTCATTTTCACTTCATCATCTTCCTCCTTCAACCTCAATTAAACATTCATCTTCTTCTCTCTTCTAAAAGTTCAAGCTCTTAAAGCTTTAGTTTTTATTCATCTTTTCTACTTAAGTTCTTCACTAAAGTTCTTCCTTATACTAAGGGTAATGCTCTCATATGAATCTTTTTGCAAGTTTCATCTTTTATTTCTTTGTTTACCTTATGTGTTTTTTATGTGCTTTAAACCTCTAAAATCTCTCAAAAATGGTAGAAAACTCCTTTTGAGTTGAAACCACTTTCTATAGTCTTGTGTTAACTTGTATTTTCACATACTAAGAGGTTGTGTAAAACAAAAATCTCTACCCATCTCTTCCAATGAAGGCCGAATGCTTGCATTTGGGACCTAGGAAGTTTTTGTTTCAACTTTTGGAATATGATCATGTGTTTGAGTTTCTAACTATCCCTTGATCTTGAATCTATAAATCTTGGAAGTTTAGATAGCTTGTTCCTATGATGACTGAAAAATATGAATAAGTAGGCCTAGGATACTATGTTTCAACTTTCCACATATTGATCATGGATTTAGAACTCTTAATACCTTGTGATTCTAAACCTAAGAGTTATGGTTAAACAAAGAATACTTTCCTCATCATCTTATGATGATCGAAACTTAGTGTTTTGGTTCTAGGATGTTTAAGTTTTTATTTGTCCAAGATGATCATGGACTTGAGCTCCATAAGATATTTGGATGCTAAGTCTAAGAGATCGAAAAGTTTAAGCATTTCTAACTTGTTTATTCTATATTATTAAAGCTAGTATGTGTTACTTTCATTTTTCCAAGATGATCATGGACTTGAGCTCCATAAGATATTTGGATGCTAAGTCTAAGATATTGGAATGTTTAAGTTTCCATTGTTTTACAAGATGATCATGGACTTGATCTCCACAAGATATTTGGTTGCTAAGTCTAGGAGATTGGAAAGTTTAAAGATTTTTAGACTATAGATCCTATGAAGGCCGAACCTAGAAGGTCATGGACATATGATACTTTGTTCTTATTTTTCCAAAATGATCATGGTTTTGAGGTCCTTAACACATATGGATGCTAAACCTAAGAGATTGTAAAGTTTAGTGAATGCTAGCCTATTTTACTAGCCTTGGCCGAATGCCCTATATTTTTAACTTAGTGGGATTTTAATTCAACTTTGTTAAATGATCATTGTTTATGAACTCCTAACACTTAAGGATCATAAATCCATGATTTGTATAATTTTAGGGAATCTCTAAGCCTAAGAACTAGTCTTGGCTGAACCTATATCTTGTGGTTTAGTGTTCTTGTTTGATTTTGACTTGTGATTTTGTGTTCATAACCTTAGACTTCCATCGCGGAGGAAACGAGGACGTTCGTGGTATACCTCTTCGAGCATCTAATCTCCTTACCTTCATAGAAGGTAAGAGGGGATTGCCTAGGGATATTCAATGACTATATGCATGTGTGTATGTGTTTACTTGAGTGATTTGAATATTATTATGATGTGGAGTAAAAACTTGAATGACTTGTTTACTTGAACTATTGTGATTATTACCTGCTTAAAGTATTGTGAGTTGTATCTTTGTGATGAACTGTCATTAATTGTGATATTATTGTTGAGAATATATTACCGTTAATTGAAGTTTGAGAAGTTGGACTTGAGTCTATGCACAATAATTATAAGGATAAAAAGCCTTAACAAGCCTTGAATAGAACTTTGAAAGTATTGGTTTCATTCGTAAAAGTTCCTTGTTTAAAACGCTTACTTCAAAGAATATGAGATTCTAGTTTTGAAAAGAAACGTTGAAGTGTTTTTAAGTCAATAGAAACTACCTTTTTATGATCCAAAGTTGGTGCGAGAGAAAACCTTTTTCGAACTATGTGTTTCATGGAGGAAAAACCCCTTTGAAAATATTTCATTTTATTCCATCAAGGATTTCAAAAGCAAACAAATTTCCAAATGTTTTATAAAAGAATTTGTAAAAGAAAAGATTTTCTCCTAAATGATTTAGAAACGTTCTGGTTACTTGGATAAGTGACCGATGTTTTGTTTTGGTTTTTGATTTTCACTGAGCGAAAAGTAAGCACATGTGAAAGAGAATACTAATTCGCGAGACGTCGCCTCTAGCATTCAGTTTATGCACGTGATCTGGAATCTTTGTCAAGAATTATGGACCAAGGGTACCAATCGTGATATTATGGGCTAGGAGTCCTAATTTTGGAATTGAGGACTGTGTGTCCTAATTCCGTTGTTATAGGCTATGAGTCCTTATCATGTTGAAATAAAACATGGATAAAATTATAATTGTTTCTACGACCACAACCTCGGACTGCGGCATCGGTCTAAGGTGTTGTGATTGAGCACGTGTCCTGTGTTTTTGATTTTCAAGTAATGAAAATTATGAATAGTCGTTAGCTTTGGGCTTCGACAACGGAAAAGAGTGAATACAAAGAAAAGTCTCGATAATGAAAAGTCTTTTATTCATATGCATTTCCCCTTAGCAGACGTGCTTGAGTTATCCGAATACCCGCTTAAGATGTGGTATTTGATGAGGTATACATCCGAATGGCCGTTATAAGGGATTCGTGATGATGTTGATCAGGGTGCATGAGGTGACGGAGACAACTTGCCAAATGGAGCGTATGAGCCTGATCAACTCTTTCTTTCTTGATGATAAAACAGTGATGGTATCTCATGAGATTAAGATTAGAGCCTGATGATAGAAGTGTCATGCATTATATTTATAAAATTGATTGATTCGGGTATGAGACCCATTGAAATAATACTTGTTGTTTACCTATGAGTAATGTTAAAATGATAATATGCCAAGGTGTTGTATTTATCATGTGTATGGTTGTTGTGTGATATATCCATTTGTCGGTATCTCACACTTACAGTTATATCAGGTCTCTCCGGGTTTTGCTGTAGTACCTTGGTACTCTAGTACCGATGTTGCAGAGGAGTCTTTCTAAGTCACTTGAATACCAAGTGTTAGAGGTTGGGAAAGTATTCTGATTGGGGGTCTCTCCAATGAATATTTGATAGAATGACCAGCTTAGGAGTCTGAGTTGGGTTGTATATGTAAATAGGTCGGTAAATGTAGTGTTATATACATCCATCCATCTGTAGTTTGAACTTTTTCTTTCGAAAGTGGAAACTTAGAGAAATGTTATATGTCATGGAAACTTTGTTACGAATGTGACTTTACGTTTTGAATGTATGAACGATGGATTTCAAAGTTATCCTTAAAGAAAAAAAATTATACCTCAGTTTTCTGACTTAGAAAAAACAATTTTCCGAAAGCAGCCAGCAAATTATCTTTTAATTTACTTTCGCATGTGTTACATAGTAATGCTATACTTTCATTTGAAGAAAAATCATTATGCTGACTAAATATAGAAATTCTAATTAGAATCAATCTCAAATCAATGCAATCAATTCATTTTATTGAAATTAATGAATTTGTCCAAAGTTTGAAAATATCAATTAAAATCAATTAATCAATTAATAAATATTAAAATACCAAATTAAAATTGAATATGTAATCAATTAAAATCATTATGGATGAATGAATCAATCAAACATTAAAACTCACCTAAAAATTCGAGGAACAATTATTGCTCAGTTTCAAAACACCTTAGGTGCATTCTCTCTCTTTCTCTCTCTACTCCATCAAAGGCAAATGTCTTTCTCTACCTATCTTGCATCTCTCTATCGGAGGCCACCACCTGCCACCAACCATAGAACAAGAAACGGGAAAGGCTCCCTTCTATTCTTCATTTCCACCCTCTCTGCTCATTCTCATAATTTTTTTCCTCTCAAGTTCTTCGAAGGCCATCTCATCTCCTTGCTCATTCGATCGGTTCGGTTATCTCTCAATTCATGTAATGACTCTAATATCTTCGAATACTATCTCTGCTTCATTTTTGAATCGATGCAAGGTTCTGAAATTGGAACTGTAACATCCCTGACTGCTCTATGGATTGACGATTGTCCCCACAGACCAACACGGGTCTTTTCAGCATGCTTTGTCCTCACTCACACGCTTCCCGGGAAAACTTCCCAGGAGGTCACCCATCCTCAACTGTATAGTCCCATACCTACACAGTCTCAGGATCCCTCTCATTCGGGTGTGTAATCGATTCATTCATGTGTCCCTCCGCCTAGAAGCCTGCCAAGAGCCGCTCCTTGTCCATGCCTTCTTGCACGGGCGACCACTCCCCGCCCTCGTCGGCACCCGGGTGTTACATGCTCACCAGCTTCCGCTTGGTTCGTCCCCAAACCACACCGTACTGGGAGAGGTGCCGCTCTGATACCATCTGTAACATCCCTGGCCGCTCTATGGATTGACGACTGTCCCCATAGACGAACACAGGTCTTTTCAGTGTGATCTGTCCTCACTCACACGCTTCCCGGGAAAACTTCCCAGGAGGTCACCCATCCCAGAATCGCTCTAAGTCAAGCACGCTTAACTGCGGAGTTCTTAAGTGATGGGCTTCCAAAAACAAGATAATGTGACACCCTAAACCCGGCGTCACATGATTATCCAATTGCAGAAATATTTCTTATTTACAATGCTAGTTACTTTCTGAAAGTATCATTTTCTCGATGGATGAGTACACTAAAAACGGTAGTTAAATTTTTTTTTTTGAGATGAAGGAAGATAAAGGTGATGAACACTCAGAACATGAATTGAAGACAACTTATATATATAACATGTCCCAATGAAAGCCAAGTTTCAGTGCATAAGATAGGGCCTTATCAATGGCCATTGCAACAGATGTAGACATCTAGGAGTTACAACTTAAAAGAGAGTAAGTAAGACACAGGGAAAGAGGGTCCGGAACCACATCCAAAAGATAACTCTAAAAGTCAGATGACGGAAGATTATCCACAAAATGCTCCAAATTGGTTACTGACACTGATTGCAAGCAGGGTCTCCACAAGGGCTCCCACGAGACGAGGCCCCAGGTAATGGGTCTATAACGTTGTCGCCCTCATCAACGGAATCGTCTTCATCGTCATGATCCATAACGTGATCCTCCGGCTCATCTTCCTCCATGACCTCAACGAAGTCCTCCTCAGGGTCCTCCTCGGGGTCCTCCTCAATCGGCGCTGCCGGCTCTATGTCAAGAGGTGGTGGCTCATGTAGCAGTCCGTGAGCTCGCAGTGTGTGAAGGTAATACCAGATCGGAGGCAGAGCTACCCTCCTAGTTTCCACAGCGTGGCTTCTACGGATTGGGTCTCCGGCAGCATTTAGATCGGTCGTGGTGATGGCTCCGTGGTATGTGGCAGATGTCGCCCCTGGGTGTATCTGCCATGCCCCAGCATCCCCTGCATCGTCGAAGACCTCAGTCTTCGATGTTGTCGGCACCAGCGGGATATTGGGGTCCATCTGGACTCATGTACATACGGCGATACCAAAAGGAATAGAGAATAACAGGTAGAAATGAAAGAGTGAGATACCGACAACAGATATATCGCACAACAACCATACATATGATACATACAACACCTTGGCATATTGACATTTTAAACATTACTCATAGGCAAACGACAAGTATTATTTCAGTGGGTCTCATACCCGAATCAATCAATTTTATAAAGATAATGCATGACACTTCAATCATCAGGCTCTAATCTTAATCTCATGAGATACCATCACCGTTTTATCATTAAGAAAGAAAGAGTTGATCAGGCTCATACGCCACGTTTGGCAAGTTGACTCCGTCACCTCATGTACCCGGATCAACACCATCACGAATCCCTTATAACGGCCATTCGGATGTATACATCATCAAATACCACATCTTAAGCGAGTATTCGGTAACTCAAGCATGTCTGCCAATGGGAAATGCATATGAATAAAAGACTTTTCATTAACGAGACTTTTCTTTGTGTTCTTTCTTTTCCGTTGTCGAAGCCCAAAGCTAACGACTATTCACAATTTTCATCACTTGAAAATTTATAACACAGGACGTACAGTCCGAGTGCTCAATCACAACACCTTAGACCGAGGCCGCAGTCCAAGGTTGTGGTCGTAGAAACAATTATCAATTTATCCATGTTTTATTTCAACATGATAAGGACTCCTAGACCATAACAATGAAATTAGAACACACAGTCCTCAATTCCAAGATTTGGACTCCTAGCGCATAATATCACAACTTGGACCCTTAGCCCATAATTCTTGACATGAATCCCAGATTGCGTGCTTATAACTGAATACTAAAGGCGACGTCTCACGAACTAGATTCTCTTTCACATATGTTTACTTTTCGCTCAGTGAAAATCAAAACCAAAACAAAACCTCGGTCACTTATCCAAGTAACCGGAATGTTTCTAAATCATTTAGGAGAAAATCTTTTCCTTTACAAATTCTTTTATAAAACATTTTGGAAATTCGCTTGCTTTTGAAATCCTTGATAAATAAGGTCAAATATTTTCAAAGGGGTTTTTCCTTCATAAAACACATAATTCGAAAAAGGTTTTCTCTCATACCATCTTTGGATCATAAAAAGGTAGTTTCTATTGTCTTAAAAAAAACACTTCAACGATTTTTTTCAAAATAAGAATCTCATTTTCTTGAAGTAGGCGTTTTAAACAAGGAACTTTCTTAAATGAAACCATTACTTTCAAAGTTCTATTCAAGGCTTATTAAGGCTTTTAATCCTTATAATCATTGTGCACAGACTCAAGTCCGGCTTCTCAAACATCAGTCAACAGTAATATCCTCAACAATAATATCACAGTTAATGACAGTTCATCATATATATACAACTCACAATACTTTAAGGCAAGTAATAATCAACTTCAAGTAATAATCACCATAGTTCAAGTAAACAAGTCATTCAAGTGTTTGCTCCACATCATAATAATATTCAAATCGTTCAAGTAAACACATACACACATGCATATAGTCATTGAATATCCCTAGGCAATCCCCTCTTACTTTCTTTGAAGGTAAGAAGGTTAGATGCTCGACGAGGTAAGTCGCGAACGTTCTCGTTTCCTCCGCAATGGAAGTCTAAGGTTATGAACACAAAATCACAAGTAAAAATCAAAACAAGAACACTAAACCACAAGGTATAGGTTCGGCCAAGACTAGTTCTTCGGGTTAGAGATTCCCAAAAATTATAGAACTCATGGATTTATGATCCTTAAGTGTTAGGAGTTCATAAACAATGATCTTTTAACAAAGTTGAATTAAAATTCCACTAAGTTAAAAACATAGGGCATTCGGCCAAGGCTAGTAAAATAGGCTAGCATTCACTAAACTTTCCAATCTCTTAGGTTTAGTATCCATATGTGTTAAGGAGCTCAAAACCATGATCATCTTGGAAAAATGAAAATAACACATACTAGCTTTAATAACATAAAATAAACAAGTTATAAATCCTTAAACTTTCCAATCTCTTAGACTTAGCATCCAAATATCTTATGGAGCTCAAGTCCATGATCATCTTGGAAAAATGGAAGTAACACATACTAGCTTTAACAACATAAAATAAACAAGTTATAAATCCTTAAACTTTCCAATCTCTTAGACTTAGCATCCAAATATCTTATGGAGCTCGAGTACATGATCATCTTGGAAAAATGAAAGTCACACATACCAGCTTTAACAACATAAAATAAACAAGTTATAAATCCTTAAACTTTCCAACCTTTTAGACTTAGCATCCAAATATCTTATGGAGCTCAAGTCCATGATCATCTTGGAAAAATGAAAGTAACACATACTAGCTTTAATAACATGAAAAAACAAGTTATAAAGAGTTCTAAATCCATGATCAATACTTGGAATGTTGAAACATAGTATCCTAGGCCTACTTATTCATATTTTTCAGCCATCATAGGAACAAGCTATCAAAACTTCCTAGATTTATAGATTCAAGATCAATGGATAATTAGAAACTCAAACACATGATCATATTCCAAAAGTTGAAACAAAAACTTCCCAGGTCACAAATGCAAGCATTCAGACTTCATTGAAAGAGATGGATAGAGATTTTTGTTTTACACAACCTCTTAGTATGTGAAAATATAAGTTAATACAAGACTATAGAAAGTGGTTTCAACTCAAAAGGAGTTTTCTATCATTTTAGAGAGATTTTAGAAGTTTAAAGCATATAAAGAACACATAAAGTAAACTAAGAAATAAAATATGCAAATTGAAAAAAGATTTATATTAGAGCATTACCCTTAGTATAAGGAAGAACTTTAATGAAGCACTTAAGTAGAAAAGATGAATAAAAACTAAAGCTTTAAGAGCTTGAACTTTAAGAAGAAAGGAAGAAGATGAACTTTAATGGAGGTTGAAGGAGGAAGATGATGAAGTGAAAATGAAAGGGGTATATATAGGGAGAGGGAGGGGAGTTCACGGCTAGGGAGTGAGAGGCAGAGCTTGTTTAGCAAGCTTGGTGGTTCAATGCTTGATTGGATGGAAGAAGAGAGAGAAAAGACTTTTGGATTAGAATAGTATTATAATTTGAAAAGTGTGATGATGGTACTTTTAGAGTGTGTCATAGCCCTTTCCATCATATCTACTTACTTCTTTTATGGTCCATAATCTGCTTCATTTGGTACCCGGTTGCATTTTCAATCGTAATTTTTTCGACGTTTCACCCGAATAAAATATTTTATTTTATTTTTGCACTAAAATTTTTAAAATAACCAAGGTTGAAGGAAACATAATAAAAACACTAATTGTTTCATTCACGGGTCAACATTAGGTTTTCTGCACAGTAAACTTGTACCAGCAGTGAAAACGCAGACCGACTTCCGTCTGAATTTCCAACCGAAAATTTTACCGTGACTTCATATGATATAACAACACAAGGAAATGATTTTAGTTTAATTAAAATCATCCTACGAGTTTAATAAACATATTTAAATATGTATTTATTGCTACAAAAAATATAGGAAAAACAGGGTGTTACAATACTACCCCTCTAGAAAGAATTTCGTCCTCGAAATCACGCACCTTGAAATAACTCAGGGTATTGAAATTTCATCTTGTCCTCCGCTTCCCATGTAGCTTCTCCGGTTGTCTCGTTCCAGATGACTTTGACTAAAGGGATTTGTTTACCTCTGAGCTGCTTCAGCATCTTATCCGTGATTCGTACCGGCGAAGTCTCAAAAGATAGGTTCTCTTTTAATTGTACTTTATCAGATTTAATAACATGTGATGGATCAGGAATATACTTTCTCAACTGAGAGACATGGAAAACAACATGAATGTTGGAAAGAAAAGGAGGTAAAGATATTTTGTACGCTACTGGACCTACGCGACGAAGAATTTGGTAGGGTCCAATGAATTTGGGAGTAAGCTTTTTGGATTTTATCACTCTTCCAATTCCAGTCGTTGGTGTGACTCTCAAGAATACATGATCAAGAGGTCGTCGTCTCTTGTCAGCGTAACTTTTCTGTCGACTTTGGGCCGTCCGCATTTTCTCCTGGATCATCTTGACCTTCTCGATCGTTTGTTGTACGATCTTTGGTCCTAACATCAAACTCTCACCATCCTGGTACCAACAAAAAGGTGTTCGGCATCGTTGACCATACAAAGCCTCATAGGGTGCCATCCCTATACTGGAATGAAAACTGTTGTTGTAGGTGAATTCTATCAATGGTAGGAACTCGTCCCAGCTCCCATTGTCTTCCATCACACAAGCTCTTAGTAAATCTTCGAGTGATTTGATTGTCCTATCTGACTGTCCGTCAGTTTGTGGATGATACACATAACTCAATTTGAGTTTTGTTCCCAACGAGTTCTGTAGTCCCTTCCAAAATTCTGAAGTAAACCTGGGATCACGATCCGAAACGATAATCGAGGGTATACCATGCAACTTGACAATCTCTTCGATGTACAACTGAGTCAACCTTTTCATCTGGTACTTCATGCTGATAGGTAAAAAGTGAGCTGACTTGGTCAGTCGATCCACAATTACCCATATAGCCTCTTGTCCCTTCCGATTCCTCGGTAAGCTGGTCACAAAGTCCATTGAAATACCATCCCACTTCCATTCTGGGATGTCCAAGTATTGTAACATTCCTGCTGGCCTCTGGTGTTCAATCTTAGCCTTTTGACATATCAAACAAGAAGCGACGTATTCCATTATGTCTCTTTTCATTCCATACCACCAATATAACTTCTTGAGATCTTGATAGATCTTCGTGGCTCCTGGGTGTAAACTCAACTTACTCCTGTGAGCCTCCTCTAAAATCAACTTCCTAAGCTCGGCGTCATATAGTATACGGATTCTTTCACCGAATCTCAAAATTCCATCCATTCCTTCTCTGAATTCTGATAGTGCTCCTTGTCGCACTAAGTCCCTTTCTTCCTGCAGATACTGATCACTCCCTTGTTTCTCTTTTATTTGTTCCATCAATCCGTTCGAAACGATGATCCTATTCAGACACAGCCTTCCCGGAAATGTCTTAACTGATAAACTTAGATCCCGGAATTGTTCCAACAATCCCTTCTCTTTAACCATCATTACTGACGCGTGTATTGACTTCCTCCTCAGTGCATCTGCCACCACATTCACCTTTCCAGGGTGGTACTGTAGTTGAAAGTCATAGTCCTTCAAAAACTCCGACCAACACCTCTGACGCATGTTCAACTCCTTCTGGTCGAAGAGGTACTTCAAACTCTTGTGGTCACTGAAAACATTAAAAGTAGCTCCATACAAATAATGCCTCCAGATTTTTAGGGCGAAGACTTCCGCTACTAACCCCAAGTCATGCGTCGGGTAATTCCTTTCGTGAATCTTCAACTGCCTTGAAGCATATGCTATGACCTTTCGGTTCTGCATCAGCACACATCCCAATCCCTGATGTGAAGTGTCACAATAAACTTCAAAAGGTTCCTTAGGATCAGGTAGGATCAACATGGGTGAGGTTGTCAACCTTCTCTTCAGCTCTTGGAAACTTCCTTCACAAGCCTCCGTCCAAACAAATGCTTGATCTTTCCGAGTTAACTGGGTAAGGGCCCCACTATCTTAGAAAATCCCTCAATGAATCTCCTATAGTAGCCCGCTAAGCCCACAAAGCTACGGATTTCAGTTGCCGTTGTTGGCCTTTTCCATTCTAAAACAGCCTTGACTTTTGACGGATCCACTGCGATTCCTTCGCATGATATTACATGACCTAAGAATTGAACTTGGTCCAACCAGAATTCGCACTTTTCCGCCTTCGCATAGAGTTTCTTCTGTTTCAAGGTTTGAAGAACAATGCTGAGATGTTCAGCATGCCTTTCCTTGTTTGGAGAATAGATCAGAATATCATCAATGAAGACGACAACAAACTGATTTAAGTAAGGACGAAAAATCCTATTCATGTAATCCATGAATATGGCAGGGGCATTCGTCACTCCAAACGGCATCACTAGGTACTCGTAATGCCCGTAGCGTGTTCGAAACGCTGTCTTTGGGACATCCTCTGCTTTCACACGAATCTAATGGTAGCCTGACCGCAAATCTATTTTCAAGAATACTGTCGCACCAGGCAACTGGTCCATGAGATCATCAATCCTTGGGAGTGGATATCTGTTCTTGATCGTAACCTTGTTCAACTGCCGAAAATCTACACAGAGTCGAGAAGTCCCATCCTTCTTCTTTACTAACAGAACCGGAGCTCCCCACGGTGATACACTGGGTTGGATGAATTCCTTCCTCATCAACTCTTCAAGTTGTTCCTTCAGGGTTTCTAACTCCGATGGTGACATGCGATACGGTGCCATGGATATTGGTCCAATGCCTAGAACCAAATCGATCGCAAACTCGATATCTCGAACAGGCGGTAGACCAGGTACATCCTTAGGAAAAACTTCCGGAAACTCATTGACGACAGGTACGGACTCCAAGTCTAACTCACTCTTAACATATGAGGAAAACAACAACATGTAACCTTGAGCTCCCTCTCTCAAAGAAGCTCTTACCTGACTAGCAGATAGTAATCCAGAAATCTCATCCCTAAAGACTAAGGTCCTTTGAGCACAGTCTATCAGGATATGTACATCTAAATTCTCTAACCGTCCCAACTCTTCAAAAGGTAATGGTCCCTTTTCTTCTCATTTGTATGAAGAACTCTAAGAAGATAAATATGGCGATTATGAAGATGAATCACATGACAATGCATGATAATGATGATGATTAGTTTCTCTCTTGCATGTTTATTTGTTGTATGATCGTGATGTGTACAAAGATATTAAAAGCAATAGTCTTTTTTTTTTTTATGTTTGATTTAAATATATTTGTATTGTTTTTAAAAAAAAGGAATTATTGCAGTATTTCTTCAAAATTTAAGTTGTAGAGATATAAGTATATAATAATAATAATACGAATATCAAGTATTAAATATATGAAAAAAACAACACTAATATGAATTTAATAATTTTTTCAAAGTTACAATAATATAATATTATAATAATATTTTTTTTTTCAAAATTTACTTTTCAAGGCAATAAAAATTGATGAAAAAGTATATCATATAACATGCCGCAATTTGTGGAATACTTTTCTAACAAATATATATATATATATATATATATATAATTATTTATTAATCGAGTATTTCTTTTTCTTTATTTGGTTACTATTAGTTGAGTATTTCAATATAATATAATAATATAATATAACATATAATAATATGTACATCGAAATTATAGGATTTCGTCAAAAAATAAAAAATATAGGATATGCATTTTGGACAAAAAATATATCATGTTATCATATTTTTATTCTGAAAATATAATTCCTATCATGCAAATAATAACAATTATGGTCATGCTTAAAAAATTATGGCTAAAATAAATATACAATAGCCCTCCAATAAAATAATTAATATTTATAATAATCATTCATTTTGATTTATTATCAATATTCTGAAAAATGAAATTTCTATCTTCTTTTTTTTAAAATTTAATATTTAATGGTCACCTTTCACCTGTTAAATGAAGATTCCCTTTCTTAATTGTAGAATACAATTTATGACTCATTAAACTTAGAAAATAATAAAATAACATTCCTAAATAAAAATAATGCTTTGAGAATCAACATTTAAAATAATTAAATCAATATTTACTATATATGTATTTATATATTTTTTTAGAATAGTATACATATAATTGATATATTAAAAGAATTAAAAGAATGCTTTCACCATACATATCACCAGCACTTTTAATATAATTCGAATTTAAATTTAAAATCAAATCTAAATTCTCTTTAATAATGCAAAAATAATTTAAATGTTATGCACCGACACTGTAATGTTTTTTTTTGCCACTATCAATCAAATAGAAGGCATGACATGTGTAACTTTTAATATGATTAATATAAGAGTAAAATATTTTTTATGATATGTAAATTTTTGATTGATTGTGAGTGTAAAAAATCTTTACATTGACAATGTATTCCAATTAAAATCTAAAAAGTTTGAAAAAAACATCAAATTAAATTGTGACTAAATTATTGAAATGCATAATATGATATCATATTGAGATATATATCACCTTTTCTTTGGTAGGGCTTACGTCAAAAGAAACAAAAGAAACTAAGACAAAATTTTTTGGGGTATGCATGGAGGCCTAGACGAGTCAAACCAAATCACTTAAGATAAGACAAGCAAGAGTACCCAGCCCAGAAGAGAGAAATATAAGGAAGCCAATATTATAAATATTACCTTTTTGTAACACCCTAGTTTTTACACCTAGGATTAATTATTTTATTTGGATGTTTATGTTTATTATGTTATGTGGTTTAGTCTGAGTAATTAAATTACTTTTTTTCAAATTATTTTATTGGGTGTGTTAGCACTGACTTATTTCAGTGAATGCACGTTTAATAGACAATAATTTACATTATTGTCACTATTATACCAGTACAGAAAAATATTTTAAGTAATGTGATTAATAGAAAAGCATTTTCATATTCTCATTCTATTTAATTTTAGAATTAAAAATATTTTGGTTTGACATTTATCGGAGATTAAATTTTGGACTGAGTATTTTCTTAGTTGATCAGTTCAATTATTAATCTTTACTCTAACTTGAATTTCGAAAACATATCTTTATCAACCTTTATTTTTAGAATCCAAAAAGTAAAAACATGTTTATTTTAGGCCTAATATTTATCACTCATTTTGTACCTATCACTAAGTAACTAGTTTAAAAACTCATTTTCTTTCTTCTTCTTTCTTCTTTATTTTTCTTCTTCCTCCTCAATTTCATCTTGCTCCACCTTCACCCAACCACCTACCACCGCACTAGGAGCCGCGCGTCGCCCCAAGGAACCAGCCGGTTGCCATTCGTTGATGGGAGGAAGCAGCTCGCATCTCTGCACCCGTTCCTCGCCACCGCTGCTGTTGTCTCGCGTCAGAACCGCCACCCACCGCCATTCCCAGCCGTGGTAAGCACCCTAAGCCGCCATTAATAGTGGTTCTTCACCTATTTATGATATTGAATCTTATTTTCTTCTTCCATGAGGTTTAACTCTTGTTTTGTTGGACCTATGGTGTTGTCCAAAACATACCGCCGCCCCTCCGTCGCGTCGCCGCCGCGCCGGTCGTTTCAACAGCCACCATTACCTCTTTTCTTGTTATCTTGGGTAAGTACTTCGCCATAACCTCTTCTAGTTCAAAACCCCAAATGGATTTTTTAAAACCCTAACCCTAACCCTTTGATTTCAGATTTTAATTTTGAAATTTAAGGTTGTTTTATGAGATTGGGACTGTGAGTTTGTGTTTCCCTAAACCAATTTCATTATTCTGAGTTTCCCCTAAATTTTAATAAGGAGCCCTAAATCCCCAATTTAATTTTATTTGAATTTGGGTATGTTTTTGTGAAATTAATTATGATTTAGTGCAATTAGGACTCTAAATAGATGATTTCCAAAGTTCTTTTTCAAGATCTTTTAATCAAAACAAAGTTTCCTAAAAGGGTATTAGGAAGCGTGAGCTTCAAACATGATTTTCTTTAAAAATAACCTTGTTTGGTAATTAGATTAAGTGTTTAGATCAAGTTAGAATGTGTGTTTGATCATGTGTAATTGATTTCCTGATTTTTGTTGTTGCGCGTTATTGGATTTACTCTCTGAGACGATTGGACACGGCTATTCTTGCTTGATGGAGTAGATATGAGCTAACGTGAGCCTTAGGATGAGGATCCTTTACTTGTCTTCAAAGGTAAGGGGAGTTACCTAGGGATATTCAATAACTATATGCATGTGTGTATGTGTGTAATTGAGTGCTGTGAATATTATTGTGATGTTGAGCCAATACTTGAATAACTTGTTTACTTGAACCATTGTGGTTATTACTTGGAGTTGAACATTTGTTGCTTTAAAGTGTTATGAATTATATATATGTGATTAACTGTGATATATATGAATTATATATATATGATTAACTGTGATATTATTACAGTTGATTGAAGTTTGAAAAGCCAGACTTGAGTCTGTGCCCAATCATGATAAGAATTAAAAGCCTTAATAAGCCTTGAATAGAACTTTGAAAATTTTGGGTTCACTTATAAAAGTTCCTTCTTTAAAGTGTTTACTTCAGAAGAATAAGACCCTTGTTTTTAGGAAAATTTTAAAGTGATTTTGAGTTGAAGGAAACTATATTTTTATGATCAAAAGTTTTGTACGAGAGAAAACCTTTTCGAACGGTGTGCTTTATGAAGGAAAGACCCTTTGAAAATATTTATTATGAAGGAAAGACCTTTTGAAAATATTTAACTTTATTCCATCAATGAATTTCAAATACAAATGAATTTCCTAGATGTTTTAGAAAAGATTTTTGCAAAGGAAAAGGATTTTCTCCCAAATAATTTTGGAAACGTTCCGGTTACCTGGATAAGTGACCGAGGTTTTGTTTTGGTTTTGATTTTCACTGAGAGAAATGTTTTACAAGTCGATAAATTAGCCTAGAAACCGAGACGTCGGGGTTCTAGTGTTGTATGGACACGTAGATCAAGGATCTGTGTCAGGGGACGGAGTGTCCTGTAAACTTTTGTTTTTGGACTGTGTGTCCTAAGTTGATGTTGACAGTGTGAGTTCCATATCCGCGAGCCTAAAACTGGTGCATCGGTTTAAGGGCATCGTGATTGAGCATTCGGACTGTATGTCCTATGTTGGGATTAAAAGATTTGGACTGTGTGTCCTGTATTTGTTTTAAGTGAAAAGTCTTAATTAAAGGAATTAAGCATGGTCGTTAAGCTTTGTGCTTCGACGAGGAAAGATTATGATGACAAAGAAAACAAAGCGAGAATAAAAGTTTTTCTCATGCATTCAATGGCAATTGTGTCATGTAAATGGCATTGAATCCAAAGTGGATCAATGTATATGACAGACGTGTCAGGTTGTGATGATCATTGA